>OX031007.1:30000000-31231106 GCA_943735925.1 Pollenia amentaria
GGTGACAGGCAATGGATTGTGTTGTAAAATTTATGTGAAAAGCACTCAAAAAACTGAGTGATTTTCATATAAGTTTGACTACGCAATCAATTGCTTGTCATCTAGAAACAGAACATTAAATGCTGAAAATTAATTTCATTGTTTTTGTTTTATGCAGGGCTGCCAGATAAATTTGTGAAAAAATCGTTAATATCCTAAGATTTATGTGTTGTTTCCAGGTGACAGACAACTAGAGTTTTTTTATTCCCGCACTTTTTGGCTTCCCGGGAAAGCGGGAAATAAATATCAAATTCCCGGGATCCCGGGATTCCCGCACAAGTTTTTTTTATTTATTTATTTACTTATTTCTCCAATGAAACTAATATTTCTTACTGGCTTTACGCTTAAAATAATTAAGTCTAGTATCTATTATATAACAAAAACGTAAAAAATTTAAAATTAAAATAATTGTATCTTATTTTGATGCCAATAGGATCATAGAAATCAATATACGTATATACATTGGCAAATACAGAGCTCATTTGCATAATTAGAATGAAAGAATTGAAGTCTTACAGCCAATTTCATCAAGTTCAGTTAAAACGTAACTGTTACCTTAACTTCCAGTTAACAATATGTTTTCGACAGTTATAACTGGTAGTTAATTATAACTGAACTTGGTGAAATTGGCCGTTAGTGTAATAAAATTTCTGGAAGTGCGATTAGGAACTGAAAGCATAACGATTAGGAACTGAAACAATTTTACGTTTAACAAATTCAGCAGGAAGGAAAAATTTTATTTGCTACATATGTTTAATAACATATTTTTTTACAATGTTATAACTCTTAATCAGCAGTGGTGTTTGTCATTCCATGTGAATCTTTTTTTAATATTATTGTGAGTCCTTTATTATTTCTAAGCCGATTTAGTCATATGGGTGTCAAATTGTTTCTAGACATTCTAGGCTGTTTGGGATTGAATTCTAGCAGAATCGCTTCAGTAGGAAACGAGTTATGCACCTAAATGTGCTCTAAAAACTCAACAAAAACTAACATAAATTTGTGGCGAAATGCACCTTTTGTCATTAAATTTCCACAAATTCGTTTTATAAGGCACAATAATTTATGTACGGCTCCGTGTTTAGACCAATCTCGTAAATCATGTAAGTATGGCTAAGGGCCATACTTGAAATGCCGCATATGAAGCACAATCTAGCAAAACACTTTACTACGCCCTTAGCCGCAAAACCTTATAATATTATTGTAAAATTTACACTTCAGTGTGCTAAGACAAGAAATAACATTTCGTGAAGATAGGCCTATAATTATCATAGGCGCTATATAAAGCCCATTCTTTAAAATTAGCTTAATAAGCCTTAAACTGTAGTAAATTAAAATATTGTGGTAAAATTTAGTTGGATTAAACTACTTAAGACACTATTCCGACATAGATTTACTAAAGTTTTAAAAAAAGATTTTCTTCAAAATTTCCCGGGAATTCCCGCAACTAATTCCCGCATTCCCGGGAACAAACTCTACAGACAACTGATAGTGTAGGAAAATTTATATGAAATCACTCAAAAAACTGAGTGGTTTTCATATAAATTTTACTAGACAATCCATTCATTGCCTGTCACCTGGAAACAGCACAATAATAAAAAAAATCGTCCTTTTTTGTTTTAAAAAATCGTACAATTTAAAATAAATTTTGACAAATTTTATTCGATTTTTATCAAAACATAATCAATAAAAAACATATGTGCTGTTTTCACAACACAATATTTAACATTCATGGACCATACTTAAGCTTAAGGTCTATTTTTATAAAATTATTTATTTTATTTTTTCTTTAATTCAATAACAATTTAAAATTTCAGATTGTTATTTTTCCCTTATACTGTATATTGTACTAAAAATAACACTTTTTGCCAAAAAAAAAGGCAAACATTTTCTATAGTGCATTGATTAAAAAATGGGGTAATAGTTTAATGTTTTGATCACATAACCAAATGTATTAATTAAATATTCCAAGGAAATAAAAATTAAACAGTTTTCCCTCGAAATTTTGCTTTTGCCGATACAGTTTTTAGGGAACAGGTAAACGATTTTCACAATAGTGATAAATATAACAATTAAAGCTGCCTTGTTTCTAAAGATATATTTTTTCTGTGGTGCCTAATACAAAAACATATAAAAATATTTAAAATTTCGAAGACTGAATACTATTGTCACTAGAAAAAATCAGCAAATCAGCACTTTGTTAATTTCGGAGCAAAAAATCGTCAAAATGACGATAAATCGTCAAATCTGGCAGCCCTTTTTTTTATATTTATTTCTTTCGTTGACGTTTCGCTTGCATTTGAAACTTAATTTCTGGAAGTATTCCAGTTAAAACAGAATCTGTGTTGTCTGTTCTCGCATTCAAATACAGAAACACTTTTTTCTTACAAATCGAGAAACGATGGAATTTTTTGTTTCACACTTCATGTGAGAAATTTTACGATGCGAGAAATATAGAAACGAGCTACAGATTATGAAATTATAGTTTTGCCTTTTATATTTTATATATATATATACAAATACACTTACAGCCAACTCCAAGTTAAAAAGTGTGAGAGTTACAAAACAAAACAGAATTGCAGAGTACATGTAACTGAGTACCGCTTGCCAATCTTCTTACCTCTCTCTCCATTTAACTCAAGAATTGCTGCAACAAAAACTGAAAGTTTGGACGATGACTAATGTATTTCTTGGAAAAGAAATCGCCATAAGTGAGAATAAATAACAGATGTTAACCCTGCAGATAACGAGACTAGTCCATACATGCGTGTAAAGAGTAGTCCAGAAAGGAGTAGGAGTACTCCAAAACTAGTCCAATTATATGGTTAAAAGGTGGTATATTTAACATTACGATGTCCTAGGAGTGGACATATAACCCACCGAAGTAGTCCCTAAACTACTCCATTAAGTACTCAAGTGGGTTAGTTTTAAAAGTACTCCATGTTACTACTTTTTCACTTATCGCCTTTTATGGCGTGCACTGTAATTCATTATTGCTATTAATATATATATTTACTTGGTATTTTTAATTTTTTTTTATTTTTTGCACAAATCTTAAAAAACTTTCCTTTTTAAATAAAGAATTAATAATGGACAACATCAGGGCTACCAATGTGTAATACTGTAAACTATAGTATAGTATACCTATACATCATGCAGTTGTTGGCAGCACTGCATGTTAATTTGTCTAATATGGTCCATACTACAGTACATTAGACCATGTTATAAGTAGTCCATTCAGCCACAATGGGCCACGTAGTCCAATATTATCTGCAGGGAACCCTTCTAAATCGTTATACGTATGTAAGATATTAAAGACACGAACCATATATAAAGGCTTCCCCATCTGTTGTGAAGCGCGAAATTTGAATATTTGACAATATATTCGAGTTGGCATAAAATTTTAAAACATTCATAAAATCTAATTTCTTTATCTATTATCAGGCCTGTCACAGAAATCAACTCAAAAGTGGTTTCGTTTTTGGAGAAGCAAAATATGAAATCACTTTCACTTTCGATCAGAATTGATTTCCGTGACAGGCCTGTATGTACATATAAGTATATTTAATTAAATTTCAAGAGTAGAAAATTTAAATTCTTTGCATCCTGTTCCTTGTAGCAATAAGACTAACTAGATTAAAGCAGCGAATTCAAACTTTTTTTAATTTCACAAAGCGGAAAAAACACAATTGCATTAAATATATAAATGTGTGATATGCATATGGAATGAGTTTGGGTTTTTTGTTTTTTAGAATGTGTGACAATGGCACCTTTTCTCCAGTGACACTTTCCGTTATTTCCCCCACCAACTGCCATACACACACACACATCCTAAAAAAAACCAACCCTTTTTTTATTTTACGTAATAGAGAAAAGTAGCTCAAATACGTGTTTAAATTTTTTAATTTCTATTATATTTTTTCAATTTATTTTCTAATGTGGCAATGATTAATTTACAATTTTTTTCAAAGCAAACAAAAAGGAAAGACAAGTGTCCTTTTTAATATAACAAGAAAAAATAAAAAGTAAAGGAAAAATTGCAAAAAAAGGAGCCTCTAATTTACACTGACAAATTATCTCCAAAGTGGCTTTAGAATTGTAAAAAGTTAAGTGCTGTTAAAGGACTGCGTTTATTTAATTGTTGGGTTGACACAATTCCACTGGCATGTATAAGAAAGGAACTTAAGTAATTAGTTTGAAATTTTTTTTTGTGTTTTTTTTATTTTTGTTGCAAAAAAAAATTTTACTTTAGACAGGAAAAAAAAGATAATTGTTTTTTTTTACTTTATTTAAAATGTAATCTTGCAAAACTACACCTGCTCGTTTTCATAAGTTACGTATCCCATTTTTCATTTGTGTCATTTTAATTTTTGTTTTTTTATTTTAATTTTTTGCAAAACGTGTGCAAATCACTCACTCATCTCTTGCTCACAAAGTGATTGATTTGCAATATTTTACAAATTGTTTTTGGTTTTGCAATTGCAAAATCAATCATTTTATTGATTTTTTTAAAAGAAGATTGAAAATTATATACATACATATGTATTTCATCTGGTTAAAAAGAACTGAGACGTTACGTGTTAATGAAAAAAGGGAGGGGGGGGGGGCAATTCCGTATTGAAAACCTCGAACTTAACAATGTTCACTCCTACTGCTAAGTAGATAGAATTGGAACAAAGTCTGGTGGCTCTAAGGACGACATGGAAAACAGTGTTGTAAAAGCCAGACAAACCTTTGGCATGCTAAAATCCGTTTTGAGCTCGCGAATTCTATCCCGGCCAGAAAAACTTAAAATATTGGATGCAAACGTGAAATTAATTCGTCTCGATGTGATATTTCTCCAAAACTTGCGAGTGTAAGTGAACCAGTGCCTCCGCAGAATAATTCGTATATTTTGGCATAATCTCATCGCGAAAGTCAGATTATGAACCGAAACAAATAATCAACTACCAGTTGCAACAGAAATTAAGAAACGCAAATGGATCCTGATTGGCCCCGTTTCACAACGACCCGCAAACGTCATTACCAGAAATGCCATCGTCTGAAATCCTCAGGGCAATCGAAGATTGGAGACACGGACATACATGGAGATGATAAATTGAGATCGAACTGCTACCACACAGACAAAATTGTTTTATCAAATAAAAAATGGTTTAAAAAGTATTTAAATTTAATTAATGTGATAATTGAATCAATTATTTTTTTAAGTTGAAAGAAAATTAAAAATTAAATTTTGATTTAATTATCATTTCAGTTGTTTTGAAAAAAATTTTCAATTAAAATTCTTAATTGACTTTTTTCGTTTAGAAGAAGATAATTTAAACATGTAGAATTGTTGTTGTTATTTAAATAAATTAACATATTGTTTGAAATGGCAAAGTTTTTTGATCACTTTTTTAATAAAAATTAAAAATTTTTTAGTAATCAATATAAACATTTTGGTAATAGGTGCAACATCAACAACTTGTTTGCTTGATATTATAAATTTGGAATCAATTTGGTGATTGGAGAAATCTAATAATTTTTTCTGTGCATGAATAAAGGGAGAAATAAAGTTCCTTGCGATCGTGTTCGTGCAGGCTCTATACTCCTTAGGAATGACGGGAAAATTAAATGCCTTCAGAACTTCTATAAATTTTAGTTTTGTTATTTGTGCGTTTGAATACAAATATAAAAAACTTCGTGTACGTCGACGGAATGTTTGCTGTATCAATAAACATAAATAATTATAAAAATCAAAAAAACCCCAGGCACCTGTCTGCTTATTTTTTTATTGAACAACAATAAGTACTAAGTTTTTGAATAAAAAAATTTTTTGTAAAGATGTACCAAAAATAGTTACGGGTTTTACCCTTAAAACGTCCGAATTTCGAAAAAGTATTTAGTACTTTTTTTAGGTAAGTTTCAAATGTGATATAACCCTTATTTCTATGTTTATGGGTTTAAAAGATAGATGGGGTGACAATAAAAGTACCAAAATACAGGTTTTACCCGTTAACTCCGTTAAACGGCTGAATTTCCAAAAAGTACCAGACAACTGTCCGCGTATTTTTCAAAAGAACAACGATAAGTATTAAATTTTTTAGTATCTCTTTTAGTTTTGGAGATATAAGGTTACCTTCAGCTGTTGCATCTTTAAATAGAATAAATTCACAAAATCGTTTTGCGATTCTGGAGGATGAATCCTCTGAAGCACCAAACGTCATGAAATCGTCTAAGTTACCCCCGATATATCTTAGGGAGCAAAACTCAAATGAGTTAATAAAGAGTTTGATCTCGGTGATAGGTGAAAATTCGTTTTACGTGGCTGCAATTAAGCGTGGCAGTATAAACGAGACAAAAATACAGGTTAATCATGAAAATGATTTTCGTAAAATAATTAATAAATTGCAAGTATTTAATTAAAAAAATAGCTTTTATACATACCAACTGAAGAGCAGTTAAGGCCTTCAGGTAGTAATAAAGGGCATTGACTCTTTCGTGGAACCAGATGAACTGAAGAGAATTATCATCTAATACGTAAAACTGAGCAAATTTTTAATTTTATAGGGCTTATCCACAACGCAACATCACGTTTAGGTTAGACTAACGAGG
The DNA here is from genome assembly GCA_943735925.1 of Pollenia amentaria. Taxonomy (NCBI): domain Eukaryota; kingdom Metazoa; phylum Arthropoda; class Insecta; order Diptera; family Polleniidae; genus Pollenia; species Pollenia amentaria. The sequence continues at coordinate 30,006,634 of OX031007.1, forward strand.
CCTTAAGCGACTTACTTATTACGATTTAACCCTCCGTCTTACACATGAGTCTGGCCACCTCTTTTTGAATGTCTTTTGAATGGAAAATAAAAACATGTGTAAGACGGATGGTTAAATAGAGTTAGGCCCGTTTTCACAACTTACCGATAGCTAAAAGAAGGATTTTATCAACCGTATAAAAAGTGTTATTACAACTTTACTTTAACCTACCAGGTAGAATGAAACTTCCACTAACTTATCGCTCACTTTCTATTAAAGTAAAGTTGTAATAATGGAACACTATTTATACGGCCGATAAAATTCTTCCTGTACCTATCGGTTAGTTGTGAAAACTGGCCTTTATTTGATACACTCACATTATTCTGTACGTAAAATTAACTGAAATTTTAATATAAAATAAATGAATATTCAGTTAATAACCGGTCTACTTATTTTTCATTTATTTTTAACTAAAAGTTAATTTAGTTTTTACTGTCAAAAACTCAACGCCGAATTCCGTTAAAACAAATGAATTTTCAGTTATTTTATAATATATAACTATCAAAAAAATAACCGACAAATGAATTTTCAGTTATTTTATGTAATTCAGTAATTTTATATAATACAGGTGTTACTCGAATTTCTAAAAAATGCCAGACACCACCGCTTGTTTTTCTTATGAGAGAGAGAGTGGGAATATTTATTTTTACTTACTTACTCTGTTATACACGTTTGTTTTGCTTTTGTTGTACTGACCACTTTGTTTACAGATCTATGTTTATTTATAGATCTTTTGGCACAGATCTATAAACAAATAACTTAAAATTAATGTTTTGGTTGTTAAATAATATAATATAACTGAAAATTCATTATTTTTACGGAATTCGAGGTTGAATTTTTGACAGTAAAAATTAAATGAACAGCGGCCATTTGACAAACCACACATCTGTTCTCAATGAACGTCCCAGCAAAAACTTGACTTACAATGCTACTTTTAATGACTTCCAGAATTCATTACTTTGCAGCTTTATTCGCCACTTTTTGCATTATTAGTTGTTCATAAAATAATAACTTTATTATTACATCTTAAAAAAGTCATAATTATACATTACAAAAAATACTTTGGTATAATGACATAAATAAGTTATTATTATATGATTTCAAATAATTTTTTAAATCAATTTTCAATATATTATATTAATTTTTGTTAGATATCCGGTAATATTATAAAATTTTAAGAATAATTTCGATGTGAAATATGTACATGGAAAAGCCATCAATCAATTGTATGTAAATTATACATAAAAATGTACCAAAATTGTCAACACAATTAGTCAATTCACAAGGTATCCTAACATGTCATATTGTCAAAATGTCCTAATATTTCACAATGGTTTAAAAATATTGTTGTACGGCTCAGCCGCTCAGCGCTGGACTTTTCTGATTAATTACGACAGCACAATAAACACAGCAAGCAACGTTCTATTTATTTAAGACACTTTTTGTTAACAAACCAACAACAATATTTTTAAACCATTGTGAAATATTAGGACATTTTGACAATATGACATGTTAGGATACCTTGTGAATTGACTAAATATATATTTGTTATTAGAATACTATTAGTGATATCATTCTAATGTTAACGATGTTTTTTTGAAGAACATAACCAGGGCTGTCACAGAAATTGTTCGGAGTGGCTTTGAATCCGTATTTCCATATCGATCGATTTTCGTAATTCCGACAAATATTGTGCAAACCAAAACAAACTCTTTTTTCGATCAAAAAATTAAAAGTGATTTCATTCCGAGAAAATTTATCGGTTTTCGTTTTCTGAAAAAGCTTTCTCAGAATTAAAAAAACTTTCGATCGCAATTGATTTCTGTAACAGACCCGTATAATTTATATATTTTAATCAACACATTATTATTACAGTGTTAGAGCTATAAATAATTTTGTGCAGCAAAAGCACTCTTTATTAAATATTTTCTTACATTTCGAAAAATTTATTATTATGTACACTTTTTCAACAATTACATAAGATTTCAGAGCAATTTTAATTTGTTAACCTTTTTAAAAGTTAATTTGAAAGTACTTATTTCTTGTCTCTTTTGGTAACTACACATTTTTAAACAACTTTTAAGTATAAAATAAAAATATTTTTTAGGTTGTAATTGGCCAAATTATAACGGATTACTTTTGGGACATCGCGAACAAAAATAAGTACTTTTTCTAGTAGAAAAGTAAGTACTCCCTTCCTCAAGTTCTCATTATTTTTCTGCTTATTTTGTAAGCAAAGTTTTTGCTGGGGTGTTTAGTGTTAGTTACCGCAATGGAGTATTATTTCAATACTCTGTAGTATTATTTCAATAAAACAAGCCCTAGAACTATATTTAAGAACCAAATTTTAGAAAGCAAAAAAAATGAGTCACTCCGCCGGTGAACACTGTACTGTAATTCATTACTTTTTCTACTTTCTGGTTCTTCATATACCAGTTATATGATTGGTTCTCCTTTCGCTGGTCATGAGTTCTTTCTTTTTGTACTTGTTCTATTTCTCGATGGGCAGCCATCGAGAGACAGCTCACTTGGGTCCCTCAGCGCTACCTTTGTGATAACGGACCGGTATAATGGAACAATTAACACGAATTTCCCGCTGGGGGAGTTCAGCCCATCGAAATATACGCACTAAAAGAAGAGTGAAAGCTATGCAACTGAGTATTGATAATGAACCAACTCTCTAAGCTCGTCATCGTTCCGGCATTTTCAGAGCAATGTTGCAGATAATTTAAAAGTTGGATATTAAGAAGTATTTTAACGAAACTCAAATATTGCAAGCACTGCTACCGCAGGCCACCAACAACGACATTGATTAGTCTTATTTTGGCCACCCTGTACTTGAAAAATTAGAATTAGGCTTGTGAACAGAAATTCTCTGTTCTGGCAGGAGATTTTTAGTGGGTCTAGGTGAAATTAGGAACCATTTCTCAACATTGTCGAAACGCTTCGTATAGGCCAATAATAGCTTATGTAGCAAATTTCATCAAATTATCTTTAAACTTGTCTGTGTTCACAGAAAAAAGTGTTTTATCAATTAAAAAAATGGTTTAAAAAGTATTTAAATTTAATTAATTTGATAATTGAATCAATTATTTTTTTTGTTGAAAGAAAATTAAAAATTTAATTTTGATTTAATTAACATTTTAGTTGTTTTCAAAAAAATTTTCAATTAAAATTTTAATTAAATAACAAAAAATATTTATTGACTTTTTTCGTTTAAAATAAAATAATTTAAACATGTAGAATTGTTGTTGGGAATTGTCAATATTTATTTAAATAAATTAACACATTGTTTGAAATGGCAAAGTTATTTGATCACTTTTTTAATAAAAATTAAAAATATCATTTATTGAAAATATTTATTCAAAATTTTAAAATTTTTAGTAATCAATATAATCATTTTGGTAATAGGTGCAAAAACAACAACTTGTTTGCTTGATATTATGAATTTAGAATACATTTAGTGATTGGAGAAATTTAATAATTTTTTCTGTGTTGCCAGAAAATATTTTTAAAAATATCTACAGAGACTAAAAGAAATTAGGGGAAAATTACGGGATTCGATGTCGATCGAAATTTAAATAGCAATTTTCCCCAGATTTTTCTCTACACGTCAAAAAAGATTTTCACTGTGGTAATTAATCACTTAGTTTTTTGAACAAAAAATTTAATTAAAACTACAAGTTGTAGTCAATTAAATTTTTCATTATCCATAGCTTTTTCCGAAATTTTTTTTTTACTTAGACAGATGTATTTTTTATCTCCACGTTAAGAGACAATATTCTTCTATATGGTCACTCTAACAAAACTACGAACGAACAATTTTAAAATACATGGTTACTTCAACCATATTATTGTTATAGGCAACCATGTTTTGGTTGAAATTGTCATCCATAAGGAAGCTGTTGCTATATACCAGGGCTGTGGAGTCGTCATAAAAATAGTTCTAACTCCGACTCCGACTCCAACCGATGAAATTTTTTAAGTCCGACTCCAACTTAAACTCCTTTTCTTATGCACATTAATGCTAAATGTATATGAGACTGGTCCTTATTTGACATTTAAATAATTTTTTTAATGCAGTACCTTTTTTAAATGGTTAAATATATCAAGAATAATTTCTATAAAAATTTCGAATCGCCACTTTCAAAGAAAATTTATTTTAGAAAATTTTGAAAAAATTTTTTAAATATGTTATGGCGAAAAATGTTGGAGTTGGAGTTGCGAGTTTTTGTGGGTACTTCGACTGCTGTACAAAAACCTCAACTCCGACTCTTCAACTCCTACCCCGACTCCGAGTCCACAGCCCTCCTATATACATAATGGTTTCCTTTTTTTAAGGAGCAACAGGTTATGGTTAATAAGCAACCATACTTTTTCTTGTGGTAAACATAATCGAAAGCACCCATAATATGGTTGTAGCGTCTTTATGCTGGTCTGATGTCACCACAATGTGGTTTCCTGTATCAATAAGATAGATAGATTCGATAAGATCAAAGACCATCCCTGCGTGGAATTTGTGTCAATTGTTCTCTTAGAACTGGTCCTGGGATTTGTGAAAATAGATTTAATTTTCATTTATTTATTAGGACGGTTTTTATAACAGTGACTCGCCAAATGGTAGTTGTCAAGTGTAAATTAACCCCATCTAATGACAACCCCATGTATAAGTTATATGTCCTCTCCATTCATATAAAGTGTTAGAACTAGGACCAGTCTCTGCCGCCAAAGGACCTATCACGGGACAACTTTAGTGTCAGTTCGCATCCCTCTAGGGATATTAAAAAATATGTTTTCTTTGAACGCCTAACTAACCAAAGGGGGATATCTTGGGAGTTGGTCTTATAAGAACATGGGCTACCACCACAAAAGTTTGCATAAAGACTTAAACTGACATACTAGTTCAATTTGGTCCCAATACGAACATATTTGCGAAATTTTTTTTTTATTGCTTTTTTTAAATTGAGATTACATATGGAATTAGTAGATGAAGTTCAGAACACAAAAGATGAATGTGGAATTCTCATCCGGTAGCGAGATATGGCGACAAATATCTAGCAATTGTCATTGAAATACCTGTTTCGCTTGGAGCACACGGGGTATATGAGCACTTAATCTTAATTTTTAAAGAAAGACAATTTTGCTTTAAGCCCCTCAAACAAGATTTGTCCTTTAGCCCAAAATAGCAAATGTGACAAATTTTATTAATTCATCACACTCAAAAGAAAAATCAATCCATCCGTACTCAAATCAATCTGAAGCGGTATCAATAGTACGGTGAGTACGGATTTTCTTGAATCAAGTACAGAAAGATTGATTCAAGTACGGATTATTCAATCGCGAAATACTCAACTTATCCATATTCAATCCCTTATTCGTACTTGAGATAATTCGAAAATTAAATTGATTGAAGTAAAACTGAGATTGAATCAATCTCAAAATGCACTTGATTCAAGAATTATAAAGTTAATCTAATTCCGAATTCGTTCTTAAAATAATCCGAAAATGAGATGGATTTAAGTAAAACTGAGATTGAATCAATCTCAAAATGCCCTTGATTCAAGTATTATAAAGTTGATTTAATCCCGAATTCATACTTTAAATAAACCAAAAGTGAAATTAGAAGGACAATTATTTACTTACCCATTTCACACTTTACAGAGTTCCAATTATAAAAAACCAGCTTCATGCGCGTTATGATTGTTACTTTAAAAACTTAATGTACATATTTAACTAAAAATATAAACTAAATGAGAACTCTTGCTTTCTTTCAATTTTACTTTTTAAACATGAAAATAATGTGTTGTCTTTTTATTCTGTTGTTTTTGTGGTTTCTCCACACAACAAGTAAATCGTTTTTTAACTACTTGTGTGATGTTGTTCAAGTGTCTACAACAAATTTTGATAAGTTATATGAGATTAAAACGCTCACTTTTTAATTTTACTCTCTGAGTGGCACTACCAATGAAAAGTTTAATCTTTTTAAGAATTTTGTACTTATTTTAAGAAATTCCGTTTCGTACTTGAATATTTAAGTACGACTCGTACTTAAAGTAAGTATAAAAAGCTTAATTTATCTCGAGTGTTTTTCTTTCTGTGCAGTATCTTGATAGCAAGCTTGACATGGATGGGCTTGATACGGTTCCAATCAACTTAAAGCCTGCATAAATGTATTTAAAAATCAAACAAGCAAGAATATAATCCGTGTACAAAACATTTGTGTACAACAACAATGACAAATGATATGCGTAACTGTTCGTCGCACAATTTAAATAGTGCTGTTCATTCTTTCAAAACCTTTAAATACAGTAAATCAATTTTTACCTAAACTAATAGTATTTTAAAATTACCTCGTACAGTGTGCGAGAATTTGTTATGTCTACCTGTCTGTCGTATGTATCGGACGCATACAAAGAATTTTTGATGTTTACTTGTTTGTCCTATGGATAAAAAGAATTGTTTTTGCAAAGAATTTTTGTTGCAATATTTTCAAGTAAATAAACTTGCAATATTTTTTGTACACACATATCACAAACTGACATTAAAAACATAAGGAATGTGTGTATTTCTGTATCCACTCTCATTGCTGCGTGTATTTTACATTACGTTGTTAATTTTTTAGAGTATTATTTATACCCGTACTTTCCATTGTTTTTTGATTTAATACGTTCACACACTTGCCGTAATTCGTCGTCTACACTTCTCTTCAGTGTTTGTTTGTAACAGCGAATCTACAGTACGGAGATTGAACATTTTTCAATTATTTGATTGTGCACGCAGAGAAAAAATATGGTTGTTGTAACAATATATTGTTGACGTACACAAAATATTATTATTTTTATTTAATATTAACAATATTAAAGTTACTGTTAACATGTCAATGTTTGTCGCAATTATAAATTTAAGTATGGTTCACTGAAAAATAATCATTTTTATAACAACTAAATAATGATAAATTTGAAAACAGATTATATTCCTCACAACCATTTAATGATATTTAATAGCCATAACATGATAACTTTCATACGTGTACTCATAATATGTTTAAGATGCAAACAAAATATCTTTACTCTAATTATATTTTGTTATCGCCATTTGTAAAATAATTTTGCATCCGTTTGTTTTACATATGCCTATCGAATTATTTGTTATTCAGCGGTTAAAAAATTTAAAAAAAATGCCCATTAAAAAAACCAAGTTTAAAGAAATTGTAAGTACATTTAAAAAAATTGTAAAGTGTCACAAAATAAAATATTATTGCAAAAAAAAAGTGGGGAATGTAAGAAAAGATAAACTCACTGATTTATTGTTTGGTATTTTGTTTAAGCTTTGATATCGTTGCAAACTAGACTTTTTGAGTGTTTGTAGGTAATTCTCATTCCCTCTGTAGTCTTGTTTGCTGATAGCTTTGGCTTTTCTAAATTTATTTAGGAGAACGTTTCCTGATGATCTGGCCTGAGCAACCAGTGAAATGTGCATAGGAACAGCTTATCCTCCAACAATAAATTTCAGTATTTTTATCAATTATAAAAATAGGGAATTAAGCACAACAAACAAAATCTTTTAATGGAAAATGCTAAACAAATTTTAATATTGTTTGAAATTGGCGCAAGAATATTGACCATTATTTTTTGTTATTTTAGAGAAAACGAATGAAAATTCTATAAAATAATTTATAAAAAAAAAATATTATGTTTAAAGTTGCATCATATTATGATGTGAAATATCTGTAACAGTTTTACGTTAAGGTTGCCAGTAAGTAAAGAAGCATAAATACATATTAAAAATATCTTTCGGTTTTAGATTTAATCTACATATTATTATGATCATAGTTGGGGGTAATGCACTAAATATTGATTTAAGTCAGCAGTTCACTATCACTAAATAAAGCTGCACAAAAAATTATCTTGCACTCTTTTTCACCAGCTTTAGTGACGATTGCTATTTTTTTTAACTACCACTAAAAAAAATTAGTGATATTGCAAATTTTTTTACTATTACTGAACGAATATTGAATGCAAAAATCTGCACTCAATTCAAATAGTGCAAAGTTTGAACTTGCAATCAAAAATGCTTCATATAAACAGACTCTCTCTTAGATTAAAAAAGTATAATTTTGTATGCGCTTAGTTTTTGATTCTTGTTATGATATGCATAACTGCAAACCCCACTGAAGAGATTGTGTGGTTACAATCGAAACTAGAATGGGCAACCTGTCCGTGAAATCCTGGGTTCAAATCTCAACGCAGTCAAGAATGAAAAATTATCAATTAAATTTTAATTAATTTCATGTTGTAAAATTCCTGTCTTCATATAAATAATTTAATGAAAATTAAATTCAATGAAAAGCCTAATTAAAAATATCTAAATTTGGATTAAAAACCATTAACAGTTCAATAAAATAACCACAATACTAATTAAAGCATAAGCAAAGGAAATTAAACAACATGAAATTTTGTCAATAACGGAATAATTCTTGGCTTTAATCATGAAAAAAATAAGTTTTTTGTTTATAAATTTAGTGCAAAATATTAAGTTGCACTCAAATGAGTGAAGAATAAAAAAGTTGCCAGTAAACTGATGATTGATTGCTTTTTCTTAAATTAAACAATTTTTTTTTTTTAGTTGGGGGTAATGCACTAAATATTGATTTAAATCAGCAGTTCACTATCACTAAATAAAGCTGCACAAAAAATTATCTTGCACTCTTTTTCACCAGCTTTAGTGACGATTGCTATTTTTTTTAACTACCACTAAAAAAAATTAGTGATATTGCAAATTTTTTTACTATTACTGAACGAATATTGAATGCAAAAATCTGCACTCAATTCAAATAGTGCAAAGTTTGAACTTGCAATCAAAAATGCTCCATATAAACAGACTCTCTCTTAGATTAAAAAAGTATAATTTTGTATGCGCTTAGTTTTTGATTCTTGTTATGATATGCATAACTGCAAACCCCACTGAAGAGATTGTGTGGTTACAATCGAAACTAGAATGGGCAACCTGTCCGTGAAATCCTGGGTTCAAATCTCAACGCAGTCAAGAATGAAAAATTATCAATTAAATTTTAATTAATTTCATGTTGTAAAATTCCTGTCTTCATATAAATAATTTAATGAAAATTAAATTCAATGAAAAGCCTAATTAAAAATATCTAAATTTGGATTAAAAACCATTAACAGTTCAATAAAATAACCACAATACTAATTAAAGCATAAGCAAAGGAAATTAAACAACATGAAATTTTGTCAATAACGGAATAATTCTTGGCTTTAATCATGAAAAAAATAAGTTTTTTGTTTATAAATTTAGTGCAAAATATTAAGTTGCACTCAAATGAGTGAAGAATAAAAAAGTTGCCAGTAAACTGATGATTGATTGCTTTTTCTTAAATTAAACAATTTTTTTTTTTTGAGTGCAACTTTTTTTTAGCATCACTGTCACTCATGTTTAGTGAGGCTGCTAATTTTCAATTCATCACTCAATATCAATAAAAGGATTCCAATAATTTTGCACTATCACTAACTGCGAGTTGAAACTGCAAAGTTAGTGCACTACCCCCATCTAAGATTATTATTAACATGATCATAATATGATTACTTCTTAACTTATTATTATTGACATGATAATAATATGATTACATTTAATTAGAATATGATATAATAAAAACAAATTAGGATTAAGGGAAAAATATTATGATGTAATATTGCGAATATATTTGGTAATATGATTCAATAATAACACTATGCTAGTTGAAAAAACAGACAAGCCGGGCACCTGGCGTTTTAACATAATTCGAGTACGCTGAATCTAGTGGTGCCCGCGGTTTTTTAAGATTGGCTCTGGTTTTCGATATACCGTTATTTCAAAAATGGAGGAGGTTGCACAACATATGTTCGCGTAACTCAAAAACGGTTTAGCTTATTGAAAAAACTTAAAAAACCGAAATTCCACAATAAAATTTCCTTTAAGAAAAGTAAAACTTCTTTCTAATATCCGCAGTCGTTTAAGAAATATAACTTTTTTTTGGAAAAAAAAAATAATTTTTTTAACAAAATTTTGAAATTTTTGTTTTTTAAAAATTCATAAAATATTGGAAAATGTAGCTATGCTTCTAATTTTTTGCAGACGTATAAAAAACGAAATTCCAAACAAAACAAGCCATAAATGATTAAAATCTGTTTTCAACTTTTCATTTTATTCAATTTTATTGCGGAATTTCGGTTTTTTAAGTTTTTTCAATTAGCTAAAGGGTTTTTGAGTTACGCGAGCATATGTTGTGCAACCTCCTCCATTTTTGAAATAACGGTATATCTCGAAAACCAGAGCCAATCTTAAAAAACCGCGGGCACCACTGGATTCAGCGTACCCGAATTATGTTAAAACGCCAGGTGCCCAGCTTGTCACGAAAAAAAAGTGTCAATTTCTTGCACAGTGTAATCGTTATATGTTGTCTACAATCATTTTTTTTTAAGCCTTTATTCATAATAAATATTAATCACTACAAACAAAAAAAAAATAGTAATGATAAATAATTATACGAAAGTTCATTTTGTTGAACATAGGGCGTCAACGAATTCTTTCCATCTATTGCGATTTTCGGCAAGTGCTTTGGCTTGGTTCCATGTTATGTTCACTATTTCACATTCACGTTGAGTAGTTCGTTGCCAGGTGTTACGAGGTCGACCGACTCGGCGTTGACCTTGGGGATTCCAGTCTAAGGCAGATCTAGCAATATCATCTCTTTGTCTCCGAAGTATATGGCCTATCCAGGACCATTTACGTTTGCAAATCTACAATCTACAATCATGGATCTTATAATAATATGGCTCTTAGACAATTATGTTTTTTCTTTGCGTGTGTGTTCAATAGGAGTCTATAGTCGACTCAGAATTATTTTCTTATTGTATAATATTTCTTGACGTTACAAGCATAAGCACAGACGCATAATACATTTCCACCTTTAATATAATAAAACAAAATCCTTACACCTTTAGCATCCTTTCAACGCAAATTTGTCTTTGGTTTTTAGCTTGAACATTTCCTTTGCTTAAAATCTAAATCAGTTACAAATTTATGACTGTTTAAAACTTTTAATTGAAAACCAAAGAACGCGCACATTAAAATAACACAATCAGACATCAACCCTTTCAACAAAAAAAAAAAAAATGGAAGACGATAAATGTTCATTCATGAAAAACAAATAAAAGTCATAGTACTTATTCAATCCTAAAAGAATAAAACAGGCACAAGTGATAAGTTTAACATTTAATTTATGACACTCAATTAAATTCAAATCTACACACACACACACAAAAACAGAAAGTCTTGAATTCGAAATTCAATGAAATTTACCCAAATGAGATTTTCAATCCTTTATGAAACCATTTGTGTAGTACATACGTCTGTCTGTGTGTGTGTGCAAACCCTTCTAAAGCTTCCAGAATCCTTGCAAATTCAAAACAGCACTCAGCCACACAAAGGAAGTTTTGAATTTAAAGAGTCAACTAACTTTGCTTTTCCCCATTTTAACCATTTTGGAAAATTTCCTCTTATACAATATTTCCGTTTATTCCTCGTAATTTCAACTTGCGCTTAGGCTTCATTGTGTTGGCAACATTTTCACAGGATTATTTAGCCTGATGTGCGGTATGTTGCTCTTTGTGTTGAAAACCAAAACTTTATCTATCGTTTGTTCTTTGCTGTGCAGGAGTATGAGCAAATCTTCATTGTCAGTAATTGGGCGTTGAATTTAGGAGGTTGGATTATGGTAGATGTAATAAAAGTCTTAAAATTGTTACTAAAAGTCTTTAATCTCATTAATTGCGTTTCTATTGTGTGTTCAGTGTTGGTGAAGAAGTGTGTGTGTGTGTTTGTGTTTTTGCAAGGGTTGTCGGGTTGTTACAGAGACTTTTTAAACTATTTTTTTTTAGAATTTTTGCATTTTTAAAGACATATTTTATTTCGCTTAGTTTAAGGAAATCTAAAATTTGCCAGATTCTTTTGTACAATAAATAAAAACGTAGAGTAAATGGAATGAATGAATGAGTACTCATATATCATTATCAAATCAGCATTACCTGTGTGAGCCAGTGCTGGCAGTGTTTTGTATATTGAAGAAAAGGTTGGAACAGCTGAACTCTTTTATATAAAATTTTACATAAAAAGCAAGAAAAATATACGCTGCACCGAATATTTGATATCCTAAACCGAGAGTTAGAATATTTCAGAAGGCTTTGTACAGGATCTATCATCAATTTTGAGAACAAGTATTGGAATTTTTTGCGGTTTGAGTAGTTTATATTAGCGGTATTCACCCTTTGTATTAAGTGTACAGCTCTGTTATATTTAATACGATTTTATTCTTTAAAGCGTGAGTGTCTTTTTCGTATGCATTGTAAATTAATGAATTTGCTGAGTGAGAGAAAGATACAGATAAAGTTTCTTCAACTGTTTTATTCTGGTAAATTCACACACTTTGTTTACTACTGCTTTTTGTGGGATTTTTCAACCACAGCATAGTATATTTTAGTCTAATACATTTTGTTGTTGAAGTGTTGTAAATTTTAGTATTTTTACTAAAATTATAAGATTAACATGGTCTACAAGGGACTTTACTATCAAGGGTGAATTCCGCTATTGATTACTAAAATTCGTAAAAATTAAAAATTGTGATTTTTTTTTTAAATTAATGATTCATTTAATTAAAAATATCAAAAAAAAAAACAACGTACGATTTCCAACAGTCCAAAATTAAAAAATAATTAACATAAAATCTATATTTTACTTAATTAGCTCTGTTGTTTCAAACTTAATAAAAAAATAATTAATATAGTAATTGAATAAAGCAAACTAGTAATTGATTTATTTGTAAGATTCTATTAAAATTTGTATTAAATGAATTAAGATAAATGATTGAAATTTGAATTCGTAATTACTTAGTAAAATTAATTTTTTTAGTGAACCATAAAATTTTATTTTAACAAAAACACATTTTTATAGCCACCACCCACCAATAGTGGTAGGAATTATGTAGGGTTTAAACTACACTACCACAAAATGAGGAAATGCTAATTAGAAATGCAGGAATTGAGCCTAATGAATTAGAAAGAGAAGAAAATAGTAATCAATTTATAGTTAGAGATCAAAATCAGATTCTGAATACAATTGGTGCTTTCCTAGAATCAATTCATTCTTTCAAAGAGATTGATCATGAGAATAGTTTGCATATTGAAGTTGATTATAATTTCTCCAGATTTTTGGAAACAAAAAATGAGTATGAAAATAGCCAATCAACCTTTTCAATATTTAATGATTCTCTAGCTGAGGGATTATTTTGTTACAAAAGAATATCTTAGATACATATTTAAAAACCTAAGGAGTAAACTCTCTTCCGGCATAGATAATATTCCCAATATTATACTGAAACAAATGCCTGATGATATTATATCAGAATACTGTACTCTTTTCAATAATATGCTAAACAATTCCTACTTTCCTAGAGCGTGGAAAACTGCAAAAGTTGTTATTCTACCTAAAAAAAAAGACATCTCTAATATCAAAAATGTTCGTGCAATTAGTTTATTGCCGAACATAAGTAAGGTAAGGATAAATGAAAGACAATTTGGTTTTAAAAATAAACATTCAACTATCCATGCAATTCACTTCCTTGTTTTAAATATTATTTGGAATAACAATAAATCCCTATGTACGGGAGCTTGCTTGATTGACTTTGAAAAAGTCTTTGATAACATATGGATTCTAGGGTTAGTATTAGGGTATTCATTTAATCGGGCTTTTGATTTAATCGGTTAATCGCTCGATTAATTAACCGAGGTTTTGGTTTAATCGGTTAATAATCGGTTAATTTGGTTATTGATCGGTTAACCGATTAACAAAGTTTTTTTTATAAATTAAGTAATTTCTATATATAAAAATGCATAAATAATTTATTATTTGGAGTTTATTAGTAAAAAAAAACAATAATATAAACTCAAACAAGCAACCAAAAGAATAATTCATAAATACTCGCATGTAATACATATATAAACTATAAAATAATTTTATTAGTTATTTCAATAGGTTAAGATGATCTTATAAGATAATCTTTTATACAAATAATTTGGATTAAATGTTTAGGATGTTGATTTTTTATTTTCTTTTGTTTTGAAGAAACTTGACTTTGAAAAAGTTCTTTCATATGTCGTTAATGTCGAAGAAATCAAAAGCAATCCAAAATACAGAATATCTAATTTCTCAGTTCTCTACCTGGATTTTTCTAAACATATAAAATGTTCCATTATGTCATTAGAGTCCTCTTTTAATTTTTTTAAGTTTTTAGCACTTCTAATTGTACTAACCGAAGTTATATTAAAACAAATAACTAAATGCATATATAAAAAGTACGTGAAACAAATAGCTGTTGACAGTAAACACTTATTTAAAATAAAGCGTTTGTATGAAAAAATATTTTCTAAGCACATACCTTTGTATATGAGACGAAGAAAATAATTAAAAACACAAAAAAATGTGTTATAATACTACAAAAAGTTAAAAATGTTGTTAATTAATCGGTTAACCGAATGAATACCCTAGTTAGTATACAAACTACTGAAATAAAAATTTCCTGTTCATTTAATTTTTCTTATACATAATATGTTAAACAATAAATATTTTCATATTTGCAATGGAAACGAAATAAGTACAAATAAGTATTGTATATTATTGTTAATGGTCTTCAACAAGGGACGGTGAATTCCCCAATTCTTTTCAATATATTCATATATGAACTTATAGAAAAAATTGGTAATAGCATTGGTTTTGCTGATGATATAATTCTTTTCCATGCTGACAATAAGATTGAAAAAATTATTGATAAGCTGCAAATGTATTTCAATATAATAGAAAAATATGCTAATGACTGGAATATGAAAATCAATGAAAAAAAATGTGAAACAATACTCTTTCGTCCTCCAGTATCCAAATGTAGTTATAATATCCGAACTAAGTGGAAAGATTTTACCATAAAATCGGGTTCAAATATTTGTATTCCAAATAAAAAAGTAGTTAAATATCTAGGTATTTAGCTTGACAACTTTTTATATATTAATACTCATATAAATACACAGCTAATTAAGGCGAAGAATGCTTTTTTTATGTACAAAAAACTTTTTTACTCACGATACTTTAAGTCAAGGGTGAAAATAATTTTATATAAATCTTTAATTTGGCCAATCTTAAATATGGTTGCAAATATGGTTCAACATTTCACCATCATATATGGAAAAAATCCGAGTTTTTGAGAGAAAATGTTTAAGTACATGCACCTTACTCTATAAATCATCGGAAAGTGGATACACAAAATATATCTCCAACAAAAGGTTATACAACGAAGCTAAAAATAAGCAGGATCGATAGCTTCATTATTAATCTTATAAGAAATCATGTTTTTAAAAGTTTGCAGTGCAGGGAAAACAATTTAATTCTAATAAGCATATAATATTAAAAAATACTGGTGTCTTAACTAATACCATTTTGCATCTTCTTTAAGTCTTAGTTTTATATAAAAGTAAGGTTTTTTTTGTCAAAAACAATTTTTTCTTTACATAAAGTATATAAAAATATTTTTCATATTAAATATAATACCCAATTAGAAAATATGTTATAAATTCATATATACATTGTACTCGAGTGCCCGAATATGGGACTATGTATAATAATAAACATCATTTAGACTTTTAGGTTTATTTATAGTTTATAAGCATAAATAATTGAATTGAATAATTGAAACTACACAACTTAATTTCGTGAAATCGCTCCATAAACTACTAGTCCCATGTTCACTATCGGAAAACACTTCAATAAGCCTAAGCCTGTAAAGTGTAAAGTCGTAATGTTGCAGTTGGTGCACCAGTAGAATCAATTAGAAAATAAACCCAAACGGAACTTTTGGTTTTTCTTTTTGTTTTGTGCATTTCCAAAGACTTTTTTCTCTTAAATTAATCTTCTTCTTTAAATATTTTCAGCACTTCTCACATTAAAATTTCTTTATTATTGCTGGACGCGCTTAAAAAAAATAACAAAATTTGACTGTTTTCTTTTCAATGCCAGTGTTAACGGAGTTAACCAAATAAATTTTAAAGCTCAATATTGTATTCTCTATCCTCTCAAGTGAGAATGTCATGATGAATTTCATTTTTTTTTTTTTTAAAAAGGTAAAGAAAAAATTAAGTTAACGATTTCGGGACTGTCTAAATCCCGGGATTACAAAATTCAAGTCCCGGGATTCGGGATTCCCTAAATCCCTAATTGTAATGGATATCAAACCCAAATTGCTTAGAAAAACTAAATACAATTTAACAGCACAATTGTTATTTTTTGTTGAGTCATTCGGAAGTGAGCGTGATTTCAACAGCCGGACATGGCTAAATCGTGTTGGAATTACGAAAATACTTTATGGGGTCTTAGATGAATATTAAAACAGTTTATACAGAATGACAAACTTATTCATTACTAGAATTGGAGGGTATAATAATTAAGTCACAGCTGACATCCACTTAATAGAAAGTAAAAAAAAAGTGTACAACTTTGCACTTTTTTAAATTCTTTAAAAGAAAATTTTCCAAAAAAATATTTACAACTTAGCATTTTTTCAAATTCTTTAAAAAAAAAAAATTTTTCAGAAAAAAAAACTTTCCAACTACGCATTTTTTCAAATTATAGCATTTTAGGTTTTTGCTATAAGGCGCAACTTCCATAACTACAAGTGTTCGTGAAATCAAAAAGACAACATAAGAAAATAACACAGCTTTGGTTTTGCACCAGCTCTACTCCAGCCAACACTTCCATCTCAAACCATAATCCCATCTCTGACGCAGCAGGTGTACAAGTGTGAATATGTATCACTTTACAATATTTGTAAACGTAATCAAGCGTAAAAAAATTCAATGTAACAAACATACCACCAGAACATTAATGCCATTTTACTCCTTCTCTCTTTTATAGAAATGCACTACTCTTAACACAAACTCAAACAAACATTGCGAATACCTGTCTTCCACTTGTCAGCTTCTAAACGAAATGTAAATTAATTGCTTTTGTCATTATTCGGAATCTTGGCATTGTTTTAATTTGTTACATGATACAAAATGTGTCTAAACTGTTTATACTTACTTATGTAAGTATGTGTATACTATTTTATAATCCTTGTATTTATTACACACACACACACACACACGCAATTGATAAGAAAATCGGCTGGGGTTTGGGGTTTAAGTGAGTATTATTTCGTCTTTATGAGTCGCAAAGTTTCCTGTTTAGATTATTTCCTGTGCAGTTTTAAATGTTTTCTTTTAGTTATTTTTTTTTTGTGCTTAATGTTGATTTGTGATTTATGAAGATTAATTTATTGCCAGTTGAAAGGGGTCTAATTGAATCTATAAGATGATGGTAAAGGTTATCGTTGCGTGTTTGGGCTAAAAGTTGAACTATTTTATAATATTTGTTCTAATTTTCTAAGAATCTTTAAAAATTAAAGTAAAATTATAACTAATTAATAAAATAAAATAATTTAAAAGTAAGACCTGCAATCTTAATTAAAGTAAAGTTATAACCAGAGAAGACCAATTTGCTTTTTTGCTTCTTTTTTGCTGTTTTTGCCCATATTTGCTTTTTTTGCTGTTTTTGTTATTATGGTGCTTATTTTGCTTTTTTCCTATGTTTTTGCTGTAAAATAGCTTTTTTAACATAATTTTTACGTAAAAAATATTTTTTTGAGAAAACATGAGAAAAAAAAATAATTGACAACTTTTTTCTGGGTTAAAACAAAAATATGTTAGTTGTGGACTCAACGTTTTTGGGCGCTTTATTACAACTAAAATTAATAAACTTACCATCCCAAAAAAAAAAAAAACAGCCATATTACTTATTTGAGTTTAAAACAAAATAAGTAAACCGGCCGTTGTGAACGAAAAAATAATAAAAAAAAAATCCCGAAAGAAAAGTCAAATATGTTATTTTTGCTAAAAATGGTAAAATGGTATCCTGAAGTTTTTAAAGTTGAAAAAGATTGGCTTTTTTGTAATGTGTGTTCGAGTAAAATTAATAGCGAAAAGAAGTGCAATGTGGAGCAACATTTTAGTACAAAAAACACAAATTAGCTGCTTGCCAAGAAAATCGTCCACAAAAACTTATAACGGAATTTCCTGTTAATATTACTGCCAATACATTTCACGAAGATATATGTAAATTTTTGTTAGAGACCAATATACCAGTGAAAAAAAGTAAGCCATCCCAGTTTCAAAAATATCTTTCAAAAGTACGCCAATTTGTCAGTTCCAAGCGAAAGATCTATTAGAGGTAAATACATACCTCAAATGTATACGGAAGCTTTGTGAAAAATGCGTGAAAAGGCTAAAGGTAAATATATATGGATTTCTGTTGATGAAACAACAGACAGTGAACAAAGATATGTGGCCAACCTTATATTTTGTATTTTAAATGGCGATGTTGGAAATAAACCTTTTTTATTGAACATGGGTGTTCTCGAAAATGCAAATGGGGCTTCTATTGCATCTTTCTTCAACGATTCATTACAAATTTTATGGCCTGATGGTAAGTGAATATTTGATTCATAATTTTTTTTTTATTTTTTATGTTTTTTTTTAATTTAATCTAGGCATTCAATACGACAAAATATTGCTAATGGTAACTGATGCAGCGCTTAGAGTTTCAGCATGTAAATTAATTAATATCTTGTACCAAATCCGTTTTTGTTAAGGTAATTTTTCAATAACTCGTATTTACACACATACAAACTAAAATTTTAATTTCCATAGGCTCCTCGTAGAAAGCAGTTGTTTTTACAAATGAATCCCAATTTGGCTCTTCCACCGTTCTCATGCCCTACACGTTGGGGTACTTGGATAGAAGCCACAATGCATTATGCAGAATACCTTGATAAAGTAAAGGCTGTTATTTCTTAACTGAAAAGTGAAGACTCAGATTCGATCGCGCACGCCAAGGAAATATATAACTTGACCGGATTAAGTTCCCAACTTGCGTTTATCAAAAACAATTTTTCAATTACTGTGTCTTCTATAAAAAAAGCTACAAACAGTTGGGTTAGCTATTCACGAAAGTGTAAATATTGTGTCAAATGTACGAAAAGCTCTTGAGAATCTACATGAAAAAATATATATGAAGAAATTTATGTATTTCAAAGAAATCCGGGGTTCAAACAAATTTTACAAATAAACAGCATTCTTCAAACTGGTGCTAAACCTGATGACGAAATGAAATTTTGAAATATAAATTTGCTCCAACAACATCCGTTGACGTGGAAAGAAGTTTCTACTTATACAATTCACTTTTAACAGAAAGACGAAGAAAAATGACGTTTACAAATATAAAAGCCCACATGATTGGTTATTGTAACTGTTTTCACGAATCTGAAGAAATAGAATAACTGTAATTTTTTATATTTAAATGTATATATTAAAAAAATAAAAATGCTTTTTTTGCTGCTTTTTTTTCTAAATTTTTGTGCTTTTTTATATATTTCTTTGCTGTAAACACTTTGTTTTTTGCTTTTTTTTGTCTTCTCTGGTTATAACTAATTAATAAAGTTAAATAATTTGGAAGTAATACCGTTTAAGACCTACAATCTAAAAAGATGTTACGAAAAGTTAAGATGCTCTTACCTAACAATTCAACATCTACAACATTTTTTTCCAGTTGTAGGAGATTTTTTGTCTTTTAAAATTATATACGAGATTAGAGATTTGCAAAATGTATGACAAAAATATTTAATCCCCTTCCAAACAGTAGCAAACTACGTCATCATCCATTAAGAGTGAGTATAAATCTGTCGGTATTTTTACAGATCGTTAAAGCGTCTCTGAACTCTTGCAAGAGATTTCATTGAAGAGAAATTTGTCTACTGTCTGATGACCTACTTTTATTAGTTACGAACGAATTATTTTCCGTCTAGAACCTGAGACTAGAGAAATTTTTTCCGGAGAAGTACTTTGTGATATAAAAGTTGAGTCGAATGTCGAAAGTATTTGATAACAATATTAATATGTTTATCAGAAATAATAGTATGGCTGTTTGACAGCAACCATGTGACACGCCCACTTGTCCAATCCCTCCCACATTTTTTCGGATGTTGTGTATTGATAACCAGGATGCTTGCACCTAATTTGGAAATTTTAGCCTTCAGACTTACAAAAATCTATTATATATTTCTATGGAAAGTGCCAATAGCAAAATAGTTCTATAGCAAACAACCCATTTCAACGGGCACACGGACAGACGGACATTGTTAAATTAACTTCGGTCCTTATAAGGCCCCAGAATATATTACTTTATAGGGTATAAGGGTCTAATTACAAACGAAAGGACAAACTTAAATACACTCTATTATCTTCGGTGAGGAGTAAAAAAAGTATCAAGAAGAGGAAATACGGGAAATTCTATTTCTTTCTTTTACTTTTCCGTACTACGTGTGGTTCTATTATATTGAACTTAGGAACATAAAATTATAGGTTGGTGATACTTAGGGTGTTCAATTAATCGGGTTTTTTGGTCGATTAAACGACTAGTCGTTTCTTGGCATTTTTGACTTATTTGATTAAATGAATAAAATTTTAAAATTAACTTTACCCTTCCTTTTTATATGCCAATTTTACGTTCAATTCAGCGTTTCCAAGATTTCCCTTTTTTGCAAGTTTTTTGAGATGCCAAAAAGAATTTAATTTATTTAAAGTTTTTTCAAGTTTTTTATAAATATATATAATTGTTCATGTTTTTTTATTAATACATAAAGTTTTTCCAGTTTTTTATAAATACATACATAACTTAAAATTTGCAGTTTATTTGATAAAAAAATATTAAATGATGTTTTTAGACAATTAAACGATTTTATATTTTCTCACTCCTGCATTAGTGCAACAGTGTTTAGTTGTGTATACTCCCTGTAAGTACAACAAGGTCGTTTTTATACATTGACAGTCGTAGTTAACTTTGTAGTGCGGAAGACATTAAAAAAAACATTAAAAATTATTTAACGAAAAATGGTAAGAATATAAATAAAATATTTATGCCTATTTTTAAATAAAATTTTTTATATGGTTTTAGTTTTGAGAAAAGAAATCACTACAGAGGAAGAAACAAATCAACCGGAGACTCCAAGTTGTTCAACGAAACCTAAGAAAAGGAAACTTGGGAACTACGTAAAAGAATGGGATGACCATATATTGCTGAAAGGATGGATAACGAAAAAAATTCCTAATACATTTTGGTATTTTCTTTAAAAATTTGGCAAGTTTTTCTTGCGAAAACAAGTTTTTTTTTCTGAGATAACATGATTTTTTTTAAAAATATATGGTAATGCTGGTTCAATTTAACAACTGACCACAAATTGACTTTGGCGCTTTCTTTATAAAAAATATATTTCTTCAAAAATAAACGTGCTATATTAAAAAAAAAATTGAGTTCTAAAATATTCTTGTGCTTTTTTAGAAAATACTTTGAGTCATGCTACTATTTTGAGTTGTTTCTTCGTCGGGGGCATTTTTCAAATTAAATTCATAATCAAATTGAGTGCAGCTGCCAATTCAAACAAGTTTGGACAAGCAGTTTTTGTGAACAACTTGAAATTTATTTATTGAACGTGGCTCCAGGGTTAAAAATATTTTTTTTGCATTTGCTTCAATAATAATGTATGTGAATTACTTACTCACTGCCATGACTGTTTTTTTTTTTTTTTTTTTTTTTTTTTTTTTAGTTCCAACGGACAAATACATTTGGTTTTTTTATTTGACTTAAAACTTTAAAAAAAATTATACATTTGATAGAAAAACCATAAATGTATTGTTATTCGATTAATCGGCATACATTCTTCGATTAATCCTTTAATCGAAATCAGCAATTTTAAATTAATCGAACAATTAATAGTCTTAAATTGTTCGATTAATCGAACAAGAATTAATCGGCTGAACACCCTAGTACTACTAAAGTAGCCATTTACCACTTTTTCGACTGCTTGGATATTATTTGGCTGTTTTTACAAAATGAACCTAAATGTGATACTTCTTGTAAATCTTGCCACTTTTTTGATATTTTTTTACCAAATAAAGGGATACTTTTTTTACTCCACGTTTTACTAAAACTTCCAGCTTTAGTGTTAGTTATAATGTTTAAATAAACATATATATTCGTAAATCTTATATTAAATCCTTTTTCTTGACATGCTTAAGCTTCAGTCAAAAAGTATAAAAAAGTCTCTCAAACGCTTAAAAAACTAAATGAGAAAACATTTGATTCCGTACGGAGAGGGCGGTCAGTTTCGCACTTTGCTTAAGCAAATGACATATTCAATATGGCTTGACACATATGATTTATTTGTATTCGCACAGTTGCTTAAGCCAACTTTAGCATAATATAGTTGAGCCTTTTTGTCTGTATAAATCAGGGTTGGCAGCTTAGTTTCACCTTGTACGACAATTTATACCCTGAAAATCGACTAAATTCGCCAAATTTAATTTTCTAAACATTTTTGTTAAGAAAAAACTTCGCCAAATATCACAAAATTTGATTTTTATATATCACTGCATTTACACATGAAAGTAAAAAATTGCAATACATTGTGAATAAACTCAACATTCTTCAATCGATTTTCATGGTGTATGGCTTATTTTTATTCTTAATAAACTTAACTTTCCGAATTTTTGAAAACAAAAAATAACATTAATTTTGCTTCAAAGAATTTACCGCCAGTATATTTCGAATATCTCCGAAACTGTTGGAAATAAAAAAAATATTTCCAAACCATTCGCTGGTATCCAAATCGTTCTAACGTCATGATAAAATGCATCAGCAAAACCGATTTATTTCGGACAAAATATTAGTCACATCCACAATAATGAATTATACATAACATAAACATTTGTCCACCAATTTTCATGATATATGCCTTATTTTTTCGGAATATACCTGGCTTACAGATTAAATCTAAAACTCTTAAACAGCTTAAAATAAAATAAAAAGTTGTTGGACGACTCAAAGGACATTTTATTCCTAATCATCTGTAAGTATTTTTGTAAGTAGATCGAAATAGTACGAATCGTTCTCAACACAGAAAAAATGGTGCCCCAATTAAAGCATAAATCAAAAACAAAATCAGATTTAATTAAAAATGTAATCAAGTGAATTAAAGGTTTAATCAAATGAATTAAACGCTTAATCAGTTGCATTAAAAGTTATTAATTTGCACCAGTAAACAAAGTAAAGTTTCTCTGCTTGTGGTGTTCGTACACAATAAAAATACTGCACTTATCCAACTCAACATACAGATGAGAACATTTCATTGCTTTCAGTTTTTCGTAAAAAACAATAAACTTCGTTGTATTCGGTCGGCTGAGCACATTAATGTTCATTCGTTTCAGTTGTTCTCAGTGTCCAACAAAATTTTTTTTACAAACACAAAATAGATGTGTGTTTTAACGAAAAAAAAAAATCAGCGAGCAAAAAACCTTTACAAAAACAAAACATGTATACACACACACACAGGCTATTCGTGCTGTGGTCGTGCAAATTTCCACGCAACAACAAATCTAGCGCAAAGCATTGCTAAAATTTTTGGTTTGCTCATTCCATCAATGTAACAAAAACCACTACAGAACATTAAAATATAATGTATGTCTACATACAGATGAGAACATTTCATTGCTTTCAGTTTTTCGTAAAAAACAATAAACTTCGTTGTATTCGGTCGGCTGAGCACATTAATGTTCATTCGTTTCAGTTGTTCTCAGTGTCCAACAAAATTTTTTTACAAACACAAAATAGATGTGTGTTTTAACGAAAAAAAAAATCAGCGAGCAAATAACCTTTACAAAAACAAAACATGTATAAACACACACACAGGCTATTCGTGCTGTGGTCGTGCAAATTTCCACGCAACAACAACAAAATCTAGCGCAAAGCATTGCTAAAATTTTTGGTTTGCTCATTCCATCAATGTAACAAAAACCACTACAGAACATTAAAATATAATGTATGTCTACAGAATCACTACAATTGTTCTGTTTTATAACGAAAAACAGAACACTACATAATGTTTGGTAATTTCGCTAAAATAGTTATGAAACGTATTAAGGGTTGTGAACTAAAAAAAAAAATATCGTTTCTAAGTCTGTACTTTAATAATACATTTACACCTAGACAAAATCTAGTACTTAAGAGATTTTGAGCGAAATCTTGTTCATTTCTACTAGATTTCCCATACAAAACAAAATCTAGTTCGTCACTACCATACAAGAAATGCATAACCAAAACTAAAAAAAAAAACAATTTACTAACACACTTGCAACAATTTTACATTCGTTGCTCCACTCTAACACATATGTTAGAGTGGAACAAATAACACAACCCAAATAATGCCAATTTTTTAATATAATTTTTTCACACGCGTGGCCTGTCGATTCTTGTAAAAAAATTGAATTGTTTAAATTTTAGTTCTGTGGTTTAAATTAAATATTACAAACGTTATTTTCCATGTTAAGTTAAAAAATTAATTTGATTATCTCCTTTGCAACTACGTTGCATTTTAAAGTAAAGGAGGGCGTATTGATGGCGGCTCCAGAAAACGTGGTGTTTAATTTTCTGGAAATAACAGGTCATGTACGAAACAATCGTCTTAAAAGAAGTGGTCTTCCAACAGGTAGCGGTCATTCGGGTGGTTGCTTTGGCCGGGATACTCGTTAAAGATTTGGTGGTGATAATTAAGGAGCAAATTATACCAAATATTTAAAATCCTGATGACTTTTCAAGTATGTATGCATGTATGTATTCGGCTTTTTAGTCACAAGTTTTTAACAAAATAATATTTCTTTATATGATCTACGAGAAATTAATTGGTAATGAGTACGTTTACCTCCATTACAAAAGAACTTCTATAAATAAGATCCCAAAACGAAATCCAGACCTATGTGAGAAAGGAGCGTTATAGAGCAACCAAGGAAATGACGTTACGTGGTCCCGCACACACACCTATTATATACTTTAATGAAACCTGCTTGATTATATTTTTTTCATAAAAACTATTTAAAACTAAAATAAAACAAAAACATTATTGTATAAAGGTTAGTACTAACCAATTTTTACGCTATGAATAACTAGTTAGTGCTAACCTCTATTTACGTTATGACTAACTAGTTAGTGTTAACCATTATTTACGCGATTACTAACTAATATAAAGCATAGTAGTAAGCAGTACAGATATATGTTCTGTAGTCGAGTGGAATTAATTAGTTAGAAAGAGAGGCAAAATCACATGTACACAAGAGTTTCGGTTAGTTTTTTCATTTTACTCTTAATAAACTAATAGAAACTTTATCCAATATAGTGGTCATTTTACTAGTAAAATGACCGGTAGTCTTCTTGCAGGGTAGTTTTTGATAAAATCTCACGAAATCTTGTAATACTCAACGATACAATTATGAATTTCATACTAATGTACTAAAAAATACAGCTCTGAACAAGAAATATCTGACAGTTTGACAAAAAAAAAAATTTTTTTTTAAATATATAAAAAGAGCGGGGAAATAAATTTGCGGTAAATTAATTATTAACAATAATAAACATTTGTGAAAATGGATAAGCCAATAATAAATAAACGGTTTGTAAATTATATTAATATAAACTGTGTAGCATTATAAAGACCTTAATTAACTGAAAACGTACCTACATAAAGGAAAATAAGTGGAATTGCAACGAAGAGGCGCTTTTAATACTTATAATATTGTTTTTTAAGTTTTTATTTGTTTCTGTTTGTTTTGCAATAAAAATTTTACATTTAAAAATTTGCAATGTTATCTTTTATTTGTTCAACTTTTGGGTTATAGTCGTAAGTCTTTTCCAAGGTATCATTTATTGCGGGTAGTACATGAAACCTTATATTTAGCAAATGCTGTTTTTTTACGCAACTATGTTAATTTCGATTGTATTTTTTAGATCTGGATGTAAAATATAATAAAATTTGTTTTTGGCTTTCCATTTTTGCTAATAAACAATAGTTTAAAATACAATTTCTTTCTTTTTTCAATCAGCTGTTTTTATTATGAAAACCAAATCCGACAATATGTCAAAAAGCGTTGGTGTAAACGCCAAAAAATTTCTTTAAGATTTTAACTAAAATCTACTAGATTTTTTGTAGGTGTAAATGTAGTATAAATAGTGTTCAGTTTATTTTCGAACACTGTTTAAAACATAAGCAAATGTTGGCAGCCGTTAAAAATGTTCTTCAAATCAATTTTAATGATTTTAATGTCACAAAAACTCCCGTGATTATTATCAAACAGAAGAAAATCAAAGGATCTCACTAATCGTATTCTCTATTAACTGACAAATAAAATTGATTAAGAAATCAAATTCAGTGATTATAAGGGAAACATCAAAGTAAATACAAACGTGGACACAAAAAAAAATCTTCCCACAAATTTAGTCCAAAAAAAAAATCATCATCATACAGATGAAGAACACAAACAACTGAAATAAAAATTGCCTCAAGTTTTATGTTAAGGTGTGGGTAAAGAAATAGATACGAATGAGAAAACATTGAATTAAACTGGGAAAAGGACAAGTGCATTTTTTTTTTCTTCTCATTTTTAGAAAATACACAATACAAATGTTAACACTTGTGCGCAAACTGGTTGATAAACGGAAACATTTGTTGTATACAAAACGATGTTTGAGGCTGGTTTGTTGGTTGGTGGTTGTTACAATTACAAACAAGTTGGCTGGTTTCCGATGTCAAATTAAACAGGATGATGTGGCTGGCTGTAGCATTTGTTAATCATTTAAAGGCTGTGTAATCGTATAAAGTTTTTTGCTAACAAGGGTTGCTTGTTGAAAAAAATTTTCAAAATTTTATACAACTAATCAAAGTGCGTAACACTGGGTCACGTGCCGAGCACGCAACATTTGCTTTTTTGACAAAATGTTGTTGCACTTATCAAATTGTTTATTGTTATTTTTGTTTGTTTGAAGAAAAATAGTTCCCATCTTAATTAAAGTCGAGTGGAGTGGTAGAGTAAAGTGTAGAGAAAAGAAAACAGATTTTCAAGTGTTATGATTTTTAATATTTTGCCATTTATGATTGTATGGAACAAGTGGTAGGAAAGCAGGTTGTTTGATTTTTTTTTGGCAACCAGGGTTGCAAGATGACCGTGAGAAATTGCTTGTTGTGATTTTATATTTTTCCGAAAGTTTAGACGAGAATGTCTCAAACAGGTTGAGTTGTAAATAACAAAGTTTTTTATGACGTTGTGTTTAGGGATTTTATATATCAGATTGCTTTTTTTGGTTGAACACGTTTCATAAAGACAAAATAATAAATAAAAATTATACATTTTAATAAAGATTAAAAAATTGGAAAATTGAGTCTAAATCGTCCATCCAAGGATTTACCTTTTTTACCATGCACCGTTGCATTAATTGCCGAAAAAATTATTTGCTGCTGCTAAGTTTTATATTGAGGAGAACTCTTAAGAGTCTATTCATTATCCAACAAAACAATTAGAGTTGCAGGTATCTTAAGTATATTCACTTCAGGGATGTTAAAGTTAGTACAATTGTACTTTTTTTTGGTACATTTTGACCTTCTAAAGTACCGTGGTACTACCGTGACTCATTTGGTACAATTTAAAAATGTGTCATAGTTCCTCCTTTTTGTTTTTTTTAGTATAGCAAACAAATTATTGAGTCCTTTTCATTGCATTTATGTTGTACAACAAATCGGTAATGTAATGTAATGCGCGCTTAAATACGCGACTAGTATTGAGGTATATAGAGCGCTAAGTCCCCTTTTACAATGTGGCAAGTAAAAGGCAGACAGACGAAGTTTGTTGGTAAGGGGGCGACGCTGTATGCGTGACACACTTTACTTTTTTCTTCTCTCGCCTACAAACTTCGTATATTCGCCTTTCACTTGGCCCATTGTAAAAGGGGACTTATAGTACCCACATACGAGGCAACATTAGTCAAAACCTTAAATTTATCGCGGAACAGAAGTGGATTTATATATTTCTACAAATAATATCAATATTGATATTGTTAAAGAAATGAAAGAAAATGCAAAACAATTTTATATTAAATTTTGAGAAGTTTTGAGAACCAAAGTCAACTTTAATAACGAAGTTTTAATGTGGTTCCATAAATTTACTCCTGAAAATTTTTTTTCAGGTAAAACAAGTAGTACTACACCTCTTCTAGTAAAAATGTTCCCGAATGAAATTGTAAATTTTGATTCAATCAATAATCAATTTCGAGCTTAAGCTGATGTTGAGCAACTGCAGCCGTTAAAAACTGAAAACATTTATAGGTTTTGGTCGGCAGTAGCTAATTTACAAAATGAGCCGAATGTCCATATGTTTCCTGACATTTCTAGAGTCGTTGCTGGAATTTTAACCATTCCACATTCGTCTGCAAAAGTAGAAAGAGTTTTTTCTTTTCAAAATATAATAAAAACTAAGGAAAGACTACATATGCCAACATTATCAAGTCTAATACAAACAAAGGATTGGTTAAGATCGACAAATTCATGCTGCTATGATGTTAAATTTCGAAATAGTTTATTAACTAAATAAATAAGTGCCTGATTTTGATCTCATATATTTATAAGACTTTTATGTACCATATTTTATTCATACATATAATGTGTGCTAATGTTAAGTTTGGTTTTTTTTGTGTATTTTTATGTACTTTTTTGTTGTTTTAATAAATTTAAAAAAAATGGTACCGTGAAGGTCCAAGAAGAACATTTTATTTGGAAGTTGGTACAAAATTTAAAACTCCATTTAACATCCCTGATTCACTTATTTCGCTTAACCCATTTGATTCCAGTGATTTTTTTCGAGTAACTTTATAAAACTTGGTGGCTTATAGATCATTTGGGACCAGGCGCGAATTCAGGAATTTTCGAATGTAAAAAACTTTTGGAAATCCCATCAAGTTTTATTTTTGTTTTTTATAGAATCTCTAATCAAATTTTCAATAAGTATCCAAATGTTTATCCTAATAGTTATTTATTATATATTTCCAATGAAACATCTAGTTTACTGTATTTAAATACATATTATTCTACATGCAATCCCAGCATGTGCCATCTATTTCCGAAAAATAAACGTTTGGGTTGAATATGCGAGAGGTTGAATTATTAATAAGCTTTAGTATATGCAATATTTTTATTTGTATTATGATAATTATTTACTATATACAATTGAATATAACCGTTTTTCGTATCATAATTTCATAATAGTAGGATTTGAATTGGAATTTATATGCATTGCCATTCTACCTTCCCATATATACATATGAATATATGTATTGGTCTAGTAAAAGTTCACTAAAGAAGAATTATATAACTCGTCGGCTGATAATTTAATTGTCGTATGTGGATTCCGATAGTTTCGAGTACACTGAGTTTGAACACATTTAATTTGAAAATTGCTTTAGCAAATACCACAAACTCAACACTCCATATCTCGAAAACCGTATGAGGTATCGAAAAACTGATTATGCCAAATAAAAGATCAGGTCGGAAAACCTAAGGAATCAATCTTAACTTAAAGCCGCAAAAAATCCACATACGACATTTAAATAATCAACCGACGAACTGTCAAATTTCAAGTGCATTAATAAGAAAAGTTCTTTGATATACAAAAATACATAAAAATGAGTGAAACAATGGTGAGTCCGTAATTTTTTTTTTTTAATATAATGTACCTTTATAAGTATTTATCATTACCTTCAGTCGAAAAGAATGTAGTCCAATGTATAAATTTTATAGGAGAGAGAAAAAACTTTCTAAGGTCTTTAGTTCTGAATATATTTGAAGTCTATAAATCCAGTTTTGCTTCATTGCGACTCTTTATTGGCTTGCAAACCAACTTAAAATAATATCTCCTTTATTATTATGTATTTTATACTTTTAATTTAATAAAATTTTAGCATGTCAATTTGCAAAAAATAAAATATACTATAAAATTATTTTATTTATTTCAATGTTGACTATTAACAAATATTAAAAAATTTTTTTTTTAAATTTTCAAATTTTAATGGGCCATAGCGCTTTTTCTTTAGCATTTTTGGACTTAGAACTTTTACATATCGTTGCAAAACAAGAACTAGAAAAAAATATTTGTATTTTTTCTGCAAACGATGTATTTTTGTTAACTCTATTGAACTGCATCAAAAACTTAATTTTAAAAAATTGTGGCATTAGCACATTTGCGGCTGAAGGTACATATGTACGTTTGTATGTGCAGCCAAAATTATTTTTGTCTTTCCATTGTTATAAGCTTTAAAATTCCTTTCTGAATAAAAATAATTTAAATAAAAAAATTAGCTGTAATCAACTTAAACCAGAATAATTATATATGTATCTTTAGATTAAAACCCAAACAGTTCGACTTAAATTCATAACTTAATTTTAAAATTAGTGAAGCATATTCCTTCTTCCAAAATTTTGTTAACAATTGTATATGTTTTTTTTGGTCGAAAAATTGGTCAAACAATTTAGTATGATGTAGTCAAATAAATTGTTTCAAATAAAAAAAAACATTAAAAATAAATAGAATTATTTTTATAGCCAAAACGTTATTTAAAAAGATTAATTTATTTAAATTTATATTGAACTGATCTTATATTCTATTTTACCTTATTGTTGAGTTTTTTTTTTAATATTATATAAACATATCGTTTTTAATAAACTTTTAAAAACAAATTTTTTACTTGTTTTGTACCATAAAAATTAGTTCAGCTCGTTTTTGGTAAGACTTTAGAAAAGCCAAAAATGTTATACAAATAAGACCATAAAGTGAATAAGAATTTTAAACACTCAGGTCTTAGGTACTTGTAACAATATCAAAGTTTCAATAAAGCCACAACAATAAACAGTGAGTTTATCTTTTCTTACATTCCCCTACAATTGGCAGTGGGTAAGAACTTTTATTTTTATATTTGTAGCTAACCACTTACAATATATAATTGTTTAAACAAATTAGTTTTTGTCTTACCTAAAAGGAGTAAAAAAAATACAAAAACGCGTGAAATTTTCTGTTTGAAAAATCGAACATTGCGACGATATGGGTTAATGGGTTCAGTAATGCCGTGTGATTGTTTTCCCTGGGGTTAAGTGATATCAATTAAGCTAGGAGCTTTGGAGAACTTGGAAAATTACACTTATAACACAATTGCCGAGAGACTTGCGCATCCGAAATGTCAAATTTGTCATGACTGGCGCAAAAAATAAGTCTGGATTTGATCAATAATATGGGTTACGTTGGCTTTGAGTGTTGGGGATTGTTTCTTTTTATACAGACCTGCGGCTTAAGAAGCCACAACAAAAAAGAATGTGTATAGTTATGGAAACTATACACATTCGTTGGATAATTTCCATAACCTCCATGTGAGATAGCTATGCCGTTCTGTTAAAATCTTTTGTCGTTGATGTCCATATCATCCAATTTAGGCCAAAAGAAGTGGCTAATCATCGACCTGTTAATCCCGCCGTTGTCAGTAATGGCCTGGCCAACGTCGATCCCAAAAAAATGTTGACCAACGACGTCACACCAAACAACGATTTTCGAAATGTATTAGACGCTCCTGGATCTCATGTGGAATGGTATCGTCGTCCCAAATTCGTCAATTCTAGTTTTTATGGGTACGTTATTGATGCATGAGTTTTTGGAAAACATGCTTTAACCACTTGGCTGTAACAATTTGTTTATAACTACTTGTTTTGAAAACAGTGAATAAAGCAAAGATAAGAAGTTGGGGGTTTGCTCGGTAAAGATCTATATCAAACACAAGAATATATTGTTAAATTATGTCAAATAATCAAGAAAAATAACCCTTGTGAAGGCAGAGGAGTGCTGAAATATTTGTTAAAATAAAATTGAAAATTTTATATAAAAAATAATACCTCCAGCTCGAAAATCGTATTATACAACACAAGAATATCTTTCGGAATTATTCAGAATAGTGCAACAATCGCTATTGTTAAAAAGCGTTGGCAATTATTAAAATATAAGGAAATTATGTCACATAGACTTAAAAACAGAGACGTCAAATGTCGATTTTGCGTAAGAGGGATTTTTGCCTCCGATTGTAAATGTGGATGTTAAATGGATCTGATACGACAATTCAAAATAATTTGAGCAGGTTGTATTTAAAGCAAAATTATTACTTTAACAAAATAATATCAATGCTCTATAAGTGTTAGAATTTGAAGGATGTTTTGTATTCAGAGGAATCAGAATCGCTCGATGTTCTGGCTATAAAGGTATAATGTGATGTCCGATGAACAAAACATATATTCAAGGTGTCGAAAGAAGCATTCAAGTGCCTCGGTTTTTTAAAATGGTGTAAGATATATTTTACTTCATCTGATCTATATCCGACCGCGCATGGAATACAATTCTCATGTGTGGGCCGGTGCTTCAGAGTCTATTTTGGAGCTTTTCGACCACGTGCAGAGAGGGCGAAGGTTCTCATTGGTGACAGTATTTTCCTGTTTTATCGTTACTACAATGGGACGTGTTCTGATTAATTTATGGATCTGGTTCCCGAAACCCGTACGTTTGTTCGTAAAAACACAAACAAGAGCCCATCCCTTTGTGGTCGATTGGCCGGTGCATCGTACAAAGCATTACAGGGAAATTTCCTTTTTTTGGCCGGACGGTTCGTATGTAGAATAACTTTCCTGCTGAAATTTTCCCTCTCTCTCTCTTTCAAAATGAATAAGTTCAAGTCAAATGTTCAGAAGCACTACTCTCCCTATATCCTCCTTCCCATAACATATTTTCCTAGTTTCAACACAATGCAATGCATTGGTAGGAGTCATCCACTGAGTGCTGGTCCTAGAAAAAGAGCTGTTGTGTTGTGTTGTGGTGGTGAGACTTTTACATAAGAGTTTTGAAGGCCATTATTTATTAGTTCGAAGAAACTGCTTAACGAAAAATGTGCGTAATATGTCACCAAACATAAAACTGTAATTCTTCACCGTAGCGATTCGTGTTCTCATGTTGTTGTACTAGTAACAAATTATGTCTAAAATAAGTGGCAAACCTTTACCTCAGCCGCCTGTTAGTTCAGACCTTAAAATATTATATCAAAAATATGACAAATTGACTTGACTAGTTTTTGGATTAACAAAGTATTTTTTTTCTGAAGAGGAACCTACTTATTACGAGAAAGAGGAGGAAGAATCATGGTCCATAGTAAACGATCGATGGATGTTTTCTATCTAGTATAATGAAAGTGCCTGCCTTTACAGCCCAACTTCACGTAGCTCTAAACACCGGGTGGAGATTATGGGTCTGAAAAGGCTTACTTGCTTAGGAGCTTAAGCCATCCAGAATACACAGTAAAGCAATTTCTGCAGAATAGCAGCAGTACTAGGGAGATCGAACGGTTATTATTCGACCGGTTTTAACCGGTTATTTTAGCTTTGCCCAAGTCGGTTATTTTAAAATTACCATTTTTCGAATATCGAATAAACCGGTTATTTTGGTATAATTAACCGGTTATTTGAGTAATGTGTAATTTATATACATTTTCCTTACTCTTGTTGTAGATGTACCCGTAATTTAAATATTTTCTAATTGAATATTGGCCAAACTTGAACTTTTTATGAAAAATGTCAAAACAAAATGTAACAAAGGTCAAAAAACATTATGAAAACTGTAAATACAAATCGCTTATAAAAGCGTGTGTTCTTGTAGGAAAAAACCAAAAACTATTCAAAATATTACAAAAACGTGTGCAGTTAAAAAGTAAATAGTAATTTGTGCGAGAGTATTCTAAATATTCAATATATTTTTATATAAAGGTTATCTCTAGATCTTTTTCGAACTCGATTAAAAAGACAAAGTTAGGTTCTTAAAGTGCCCTAAAATGATAAGTTACAAATGTTCTCCCATGTCACGACTTATTAATCACCTTTAATTAGTATACATGCTTGACATTAATGTGATCCAAATGAAACTTAACTCGAAGTAGTTCTAAGGAGACGACAAATAATACTTTGCCAAAAATTAATCATTGGGTGAAATATTAGCCCGTTGTGTTGCCGAGGACGAAATGCCCGTTAAGGCACTAAAAACTCTTAAGTAGCTCTAGCATCTCTTCATGCTGAAAACTACAACATTACGGAGGAATCAACCATATGGGAAAAATTTCTACCAGTTTTATTTATTAAAATTCCAAGAACTAAAAAACAAAAATGAAGAAATCAAAAATCATAAAAAATTTAAATTGTAGTCGACGAATTGAAAAATTTTTTACAGTTCACTATTCGTTTCTATTGAAATATATATAAATATATATTGCTGAAACAAAATAATTTAAAATAGATAATCCTGGCTAAGAGGTTTTGTTTGAAACTTTTGAAAAATATGGTTGATTTATATAGACATGCTTAACCACCAAAAAATTAAAACTTATTCAAAATAAATTTTTGAGAATATTTCAAATAATAACTTTATAAAATTCCTATAATTTATTTGCTTTTGCAAAACGGTTGTCTAGTTCAAATATCATTCAACAAAATTGTTGAAAACTTAGCTAAAATTGATCAATTTACTGGTTCCACTTTTCTTGGATTTTATCGTAAAATATTTGTTAGGTCTGATCTAAGTCATATCTATGTATTTTGTTGGTTCCTTACCTTTGCAAATTGTTTTGTATTTATTCAAATTAACGTTTTAATTAAAAAACTTATTTGATTTTTGTGTTTTTAAGTATTCGAATTAAAACCGGTTAACCGGTTATTTAAAAATTGCTTAACCGAAAACCGGGTTTTTTAAAATAGCAACTATTCGTAATATTCGAAAACCGGTTATTGAAAAAAGTCGAATAATCGATCTCCCTAAGCAGTACACAAGGTCATCTTCAAATTTCACTCTAGGTTAGATCCAGAAATCAATCTGTAAACAAGCGTTCTTTAGATGTTCCTCCCGCGAGATGTTTTAAATCACAGACAGCACCAGATCCCTATAGGGAACTCCCCAACAACTAATTTAGTATCTTTTAATTTACAGTGGCTTATAGTTTCCGTGGCAATAGATAGGACTCTTGTCTAGAAAGATCTGCCACTTTCAAGCCTGAGGCAAGTCTCATGTATTGAATACTCTTATATTCCCGGGAAGGAGGTAGGTGCAACTCAAGAGGCTTTCAAGGATGTAATTAATGCTTTACCTACCCAATAATTTAAATGACATTAGAATTAAAAATTTTATTCAAATAACTCCAATTTTTTTTTACCAAAAACCAACAGCAAAAACTTATACATACTACCAATAAAAAGCCACTTGTGCACTTTAAAACCCCTTTACTTTCCTCCTTAAAATACCAAAACACTTCCCTCTAACTTATTTCACTTCCCATAAACTCCAGTTATGATTTTTATGTCAAATATTATTGATAATTTTCATAAAAGATGTTAGCAAGATGTTAAAACATCAACAAACAAATGCTAAGACAAATAATTTCATCTCCAGAGGCTGTTTGAGGTTTTCTTCAACGACTTAAGTTTAAGAAATGACATCGTAATTATATTTAAATATTTTAACTTTTTTATGTTGTTTCTATTTTACTAGCCCAACAACATTTGAATCAAACAACTTTTTCTCTCCAATTTTAGGAGCAAAATGAAATGGACGAAAAAGTTTTGTCTTCATTTAACAAAAAAAAAAAAGGAAACGTTTTATGTTTTTGGTTAAAACTTATTATCACCCACTTAAGAGAATTCAACTGGCGCTAACAACTAATTTAAAATATTTGCAATTATAAAAGTTATTTTGGTTTTACAGAAGAACATTTTCATGTATTCACAAAAAAACGCATAAAATTAAATATAAATAGTTTTGTAGTAGACAATTAAAGGACAGAAAATTTAATTTAATTAAATTTAATACAGCATTTTGTGATCAAGATTTTTGGTTTTATTCAATTTACTCTAACGTTTATCCTAAATCCCACAGTGGGCATGTGGAATTAAAGGAAATTCATTTATGAAGCTGCTAATGCTTCTGCAATTACAACCCCTAAAATGGGTATTTTAAGTTTGAGTTCTTTTTTACCCTCCATTACCGCACACAGAGGAAAAACATCCTCCAACAAAACTATGTTTAACTATATTTTTAAGCAAGTATGGCTAAATTTTACCATATTATTATCACCAGCAACCATATTATGGCTCAATTAGACCTCCATCAAGAAGCCACAATCATATTATGGTTGGCTCTAAGCCTGTTATGGTTAAATATAACAATAATTTGTTTACGACTAATAATCGTCTGGTTTTGAATTAACAATATTTTTATACCCTCCACCACCACTAGTGGTGTGAATGAGGGTACACGCAAAGAAAAAACATGGTTGATACAATCACAATCGCAAACTATCATTAATGTTTGTGGTTATGATTGTACCAAACACGTCTTCAGTAACAATATATGTTCAGACATGTTTATAGCTTATTATTATCTCAAAAATATTATTATATTTAGAAGAAAAACACAAATGATCTTCCTAAGCATGTTTCTAATTTTCCTAACACAATGCAATATGGTTCTCACAATAAAACCAATAAAAAAATTTATTTCAAAAATTTTATGTTTTATTAAAAATACATGCATTTACAGCTTAGCATATTTTAATAAATAAAATTAAATACATACATTTATATATATGTATATATATATATATATATATAATTTACCTGTTTCAATAAACGTATAATAGTTTATTTCCTTAATATTGCATTCATGCATGGCCTTTTTCTCCCGAAAAACTGCAGTCATTCATGTTTCCCGGTTTACTGACTCTCGCAGACGGAAAATGACATGGAAGAAGATTTTATTTGCTTTATAAACACACACTGTTTTTTATGACAATAATTGTTTGCTCATTTAGAGAATGTATTTTAAAGCGAACAAAAATGATGATATCAAACATACCTTTTGTGTAAAGCCAATATTATGATTTTAATTGTATAGTTGAAAATATATACATTATAGTAGCAAATATTTCACATAATTTAATATGTTTAGCTAGATCATAGTAAATTTTTAGATGTAAAACACCATATAATATTATTATAGTGAATTAAAAAATGTTAAGGAGAAAAAATATTTTTTCAAGTTAAATAAGGATTATAATAAGTTTATTAAGGTAAACATATTAGGCAAATATGAATAAAAATGGTCGTAGTGACCATTCATTAATCATGTGTTTTCGCTGCGTGTATAAAAAGCTTGTCATTTCGTGTAAAACTATTTTATTATACATCTAAGACCCCTTGAAGTTTATATATTCTGGCTCCTTCAGCAATTCTAAGTCGATTTAGCCATGTCCATCTGTCTGTCCGTCTGTTAAAAACTCGGTCTCAAATTGCTTGTAGTTATCCTAAGCAGTTTGGGATTAAAATCCAGCAACATCGGTTCAGTAGGATCAGAGCTATGAATCAAAATGTGTCAATAATATAAGAGTTATGAATCCAAATAAAACACCACACGAAAAAATTGTTAATTTTGTTACAAAAACTAACATCAATTGTGTTATAATGCACAGATTTATATATGATTTTGCACAAATTAGTTCTATATGACTAGAAATTATGTCAGCAATTTCGTGAAGATCGGTCCATAATTTA
The DNA here is from genome assembly GCA_943735925.1 of Pollenia amentaria. NCBI lineage: Eukaryota > Metazoa > Arthropoda > Insecta > Diptera > Polleniidae > Pollenia > Pollenia amentaria. The sequence goes on from OX031007.1 coordinate 30,044,396, forward strand.
CCATAGGCCCCATATAAGGCATAGTAGTTTAGTACACCTAGGACTGTAACAAATGATGCTATTGTAATAAAATTGGGTAAGTCACAGTTTTCAAGGACGAAAAATCACCCTGTTAAATTTCGTGAAGATTGGTCCATAATCAACCGTAGGGCCCACAGAATGGGAAATTATAGAAATACGTCGAAAACCGTCGAAATAAGGTTATTGTGGTAAAATTTGGTCCAATTTAACGTCATATTTCCAGAAATAGTACCATGCAATTTTGTAATAATCGGTCCATAATTTACCTTAGATTTCACATTAAGCGGGCTGATGAAAACCACTTTAAAACTAGAAAACGCTACACCAAATTGCACTACTTTATCGAAATTTGTTCTAATTTAGGTTTTTTAATACTAGAAAACACTGTTCAAAATTTTGTGATGATTTGTCCATAATTTACCATGGCTCCAAAATAAATTCCCATCATGAAAATCATTTTAGTTCGGCTTAAACTGTTACGAATTATAATATTTAACTCAAATTTGTTCAAGTTAAGTTTTATATGACTAGAAATAAAAGCATAAAGCATTCTGATTGTCGGTCAATAATTTAACATATGTTGGTCTAGAATCCGTTTTTATAAAGATTTATTAATAATTTATAGATCCCATATAGAGCACACGCCTGAAATATTCTAGCTGCCGGTGTAGGGTATCAAAGATTCGGCACTGCCGAATAAAGTGCTCTACTTTGTTTTCTAAATGAATTGTTTTTGTTTTAGATACAAAGATTTATATTAAATTCAAAAGGGGTTTAAAAAAATTTGTTCTATTTTTGAAATAAGAAAAAAACTTTTACATAATAGCACATTTGTTCAGGTAAGTGAATTCACTCAGTAGCATTATTTATCCTGATAAGTGAATACTACGTAACAGAATATTTTGCGTTTGCAAACTTGAAGGTGCAGCTAAACGAAAAATACTGTACTACATTTATTGCAATCTCCAGAAATACCAGAAGAAAACCATTAATTTTTACATTTTATTCTTACTTTAATTTATTTTAAAATTAATGAAGAAAAATTAAACACTTATTATTACTTCTACCTCTTTATTATTTATTTTAAACATTCTCGTGCATACTCGCCGCTTTTTTACTTTTTGATTATCCAACGCGAATAATATCAGATATAAATTTTTGCAGTTATATGGGAGGTGGGCGTGGCAGTGATCCAATTTTGCCCATTTTTTTGACAATGGTACTTAGTAGCATAGGAACACCTTTTACCAAAATTCATAACTCTACACGCAAAGAAAAAACATGATTGATACAATCACAATCGCAAACTATCATTAATGTTTGTGGTTATGATTGTGTCAAACACGTCTTCAGCAACAATATATGTTCAGACAGAATGTTTTTAGCTAATTATTGTCTCAAACATATTATTATGTTCAGAAGAACAACGCAAACGATCTTTCAAACCATGTTTCTTTATTTTCCAACCCCATACAAAATTTCCATTTCAACATGTAATATGGTTCTCGCAATAAAAAAATTAATTTCAAAAATGTATGTTTTATTACAATTATACAGCATATATTAATAAATAAAATATTGTTTATATTTAAAAATAAAATTATACATGTGTGTGTGTCAATTTATAAATTATAAATTATATTTTGTGGTACAAATTTATCCAAATAAAAGGAGATCTATGTAGCCTTACTTCGGCATGCATTAACACTTTTCATTATTTTTATCCGCTCACTTGAGATTTGTTAAGATAAAGTAAAATTAAATTTACCTTTTATTTATTTTATGAAATATACTATATCAATATGCTGTTGAACAGTTATTGAAAAAAAATCGGGGCTAATGACAACATCTCGTGCCGAAATTGCTATGCTGGTTTCAGTGTTGTAGGTTCTTTGGCTGCAAGAAAGACAAAGGAATTGCTTATTTATATATTTTTATAATTATATATAAATAATTTACCTGGTTCAATAAATGCATAATAACTTATATCGTTAATTTTGCAAGGCAGCGTGGCATTTTCTCCCCAAAAAATGTTTTAATTATTTTGTAATCATTCATGTTTCATGATTAACTAACGCTCGCGGATGGTTTGTTTCGACTGGTTGTTTCGACAATAAAGAGAATGTGCTTTATTGTTGAATGTGCTCATAAAGAGAATGTGCTTTAAAGCAAACAAAAATTATGGTATTAAAAATACCTTTTGTGTGCAGCAATATTATGATTTTAATTGTATAGTTGAAAATACATATATTATAGTAGCAAACATATTAAATAATTTAAAATGGTTAGGTAAATATGAATAAAAATGGTCGTAGTGGCCATTCCTTAATCATGTTTTTTCTTTGCGTGTAGTTTAATTTTTTCCAAAATATTAAATATTGTCTCCCTAGAATGGCTAAATCTTACACTGTGCAACGTTTGCCGGGTCAGATTGTAAGTAGTTATAAATATTAATATTAAGCAAAATTTATTGACGCGATTATCATATTTCCATTTGAAAATTTTTCCCACAACTAAAATTCAACGTAGGGGATAATTTGAACTCTAGAATTTTTAAAAAAAAAATTTAATTTAATTTTACACCAGCATTAAAAGGCTTAAAAGTCTTTAACCAAAAATCATATTAAAATGGTAATAATTCATTAAAAATCAATATGAAAATGCAAAATAAACCATAAAATATTGAATAAAACGAAGACACACGTCATTGATATGACCCACAACAAAAGAGGCTTATGGACTAAGTATAAGTTGTGTGTTTGTGTGTGTTCAAGAACAATGAAAACCATCCAAACACAAGACAAAAGAAAATGCTTAAAAACAAATTAAAGATCCCCGAAAATAATGCGAACAAAAGAAAGAATGAACAGACACAAAATCGCGCACAAAACAAACAAAAAACTAATTGAAATAAATGACAATAAAAATATTACAAATCGATTTGTCATATTAATTTCATAATGATTTCAATTTAAATGACTTTGCTTTATTAAATCTCGCAAACAGTCCAATATAGATGATACACTGTCTCTCCTACGCATTGTCCTTCATAGTCAGTGTTGCCATAACTTTTAGAGGCAAAATCATTAAGAATAAATTTTGTTTTCCCAAAAATAATTTTTGATAATAAAATTGGATAACTGTTTAATAAAAAATCTTGAAAATCTGCATTCTGTTTTAAAAAAAAAAAACTTAAAAAAATCATCAAAATTCTTTTTAATTTTTTTTTTATATTTCATTTAAAAATTAATGTATAAGAATAAGTTCCAACAGAAATTCACATTTTTACGGAGTAAATATTTCTCATAGAAATCAAACGCAGACATTTTCAAGACAAATGAATTATTTCAGTTATATTATCTCTATTTGATTATTAAAAAAGTTTCATTGATCAAACTTGCCTAAACAGAATATAAAGAAGTGATATTATTAGTTTTTAAATTAATATAAATAACACATTTATATATTCAATTTATTACAACATTTTTGCAACAAGAGATCATGGTCAAAAACATTTTGATTTACAAATATTAATATCGCACATTTAACTCTTTAACAACTAAGACCGTCTATAAACGGTCATCAATAAAAGCCGTTTTCTGCAACATTCGAACTTTTAACATTATAGGGCCTCAAAGCTTTATTATTGGGTAAAAAATTACTTATCAAATATAACTAGTTTGAACTTAATTCGTTTGGTAGATTTAAACGTTACAATAAAAAATTTTGTAAAAAAAAGGCAAGAAAATTATTTGTGATTTTACCAAAAATTAAAATAAAAATTTTAATACTTTAGAGTTTTCCAATCGACTTGGGAGTTTTTATGGTAAGTAATTTAATGTTCACTTTAATAATTTTTGCTAAGTTTAAAATTTGGAAAAACAGATTTGTTCAAATTGTATTTTTCGTGAACACCGTCTGTAGACGGTCTTAGTGACTTACACAGGGTCTCCACCTGAGATAAGATATAAGATTTTTATATCAGCAAACGTCAAATTCAATCCCAGAGAATATTATCTTACGTGTGGACTCTCAAATAGTGTTAGTATTAATTTTATAATAAATGTTATGAGACAGTTGTTATAAGAAATCTTTTAACAACTATATTATAAGATAAGCTGTCAAAAATACACATACATACACACATATAAAACAATAATAGGCCACCATTATTAAAATGTGTAATTTATTAATGCAAATAGAGCCAATCTTGTGAAAAGTGTTTTAAAAAACAATATTTTAAACTAAAAAATCAAAAAACTAAAAAAAAGAATAAAAAACAATAAAAACGATACAAGTTTACTGCACGAGAATCAGTCGATTATGAAATCTTATAAGATACGTGTTCCCCTTGTTTAATATTAAGATTAACATGAAGAAATGTGTTCTCTTATTCTGTCGATGTTCTCTCAGATATTATATCAGATATTATCTCAGGTGGAGACCCTGTGTTAGGGGGGAAAAAATAAAAATAAATTGTACGTATTTTACGCTAGCAAGTGTGCATTATAATTTTGTCTTCTGACTTGTAAAGATCGAAACACAAAACCTTTAAGATGTCATCTAATGAAACAATAACTAGAGACTGCGATAAGCAAAAAAAATAAAGCTTCATTCACTGAGCGATCAAGAAATCACTGTTTTCATAAATTTAATTGAAGATGATGCTGATATTGAGTATTTTGATGACAGAATCTAAGATCCTATCAAGTGATGAATTAAAATCGGAAGAAAATGCAATGATAATGGAATGTTTAAATGCGTTAAGCTCTGTTCCAAAAATGTTCGCCTACTGGGACTTTTTCAGAGGTGCACGTAGTGCGAAAAGTTTCTGATTGTCAAACAGTTGGGAGTGATTCCTCCGCTGGGATAGCCAAGCAGCTCACTACTTCCGGTCATAGGGTAAGTAGTTGCCGGGCAATGGCTTTTTTTGGCTTCCGCTGAAAGCTAGCTATGGTGAGAAGGCGAACAGTCATGTAGCATGAATGGTCAAAATGCATCATGACGTCACAGGCAAGTAAGTAATCGAAAGCATGACTTCAACGTGGGATTAATTACACAGGAGGGTCAGCAATCCACCTTTCATAAATCAACAATGCTAATTGCTCAGGCGCACTATGCTACAGTGGGAGTTAGAGGAACATATATATTTATATATGTATAGGTAAGCAGATGTGCTCAGCCAAAGTGGTTCATCACTTACGACAGAATTAACAAGCCCCATGCATGGGGAGTGTAAATGTGTGTTATATACGACAGCAATGGGTACACTCACAGGTTTGATATACATGCTTGAGACAAAAATTATTATATAATTTTACCAAATATGTACCTCATGTCCATAGACAATTCGAAAATATAATGCGCATATGGGTAGAGTACACATAAAGACTCATACTTGGGGCGGATAGACTTAAAATAAAATGCAACATATAGCACCCAGGACTTTTACCATCTTCCCGATATGTCCACAACAAATGCATTTGTTTTATATCAAAGTAACTGCCGCAAATGCCGACAAAACCGAAAAGCTAAATGAAATTACCATGAGTGAATTTCGGCTGAGTATCGCAAAAAATAACTGTACTTTTACCGAAAAGCGATAGGTAAGAAAAGCATTTCGCTTTTTTTTTTTTTTTGATAGTGTTAGGTTTTACCAAATCAATAATTTTCCGAAATGGAGATAAAAAAAAATCGTATAAAAAATTCGTGACAAACACTTTTTGTGCCACTTGTACTTTACAAAGGCAAACAAGTGTTTTAAAAAATATCATATGCAAGAATGATATAATATTTATTATTACTAAATTTTAGAATTTACTTTATGGAGCAGTTATTGCAAATAAAATAAATTTATTTTTGTAATGAAATATAATAATTATTTAATTTTTTTTTCATTAAACCACTAGACCGTCAACAGGCGGTTTTTTATCTTTTTCTGCTGCTTTCTGGGATCATTTTTTTTTTTTTGAAATGGACATCAAATTCGTGTTTTTCAGCCCTAAAATATCCTAAAACCAAAATTCATGTAACAATATAATGCGTATTTGCATATCAGTGGTTAAAGGGTTAATCACAAACAAGCACAACTCAAAAATGCTTTGGAAAATTGGCTTCAAAAACAGGGTTGTAATTTTTTAATCAAATTGAGTTTCATAAGTGTTTAAGAGGAAATGTTAAAGAAGACTGTGACGCAAACGATATTTTCGTGGTCGTTATAGATTCGATTTGTGAACTGGTTTATGGTAAAATACGATTTTAGTGTGCGATATGTTTTAATTTTAAAATAAATATTTATTTAAACAAATCTGGAGATATTAAGGTGTGGAGATATTAAGTGTATCTTTTCAATTATAATTTGTGAGCAATATTTCGACAAGGGATTTATTTTCGAAGCAAATTCGCACTTTTTTTATATAGATTCACATGACTTAACATTCGCTCTACGTTTGCCGATGAATGTGGCGAAATCAATATATTCCAAACAAATTTAGTAAGAGTATAATTAATAATCGGAACCAGCACGGTTGATTTCAGACTTTTTTCCAAAAACATATTAAAGTTATTTCTTTGTTATTTAATTTATTGTTAAAATTGAAAAGTTTTAGTTCTCTGAACTCAGAATACAGATCTCGTTTTTCATTTTCTTAAAACAAATTTGGAAAATATTTCGCTATATTGAAAATTGAATTAGATTTAATTGGAACTAATAATATTAAGAGATTTCATTTGATTTTTAATATCGAATCTTTTCAAATTTTGATCCCACAACTCAATATAAAATTGGATACAATTATATGTTATTTTTATCTACACCAAATGAAGACATTGTATTGAAACGTGTTTCAGCTGGATAAATTCCGATATAAACACTTTCATAATTTAGCAAATTCATAGGATTTTTATAATCTACAGACAAGATTTTTGCATTTTATATCAAATCTTGTCTCAAAAATTGCTCATTACTTTTTCTTATTATTTTTTTAATTTGGGAATGCCGAATCTATTCAAAATTGACCTTCAAAGGTCCACAAAAGAACCTACAATTTATTTTTGGAATATTTTTTTCAAGTAAATACTTATTTACGCATGTATCAATAATTACAATTTTTTTTTAATATCGCCCGATCACCGAAATTATTATTGTTGTTTTCTTCCTAAATATAAAATTTTTACAAATTTTCTGACAAGTGTACGACAATGCGCTCAATAATAAGAAAAAAAACTCCATGTCTACTATAATAACAATTTAAAATAGCAAAAGTGTCTATTTTTCAGATAAAACATAAAAATACTTTTGCACTTCTGGCAACACTGTTCATAGTCCTGTTATTTCTACACGAAAGCAAAACTCTTAATGAATTTGGTGAATGAAAAACTCACCCTCTGCTCTAAAAAAATCTATGTACTATGTAAGTATTAAATGTGTTTGTTTGTCATTGTGAGCCCACATTTATGAAACATAAATAGAAGATAATCCGACTTGTGGCCCATCTTGTTGTTCCTTTCCTATTCTTCCATTTTTTCTCTGTTCTTTGGGTGTCATCAAATTAACAATGGCTTTCAATAATTTATCATTTGTTGATGCTGCCATTACAAAACAACTAAATATGAAAGTAAAACTGTGATACCTTCTACTCAATTTTACACTGAAAAAAAGGGAAAAAAAAATTTTAAATATCGGATTTTGGTCAATAAATGTCTTTTGAACAAATTGGTGTAACGAGTTGAAAAAGGACCAACTTGAATTGAAAAAGGCACAAAAAAAGTTTGAAAAATGAATCAAATAAGTATTGGATAAAGAAAAAAAATTTGATCAAAAGTCATTGTTTTAACAACAAAATTTGGCAAAATATCAAAGTATTTTTTTTTTTAATTGTATTGGAATTTCAATCGATATCGAATACTCAGAATTTGTTCAGCCAATTCATACGAGAGCTTTAACGAAGCGTCGTCGACGTATCTTTTTGTGTGTTGACGAACGGTGTAGACAAGAAAGAGGAGGAAACCAAAAGACTCGATTTGCGTTTTTCATGTTTTTTATATCGGGTGATTCATCGTGAGGTTTAATTTATAATGTAAAATTAAGCAGATAAATTTGAAAGTTAACCTAACATTTTCATTATCAGTCACACAGTAAGTGCCCTGTAGTCTCGTCCTCCTCACGACATAGTCTGCATTCCTGGTCCTCTGCCAGGCCCATCCGAAACAAGTGGTGCTTGACCGTATGGTGACCCGTCAAATAAGCCACCAACAGTCGTAGTTCTCGTCTGTTGAGACCCCTTGTCTCCAATGTACTCCCGGGAAATATCAATTCCTGTGCTCACTGAGAGCCCATTCCTCCAGTAAGGACTTGGTAGTGGCCCAGCTTAGCCCACAAAAGGGCTCGGGGCCCACCATTTGGGCGTTTGCTCTAGCCCTAGCCAGCTCTGCAGCCCTTTCGTTTCCCGGGACCCCTGAGTGTCCCGGCACCTAACAGAGTGTCACTCTGTTCCTTGAGCCCAGCTCATGTAGCCTTCCCCGGCATTCCGCCACCAACTTCGAGGACAATTTCCAGGAAGAGAGTGCCTTAATGGCCACTTGGCTATCAGTGAATATCACAATGCTGTTTCCTATCATTCCCCTGTTAAGAATGTTGACACAGCACACATCAATAGCGTGAATCTCGGCCTGGAATACACTTGGTGATCTTGCTATGGCTATCGAGATTCGCGTGTTAGGTCCAAATACCCCATTAGTATACCAGTGTAGTCCCTGGTTACCATCACAGGGATTTCCACAGTCCCAGGCTTCCCCGTTAGGGAGGGTCGTGCTAAACTTTCTGTTAAATTCCCCTGTTAAGAATGTTGACACAGCACACATCAATAGCTTGGATCTCGGCCTGGAATACACTTGGTGATCTTCCTATGGCTATCGAGATTCGCGTGTTAGGTCCAAATACGCCATCAGTATACCAGTGTAGTCCCTGGCTACCATCACAAGGATTTCCACGGTCCCAGGCTCCCCCGTTAGGGAGGGTCGTGCTAAACCTTCTGTTAAAGCCCAGTTCCGTGGTCTTAATGTCCGCCCTTGTGCAGACTGATAGGCCAGGAGCTAATTTCATCAGACCAGCGTGTCCGTTGACACCATCTGACAAGCCCCAATGTTAGTTGGATCCCAAGGAGACTCGATATTGCGACCCTCCTTATATGGATGTGTAATGGCAAAATGCCCAAGATAGTCTCAAGTGACGCTGTTGGTGTGCGCATCACAGACCATTCTCTGTAGCCTACCGCACTTTCGGATCGCCAAAACCTGCTGAATCTTTGGCCACCATACCAGGGATCCATAGGTGATTATCGGTCTGATCATCGTAAAGTAAAGCCATTTAATCATTCTAGGGCCATGGCCCCAGATCTTCCCTAAGTGCCTTCTTCAGGGTCATATCCAAGTGCGAGTTCCAATTTAACCGTTTGTCCAGAACAATTCCTAAGTACTTGACTTCATTGGAGTACTCAATTTCCGTCGCATTCACTGACAGCCTATCCAGCCTGTATTTATACCTTCTCGTGAACGGGACCACGACCGCTTTATGGGGGTTGATGTTCAGCCCCCTTTCATGGCACCATTTGAGAACCTTGTCGAGAGCATCCTGCATCACCTCAGTGATTGTTCTCTCGAATTTCCCGGTCACAATGATGGCCAGGTCTTCCGTATAACCAATGGCCCGCAGGCCATATCCCTCAAGTCTGACGAGCAGGTCATAATTTACAAGGCTCCATAGCAGAGGAGAAAGTACCCCACCTTGTGGACAACCTTTGACAGCACTAATGCTGAAACTAGCGTCGTCCCAAGAGGCGGTAATTCTCCGTTAGTATTGTGGTTATTTTATTGAAATTTTTAATCCAAATTTTTAATATTTTATTCAGGCTAAAGTTCATTAAATTTTATCTTCACTAAATTATTTTTATGAATTAAGGAATTTTACAACATAAAATTAATTAAAATTTATTTTAATTTTTCATTCTTGACTGATCTGGGAGTTGAACCCAGGACAGGTTGCCCTAACATGTTTCGATTGTAACCACACAATCTCCTCAGAGGGGTTTGCGATTTAACACAATTCTGCACGAAATTTAGTAGTTTAATTTCCAGTCATATAAGACGAATTTTTGCAAAATTTAATAAATCGTTGCATTCCGTCGCCAATTTATGTTGGGTTTTGCAACAAACATTTGGTCTTATAACACTTTTTTTATTGTGCTGAATTGCAATCCCAAGCTGCTTAGGAAACTGAAAACAATTTGACACCATAATTGTTATTTTCGGCTGAGTCTTTCGAATAATTCGACTTTGAATTGCTTAAGGATCCGGAGCGTAACGTCATCTAAAACGCAAAAGACACTTACTAACCAAAAATTTTAAATCGACTTTTTCATTGATTTTAATGTATTGCATGAACACAAATTTTCACAAAAAATTTTGGAATCATTCGAACAAAATTAACGATTTTATTAACAAAAAGCCCTACCTACAAAACGCCTACGGTAAACGCTAAAACACCTAACTAACAGCTTGCATTATATGCAACGTTGTTAATTGTCAAAACAACTGGTAAGCGTTTCAAGAAACTTAGAAGAAAATTAAATTATAAACAGTATAAGGCAATTTATCAATTTATCATTTTAAATAATTTTTTGCTTCTCCTGTAAAATTTTCAAAATGTAAGATAGGGATTTTAGCGGTATAGGTAACGATAGACTTTATGGGGTGTTCGATGAATATCAAAAAATTTCATACGGATATGTATACCATCCATAATTCATCACTAGCGGTAGAGATTTTTTTCATTAAATGCAATTTCATCTGAACCACATTTTCTTTCACTGCAACTCCCACTTTCGTCTCACTCCTTTTCTCCACAATTGTGCTTTTTGCCATCAGTTTACCATTTGAGGTTGAGTTCTCTTTTATGGCTTTATAAATTTTTTATGAATATACGAAAATATAAATTTCTGCAAAATCATGTCAGCATAGATTTTATATCATTATTACATTCTATACATAATTTCTTGCTACTTTCACCCCTGCCTAAAATTTTTTGCTTTTCGAAAACTTTGTTTTTCTAAAACATCTGGTAAACTTTCCATCGTTTATCGTACGATAGTCAATGCGAGTGGTTTTTTTTTTTGTGTAGTTTTTACAAATAAATCCTTATGATTTTTTTTTTATAGTATACCGCAAATCAACTTTGGTTTTTTTAGATGTTTGAATATCATTAAAGAAGAAGAAATTTAATTATTTATTGGACTTGTTGTATTATATTTATTAGAAGTTTAATGTTATGCGCGATATATTTGTTTAATAAAAAAAAACCATAATTCTGTTGGTAAGAATTTTAGGTAAATCAGATATTTTAAGTTGTCAATCTATATTTATGACACATACAAAGCAGGAAAAAGGAGGCGTACGGATGCCTCTGTAGTCCTTTTTTTTAAGGCCTGTTCGCTCCATTACATACTCATCTTTTTTACACACGTTGTCATTACGAGTAGGCCTTCCGCTCTGGCTTCTTTCGCAGTTACATAAGAATGGTACCTGGATAAAAAACAAGTTAGAGTGCTATATTCTCTTTGATACCCTAAACCGACAGGAGTGGCCTCTATATGATAAAAACATTATTAACTAACCTTCCCAAAACGAACGTCAGAATTAAAATTGGTTGCGGTTTAGACCTGAATTAAATTAGTGACCGACAATAAGAAAATTGTATGCGTTTCTTGTTAGAACTTTGAACTGGCTTGAGTAAAATATCATGATTCGTATAAGTTTTAGCCGAACTAAAATTATTTTTGGGAGGGTAATTTGTATTGGACCTATGGTAAACTATGGACCAATCATCCCAAAACTCGGAAGACTGATTTCTGGTATTAAAAAAAATTAATTAGAATAAATTTCAATACAGCAGTGTAACTAGTTTTAGCGTTAACAGTAAATTTCACAAAATTGCATGATATTTTTTCTGGCCATATGAATCTAAGTCGAAAGAAATTTTACCGCAATATCTTTATCTGTTATGGTTTTAGGTGAATTTAATTATTTTCCCAAAGTGGGCTTTATAGGGTTTATATGGGGCCTAGGGTAAATTGTGGACCGATCTTCACGAAATTTGACACTGCGATTTCTAGTCTTATTAAACTGTGATATGCCAAATTTTATTATGATAGCATTAATTATTACGGTTTTAGGCGTACTAAACAGTTTTCCGGGAGTAGGGTTTATATGGGGCCTAGTATTAATTATGGACTAATCATCAAAAAATTGTACAGTGTGATTTCTGGTCCAATAAAACTGTGCCGTACCAAATTTTAGTATGCTAGCGTTATTTATTGCGGTTTTAGGCGTACGTAACTGTTTTCCGCGAGAAGGGTTTATATGGGGCATATGGTCAATTATGGACCGATATTCTCGAAATTTAACAGTATAATTTGCAGCCGTATAAAGCGAATTCGTGCAAAATATCATTCGTGCATACGTCATTCGTGCATATGTCATTCCGTGCATTATTCCACCATTTATCTTAGTTTTATTATCAAAATTATCAATTTTTTTATGGTGGTGGTTCCACATTTTGATTCATAGTTCTGATCATATTGAACCGATGTTGCTGGATTTGAATCCCAAGCTGCTAAGGATAACTACAAGCAATTTGAGACCAAGTTTGTTGTTTTCTTTTGGGTTTTTCGAAAGTGAGCGTGCTTTTTACAGACGGACAGACAGTCGGACACGGCTAAATCAACTTAGAATTGCTTAAGGAGCCAGAATATATATATACTTTATGGGGTCATAGATGTATACAGCGTTGCCAAATGTGAAGATTTATCTGCATTTTACAGTTTTTCTAAGCATCGAGTAGTTTTGATGTTTTTTGTTTAAAAAATAAGTTTTTTTTTTTGTAAATTGTGCAGATTTTGCAGTTTTTACATAAAAATTTTTTTACTTTAAATTTTTTATATTATATTTTATTTCTAAAGCAATAATCTTACCTAATTTGCTTAACACATACTCGTGTAACATTGGCGAGAGCCAAACAATCCACACAGACGGCTTGGGAAACACGCACTTTTCGTTAGCAAAAAACGGCCCAAGCCTAATTAATCATTTTTCAATAGATTCTAATAAAAAAAATTGTAGCCTCTTCAATTTACTATGTTTCGTCTTTTCCTTCTTGACTCTGCTATGTTTTAACTTTAATGATTAAATTTAGCACTAGGTAGCGCAAACAGCTTGGAAAATATTCAATATTTCGATTTTTCTAAAGGGTGGTCTAGCCATAATGCACGATGCGTCATCGGGCGTTGTTAATTAGCCGCCACGATCATGTGGTTTGTCACCGCTGGACCTCTTTCTTTGGGGATATTCAAAAGAAAAAGTGTACGTCAATAAGCCAAGAACAATTCATGAGCTAAAGGATGACACTGTACCTCAATTATAGTTCTCTTCAAACTTTTTTTTATTTATAATTAACATCGTATGTTTTGGTTAAACCACCCTTTAAAAAACATGTTTTAATCGTTTGTCAAATACCCCCAATTAACAACGCAAAAGGATAGTAAAAATGTACAATTTTGACATGTTTGACAACCCGTTTAAGTAGTTTATTTCGCTTTTACTTTTGAAAGTTGGATTATGTCCCTGTTTACATATTATGATATTGGTTGTTTTGGGTTTACATTGTAAAATTTTTGTTGTTGCAATTTTTCATTTATGTATACTTCACAAATAGAAAGTTTGCTCCCGAACTAAAATAACAAACAAATGAGGAAAAAACATCGAAAATTTGAGCAAATTAGTCTTTTGACGTTCTTTATGCATTTTTAAAAACATAGTTAACATTTTAATCACAAATTTCAACTTTTATTTTTATACCCCCATATTAATAAAAAATATTTTTCATAAATAAAAGGTTTATTGAACAAGTTTTCATAGCAAATTCGTTTCATAAACCTGCTATAAACCTCAAATATTTTTTATGAATATGAGAGATAATATTTATTTATTTTTATTTTTTGTATTGCCGTTTCTTACTTAATTTTAAGCGATATCATGAAAACCTTTAATATGATATTGAATTTGTTTCTGTACATATGTATGTTAAAAAAACTAAGTAAATAACATATTTGTTTGGGGGTTTTTATGTGCAGTTATTTTAAATAAAAATCAGTTTTTTTCTTTCTTAAGATGACGTTATTTTCAAAAACCATTATGGCAACGCTAGATGTATAAATAAAAATTTCACACTGAATGACAAACCCCTATTCACCACTAGTGGTGGTGGATGGTATAATTACTGTGCCATCTGCCGGAAAGTTCTGGAGTTTTTACGTTCTTGAATTGAAGTTGATTTACTGAAATCAACAACCAATAAACCTTGCGATACAGTGTCAGTGTTACTAAAATTTTATAATTAAAAAATGGTTTGATAGATATGCGAAGTCCACTTGTAAAAACTAAAATGGATATGAAATCTGTTTTACGAAATTTGGTTTTAAAATTCGTTTGAAATCTATTTTATTTTTTATGAATACGGCAGTAAATGTGCAATAGTTGATATATATATATATTTGATATTATAAGTCTTTTGATTTATAGTTTGCAAAAAGATATGCATATTGACCAATATGTTGACAACATTGTACAATACACAAACGTGTGTATTCATCTTACTTAATTTTACATATATTTAATGAAAAATTGCGCCATTTACATATATTTTTTATGGCGCAACTAATTGAATAGTATGGAGCTAAACAACCATAATAATAGCAATGAAACACTTAATAATCATGTGTAGTTTATGGGTAACTTTAGCACTGAGGTTGATTTATTTTACATTAAGTGCGTGTCTCAAGGTACAGTTAGCCGAACGTCCACGTCCCCTAACGAAACGTCTGGTCCGTTTTGTTATTTGCTTACAATGTAAATGCATACCGAATTTAAATGTCACGTAACGGAACGTCTCAATCTGTTTAAATTAGAATTTCATGCCGTCTTTACGTGACAGTTGTAAAGCAGTGATGGCCTGCTTGTATATTAAATTGAATGCGGGTATTTTCGCTCTTTTTTTGGTACTTTTTTCCAGTATATCTATAGACTTTCGACAAAACGACTTACAATACAACATGTTTTCATATATATAAATATACATATGCTTAGATGTACAAAGAAACAAATGCATATGCACATACAATAGAAATGAGAAATATATAAAAGGCTTTAAATGGTTACAAAATATTGTTTTGTCTATGCACATTTACAAAATAATATATGTAAATGTGTATGTATATGATAAAATACATATTTGTTTATTGTTAATCTATAATATTAATATCAGATATTAAATCATTAATGTTTTTTACATACACTAAATACTCTTTTAATACCATTTTAATTACTTGGTACTTTTTCTGGACAACGGTCAACATTTAAACCTTTTGATTTCCCATCACTGTGTGTGTTGTTTTATGTATACTATTGCTTTTTTGTTTATGTATGTGAAAAACATATGACACGTTTTTAGATGTTCTATAAGTGCACCAACCATAGCTGCCAGATAAAATTGGTCAAAAATCGTTAAATTTTGAGGAAAAAATCGTCAAAATCGTCAAATAGACTAAGCTAAATCGTCACAAAAATCGTCATTGATAAAAACGACTAGTTTTTATACCCTCCACCACCACTGTGGTGAATGTGGGTATACTAATTTTGTCATTCCGTGTGAAACTTTTTTATTATACATCAAAGACCCCATAAAGTATATATATTCTGGCTCCTTGAGTAATTCTAAGTCGATTTAGCCATTTCCGTCTGGCTGTCCGTCTGTTGAAAACACGCTCACTTTCGAAAAACGCAAAAGAAAAGAACAAACAGTTTAGTACGCCTAAAAAAAAAGAAAAGAACAAACAGTTTAGTACGCCTAAAACCATAATAAATAACGCTATCATACTTAAATTTGGTACGTCACAGTTTTATAGGACCAAAACTTACACTGTAAGTTTTTTTGAGGATCGGTCCACAATTTACACTAGGCCCCATATAAACCCTACCCCCGGAAACCCGCTTAGTACGCCTAAAACCGTACTAGATAATGCTATAAAATTTAAATTCGGAACGTCACAGTTTTATAGGACGAGAAACCACACTGCAAAATTTCGAGAATATTGGTCCATATTTTACCCTAGGCCACATATAAACCCTAAAGTCCTATGCGGAACACAGTTTATTGCGCCTAAAACCAAAAAAAAGCCCACTTTGGGAAAATAATTAAATTCGCCTAAAACCATAACAGATATTGATATTGCGGTAAAATTTCTTTCATGCAATTTTGTGAAAATCACTTTTGATGCTAAAACTAATTACACTGCTGTATTGAAATTTATTCTAATTTATTTTTTGTAATACCAGAAATCAGTCTTCAGAATTTTGGGATGATAGGTCCATAATTTGCCGTAGGTCCAACACAAAATACCATTCTAAAAATTATTTTAGTTCGGCTAAAAGTTGTACGAATCATGATATTTTACTTTAGCCAGTTCAAATTTCTAACAAGAAACGCATAACATTTTCTTATTGTCGGTAAATAATTAAATTCAGGTCTAAACCGCAACTAATTTGATTGCTGGCGTTCGTTTTTGTGAAGCTTAGTTAATATATATGTGCATATGAGTCCACTCCTGTCGGTTGAGGGTATCAAAGATTCGGCAAAGCCGAATATAGCACTATAACTTGTTATTAATACGTTTTGGTAAATAAATTTTAATTTTTAGTTTCCGTTGCGTATAAAGTTTTAATATATTCTGCCTGTTTAGGAAATTAAATAAAAATTTTCGTTTAGAAACTTATTGAAATAACACAACCAAAAAATTGTCAAAAGTATTGGCATTCATAAGACCCCTTTTAGACTCGGCAAGTTACTTGCGCAACTCTTGGTTTGTAGATGTTAGTGGTAAGGTCGGGTTAAGGAAAAAGTAATTTAGGACATACTTTGTTGTACTGCGCAAGTAACTTGTGCAACTAATTTGCCGAGTATGGAAGGGGTCAAAGAAAAGTAAGAAAATAAAATTAAACCAAGAATTATATAAAAGAAAATCGTATTTTATATGATGAACACCATAAAAATTGCTGCCAATGAAATAATGCAAGTAAACAAAATTATCTAAGAAGCTTAAATAAAAGTGAAATTATATTAAAAACTGTAAATTTTAACAAAATTTGTAATTTGAAAAATCGTCAAATTTAGGGTATAAATCGTCCTATCGTCAATAGACCATTTTTTACTTAAAAATCGTCAAAATGACGATAAATCGTCAAATCTGGCAGCTATAGCACCAACGTGCAAGAGGTTCGTTACAGTAAGTTACGGGAACAGCAACGTTCGCCTAACCCAGCCTTCACTCTCACCACCTTTATTTAAATAACGCATTCAAATTGTTGCCAGAAATGTTTTGCTTCCTTGTCGTAATATTTATAAATTTTTTGGAAAATCGGTTTCATAAACCCTTCATCAACCTGTTTAATTTTTTATATGTACAAAATCACATTTATTGTTTTGTTTTCTTAATTTGTAATTAATATTTTCCTATAAAGTGCAAATAACCTTTGTTTTCCAATGCTACTTAAAATAAATTTTAATGTTTTTCTCAATATACAAAAGCCACTTCTAATTTGGTTATATTTTTTCACATCTGGTAATTTTTTCAAAAATTTTGGTTGTAACAATTTTATTAGCTGTGGCAGCACTGAACACCACGTTTTATTTTGACGTTTCAATATATTTGTAATTTTCAACAAAACGTTAGTTCTGTGACAGAACAATGAACGCTGTGTAAAAGTTTTGTAATTTTTTGTAAAGAAAATCCAGTAATAGTTTGTGAAAAGTTAATAAAATATTAAAAAAAAAGTAAAATAATACCATGTCTTCTACATTATTTGAACAGCTGCAACGTTTGAAAGCTCCGCAAACTGGAGCAATAGCAGATGCAAAACGTAAATCATCTTTACTTTTTGATTCCAAGGAGGCGGCCGGCAAGGACAGACGTACCATTTATGATATAGGTCTCAGCGGTCTGCAAGAATTAATCGTTCTCAATTCGAACTTCCAACAATTCGAAGAAACATTATTTGATGAAAATACATTGAATTTGGAAAGATCAGTGGAGAACAAAACCGTAAATGAGTTGCTAGATAAGAATATTAGAAAGTTCTTGCAACATTTAAGTCCCTATTTTCTGTTACGCCCAGCTCATTTGTGCTTAGAATGGCTAATAAGGCGTTTCCAAGTAAACGACTATAATCGTGATGATTTGATGGCTCTGGTTTTGCCTTATCATGAAACAAATGCTTTTGTTAAAGTCATACAAATATTCAGACTAAATAAGGCGGACAAACACTGGTCGTGGTTGAAACCTTTACAAAAACCTGGCAGACCTTTATCAAAAACGGCGGTTATAAATAAAGCTGCTACAGATGAAGGATTTTTTAATTTCATTTGCAAAACTACTTTAAATACCATTAAGGAGCTCGGACCTCATGCTCATTTGCTGCAAGCACAACTTAATTTTTACGGCTCAGTAGTTGTAGGAGCTTTAGAAGCAGCCAGTTCAGTGCAGGAATGGCATATTTCTATATTATTACCTTCTTTGCTTAAGGGTCTTTCCTCGGGTTGCATAGATTTTGTGTCGGCTACTTACATAATAGCAGCACGTTTGGTCGCACGTACACAACTCACCTCAAAATTTTGCAATATTTTAATTACCAAGGTATCTGCTGTTTCTTTCGATCGTTTAAGACGAACGGCAGTTTTACTTTTAATTTGGATCTTTGACAGCCAACAATCTGCTTCACCACAATTAACCAAAGGAGCATTGCATAATTTAGTATGTAAAAGTTGGCTTACAACTATTTTGTCATCTTTAGCTAAAGAAAACGTTGATATTCAAGCTCTGATTGTGCCCCTAATAAAGGACAGCATTAAAGCTTTGCAAGAACAGCATGCAAGTGCCAATGATTTTAAAACATTTTTAGAGACTTTACTTAACGAAATAGAGTTTCCATTCGCAACTGCTCAACAAGTTATAAGGTTTTTATATTATATATTATATTTAAAAAATATATTTTTTTCCATATTTAAATGTTGTCCTTTAAATTTGTTTGCAGCACCCTTTTGGATTGCTATATGCCAATAGCTGCTACTGCAGCTCCCTCCCCTAATTCTCTAAATGATGGTGATATTATTGAATTGGATTCTGAAGATGAAAATGATATGAATATGCATTTAGATGGTAATGTTTATTTTCAGTCATGGTACTCACAATATTTGCACAAATTGGAAAGACAATATCCAACTGCATTTGATATGACTATTAAGGAATCGCTATTGAGCAACAAGCAACAAACTTCTACAAATCGTTATAAGGCAATAAAAATGGCTTTAGGTAAGTTTATTTCTACAAATAGAATCTACAATAGAATCTATGAAATCTTTATAAATTGTAATTTGTCTTAAGCTACGGCCACACTTGTCAAATATTTGACGAATAGAAAGGGACCAACAGGCAAACTAAAATATAATTTCCTTTAATTCCAATATTTATTTTGTTTATAATTCCACATCTTACATAAAACCTTTTTATTTTTTGATATGTCTAGCAGTATAATTAGTTTTATTTTGTGATATTAAGACCATGTTAAATCTCATTAAATGTTATTTGGTCAAATATTTAATAAGTGTGACCTGACCGTATCTTTAGAATACACATCAAAATTAATATGAAAATTTGTAAGTTTATTTCACACTTTTTATATTCATTCGAAAAATTTTGATTTATTTTGAAAAATTTTCTTTAAAATCAATTTTAGAAAACTTCGATGAAAAATCATCAAACATTTTAAAGTTTTTTTTTTTGAATACTTTTCACAGAAAATATTTCGAATTCAGAAAAATTTTATAAAAATTGACTCTTATTCGACCTTAAAAAATTTTAATTAATCCCTTTCAGGGATTTTTTATTTCGCCGGAAAAATCCTAGTTCCGGATTACGTTGAACTAAGTTGAAATTTAATCCAAATCTCAAAAACCCGGCCTAAGAAGCTCAATATAAATTTCAATATTTCTTGTTTAACTTTTCCGGCGAAGTAAAATATCCCTGAAGAAGGCACACAACGGAGTTCCGAAATATTGGATTCAATAAATTTAATATTTTTTATAAAAAAAAAAGAAAAAGACCTAAAGCTTAAATAAGAGGATTAATTAAAAATTTTATAATATAACAAAAAAATCCAAATCTATCAATTTAATAAAAAAAAACTTTTAATCGACAGATTTAGCAAAATTATTACAAAATATCGAAATATTGAACTATTGGCGAAATCTTGAAAAAAAAAATATATAAATATTAAAATCGAAAAAAAACGATTGAAAATTTTCGATAAAAGAATATCGATAAAATATTTATCTAGAAAAGAAAACTGAACAATTACAAACAAGTATGGATATCTATTACATATATATTTTTTTTTATAGATTTCGAATAGCTTATAAAGAAAGTATTGAAATATCTACATTGATATTGAAAAATTTTCATACAATTTGAAATAGAAAATATTAGATTTTGAAACATCTGGCTCCTTGAGTAATTCTAAGTCGATTTAGCCATGTCCGTCTGTTGAAAACACGACAACTTTCGAAAAACTAAAGAAAAGTACATTGTTGGTGTCAAATTGATTTTAGTTATCCTAAGCAGTTAGGGATTGAAACCAATCTAAATCAGTTCAGTAGGATAAGAGTTATGAATCTAAATGTGGAACCACCACCCTAAAAATTTATAATTTTTTTTTTACAAAAACTAACGTACATAAATGATGGTATAATGCACGGATTTATATAAGATTTTGCACAAATTCTTTCTATATGACTAGAAATTATATTGTAAAAGCCCCATAGAGGCTTACCAGATTATTAAATTAATTTTTTTTTTAATCATAAAGTCGTTGACATTTTGGAATGCAAACTAGATTTTATTTTCAAAAACACATACATAGAAGTTTTGAACACTCGATATTCTTGAGCAACCGACATTCAACTGTCCATATTAAAAGCAAAGGGGGTCTTAATATGCTTACTCCGGTCACTGGACCATATACAAAAAACTCTGTATGTTAATGTGGGCTATAATCAGTATGTATCGAAAAACCATAGATGGGGGTAGTGCACTCTTTTTGCAGTTTCATCTCACAGTTAGTGGTATTGAAAAATTATTGCAATCATTTTGTTGATGTTGCGTGATGAATTGAAAATAAGCAGCCTCACTAAACATAAGTGATAGTGATGTTAAAAAATGTTGTACTCAAAAAACAAATAGTTTGATTTAAAAAAAAGCAATCATCAGTTTATTGCAACTTTTTTGCTCTTCACTAATTTGATAGCAACTTAAAATTTTGCACTAAATTTACAAACAAAAAACTTGTTTTTTCATGATTAAAGCCATGAGATATTCCGTTATTGACAAAGTATTGGAATGTTGTTTAATTTCCTTTCTTATGCATATCATAACAAGAATCGAAAATGATGTTCATACAAAATTACATTTTTCAAATTTTAGTGAGAGTCTTTTTTATCTGCAGCTTTTTTGGTTGCAAGTACTAATTTTGTACTCTTTGAAGTGAGTGCAGATTTTTACTTTCAATCTTCGTTTAGTGATAGGGAAAAAATTTGCAATATCACTAATGTTGTTATTGGTACTTAAAAATTGCTGATTTAAATCAATATTTACTGCACTACCCCCAACTATGCGAAAAACCAAAAGTACCAATTTTTTCCCCTATATTTAAATCTGGACCATATGCTGTTCGTCTACCAAATTTCATCCAAATCCATTATTCGTTTTTCGCGTGATTGAAAAAACAAAACAAAATATTTTTCGTAAAATCCACAAACTTTTAATGGTTAATTATTAAAAGTTATTTTGTATTTTACTAAAAGCAATTCGTACATTGTACACTATGCAAAATTACTAACGGTTTCGTACAATGTCAATAGAAAATAACGAAATCTATCGATTTAATATATCAATTTCGTAGAAAATATCAACATTAATGGATTTGGAATAATTTATATAAAAACATTAAAATCCGAGAATATCAACTAACTTCCATAGAAAATAATAAAGTTTGTGTATCTCCAGTAATTCTCCTAGAAAATATTTCTTAATTACCAATAATTTTTACAGAAAGTAACAAAATTAAATTGCTAAAATTTTGATACATTTTTCAATAATTTTTCTTTCAGGTTTCCGTCTACATTCGTTCGACTCAAAAATTTGTGACATTTACGAAAGTCTTTATCATCATACTGCTGACATTCGTTTAGTGGCCGTTAAAAC
This sequence comes from Pollenia amentaria, assembly GCA_943735925.1. Classification (NCBI taxonomy): domain Eukaryota; kingdom Metazoa; phylum Arthropoda; class Insecta; order Diptera; family Polleniidae; genus Pollenia; species Pollenia amentaria. The sequence continues at coordinate 30,066,835 of OX031007.1, forward strand.
TTTACTCAAAACTCTTAAAGTATTCCAGAAAAGACCCGAAAATCTCCAGCTGCTTAAAGAATGTTTGGCTGATCGCATTAACGATGATAATGAAGAAATTGTCAATGAAATTCTGAATTTATCCACTGCAGAAATACAGCAAATTATGGGTTGTCAGAAATTTGTTGAAGCATTACAAAATATTTTGTATAAGATACAAATATCTCCTGAGCTGTGGTCAGGCTTGAGTGTAAAAGTAGTAAAACATTTAACTTCCCAAGAGGTGGTACAAGAACATGATAACAATTTGTTACTGATGTCTTTGATGCCTTTAATGTTTCCTATCGATGGTGAAGGTATCAGCGGCAAAGCCATCAAAGAAATTGTTCAAAGCGCATTGGCTGAAAAATTTATATTTTTAAAGGAGCTACATGTAGAGGTGGATAATATTAATGCAAAGAAGTTTAAAATACAATTTATAAATGTTATAGCTGCAGCTAGGAATATACCAACAGCCATGGAATTATTCGAAAGTGTAGCTTCTCAGGGCGATGGGTATTTCAAACAGGCCATGCAGTTTTATCATTTTATTTTGTTGGCCACTGCCTTTTTAAAACAACGCTATTCGGCCAAACAAAGTTTACATATGTTTAAACAAGTTTCTGAGTACAGCAAAATATTCCAAATCAAATTTATGGACAAACACAATTGGAAAGAGAATAATAAACTAAAATTTATACCACTACAATTATTTAGTGACTTTTTGATTACTCTTACCATAGAGACCAATTTCCAAGATTTGTTAAAGCAATGCTGGGATGAACCTGCTGCCTTAGAGCTACATTATGTTCTTAATGTTTTCCAATATGTGGCAAATGAATGCTTTAATACTTCTAAAGGTGAGGAAGAACAAGTGGAATGGGCTAAAACTTTAAAGGATTTGTTTTATGCCGTTTTTGAAGGTCCGTTTAGTAAGGCTGGGTTTTTGGTGAATTTCTATGTGTATGAAAATGTTCCGGCTATAGAAAATTATCAAGCTTTACGGTTAAGCGCCATTAAACTAATGCAGTCTTTAATGAAAAACAATTACAAACATAAACTAAAGTTGTCCTCGGTCCATGTTTTAAAAATTTGCGTTGCGTTGTCATCCAAGTCACAAACAATACGTTTGGAAACCTTGGAAACTTTAAAGATAATTTACAATGATGATAACGCCTTAGATGACACTCTGAGTACTTTTGTTAAAGCTGTTTTAGAGCGTGCCGAAGAGTTGTCTATGGATAATGAACGATTCCCAGTGGTGTTCTACGCGATTATAAAGTGCACTAAGGGTTCAATGGCTAATAAAATGTTGGAAGATATTTTGGATTTGCTGAAGAAAGATAAGTTTTTGGAACAAGCTGTATTTACCAAGCAATTAATACAGTTCTTAATACTTTTTAATGATGTCGAGATATTTACCCAACTTATACCTTTGGCCATGGTCGCTTTGCAGAAATATGCTTTGGATGATTCTATTAAGTTGTTGAAGAAACCGTATAGTCAGATATTTACATTAGTTACTGATCATTTCAATTCTCAAACTCTTGAAACTGTTTTAGTAGATGAACCTAAAGCTTGGCAGTTAATTGAAGAAATATTCAAAAATAGTCTGATATTCACTGTATTACAGGGAAATTTAAAACCCATACCCTGTGTTTTCTTGGAATCATTAGATGAATATGCTTTGGAAAAGATGCCTAGCCGTTTTAAACAAGATTTGGTCAAATTAATTATTAAAACTTTGGCAGAAGTGGAAAATGATCCAATTTTCTTGGCTGCAAATAAATTGCTGAAAAGGTGCTCTATAGACTGCAAACCCTTAAAGGAAACAATAGATTCTATGCATAAGACCAAAAATATACAAAATTCTACCTCTATCAGAAAATTTTTGACAAAACGTGATTCACCTAAACCTTTGGAAGTTCAAACCAATTCTCTTAACTGGAAACAGGGTGTAGTGTTAATGGAATTGTTAGAAAATAAAAAGGGACTGAAACATACGGAATGTTTAATACCAGCTTTATTCGAGTTATTAAAAAGTTGCCTGTCAGTAGAGGATCAAACCAATGTGGAATATACCAAACAGCTAGTTTTATCGGCCATTTTACATTGCTGCCAAAAGGCTTCTGATGATGGCTGCAATCTGCAAACGGCTTTGCCTAAAACTACCTTCCGCATGGATCAAGTTGTGCAATGTTTGCGGGCTTCACAAAATCCTCAAACTCATCACAATGCTTTGCTTCTACTTTCCTATTGTGCGGGTATATTCCCTCAACAAGTTTTGCACAATATTGTCGACATCTTTACCTTTATGGGTTCTTCCGTAGTAAGACATGATGATGCCTTCAGCTTCCACATCATCAATGACATTATAGTTTCCATAGTACCGATATTGGTCAAGGAAAAATCATCGGTAATACCCGTGCTCAAAGTTTTTTCCGATATAATGTTAGATGTACCAGAACATAGGAGATTGCCATTGTACACAAAACTCATAGAAACGCTGGGATCCATAAAATACCTATGGGTGTTCTTGTGTGTAGTATTTGAGGCCCATGTGTTAGACGATGAGAAACAAAGATTATTGCAAAAGAAGTCGCACAAATCATCCCCCTATGCTGCAGATCAGGTAGCCAAACGCATAGAAATTGCTCTGGAATTAACGAATACCTTTAACCCCCAAATTATACTGGAAAACTGTATTCAGCTTATGAAATACATCGAGCAATTGCCCATGCAAAAGGAGGAAACCACCAGTGGCAGAAAATCTTTAACCAATTTAGATACCATAGAAGCCTCCTTGTTCGATGTAAACATACGGTCCTCTAAACAATTGCGCCATTATAAATACGTTATAATGCAATTCTTATCTGCTGTAACTTCGTCCAATGAATTCCTTCGACAAATTGCTTTACTTAAAGATAATGAAATTCTGGAGATGAAACCATTCCATCAGAACTTCATTATTAGAATATTATCCTATGTTCCTTTAGTCACTGCTGCTATTGAAAAATCCGATGAGACCCACCAGCAAAAGTTTTGGAAAGTTATATTACATCATCTACACGATGTTTTGGATAACGCTATATCCTTATTATCGGCTGAAATTTTTTTGATTGTTGTTAATGGTCTGTTGCAGCATCAATTGTTAAGTATACGCAAAAAGGTTATTGAATTATTGATCAGTAAGCTACAGCAAAAGGACTCCAACTTAATGTCCTGTGATGGAAAACACTTTCAAAATCTGCTCAGGCCATTAGCTGATATTGTGCTCGGCATTTTAAATAAGGAGGAATGTATGGATGCCTCACAACAAAATGAATTGGTGTTTCTGCAACAGACAGCCTTGATCGCCATAAAATTATTGTCCAAATGTTTTGCTTTAGAACATATTGCTGAGTTTAGGGATATTCTTGGTAATCTCACAAAGATATCCAAACATCGTAATTCCATTTCGAAAATTGTATTGGCCACTGTCGTGTTGTGCATGATAGAGATTTCCTCCAACTTGAAAGCTCATTCTTTGACTCACTTACCTAAATTTATGCCACATTTGATTGAAATTCTACAAGATCAAGCTGAATTGGTGCGATCAAATCCTCCAGATAATGTGTGCATAGCAATTGTAACCGGTAAGTTAAACTTTTACAAATTTTTAAAAAATTCTGACATGTTCATATTTATACATATGTATACATGAATTCGCCTTGTATGTATATGTATGTAAATTAAATTTAAACTAAAACTAACCCAAGTCGAATTTGTACAAGGTAACCTTGGCTTAGAATTATAAAATGTAAGACGTTTTTAAATTATTAAATTTCAAAACACACAATTTAAAATTAAAAACCAAAGCGAATTCATTACAAGTGATACTAAAAGCCCTGCTGATAACTTTTTTTCTTTAGCTTTATAATTGTTGGATGTCAAAATTTTTTTTATTATCTTTGTTTTTGTTTTGATTTGTTTCGGGTTTTGACAATGTACAATGATTTTACAAAAACAAGTACTTGTTGTACTACCGAGATTACCTGGAATGAATTCGCCTTGTTAAAAACAAAATGAAATGTTTGTTGAAATTATTTACTACGGTGTTGTATTATTATGACACAACTTTAAAATATTTTAAAGTGTTGTATCCGTTTTCAAAACAAGACCACCTTGTATAAATTCGCCTTGACCAAAACTGAACTACACTAGAACTGATTTCGAAACGAACTAAAACAGCACAATGGTCTCTGAAAAAGAACTGCATAAATATAATGAAACTAAAACATTCAACTTTTTTCTTACCCTTTTTAGGCATGCAAAAACTTTTCGAATCTTTACCTCTTTTCTTGGGACCCTACATAGTTGATATTATCACCGCCATAAGTTCCATTGGAACACGCGTAACGTTACAAAACAACGAAAAAGATCAAAGATCTATAATTATTTTACAAAAGATAAATACCATTTGGTCTAAAATCTCTACTGATGTCCCAGTACGTATTTTAGTACCCAGCTGTGAAAAGGCGTACAACAAACTAATGACCAGTAAAAATTACGCCGACATTAGTGTCCTAATGAACTTGTTACATCAGTCTGTTACTAATGCCAAGAACACTGATTTGGCCAACGTACGCAGTGAATTGACAAAATTGTTTATGGAAGCTTTGGAATTCCGTGTGCAACTGAAGTATTCTAAATTAGATATTGGAAGTGTCAATACCACAGAAGCTGCTATAATTGATGCTTTTGTCGCTTGGGTCCTGAAACTTTCGGAAAGTTCCTTTAGGCCTCTGTGCCACAAGCTGTACAATTGGGCCTTGCAGGGTAGTCAGCAAAAGGAAAATGTTTTAACTTATTTCTTGTTAACAAACAAAATTGCCGAGTCTCTCAAATCTTTGTTTGTGCTATTCGCCAGTGATTTCATAGAAGATGCTGCACGTTTGCTCAATGAATCCAATGCCAATAAGAATGACATAGAACCTAATACAGAATATCTTACTATCGAATTATTGAAGGCTATTTTGAATACTTTGTTCAATATATTCCTACATGACAGCAAAGAATTCATTAATGTCCAACGCTTTGAATGTTTGATGCCTGCAATTGTTGATCAATTGGAAAATCGTTTAGTTTTGGAACAAGAACAGCTACAGACGATTCTATCTGACTGTTTAGCCCAATTGGCGGTGGATGTTTCCAATGATGTTTTGTGGAAACAATTGAACTATCAAGTTTTACTTAAAACACGCACCAGCGTACCAGAAGTTCGTATATTCGCTTTCAATTGTTGTGTGGAAATTGCACGTAAATTGGGTGATGACTTCTCTCCACTTTTACCCGAAACTGTACCGTTCATTGCTGAGCTATTTGAAGATGAAAATCCACGTGTTGAAAAGAATACAAGGAAATCAGTTCAAGAATTGGAAGTTATTTTAGGTGAATCATTACAAAAATATTTGTAATTTGCAAATGAAAAAGTCTAGCAATGATTTGTTTTAATGTAGAATTTAGTTTTAGATGAATAACTGTAAATTTTAATACAATAAAAAGTTTGGAAAATAAATAAAACTTTTTGTTACTATTTGTTTAAAAGAACTGGTGGAAGTTAATTAATAAATAAATTAAGACTTTATAAAAGTGTTATGTATTTTGACAAAAATGCTTCCCGTATCTAATTATTGTTTTAAAATTTATAAAAAACAATAACTTTTCCTTAAATATGTAGGGTTTTTTTTTGCCAATCTAGCCGGACAGGATAGCTAAAGTATGCCTCGTAACAGAAATATACGAAACAAAAATTCACAGAAACTATTCCTGGAAAATATTGAGGGAATAAGACTATTAAAGTATGAAAGCTTTATAAATTGTAATTTGACTTACCCCATATTCATAAAAATATTTAAGGTTTAAAGCAGGTTTATGAAACGATTTTTCTATGAAAATTAAATAATCAAAAATATTTTTTATAGAATCATAGATGGGGGTAGTGCAGCAATTTTCCAGTTTCAACTCACAGTTAGTGATAGTGCAAAATTATTGCAATCATTTGGTTGATGTTGAGTGATGAATTGAAAATAAGCAGCCTCACTAAACATGAGTGATAGTGATGTTAAAAAATGTTGGACTTATTAAAAAAAAAAGATAGTTTGATTTAAGAAAAAGCCATCATCAGTTTATTGCAACTTTTTTGCTCTTCACTCATTTGAGTGCAACTTAAAATTTTGCATTGAATTTACAAACAAAAAACTTGTTATTTCATGATTAAAGCCATGAGATATTTTGTTATTGACAAATTATTGACATAAAAATTTTTTTTTTTTGGCGCCCTATGCTCCAATGGGAGTTAGAGGAACACATATATATATATAATTATTGACATGTTGTTTTATTTCCTTTCTTGGGTATATCATAACCAAAAATTATGCTCATACAAAATTACATGTTTCAAATTTGAATGAGAGTCTGTTTACATGCAAGTAAAAATTTTGCACTATTTGAATTGAGTGCAGATTTTTGCATTCAATCTTCGTTTAGTGAAAGTGAAAAAATTTGCAATATGTATAACTAAATTTTTTCAGTGGTAGTAAAAAAAAAACAATCATCACTTAAGCTGGTAAAAAAGGGAGCAAACTAATTTTTTTTGCGGTTTTATTAAGCGATAGTGCATTGCTGATTTAAATAAAAATTTAGTGCACTACCCCCAACTATGGCTAGAATACATATTCGAATTAATATGAAAATTTATAATAAAAATATTACTCAACGTGAGAACTAAATATTCCAAGATACTATTTGTTAGTATTAATAAATTTTATTTAAAAAAATAACAACTTATCTATTTGGTTGTTATATATTTTTAAAAATATTTATTTAAGTGCTTTTTTCGAATTATTTATTTTTACTTATTTAATTCTTTTACTTCAATTATATGGAATTTGTTACAATTTCACAAACAATTTGCTTCTACGTTTTTTCTTTTTGCTTCTTTTTTTTCAATTCACAACCAACATTGACGTTTTATGTTAGCAATAATTGTCAACGTATATTGACTTACAAATTTTGCAACATAAATAGCCGGCAATAACTATGTACAAAAAACTGCTGTCTACATTAAAGTTACATAATTTTGAAATTTAGTGCAGGTGCACACTCTTCAAGCTTTAGCCGTCAAGTCTTTGAGCCAAGAAAGGAAAAGAGAATGCCATTTCTTTTCCTCTCTCTCTCTCTCTCTCTCTCTCTCTCTCCTAAAAACTTAAGACTTGACGGCTGAAACTTGCACAGTGTGAACCAGCACTTACTGAAATATGTATATGTCGCAATCAGTGTTGACAATAAAGAATTCGGAAATTACACATGACTGTATCCCAAATTCCACATTTAAAGCATAATTCAACACACAAAATTAAATTGTATTGCCCATTCGATAGTCCTAAAATAAACTGTCAGAAAATTTTTTTTTTAATAAAACAAGAAACACATGTTAACGAAATGCCAAATTTGACAGTTTATTTTCTTAATATACGTTTGAACAATTTTTTTTCGCAATATATGAGCACATAAATGTTTTTGTGATCTACACATAGATATAAGGTGTCAATAAAATTCGACAGGTGAATTCATAAATATTTTCAAGTTTATGGCTCGTGGAAACCCCATGTAACATTTCATTATAGTACATCTGTGTTAATAATGGCGATTTCTTTTCTGAGAAATATGTTGCATAAATGGTACATGCTCTATCTCTTTTGTGTAGAGCATGTACCATTTATGCAACATTTTTCTCAGAAAAGAAATCGCCATAAGTAATATAAAATTAAAAAGTCAGGGTTTGAGAAACAAGTTTGACTGTGACGGAGAATGAAAAAATTACAAAAAAATCAATATTTTAAAAGAAAAACTTGACCGTTAAAACTTAATGGAAAAATTTAAATCAAAGCTTAAGAATACACAGATTACATATGAATCTAATTACACATGGGCTATGCAATATGTGTAATTACACGCGGATTGACAACACTGGTCGCAATATTTATATCTGGTATAGGGCCTGTTCGGAAATGCATCACTGCGCTGCATCTGATCATAGATGTGCATCAGATGCAGCGGACTGAAGCATTTTCGAACAGGCCCATAGACAGGCGGTAACCGTCGTAGCTACATTTTATCAAGTTGTTTATTTACTAAAGGAAAGTTCTTCGATTTATTACAGAAATAAATAATACAGATTCAAGTGGGCGTGGCAAAAAATAGTTTTTTTCTATATCAAGAAAGGTAAGAGAAAAATTGTCTTAAATTGGTATACACAACTAAGTTATTAATACACAGCCTCTCTAATTTTTAAAATTTTATTTAATTATTTGGTAAAAAAATTTCTCGTTTTACTCTTTTAAAAATGGAATTTTTTCCAAAGAATTTTTATTATATGTATGTCGCTTTGAATTCGGATTGTATTGCATTATTATTTAAGTTTTCGCCAAAAAAAATTTATGAAAAACGTGACAAGGGTTTCCTTATAAACTTTTTGTTTTTTCAAACTACATGTTTTTTTTACTTTTATATTTTAACTGCCGTATTCATAAAAAATAAAATAGATTTCAAACGTATTTTAAAAACAAATTTCCATACAAATTTTCCTTAAAAAAGATTTCATATCCAATTTATTTTTTTATGAATACGGCCGTTAGTAATTATGCTTTTTCATATTTTTAGTTTTATAATGGCTTTTTAGTAAAAAATTATAAAATGTTCCATTTTACCCTCTTTAGCTCTTTTCTCTAGCACAACTCTTACAAAAAGAACATTACCTGCCTGTTTAACGATTTCAAAGGTCAACGTTCGCATAGAGAAATTATATTAGAAACAAAAACAAAATTCAAAAATTTGTTTTGGTTTTAAATGCTATTTTATATGCGAACGTAAACGTTCGAAATCGATGAACAGGCAGTAAGTGTGTCTTGAACTCTATTTATAAGTTTACGTAAAAATTTTTCCATAATAAATTTTCAAGCTCTTGATCTTTTTGTAAAAAATATTTATATGTATATTGTGTATCCAATATTTACGGAAAAAATAATATTTAAAAGTTCGAATAAATGAAACTAAAAAATTTTCGTAAATTTTTTTTAAAAAATTTTAATTTTGCAAAAAATACCAAGAGTACACAATTTTACCCGTTCGGTCACTACCAGTCAACATTGTTGTAATTTTTACTCCTAATGATATTTCCTAGTACAAATTAACCCACTTTTGAAATTACAAGTCTCTAGATTGTTTCCTTCAAAGAAAACTAAAATTCCCTTTTTGTACTACTTTTATGACCTTTCTTTTTGTAAAATGTACCATAAGTACGACTTTTTGCCCTGTTTTTCGAACACCGCGTAGATTACGAAGAAGCCCGCAGAAGGAATTAGCAAATTTGATCAAGTCGTTTTTAAGTTCTTAGCAGTCGAACCAACCACGGTTCATTTTTATATTTGGGGACAAAATATTTAAAAAAAATTATTTATAAATAAATAATGAATTAATATCAATAAAAACGATGTACATATGTATCTAAACAAGTACTATTTATGTACATTTTTTAAAAATATCAACATTTCTTTTATATTAAATATGAATAAGATTTTATGTGTATGTATATATTTACCTTTGCAAAGAAAGAAACTCATACGTGTTGGTTGTATTTCCTTTTCCGTCTTATTTTTTCATTCACAAAAACACACTTTAATACAATTCACATATTGAATTGCTTTTGCTTTATTTATTTCCTTTCCTCTTTCCACAACTGGCAACCTAATTTACTTCAACAACTCATTTTTAGCAACAAAAACAATAACTCTCAATTAACTAAAGCAAACTCATTGTTTGCCAAACTTTTTCTTTATTTGCAATATTTCTACCATCAACAAAAATGCACTTCTCACCAAATACACACTTTTTGTTTATTATTATACCCGACTGTTACCGAGCTACTCGCGCATCACACACTTTTTGTTATTTTATTAACTGCTGCCAACTACACAAAAGGAACCGGGAAGAAACAAATTGATGATGACGTCAGCATATCTAGAACAATTTAGACTTTTTTACACATTAGGAAATTTTCAATGCATTTTTTTCACCGAAATCGATTACAAACGAATAATATTATAGATTTATTTGAAAATATATCAACTTTTTTACATTTAAACGCTATTTTCTAAAGCGAAACACTTTTAATTCCTTTTTAATTTTATTAAAACGCAAGAGACAGCAGTCAAAGTCGACTTTACTCACGCACCGATTGCAATAACTGCACAACAATTGTTGTGACAATTTGGTGGGATGCTGCCAAGTTTTGTTTTAAGTATTTTAAGGGTTTGCACCTGTGCTAAGTAATAATTATTACTTTGAGTGGCCAATTTACACAAAAGGGAGTTGTTTTGTGACATAGTTGCTTGTAGTCTGCTAATAAGTACATTTTGTTGACAACGGTGGGTCATTTATAGTAAAATTTCTGTTGTTTTTATCCATCGTACGATTGTGTAGGATAGTGAATCCCGGCCTTTAGATGTGCTCAAGTGTAAAATGCTATTATTCATCAATCAAAAACAATAATTTTAACAAAAACTGAACCGAAAGAAAAAGAAAAAGACAAGAATCGCAGTTTTGCTATTAAACGTAGGAACTCGGAACGGAAAAAACCAATTTTGTAAACATTTTAATAAAAAGTTAAATTAAGTGCAAGAAATCTTATCACTGTTTTTTTTTTAACAAATAAAATAAACAAAATATTAATATTAATGGTGGAAAAGTTAATTAAATAAATTTGCCAGCTTTTCGTACTTTGAGCGGCCAATAATATGTACTAATAATATGTAATTCATAGTATAATAAGTACCAGTGCCCATGTTCTGTAACTCCCGCGTCGAGAAACTTTTCGATTGAAATGTGCGAAATGAAACAAAAATGCCTCAAAATGCCACAAAAAAAAATGCAAACTCAAATGACTCATCTACTTTACAGGAAAATGCAACTTTGATCGCATATAATCTAGCATTTTACGAAAATTTTCATAAACATTTGCAAGACTTGTCAAAAAAATCTGTCACTGAATTCATTTTTAAGCTACACTGTCATACATTATGAACACACACGATTTTTTTGACATATCGTGCGACTAAATAGGATAGTGAATACCGGCCTAAAGGGAAACAAAGAACTGTTTTTCTCACTGAATTGCGTCTGTAACAATTTCGAGAGTAGTAGCTGTCGCGTAAGGAAATTACTCTTTTCGTTTCTTGAAAAGAGAAAATAGTGTGTCTGTAACTCATATCGAAAGCTATCAAAAAATATTACGTCGTTACGTTATATATGTTATAATATTACACTCGAGGCCGGTGTGAAATTGCAGTCGTTGAGAACGGCAGTCACACATATCATTGACCGCGACCAAAATTGACTTAGATTTAAAAGTTTTTAGCGAAGACGGCAAAAATATAACCATCGGCTACAGCAAATAATGTAAAGTGCGATTTCAATGTTTGTTGTTTAAAAATTGCTTTTAAAACATTCGTATATTTTTCAAACATGTTAAAATCAAATTAATTAAACAATGAAAAAATCTGCCAAGAAGAAAATACTTATTCTCTTCCGTGTTAATATTCATTGCATTTTGCATTTTTAATTAATTTTTAGTGTAAAAATTTTTTCTCGCCCCCTTTTTGGTACTTTTTTCCTCCCCATTGAAGCATGAAAAATTTCAATATTGTAGTGGGAGCCCATAATTTAATACGTTTATGTCAATAAATAAAAAAAAATGTTTTATAAAAAAAGTACCAAAAATAGTTACGCTTTTTACCCCTTAAACGTCCGAATTTGGAAAAAATACCAAATTCGTATTTGGATTTTTTTAGATAAGATTCAAATGTGATATAACCCTTATTTCTATGTTTATGGGTTTAAAAGATAGATGGGGTGACAAAAAAGTACCAAAATACAGGTTTTACCCGTTTACTCCGGTAAAGGGCTGAATTTCCATAAAGTACCAGACACCTGTCCGCTTATTTTTCTAAAGAACAACGATAAGTATTAAATTTTTTTTGTATCTCTTTTAGTTTTAGAGATATAAGGGTACCGAATTTACCCGTTTTTGCCCTTTTTTACCCCCTAAACATTCGAATTTCCAAAAATCCCGTCTTAGTGGATCGATTTGTGGAGAGACCAACCCCTGGTCCAAATTTCAAGTTTTTAGCTGCAGGCGTTTAGGCTGTGCGATGATGAATCAGTCAGTCAGTCAGTCAGTCAGTAACGTTACAATTTTATATATATAGATATACCATAATAAATTTGTAAAATTTTTGCAAAAATATATACATATGTACATTCCAATTACGAGTTTTTTTTTTGAATTTTATAGGGGGTTACAGAAGTGAATTGTGAGGAGGCATAATGTTGCGAGAGGAAATTTAAAAAATAATTCATTGAGACAATATACTGTGTTCGTTGAGCCAACAAATTTGTAAAACAAAATTATTCGTTAAATTAACGAAAAGGTTTACTGAATTAACGAATAAGTTCATTCGTTATATTTTTGAACTTTTTCATTATATTAACGAGCAGTACATTAAATTATTTAAATAAAATCTTTTAAAGAACAGATATTCGTTGTCACAACGAACAAATTCATTGGACGAAAATTAATAAATTTTTCGTTTGCTCAACGGATATTTTCGTTGTCTCCACGAACCTTTTTGGTTCAGTGTATTTTCTATGCGAACTTTAATGTTCGAAATCGATGTAATCGACATGTAAGTGTGTCTTGAACTCTATTTTTAAGTTTCCATAAAATTTTTTCCATAATAAGCTCTTGATCTTTTTGTAAAAAATATTTATATATTGTGTATCCAATATTAACGGAAAAAATAATGTTAAAAAGTTCGAAGAAATGAGACTAAAAAATGTCCGTAACATTTTTTGGAAAAATTTTAATTTTGCAAAAACTACCAAGAGTATACAACTTTACCCGTTCGGTTACTACCAGTCAACATTGCTCCAATTTATACCCATAATGTATTTCGTAATTAAAATTAACCAACTGTTAAAATTAGAAGTCTCTAGATTGTTTCCTTCAAAGAAAACTAAAATTCCCTTTTTGTCCTGCTTTTATTGCCATTCTTTGTATAAAATGTACCAAAAGTACGACTTTTTTCCCTGTTTTTCGACTTTTCTTTTTAGCTAAACCACCGCGTAGAAATTACGAAGAAGCCCGCAGAAGGAGTTAGCAAATTTGATCAAGTCGTTTTTAAGTTCTTAGCAGTCGAACCAACCACGGTTCATTTTTATATTTGGGGACAAAATATTTAAAAAAAATTATTTATAAATAAATAATGAATTAATATCAATAAAAACGATGTACATATGTATCTAAACAAGTACTATTTATGTACATTTTTTAAAAATATCAACATTTCTTTTATATTAAATATGAATAAGATTTTATGTGTATGTATATATTTACCTTTGCAAAGAAAGAAACTCATACGTGTTGGTTGTATTTCCTTTTCCGTCTTATTTTTTAATACAAATCACATTATAAATTGCTTTTGCTTTATTTATTTATTTTCCTCTTTCCACAACTGGCAACCTAATTTGCTTCAACAACTCATTACTAACAACAAAAACAATAACACTCAATTAACTAAAGCAAACTCATTGATTGCCAAACTTTTTCTTTATTTGCAATATTTCTACCAACAACAAAAATGCACTTCTCACCAAATACACACTTTTTGTTTATTATTATACCCGACTGTTACCGAGCTACTCGCGCATCACACACTTGTTATTATTTTATTAACTGCTGCCAACTACACAAAAGGAAACATACTGATGATGACGTCAGCATATCTAGAACAATTTAGACTTTTTTACACATTAGGAAATTTTCAATGCATTTTTTTCACCGAAATCGATTACAAACGAATAATATTATAGATTTATTTGAAAATATATCAACTTTTTTACATTTAAACGCTATTTTCTAAAGCGAAACACTTTTAATTCCTTTTTAATTTTATTAAAACGCAAGAGACAGCAGTCAAAGTCGACTTTACTCACGCACCGATTGCAATAACTGCACAACATTTGTTGTGACAATTTGGTGGGATGCTGCCAAGTTTTGTTTTAAGTATTTTAAGGGTTTGCACCTGTGCTAAGTAATAATTATTACTTTGAGTGGCCAATTTACACAAAAGGGAGTTGTTTTGTGACATAGTTGCTTGTAGTCTGCTAATAAGTACATTTTGTTGACAACGGTGGGTCATTTATAGTAAAATTTCTGTTGTTTTTATCCATCGTACGATTGTGTAGGATAGTGAATCCCGGCCTTTAGATGTGCTCAAGTGTAAAAGGCTATTATTCATCAATCGAAAACAATAATTTTAACAAAAACTGAACCGAAAGAAAAAGACAAGAATCGCAGTTTTGCTATGAAACGTAGGAACTCGGAACGGAAAAAAGCAATTTTGTAAACATTTTAATAAAAAGTTAAATTAAGTTCAAGAAATCTTATCACTGTTTTTTTTTAACAAATAAAATAAACAAAATTTTAATATTTATAGTGGAAAAGTTAATTTAATAAATTTGCCAGCTTTTCGTACTGTTCAGGTTTAATGGTTTTTGGCTTGCGATAAATTAAAAATAGAACTTTTAAATATAAGTAAAAAAAATAATATGCAAATCATATTATAATAAATACCAGTGCCCATGTTCTGTAACTCCCGCGTCGAGAAACTTTTCGATTGAAATGTGCGAAATGAAACAAAAATGCCTCAAAGTGAAACAAACAACTGTTTTTCTCACTGAATTGCATCTGCAACATTTTTGGGGAGTAGTAGCTGTCACGTAAGGAAATTACATGCCAATTTAAAGAAAAGGTGTGTCTGTAATATTTTTGTGAGAAAGTCCCGCTTTGAACTGGCAAATAAACTCACGAATAAAAACGGGGCGAGAAAAAATTTTTACACTAAAAATTAATTAAAAATGCAAAATGCAATGAATATTAACACGGAAGAGAATAAGTATTTTCTTCTTGGCAGATTTTTTCATTGTTTAATTAATTTGATTTTAACATGTTTGAAAAATATACGAATGTTTTAAAAGCAATTTTTAAACAACAAACATTGAAATCGCACTTTACATTATTTGCTGTAGCCGATGGTTATATTTTTGCCGTCTTCGCTAAAAACTTTTAAATCTAAGTCAATTTTGGTCGCGGTCAATGATATGTGTGACTGCCGTTCTCAACGACTGCAATTTCACACCGGCCTCGAGTGTAATATTATAACATATATAACGTAACGACGTAATATTTTTTGATAGCTTTCGATATGAGTTACAGACACACTATTTTCTCTTTTCAAGAAACGAAAAGAGTAATTTCCTTACGCGACAGCTACTACTCTCGAAATTGTTACAGACGCAATTCAGTGAGAAAAACAGTTCTTTGTTTCCCTTTAGGCCGGTATTCACTATCCTATTTAGTCGCACGATATGTCAAAAAAATCGTGTGTGTTCATAATGTATGACAGTGTAGCTTAAAAATGAATTCAGTGACAGATTTTTTTGACAAGTCTTGCAAATGTTTATGAAAATTTTCGTAAAATGCTAGATTATATGCGATCAAAGTTGCATTTTCCTGTAAAGTAGATGAGTCATTTGAGTTTGCATTTTTTTTTGTGGCATTTTGAGGCATTTTTGTTTCATTTCGCACATTTCAATCGAAAAGTTTCTCGACGCGGGAGTTACAGAACATGGGCACTGGTACTTATTATACTATGAATTACATATTCTTAGTACATATTATTGGCCGCTCAAAGTACGAAAAGCTGGCAAATTTATTTAATTAACTTTTCCACCATTAATATTAATATTTTGTTTATTTTATTTGTTAAAAAAAAAACAGTGATAAGATTTCTTGCACTTAATTTAACTTTTTATTAAAATGTTTACAAAATTGGTTTTTTCCGTTCCGAGTTCCTACGTTTAATAGCAAAACTGCGATTCTTGTCTTTTTCTTTTTCTTTCGGTTCAGTTTTTGTTAAAATTATTGTTTTTGATTGATGAATAATAGCATTTTACACTTGAGCACATCTAAAGGCCGGGATTCACTATCCTACACAATCGTACGATGGATAAAAACAACAGAAATTTTACTATAAATGACCCACCGTTGTCAACAAAATGTACTTATTAGCAGACTACAAGCAACTATGTCACAAAACAACTCCCTTTTGTGTAAATTGGCCACTCAAAGTAATAATTATTACTTAGCACAGGTGCAAACCCTTAAAATACTTAAAACAAAACTTGGCAGCATCCCACCAAATTGTCACAACAATTGTTGTGCAGTTATTGCAATCGGTGCGTGAGTAAAGTCGACTTTGACTGCTGTCTCTTGCGTTTTAATAAAATTAAAAAGGAATTAAAAGTGTTTCGCTTTAGAAAATAGCGTTTAAATGTAAAAAAGTTGATATATTTTCAAATAAATCTATAATATTATTCGTTTGTAATCGATTTCGGTGAAAAAAATGCATTGAAAATTTCCTAATGTGTAAAAAAGTCTAAATTGTTCTAGATATGCTGACGTCATCATCAATTTGTTTCTTCCCGGTTCCTTTTGTGTAGTTGGCAGCAGTTAATAAAATAACAAAAAGTGTGTGATGCGCGAGTAGCTCGGTAACAGTCGGGTATAATAATAAACAAAAAGTGTGTATTTGGTGAGAAGTGCATTTTTGTTGATGGTAGAAATATTGCAAATAAAGAAAAAGTTTGGCAAACAATGAGTTTGCTTTAGTTAATTGAGAGTTATTGTTTTTGTTGCTAAAAATGAGTTGTTGAAGTAAATTAGGTTGCCAGTTGTGGAAAGAGGAAAGGAAATAAATAAAGCAAAAGCAATTCAATATGTGAATTGTATTAAAGTGTGTTTTTGTGAATGAAAAAATAAGACGGAAAAGGAAATACAACCAACACGTATGAGTTTCTTTCTTTGCAAAGGTAAATATATACATACACATAAAATCTTATTCATATTTAATATAAAAGAAATGTTGATATTTTTAAAAAATGTACATAAATAGTACTTGTTTAGATACATATGTACATCGTTTTTATTGATATTAATTCATTATTTATTTATAAATAATTTTTTTTAAATATTTTGTCCCCAAATATAAGAATGAACCGTGGTTGGTTCGACTGCTAAGAACTTGAAAACGACTTGATCAAATTTGCTAACTCCTTCTGCGGGCTTCTTCGTAATTTCTACGCGGTGGTTTAGCTAAAAAGAAAAGTCGAAAAACAGGGAAAAAAGTCGTACTTTTGGTACATTTTATACAAAGAATGGCAATAAAAGTAGGACAAAAAGGGAATTTTAGTTTTCTTTGAAGGAAACAATCTAGAGACTTCTAATTTTAACAGTTGGTTAATTTTAATTACGAAATACATTATGGGTAAAAATTGGAGCAATGTTGACTGGTAGTAACCGAACGGGTAAAGTTGTATACTCTTGGTAGTTTTTGCAAAATTAAAATTTTTCCAAAAAATGTTACGGACATTTTTTAGTCTCATTTCTTCGAACTTTTTAACATTATTTTTTCCGTTAATATTGGATACACAATATATAAATATTTTTTACAAAAAGATCAAGAGCTTATTATGGAAAAAGTTTTATGGAAACTTAAAAATAGAGTTCAAGACACACTTACATGTCGATTACATCGATTTCGAACATTAAAGTTCGCATAGAAAATACACTGAACCAAAAAGGTTCGTGGAGACAACGAAAATATCCGTTGAGCAAACGAAAAATTTATTAATTTTCGTCCAATGAATTTGTTCGTTGTGACAACGAATATCTGTTTTTTAAAAGATTTTATTTAAATAATTTAATGTACTGCTCGTTAATATAATGAAAAAGTTCAAAAATATAACGAATGAACTTATTCGTTAATTCAGTAAACCTTTTCGTTAATTTAACGAATAATTTTGTTTTACAAATTTGTTGGCTCAACGAACACAGTATATTGTCTCAATGAATTATTTTTTAAATTTCCTCTCGCAACATTATGCCTCCTCACAATTCACTTCTGTAACCCCCTATAAAATTCAAAAAAAAAACTCGTAATTGGAATGTACATATGTATATATTTTTGCAAAAATTTTACAAATTTATTATGGTATATCTATATATATAAAATTGTAACGTTACTGACTGACTGACTGACTGACTGACTGACTGACTGACTGACTGACTGATTCATCATCGCACAGCCTAAACGCCTGCAGCTAAAAACTTGAAATTTGGACCAGGGGTTGGTCTCTCCCCAAATCGATCCACTAAGACGGGATTTTTGGAAATTCGAATGTTTAGGGGGTAAAAAAGGGCAAAAACGGGTAAATTCGGTACCCTTATATCTCTAAAACTAAAAGAGATACAAAAAAAATTTAATACTTATCGTTGTTCTTTAGAAAAATAAGCGGACAGGTGCCTGGTACTTTTTGGAAATTCAGCCCTTTACCGGAGTAAACGGGTAAAACCTGTATTTTGGTACTTTTTTGTCACCCCATCTATCTTTTAAACCCATAAACATAGAAATAAGGGTTATATCACATTTGAAACTTATCTAAAAAATCCAAATACGAATTTGGTACTTTTTCGAAATTCGGACGTTTAAGGGGTAAAGAGCGTAATTATTTTTGGTACTTTTTTTATAAAACATTTTTTTTTATTTATTGACATAAACGTATTAAATTATGGGCTCCCACTACAATATTGAAATTTTTCATGCTTCAATGGGGAGGAAAAAAGTACCAAAAAGGGGAAATACGGAGTAAACGGGTAAAATCTGTATTTTGGTACTTTTTTGTCACCCCATCTATCTTTTAAACTCATAAACATAGAAATAAGGGTTATATCACATTTGAAACTTATCTAAAAAATCCAAATACGAATTTGGTACTTTTTCGAAATTCGGACGTTTAGGGTGTAAAAACCGTTACTATTTTTGGTACTTTTTTACAAAACATTTTTTTTATTCATTGACATATACGTATTAAATTATGGGCTCCTACTACAATATTGAAATTTTTTATGCTTCAATGGGGAGAAAAAAGTACCAAAAAGGGGAAATAAGGGAAATTTAATTTCTTAGTTTAGGTTTTTGGTTCCACAACTGACAATTTTTTTTAATTATCGTTAATATTGGACCTTGAAACATAAACTTCAACATGCAATGTCCTGAGTGGATAAGAACCTCTGAGTGTACTTTTTGGTATTTTTTGATCTTTAACTGGTACTTTTGTAATTTCCGTTAGTATTAGACCTAGAAACAAAAAACTAAACATGCAAAGTCCTGAGTGAATAAGAATTTGTTAGAGGGATCTTTTTGGTACTTTTTTATTCTTTAACTGGTACTTTTTTTATTTTCGTTGAGGCAGGCCTCTCGCCAAATCGATCACGCTGACCTCATATCTGCTAAGCTAAAGGAGATACAAAAAAATTTAATACTTATTGTTGTTCAATAGAAAAAAGGCGGTAAAAACGGAAATTTGCTAACCTCATATCTGCTAAACTAAAAGGGATACAAAAAAATTGAATACCTATTATTGTTCATAAAAATAAGCGGACAGGTGTCTAGCACATTTTTGAAAATCGTACCTAATTCTGTTATTTTTTTTAAAACATTTTTCTTCATCTACCTATGTATACAATATAAAATTGTAAAGTTACTGCCTGATTCATCATCGCACGACCTAAACGCCTGAACTAAAATGCTGAAATTTGCCCGGGAGGTTGACCTCTCGCGAAATCGATTACCTATGATGGGAGTTTTGGAAATTGTTATGGTTAGAGAGTAAAAAAGGTTAAAACGGGAAATTCCCTAACCTGATGTTCATTAAAATAATAAGCGGTTAGGTTTGGTGGTACTTTTTTGAAATTAGACCCTTTTGTGGAGTAAACCGGTATTTTAAACTTTTTTGCCACGCCATCTATCTATTAAACCACTTAACATTGAAATAAAAAAATATCACATTCGTAACGTATCTAAAAAATACAAATAAAAATTTTCGAAATATGAACGTTTAGACGTACAAATCGTCCCTTTACAAAGTAGCAGGTTTAAACCTAGAAACATAAGCTTTGGCGTAAAAATATGTCCACATAAGAAAAAGGGGCGCTAACGAAGTAGCGGGTTAAATGCTAGTATATATGATATTATTTATATCATTGTATAAAGTTTATTTATAAACTAGAGACATGTTTTGGGGCTTGAAAAGCAGACAAATTCCAACTTTTGAAGCTTCATAGCATGGTAATACACGTGGCAGAGCCTTAATGCAGTTTTGATAATAATATTTCAAAAATATATAATAATAATGCCAAATAAGAGGTAATTCATGGTATTTTGTGACGATTAGCTTTATATAATTGTTATTATAAATTTTTTAATTTGTCAATTAAAAGTTGAACTCTGGGGAAATGATTTTTTGTTTTTAATTGATAAAAATAATTTTAAATAAATTTTCAAAAAATGGAACTAGCAGGTGGATATTCTAGGTTAAATAAATAAAAGATTTTAAAACAAATGTCTACTGCTCGGACAAAAGTTTTAAACGGAAATTTAATCACACCAAAATAAATAAAAATGTCACTAAATTTTAAAATGTTTGGTCCAATTACTGCTATAAAAGGGTGCACATTTTTGACCTCTTTTTTAAAAATTCTATATGTTCTTCAAGTACTCCAATTGATGCTGCTATGTAAACAAATGATTCCTGTGAATCCTTAATTGTAAATTTCGCAGTTGATTTTTTTCCAATTAAATCTTTGCGCACAAATATCATTGTAGGAATCAGGTAACCATGCAAAGCCCAAAGCATTGCCGCATCTCGACTATCTGCAAAAATAATATAAGAATCTGACATTAATTGAATGCTTATATTTTATGTTTATTTTTTTTTTAGAATTAAAAATAAAAGTTTTTGTTGCAATGTTTAACTCTTAATTGTATAATTTAATAGTAAGCGATAATAGTTTGAATATTTTAGTTAAGTTTTTTGACTTACTTTCACTTAAATCAGTTGATTTTATATTATTTACTACTTGAACACAAGAATCTTCAATACATCTAAACGTACTTAAATTACGTTTTTTTTTTAAATGAACTATTACCAAATTCACCGAAATTAATCATTTGATTTAATTTAACTAACTTTTTCCCTTTTATTTAATTTAAATAAAATTTTATTAAAGTTTAATTGTAATTAATTTATTATAAAATCTAATTTTTGCACTTCAATTTTTTTTCAAATAATATCTTAAAAAGAACCAGTTCGACTCGAAGTAAAACACGAAATACCAAAAAATTTTAAACTAACACGGTTTTAAAAATCAATTTAACAAACGGTTCGTTACCCTCATGAAACTTTTTTTATTCGTTTTTATTCGTGAGTTTATTTGCCAGTTCAAAGCGGGACTTTCTCACAAAAATTTTACAGACACACTTTTTCTTTAAATTGGCATGTAATTTCCTTACGTGACAGCTATTACTCCCCAAAAATGTTACAGACGCAATTCAGTGAGAAAAGCAGTTGTTTGTTTCACTTTGAGACATTTTTGTTTCATTTCGCACATTTCAATCGAAAAGTTTCTCGACGCGGGAGTTACAGAACATGGGCACTGGTACTTATTATAATATGATTTACATATTATTTTTTTTTACTTATATTTAAAAGTTTTATTTTTAATTTATCGCAGGCCAAAAACCATTAAACCTGAACAATAAGAAAAGCTGGCAAATTTATTAAATTAACTTTTTCACTATTAATATTACAATTTTGTTTATTTTATTTGTTAAAAAAAAAACAGTGATAAGATTTCTTGCACTTAATTTAACTTTTTATTAAAATGTTTACAAAATTGCTTTTTTCCGTTCCGAGTTCCTACGTTTCATAGCAAAACTGCGATTCTTGACTTTTTCTTTCGGTTCAGTTTTTGTTAAAATTATTGTTTTCGATTGATGAATAATAGCCTTGAGCACATCTAAAGGCCGGGATTCACTATCCTACACAATCGTACGATGGATAAAAACAACAGAAATTTTACTGCAAATGACCCACCGTTGTCAACAAAAAGTACTTATTAGCAGACTACAAGCAACTCCCTTTTGTGTAAATTGGCCGCTCAAAGTAATAATTGCTACTTAGCACAGGTGCAAACCCTTAAAATACTTAAAACAAAACTTGGCAGCATCCCACCAAATTGTCACAACAATTGTTGTGCAGTTATTGCAATCGGTGCGTGAGTAAAGTCGACTTTGACTGCTGTCTCTTGCGTTTTAATAAAATTAAAAAGGAATTAAAAGTGTTTCGCTTTAGAAAATAGCGTTTAAATGTAAAAAAGTTGATATATTTTCAAATAAATCTATAATATTATTCGTTTGTAATCGATTTCGGTGAAAAAAATGCATTGAAAATTTCCTAATGTGTAAAAAAGTCTAAATTGTTCTAGATATGCTGACGTCATCATCAGTATGTTTCCTTTTGTGTAGTTGGCAGCAGTTAATAAAATAATAACAAGTGTGTGATGCGCGAGTAGCTCGGTAACAGTCGGGTATAATAATAAACAAAAAGTGTGTATTTGGTGAGAAGTGCATTTTTGTTGTTGGTAGAAATATTGCAAATAAAGAAAAAGTTTGGCAATCAATGAGTTTGCTTTAGTTAATTGAGTGTTATTGTTTTTGTTGTTAGTAATGAGTTGTTGAAGCAAATTAGGTTGCCAGTTGTGGAAAGAGGAAAATAAATAAATAAAGCAAAAGCAATTTATAATGTGATTTGTATTAAAAAATAAGACGGAAAAGGAAATACAACCAACACGTTTAAGTGTCTTTCTTTGCAAAGGTAAATATATACATACACATAAAATCTTATTCATATTTAATATAAAAGAAATGTTGATATTTTTAAAAAATGTACATAAATAGTACTTGTTTAGATACATATGTACATCTTTTTAATTGATATTAATTCATTATTTATTTATAAATAATTTTTTTTAAATATTTTGTCTTCATATATAAAAATGAACTGTGGTTGGTTCGACTGCTAAGAACTTAAAAACGACTTGATCAAATTTGCTAATTCCTTCTGCGGGCTTCTTCGTAATTTCTACAGGGCAAAAAGTCGTACTTTTGGTACATTTTACAAAAAGAAAGGTCATAAAAGTAGTACAAAAAGGGAATTTCAGTTTTCTTTGAATGAAACAATCTAGAGACTTGTGATTTCAAAAGTTGGTTAATTTGTACTAGGAAATATTATTAGGAGTAAAAATTACAACAATGTTGACTGGTAGTGAAAGAACGGGTAAAGTTGTGTACTCTTGGTATTTTTTGCAAAATTAAATTTTTTCAAAAATTTACGGAAAGTCTTTAGTCTAATTTCTTCGACCTTTTTAATATTATTTTTTCCGTAAATATTGGATACACAATATTTAAATATTTTTTACAAAAAGAATAAGAGCTTGAAAATTTATTATGGAAAAAATTTTACGGAAACTTAAAAATAGAGTTCAAGACGCACTTACTGCCTGTTCATCGATTTCGAACGTTAACGTTCGCATATAAAATAGCATTTAAAACAAAAACAAAATTCAAAAATTGGTTTTTGTTTTAAATATAATTTTCTATGGGAACGTTGACGTTCGATATCGTTAAACAGGCAGTTAATGTACTTTCTGTAAGAGTTGTGCTAGAGAAAAGAGCTAAAAATAAAATTTAACATTTTATAAGTTTTTACTAAAAAGCCATCATAAAACTAGAAATATGAAAAAGCATAACTACTAAAAAGGTAAAAGTAAAAAAATATGTGGTTTGAAAAAACAAAAAGGGTATAAGGCAACGTTTTTCATAAAATTTTTTTGGCGAAAATTTAAATAATAATGCAATATAATCCGAATTCAAAGCGACATACATATAATAAAAATGGTTTGGAAAAAATTCCATTATAGAAGAAAAAGTTTTTAAAAGAGTAAAACGGTAAATTTTTTTTTACCAAATAATTAAATAAAATTTTAAAAATTAGAGTGGTTGTCTATTAATAACCTAGTTATTAGGGAGATCGACTAATCGGCTTTTTTCAATAACCGGTTTTCGAATATTACGAATAGTTGTTATTTTAAAAAACCCGGTTTTCGGTTAAGCAATTTTTAAATAACCGGTTAACCGGTTTCAATTCGAATACTTAAAAACTCAAAAACCAAATAAGTTTTTAAAATAAAACGTTAATTTGAATAAAAACCAAACAATTTGCAAAGATAAGGAACCAACAAAATACATAGATATGACAAAGATCAGACCTAACAAATATTTTACGATAAAACTTTACTAAACTTTATTTGTAAGAAGACATTTGTATAATATAATTTAGAAACTGTTGAATGATATTTGATCTGGACAAACGTTTTGAAAAAGCAAATATATAATAGGAATTTTATAAAGTTATTATTTGAAATATTCTCTCAAATTTATTTTGAATGAGTTTTAATTTGTTGGTGGTTAAGCATGTCTATATAAATCAACCATATTTTTCAAAAGTTGCAAACAAAACCTCTTAGCCAGGATTATCTATTTCAAATTATTTTGTTTCAGCATTATAGAAACGAAAAGTGAACTTAACATTCTTTTTGTGTAAAATATTTGTCAATTCGTCGACTACAATTTAAAACATTCCATGACATTGTTTGGTTTCTTCAATTTTGTTTTTTAGTTCTTGGTGTTTTAATAAATGAAACTGGTAGAAATTTTTCGCATATCGTTGATTCCGCCGTAATGCTGTATTTTTCAGCATGAAGAGATGCTAGAACTACTTAAGTGTTTTTAGTGCCTTAACGGGCATTTCGTCCTCGGCAACACAACGGGCTAATATTTCACCCAATAATTAATTTTTTGCAGCGTATTTTAGTAAAATAGTATTTGTCGTCTCCTTAGAACTACTTCGAACGGAGTTAAGTTTCATTTGGATCACATTAATGTAAAGCATGTATTATAATTAAAGATTATTAATAAGTCGTGACATGGAAGAACATTTGTAACTAATCATTTTAAGGCACTTCAAGCACCTACTTTGTATTTTTAATCGCATTAGAAAAATATCTAGAGATAACCTTCATATAAAAATATATTTAATATTTAGAATACTCTTGCACAAATTAATTTTTGTTTTTTTTTTCTACAAGACCACACGCTTTTATAAGCGATTTTTGTTCATAATGTTTTTTGAATTTTGTTAAATTTTGTTTTGACATTCTTCGTAAAAAGTGCAAGTTTGGCAAATATTCAATTAGAAAATACTTAAATTACGGGTACATCTACAACAAGAGTAAGGAAAATGTATATAAATTACACAGTACTAATATAACCGGTTTATTATACCAAAATAACCGGTTTACTCGATATTCGAAAAATGGGCATTTTAAAATAACCGTCTTGGGCAAAGCTAAAATCGTCGAATAATAACCGTTCGATCTCCCTACTAGTTATGTATACCAATTAAAGACAATTTTTCTCTTATCTCTCTTGAGAAAGAGAAACAAACTATTTTATGCCACGCCCACTTCTCCAATTCGACCCACATTTTGTGGGTTGCTGTGTATTGATAACCGAGATGTTTGTAACTCATTTGAAAATATTAGCTCTTTTTGTTCCCCAGATATACCGAAATTAATAAAGGCTTTGTATGGGACAAACCGCGCCTACTTCCAGTCCCGCTCATTTTTTTTAGGGAGGTTGTAAATTTTTTTTCTGTTGTTAATATTTTTAAAGCCAGCAAAGTAGCATTTTTTGGTATGAAAATAATATTTGAAATCATTAATTAATTATATATTTTCCGAAAATAAAAATTTAACAAACATTTTTTTTAATAGCTTATAAATGCATCCAGCATTAAATAAATTGAAAATTTTTCGAATTAAAAAAATTTTATTTAAAAAAAAAAATTTATGCCACATTCTGTACGATTTTATGCAACTATGTTTAGTGGTGCAAATAGTTTTAAACACCAATACATTTGAAAAAAAAAATCTTACTAATACAAACATGAGTTAGGTACCACTGACATATGAGTTAGGTACCTGTCAAAGAGTCGGCATACTAGTTGTATACTATGGTTCCGCATTGAGCTTTTAGGCGAGAAGGGAAAAGAGAATGACATGTATTTTCCTCTCTTTCCTAGAAACTAAAGACTTCACGGCCTAGACTAACTTGGACCAGTTTTAATTTACGTACTTAAATTATCAACCGAATTAAGCAAAAAATGTTTTTACATTTACGGAAATTTCCCACAGAAAAAAGTTGTTTAACAATTTAAAAAATGGTTTGAAAAGTATTTAAATTTAATTAATTAAGTCAATTATTTTTTTATTTGAAAAAAAAAAAAAATTAAAAATGTAATTTTGATACAATTAATAAAATATAAATAAAATACTAATTAAAAAACAAAAAATCTTAATTGACTTTTTTCGTTTCATATAAAATAATTTTAACTTGTAAAACGCCTAACCTGGCCACTCTGCTTAGACTGGAAGGATTTGAACCAGCACTTAAGCTGGAGGTCCACACCATGCGTTTATGCGTAGATCCGTATGATACTTTTTGTGCATTTCATGACTTCCTAAATTCAAGTTACATGCAATGCGTTTTATGCGCCAAATTGTTTTTTTTTATCATCTGTTGTGCTATTATGTTTATCAAATAAAAACAATTTGGGAAAAATGGAAGGCGTAACTGATATTTTAATAGAATTTATTTATAAGAGGAGTAAGCTTTTATTGTCAAAAGAATTCGTAATTATTTATGGTGTCAATAAGTTTCCCTTTCAAGGAATTTGTTAAAAAAAATAATAAGCACAACAATGATGGCACTCAGAACATAAAAGTAGTCGATAACTAGAATGACAAATTTTGTTTATGAAAAAATTGTTCTCAAAATTAATTCCAATGTATTTTGTTCTTGAAAGTTATTTCAATCTTTATAACGAAAGCTTTTTCTTTTATTAAAAACCTTTTTTAATAAAAAAAAAATGGAAAAAAGGAATTCACCACACACACACATATTTATCGATAACATTGAAAATAAAATATGATTTGTCATCCATGGCCATCAAAAACAGCTGACATTTTTTCACCACCCTTGCGACGCATACAAAAGTAGAAAGTAAACCTACTTTCATGCGTTGATACGTATATGCATTCCATGCGTTTTGCTGTGTAGCTTGTCACATGCTATTACACTGATTCTACTTTTTGAAATATGCATAAAAAGGAACAACGCATAGAATGCATGGCATGGACCTTCAGCTTTACTGCAATATATATCGCAATCAGTATTCCCAATGAATAATTCGGAAGTTTCACATGACTATATCCCAAATTACACATTTAAAGCATAATTAAACACACAAAACCAAATTGTATTGCCCGCTCGATAGTCTAAAATAAGCAGCCAAAATATTTTTTGTTTAATAAAACATAAGGAACAAATGACAATCAAACTTGACAGCTATGTTGTTTGACATTACATGGGAAAAAATTGACAACTCTCTCTAAAGTTGGCGAAACACTATCCTATTCAGTCGTACGAGTTGTCAAAAAAATCGTGTGTGCTGATAAAGTGTGGCTTAAAAATGAACTGAGTGACAGATTTTTTTGACAAGTCTATTCGACTTGCAAATGTTTAAGAACATTTTCATAAAATGATAGATTCTATGCGATCAGAGTTGCATTTTCTTGTAAAGTAGCTGAATCATTTGAGTTTGCATCTTTTTTGTAGGATAGTGTGGCATTGACAGCAGATTTTGCAGACATTTATTTTATGTCGGATGGAATTCCGTCAGATTTTCATGTGCAAAAATCGTACGATTATGTAGGATTTGGAACCCGGCCTTAATTAACATACCTGGTAGTTATTATACTATGGATTAGATACTATATTTTTTAACTTATACATACACAGAAAAAATTATTTAATTTCTCCAATCACCAAATTTGTTCTAAATTCATAATATCAAGCAAACAAGTTGTTGACTTTACACCTATTACCAAAATGATTATATTGATTACTAAAAATTATAAAATTTTAAAAAATATTTTCAATAAATGATATTTTTAATTTTAATTAAAAAAAGTGATCAAATAACTTTGCCATTTCAAACAATGTGTTAATTTATTTAAATAAATATTGACAATTCCCAACAACAATTCTACATGTTTAAATTATTTTATTTTAAACTAAAAAAGTCAATTAAGATTTTTTGTTATTTAATTAAAATTTTAATTGAAAATTTATTTCAAACCAACTAAAATGTTAATTAAATCAAAATTAAATTTTTAATTTTCTTTCAACTAAAAAAATAATTGATTCAATTATCACATTAATTAGATTTAAATACTTTTTAAACCATTTTTTTAATTGATAAAACACTTTTTTCTGTGTATGTATTTAAAAGTTTTTTTTTAATTTATTGCAGATCAAAAATAATTACAACTGCACAGTACGAACATTTTCCGTTCCGATTTCCTACGTTTCATAGCAAAACTGCGATTCTTGTCTTCTTCTTTTTCTTTCGGTTCAGTTTTTGTTGAAATAAATAGTTTTCGATTGATGAATAATAGCCTTTTTACACTTGAGCACAGTGTGGCCATTTTGGCATTTTTGCAGCTAAATTTAACATTAAAATTTTTTATTTAGCTGCAAAATTTTCATTTAGCACTTGGCATTTTATTTAGCATTTTTAAGAAAACGTTTTTAGCTTTCTTTTTGGCATTATTTACTTTAAAAATTTGGATTTTACTTAAATTTTTTTATAAACTATAATACATTTTGACTTAAAATAGTTGTACCTAAAATATTTCCGTATGAAAAGGGATAATTCTTATGTTAAGAAACATCTTACATGTCATTTTAAAAAAATAGAATATTCAGGGATTATTAGAAATGCCCTTATCATATTGATTGTAAATATTTTTTGCCCTTTGATTTACGATATAAAAGTAGAAGAAAATTTTACTTTGTATTGAGATAAAAATTCAATTGAATGTATGAAATTTTTTTTTTTGCTTAACTGCTGAAAAAATAATAATAACTTTCAACTTTTCTTAAAACTATAAAAAATAAAATGATCTAAAAAAATTTGTATATCATAGAAATAAATCCTTTAAATTTACCATGTATCAGGGGTATTTAATTTAAAATTTAATCTCAACTACCTTCATATTTGTGTGCATCAGATGATTTGCCCAAATCTATCCACTTGTTTAAATATAACCATTTATTTTAATTTCGTTGGAAAATAAGTCGCTAAAATGTATTTAGTTTCGAATAAAATTTCATACTAATAATACATTTTAGCAAAAATCTTTAAAAAAAATTTAGCATTTTTTTAAATAATTTTTAGCATTTTTTGGCCATGTTTAATGCCAGATTTAGCTGTAAGTTTTTTTTAAAACTGGTCACACTGCTTGATCACATCTAAAGGCCCAATCGTACGATGGATAAAAACAACAGAAATTTTACTATAAATGACCCACCGTTGTCAACAAAATGTATACATTAGCAAGGAAATATGTCACAAAACAGCTCCCTCTTGTGTAAACTGGCCGCTAAAAGTGATAATTATTACTTAGCACAGGTGCAAACCCTAAAAATATTTAAAACAAAACTTGGCAGCATCCCACCAAATTGTCACAACAATTGTTGTGCAGTTATTGCAATCTGTGCGTGAGTAAAGTCGACTTTGACTGCTGTCTCTTGCGTTTTAATAAAATTAAAAAGGAATTAAAAGTGTTTCGCTTTAGAAAATAGCGTTTAAATGTAAAAAAGTTGATATATTTTCAAATAAATCTATAATATTATTCGTTTGTAATCGATTTCGTTGAAAAAAATGCATTGCAAATTTCCTAATGTGTAAAAAAGTCTAAATTGTTCTAGATATGCTGACGTCATCATCAATTTGTTTCCTTTTGTGTAGTTGGCAGCAGTTAATAAAATAACAACAAGTGTGTGATGCGCGAGTAGCTCGGTAACAGTCGGGTATAATAATAAACAAAAAGTGTGTATTTGGTGAGAAGTGCAGTTTTGTTGTTGGTAGAAATATTGCAAATAAAGAAAAAGTTTGGCAAACAATGAGTTTGCTTTAGTTAATTGAGTGTTATTGTTTTTGTTGTTAGTAATGAGTTGTTGAAGCAAATTAGGTTGCCAGTTGTGGAAAGAGGAAAGGAAATAAATAAAGCAAAGGCAATTTATAATATGATTTGTATTAAAGTGTGTTTTGTGAATGAAAAAATAAGACGGAAAAGGAAATACAGCCAACAAGTATGAGTGTCTTTCTTTGCAAAGGTAAATATATACATACACATAAAATCTTGTACATATTTAATATAAAAGAATTGTTGATATTTTTAAAAAATGTACATAAATAGTACTTGTTTAGATACATATATATGTACATCTTTTTTATTGAAATTAATTCATTATTTATTTATAAATAATTTTTTTTAAAATATTTTGTCCTCAAATATAAAAATGAACCGTGGTTGGTTTGACTGCTAAGAACTTGAAAACGACTTGATCAAATTTGCTAATTCCTTCTGCGGGCTTCTTCGTAATTTCTACGCGGTGGTTTAGCAAAAAAAGAAAAGTCGAAAAACAGAGAAAGAAGTCGTACTTTTGGTACATTTTATACAAAGAATGGCAATAAAAGTAGGACAAAGAGGGAATTTTAGTTTTCTTTGAATGAAACAATCTAGAGACTTGTAATTTCAAAAGTTGGTTAATTTTTACTAGGAAATAACATAAGGAGTAAAAATTGGAACAATGTTGACTGGTAGTGACCGAACGGGTAAAGTTGTGTACTCTATTTTTTGCAAAATGAAAATTTTTTCAAAAAATGTTACGGAAATTCTTTAGTCTCATTTCTTCGAACTTTTTAATATTATTTTTTCCGTAAATATTGGATACACAATATATAAATATTTTTACAAAAAGGTCAAGAGCTTGAAAATTTATTATGGAAAAAATTTTACGGAAATTTAAAAATAGAGCTCAAAACGCACTTACTGCCTGTTCATCGATTTTGAACGTTAACATTCGCATATAAAATAGCATTTAAAACAAAAACAAAATTCAAAAATTTGTTTTTGTTTTAAATATAATTTTCTATGCGAACGTTGACGTTCGATATCGTTAAACAGGCAGTTAATGTACTTTCTGTAAGAGTTGTGCTAGAGAAAAGAGCTAAAAATAAAATTTAGCATTTTATAAGTTTTTACTAAAAAGCCATCATAAAACTAGAAATATGAAAAAGCATAATTACTAAAAATATAAAAGTAAAAAAAAACATGTAGTTTGAAAAAACAAAAAGGGTATAAGGCAACGTTTTTCATAAATTTTTTTTGGCGAAAACTTAAATAATAATGCAATACAATCCGAATTCAAAGCGACATACATATAATAAAAATTCTTTGGAAAAAATTCCATTTTTAAAAGAGTAAAACGGGAATTTTTTTTACCAAATAATTGAATAAAATTTTAAGAATTAGAGAGGTTGTGTATGAATAACCCAGTTATGTATTCCAATTTAAGACAATTTTATCTTACCTTTCTTGAGATATAGAGAAAAAACACTATTTTTTGCCACGTCCACTTCTCCAATTTATTTATGTATTTATTTTCTTCAATTACATAACCGAGCCCTTAGGTCCTTTTATGGGTAATAAAAGCTACTAATTACAATAAACTTCAGTTACCAATAAGAAATATAATAAGCATGAAAAAAAAGTAACATATGCACAGAAAAAATTGTTTTATCAATTAGAAAAATGGTTTAAAAAGTATTTAAATTTAATTAATGTGATAATTGAATCAATTATTTTTTTAGTTGAAAGAAAATTAAAAATTTAATTTTGACTTAATTAACATTTTAGTTGTTTTGAAATAAATTTTCAATTAAAATTTTAATTAAATATCAAAAAATCTTAATTGACTTTTTCCTTTAAAATAAAATAATTTAAACATGTAGAATTGTTGTTGGGAATTGTGAATATTTATTTAAATCAATTAACACATTGTTTGAAATGGCAAAGTTTTCTGATCACTTTTTTAATTAAAATTAAAAATATCATCTATTAAAAATATTTCTTTAAAATTTTAAAATTTTTAGTAATCAATATAATCATTTTGTTAATAGGTGCAAGATCAACAACTTGTTTGCTTGATATTATGAATTTGGAATAAATTTGGTGATGAGAGAAATTTAATAATTTTTTCCGTGTGTATAAAATTTAACTTAGCTATTGTATCTTACAAATAATAAATAGCTCTTAAGTTCAAGATAATTAATACATAAAATAACAAAGACATAAATAATGCTATACATTAGACCGACTCAAGTTGTATAGAGCCGAAAAAAGTGTTTTAGTTACCCCTCTGAAAATAAAGCTTGATATGTTTTATGATGATTCCCAAAATATTTTTGTGCTAGCGTTGACCATCCGTGAGCTGAACCATTTTTAAAAAAGGTATTTTTTCAGTTTTTGAATTTTTTTGTACTTTGCTCCAAAACGACATCAGACGAGTTTTTGAAGCAGCATCCAATGGTATATAAAACTTGGCCACTCTTTTCGTTTCGGGTTTTCATACAAATTCTACGGTTGTGGAAGTAATGTTCTGCTTTTCAAATTGAATCTGCTTTAAATTAATGTTAATTTATTTATTTTTTTGTAATTATTTACATAAAACGCGAAAAATCGCGATATATTTTATCTATTTTATATTTTTCTTATAAAGGCAATATGGGTATCAAATTGTTTGATTTTTCAATTATAACCTGTGCCCATGTTCTGTAACTCCCGCGGCGATAAACTTTTCTATAGAAATGTGAGAAATGAAACAAAAATGCCATTAATTGAAAAAAACAGCTGTTTTTCTCATTTCAGTGCGTCTGTAAAATTTTTGACGTGCAATAACAACTGTCACGTAAGAAAATTTCTCGCCAATATACTGAAAAAGTGTGTCTGTAAAATTTTTGTGAGAAAGTTCCCGCTTTAAACTGTCAAATAAACCCACCCACAAAAACGGGGTGAGAAAAAATTTTAGCACTAAGAAATAAATTTAAAATGCAAAATGCAATGAATATTAACACGGAAGCGATAAGTATTTTGTTCTTAACAGATTTTTTCATTGTTTAATTATTTTTCTAAAAACATTTTTGAAAAATATACGAATGTTTTCAAAGCAATTTTGTAATCAACAAACATTAAAGTCGCACTTTATATTTTTGGTATAGACGACGGTTGTTTTTTCGCCGCCGTCGTTGAAAATTTTTAAAATTTGGTCGCCGTCAATGTACGTTTGACTGGCGTTCACAACATCTGCAATTTCATATCGGCTTCGAATGGAATATTATGACATTTATAACGTAACGACGTAATCTCTTTTGATAGTTTTCGACATGAGTTACAGACACACTTTTTTCTCACACTTCGAGAAATGATGGAATATTTTGTTTCACAAGTTTTCGATGCGAGAAGTTCTCCCCAAAGTTACAGAACATGGGTACTGGTGACAAGCAAAAGATCCGTTTTCCAACCCTGGATGCTGTGAGCTAAATTTAAGTTCTTAAATATTAATTTTTTAATTACAAACATATTAATCTATTAATAACAGACAAATGTATAATATTAGACTTAAAAATAAATTTCCAAAAACACTAAAAATGGATTTGTCTACTGTTCAGCTGAACAAAACTAAGCTTCCGACAAACTGTGACATAATCCAGCAATTGTTATTTTTGCGACAGCAGTGTAATAACCAGTCATATGGAGTAATATTGATGATATACGACAATTCAATATTCCAAAAATATTGCTCGAGTGCGAGTTCTTAAAAGATATGATACATTTTAATAAAATTGGTCGCAATACTGAACCACTTTGTATACAATTTTATTCCCATCAGTATGTTAAAGCTCTTTGTGAATCTGAACAAATTATTGAAATACCAGGTGAAGTCACAATTTAAAAACTGTTTATAGAGATAAAATTAACTGCTTCTTTTATAATTCCCAAATTATTATTTCCTTAATTTATAATTCCCATGCCATTCGCAAAACACGGAACGATTTGTTAAGCTAGTAAGCCAGCCAATCATGTCTTTCTGTTATCGAAAGTAATCGACCAGGTCATATTTCAAACAAAATAGAATCGTGCAAACTTTATACAAAGATAGAATCGCGAAAAGATTTTTTATAAATTTTTTATTTTTTATTGTATTTTTTTTTTTTTTATTTGTATTTTTCATATTTTGATAAATTGAAAAATGAAAATATTTGATACCCATATTGCCTATATATGAAAAAATATAAAATATATCACGATTTTCGCGTTTTATCTGAATAACTACAAATTAAAAATAAAATTAACATTATTTTAAAACAGATTCCATTTGAGAAGCAGAACATTACTTCCACATACGTAGAATTTGTATGAAAACCCGAATCGAAAATATGTATTTATTTATATCTATTTATATCTCAATTAGTAGGTCGCAAGTGGTCAAGTTTTATATACCATTGGATGCTGCTTCAAAAACTTTTTTCGATGATACCAAATTTTATTTATGTCGTCTTGGAGCAAACTAAAAAAAAAATTCGAAAAACTGAAAAAATACCTTTTTTAAAAATGGTCCAGCTCACGGATGGTCAACGCTAGAACCAAAACATTTTGGGAATCATCATAAAACATAGCAAGCTTTATTTTCAGAGGGGTAACACAATCACTTTTTTTTTTGAGTCGCTCTACTATACATTTGAGGTCTGCACAAATGTATTTGATAGCCAAATGATTGTTGTGTGTGTATTTGATATTCAAATCAAATGTGTAAAAAAATGAGAGCTAGTCATTCACGCTCAATCATTTTAAATGAGAGATCAACACAGCCACATACACTAACACTAATTGTGTGTGTGTCCCTATTATTGTTTATTGTTTGATGAACTCAAATTCATACATCTTACAAAAAAAAAAAACCTGAGTTAAAATCACACAAATCATTCGTGTGTTTGTTGTCTTTCTTGTTTTGTTAAAATTGGTTTTTCCCCTATTTGATAATTTTCCCTATCGTTACAAAAAAAGTAAGAAAATAAAATGGTTGTAAAA
Source organism: Pollenia amentaria (assembly GCA_943735925.1). NCBI lineage: Eukaryota > Metazoa > Arthropoda > Insecta > Diptera > Polleniidae > Pollenia > Pollenia amentaria. The sequence continues at coordinate 30,102,089 of OX031007.1, forward strand.
AATATAATTTTTATATGCAAAAACAATAACAGTAATAAAATTATAAATAAAAAAATTATTATTAGGCAAACCGTCAAATATTTTACTAAAATTATCGATAAAAAATTAAATAATGTCAAAAAAACGTAAAATTGTTCAACTTAAAACTTAAAAAAATTATCAAAGCTAAGAAAGAAAGCTCGTTATAAAATAAAAATAATCTATTAACGTTTAAAAATAAGTTATAAGTTCTCTTGATTTAAAAAAAATTAAAACAAAAAAAAATTAACAAAAATTTAATTTGTTTAAAAATATATTTAAAACTACTTTTTGATTCTAAAAAGTTGGTATCACTTTTAATGCAATATATTTTTACTAATATTTTGTTTTCGATACGATAAAAAAATTTCAAAAACACAAAACACATGTGTTGATAAAACACGATATGTACATCGCCACACAAGTGTATTTACTCGTGTAAAACAGCATATTTGTTATTTATACTTGTATCAAATATTTCTCTCACAACACTCACATAAATAATTGAACGCTTTGCACACATAGGTTATTCCTTACACACAATAAATTGTGTATGATTCTAAAATCACACACAACACACTACTGGCTAGTCTGGTATGCAGCGTTACCGTTGGATATTTTCAAAAAGTACCAAAAAAAGGGGATTTTTACAAAAATAGTGGCACCAAATATTAGATTTAAGAAAAAAAAGGCGGCACGTGTTTTAAAATAGGAAGATGTACACAAAATAATGTTTTTGCGTGTGTTTTGTTTAATTTATTTTAAAATTTCCCATAACATTTTTAAATGGTTAAAAAAAACCAGATAAGATTATATCAGATGTAAGCAAACACTTTTATATGTGATTTTAATTGACCCTGGCTTGCTGAATCCAAATCTGTTCAAAGATTAGTTCCATCAGGTCTAGTTTTTTAAAAAGCTTTGAGTCATCCATATACTTTTTTTTATATTTTCAACTGTTTCGAAGTTATTCAGAAATTAGTGGCAATATTTTTTGCAAAATTAGTATTATTTTTGCTTTAAAAAAATTCATACAAAAGTTATATGGACAAAAATTTGGCATTTTAATCGTTAATTTAAAAATCACGAGTATGAATAAAATACGGCATATTTCATGAAGATCGTAGAACAAATGTTAATTTAATGTATTATTCATTGTTGGGGGCATGATGCTAATATGTATATTTCATCATGAATTGGGAGCGGTATGTCCGAATTGGATGATATTACAAGCGAATGATTTGGAAATTAATTCCCTTTTAGGCATCTTACCAATGGTTTTTTTTTTATTTTTAACAGTTTCGGAGAAATTAAAAAAATAATTGGTAAATTTTTCAAAAATATCCAAAACAAATAAACGTTTTCAAAAATTTACAAAAAAAAAATTATAATAGCAAAACTTTTACATTTGTATAAATTATCGAAGCTAGGTATAACGAATAAAAAAAGCCATAAGCCATGAAAATGTTTATTTAAATGTAAAATAAAAATAAAATATTGTGATTTTTGGCGAATTTTTCATAACAAAATCTTAAGAAAATTAAATTTGTTGGTCACGAAGGTAAACAAATCTAACAACCCTGATTTATACAGGCATACGTATACGCCATGGTATAAGTATTTATTTCATCATTATATTCCGCATACGCACAAAAATAAGCGGTACTTCCCAAGAGCACTTGCTTGCGAATAATTAATATGTACACATGTAACATAATATATTTGCAATAAATGCATAAGCTTATTACGATAGGCAAAAAATTATTTCAGATAAGCTTGCTTACATATATATTAAAACAATTATAGTTTATATTAACGCTGGTAGTTGTAATAAAACGGAAAGTTCAAAAATTATCTCATCATTTAGAAAAAGTACCAAAAAAGTGGCAAGAACTACACAAAGTATCACATTTGGTTGCATTTTGTAAAAGTAGCAAAATAGTATCCAAGCAGTCGAAAAAGTGGCAAATTGCTACTTTAGTAGCACCAACGGTAACGCTGCTGGTATGTGAATTCATGTGTCGTTTAATCGCACAAATGCAGATCTCTACTATACATGTAACTTGTTTCCATATTACTTAGCACGAGACAGAAAATTCAAACATATTGACAAATATTCATATTAGTGACTTGACAAGTTATTTAGCTCTGCAAGTTTGATCAACTTAGATTTAAATAAGGACAGCGAGTAGGGACATTTTCTAAGATCTCTCGGCAGAGTATTCCAGATTTTTGAAACCCAAATCTGATACGATTTTCCAAAAGTGTTCGAACGTCTAAAAGGTAAACTAATTTGAGGATTTTTTGTTGACCGCGAGAAATGAAAATTCTCAACCATATAATCAGGGTTACCATTTACCATGCATTTATAGAAAAATAATAATATTCCAATATCAACAACATTTTCAAAAGATGTCATTAAAAAGGTAAGCGTATGGCGATTCTCATGATTCCGAATTCTCAAACCAAAAACAAAACGAACAATCCTGTTAAAAACCCCTAAATTTCTCCAGTACATAATTCCCTGCCCCCGAAAAGACTTTCAACCAGTATAGAATATGTGGCATTAAAACCTCCACAGCGACCCGTCTTTTCACTGAACAAGGCAAGCAAATATTTAGGGAATACAGTCTTTTCAAGACAAATGATACCCGAGATGAAAGGTAATTAATATGAGGGGAAAAATTTATCTATAACGACCCCTAGACATTTCATTTTGTCGACAAAAATAACATGAACACCGTCAATAGTGATGTTTATATTATTAGTCTCAAACACAAATCCTACCATTTTTGTTTTACCTCTATTCACGCTGAATAAATTGTAGTGAGCCCATGTTATCACCTCACGAATTACATAATTAACACCCTCCTCCAACACGTCGAGGAACTCAGCATTAGAATAACATACAAATTGTACATCATCAGCATATTTGAAGGGCTTACAGGAAACGCTATTAAATGCCTCTAACAGGTCATTAATGTAAATCATGAAAAGTAGTGGGCCAACTACAGATCCTTGTGGAACACCACTTGTAATCTGACGGATCTGGGAGCAACGAGCACCTATTGATACGTATTGAGATATACCATAAAGGTAAGATTTAATCAGTTTACATGCAAAACGGGAGAAATTAAATTCATGAGACAATTTAAATAATTTAAATAGTAATTTAGAGTGTACTACTCTGTCAAACGATTTCGAGAAATCTATAGAAAGTAAAACCACATTCTCACGCTATCTAAAAACTGTCTAATATAATCTGTCGGCGACAACAGCAGTGAAGTTGTGTTATAACCCTTTCGAAATCCTGACTGTGCCGAGTGAATTAACGATCCTTGATCCAGAAATTCAATCATTTGGCCTTTGAAAATATGCTCAACTACTCTAGAAAGAACGGAAAGTATTGATATAGGACGCAAGTTATCCAAACAGAACGACTGACCTTATTTCTGAGTGATTTTATTTTTGATTAATGCTTTAATTTATGAAAAATTTTTTTTTGTGCAGTGGTTTCTAGCGCCATTGTATATGATGGTTTCTAGCTAATACTCTGACATCAGCCCTGGTAGTACATTTACAACCCGTTTATATCTACTAGGACTTTAAACCACAACGTGTGAGCGTCTTTTTGGTGGTTATTGTAAACAAATCGATAAATCTGATGTTTTTTTTTGTTTTTTTTTCAACAATTTTTCTTCTTATAACTGTAAAATATTTTTTTTGCTTATTTGTGTTGCATAAAATAAAATGTTTACGGCTTAAAAATACCTAAAATAAATTTTATGTTTTTTTTTTAACCAAATATTGCCTCTTATTAATAAGCTGTATTAATTGTTTTATGTGTTTATTCACAGAAAAAATTATTAAATTTCTCCAATCACCAAATTTATACCAAATTCATAGTAAAGGTATTTACGTCAATTTTTGTTACCCTTGCAACTGTGCAAAATAGCATAGTTGCACTTATTTGACGTGAGCAACCCATTTGGGTTGCACCTTCAATTTCCATATGACAATATAAATTTTTTAATTAATTTAAACCGAAATTTCTTAAAGAATACGACTGAGACTGTTTGGTAATAGATTTAAGGAAATAAGTTCACGTTCTCTTTAATCTATTACCAAACAGTGGCAGGCGTATTATAAATACGCCAACCACGATAAGGGTGCATATTTTTCAATTCAAAGAAAAAAAAATGTACGTCAAAATCGAATTCCTCCGTTGTTGTTTAGTGTAGAGTTGATTTAATGAGTACTTTTTTTAACATTTTTTTCAACTTGGCAATGCCATAAAAAGTTGCAACAGTTTTATTCTTTTACTCTGATAATCTTGCACTTACTTATGGCGATTTCTTTTCTGAGAAAAATGTTGCATAAATGGTACATGCTCTACACAAAAGAGATAGAGCATGTACCATTTATGCAACATATTTCTCAGAAAAGAAATCGCCATTAGACCCTGACAATTTTGCATCGTTTGGGCGAACAAATTTTCTATGTAGTTGTTGTTATGTTTTTGCACTTATGCTTTTTCGCAAGAGTGCAACTTTTGAAGTGAATACCTTTAATATCAAGCAAACAATTTGTTAATTTTGCACCTATAACCAAAATGATTATATTGATTACAAAAAGTTGTAAAATTGTGAATATTTTTTTCAATATATATTTTTAATTTTAATTAAAACAATGATCAAAAAACTTTGCCATTTCAAAAAATGTGGGAATTTAAATATTGAAAATTCCCAACAACAATTCGACATGTTTAAATTATTTTATTTTAAACGAAAAAAGTCAATTAAGATTGTTTGTTATTTAATTAAAATTTTAATTGAAAATTTATTTCAAAACAACTAAAATGTTAATTAAATCAAAATTAAATTTTTAATTTTCCTTTAACTAAAAAAATAATTGATTCTATTATCACATTAATTAAATTTAAATACATTTTAAACCAGTTTTTTAATTGAAAAAAAAAAAAAAAAAAAAAAAAAAAAAAAAAAAAAAAAAAAACATAACGAGAGAGAAAAAATTAAAAGCTCTCAAATAAATGTACAAAGTTTACCACAGTTTTTGGTAAAGTACTTTACCAACGATGTGGTAAATTACAGTTTGATGCATTTCGTTTTTGTGGTCTTATAAACTATGGTATATGTACTATATTCCAAGATTTGCAAGGTCCACAATGCCAGTGTACTACTAAGCGTGAATTCCGCTAATATGATTGTCGAAAAGTAAATAAATACGTCAAACTTTCGAGTATGTATTTGTTTTACATTGTAATTTTCAACGAGTCTCTTAATAAGGCTGTTTGTTAAGTTGGTTAATTAATATTTCGCTTTCAGAATATAAAAGTTGATTTGTTTTATTTCCAAAGCGACGCTTTAATTTGTTTCGTTTATAAGTTTTATAAAACTCCTTTGGCTCTTATTAAAATATTTTTTTTTTATTATGTTTTAATTATTTACATTAAATTAACATTTACACTTAAAAATTATAAACAAAATACAAGGACTATGCATACGCTCTTATTAAATGTCATTTAGAAAAACAATCAAAGTATAGCATGATTTTTTTTTCGTGGTTTTCGCTCGTTTACGTTTTTTTTTTCTATAATTAAATCTTAAATATTAAATACTCAGAAAACCAATAATCAGGTTTATGATGGTAGTCATTTAAGAAAACGATTTCAAATCGATAATTTCGTTTTTAGAATGTTAACAAATTGATTTCTGATGCATTTTCTTCTTATTTCCTGTCTATATTTTTTCCTGTCTATATCAAGACGAATTTATTACAGGTAATCTCGGTATTACAACAAGTACAACTGGTACAAAAACCACAAGCAATTTGTTTTTGTAAAATCATTGTACAATGTCAAAAACCGAAACAAAGATAATAAACAAAATTTTGACATCCAACAATTATAAAGCTTAAGATAAAAAGTTATCCGCAGGGCTTTTATGGTACCCACAGACGATGCAACATTTGTCGAAACACGTGCTACTATTTATGTTTCAGTTTTTACTACAGACGATGACACTAAAAACGAAACATCAGTATTGCGTGTTTTTTGAATGTACTACTACAAAACACAAAAACAAAATTTTTTTATTTTCTTTGTATACCTAACATATTTTATGTCCCAAAAATTTATATTCAATTATAATTCTTTTCCAACTCTCATCTCACAATTTGCAATTGTTGCCATTTTCCAATTTCTTTCTTCATATATTTTTCTCCGAGAGTTGCAAAAGCACCTCACTCAACAACTGCTCTCAATAAAATGAGAAAGAAAAAACAGTCAACATCGCCACACACGATGAAACATTTCGTTTGTCCCTTTTTAGACAGGCAAAGTTTACTTTGACAAGGTCTGTTGAATTCTCTTTTAAACTTTGTTTCATGCTCAGACACACAAAGTTAAATTTTCTCTTGTTTGAATATAATATATAAACAGCGTTGCCAGAATGATGATTTTATCACATTTTGGATTATTTTTTTAAACAAAAATATGATTAAAGATTTTTTTCTCAAATGATGATTTTATATGTTTAGAAATTCTGATTTTTACTTTAATTTTGCTTATACAAAATACACGATTATTTAAACAGTCAATTTTTAAAACAATGAAGTTTTGCATCAGCTTGATGTGTATTGGTGCTGCACACTTTTGTACCCAGTATCTAGAATACACAAAATTGCATCCTTATTTCTGGACATAAAAAATATTAAAAAATGCATATTATATCCTATTTCCAATGTGCGAAAGAATTCCTTCTTTCAAACAACTACATTTAAAACAAAAACAAAGTTTTAAGAATTCTAAAAACTTTGTTTTTGTTTTAAATGTATTTGTACGAAGTAAATAATTCTTTCGCACATCGGAAATAGGCAGTTAGAATATTGTTTAAAAAAATATTTGTGAAAAGAAAAATGTATTTTTATAAAGTTTCATACACTGACGAATTATGATTTTATGTATTTCAATTTAAATAATAAGAAGTATGTTTTTATAAAAAATTAATAATTCTTACTATTTTGCCCTTGTTTTAAAAAATTTAAATTAAGAAAAAAAAAAAATTCAAGATTTTCCTCTTCAAAATATGATTTCTTTCGCCATATGACAATTTTCATTCTTAAGATTCTGGCAACGCTGTATATAAATATAAAGTTGCAGCCAACTTCAGGTATAATCTACGAACGAAAAACAAAACGAATTTGTGAGTACAGCAAAGTATGTACTCCCCCGCTATTCTCTTTTCCCTTCCCTTCTATAAACTCAAGACTTAACTTTGCTTGTCTGAAAGGGGTCTTTGGAAAAATGTTTGATATTTGAGAAACCAAAAAGGTAACAAGAATTTCAACCAGAAATATCCCCACACACGTAGCAACATTTAGTGAAACAAACCAATGTTTCGACAAATGTTGCCTCGTGTGTGGGTAACTTTAGGATCACCTGTAATGAATTCGCCTTGGTCTATATTCTTTTAAATTTTATATTGTATATGTTAGTAGAACTGTCATCTTAACAAAAAATTAACTGCCTGGCCCACTATGTCGACAAGAACATTTCTTTCTTATATTTATATTGAAAACAAAAATAAATTTAAATTTGTTATTATTGTTTTCAATATAAAAATGCGAAAGAAATGTTCTTGTCGACATTGTGGGCCTGTCAGTAAGACATTTACAAGGCGAATTCATTACAGGTGATTCTAAAAGACCTGCTGATAACTTTTTTTCTTTAGCTTTATAATTGTTGGATGTCAAAATTTTGTTTATTATCTTTGTTTCTGTTTCTATTTGTTTCGGTTTTTGAAATTGTACAATGATTTTACAAAAACAAATTGCTTGTGGTTTTTGTACGAGTTGTACTTGTTGTACTACCGAGATTACCTGGAATGAATTCGCCTTGGTCATTTAAAAACGACAAATTTTCTTTACATAACGAAATATAATAGGAAAGAAGAAAAAAAAAGAAATAAAAAATTTCAACCAAAAACAAATGAAATCTTTATAAGTATGTACATGGAAAATAAAGAAAGCCAACAAGATTATTTATTATACGAAGTATAAGTTAAAGTGGGTATGTGAGCATTGTTTTGGGTATTATCTGCCGTTTCTTTATCATCTGGCAATTCGGGATCTTCACGTTCTTCTTCTTCGTCAATGATACTAATATCACGTATTGAAGGACGATGACTCCGGCGCCAGCCTAGAAAGAAAATTTATATGAGTTTGAAAATAAACACTCAGAACTACCCAACTTACCTTCCACAATTTGAGGTTGTTTGGTTTTTGTTAAAAGTTTAGTGCCCGTTACCGAAATGAGTATGGCACCTAAGGGAGCCGTCAATACAATAGACAAGACAGCCATGGTCTGCACTACATATGCGTAGTGTTTGTCAGTTTCAGAAGCATCAACAGCCAAATGTTTCATGGCTACGGGTCCTAAAGCAGCCTGTACAGTAGCCTTAGACATCCAAGAGAGAGCAACGAAGAATTTTTCCTTCAAATTTAATTTATCACCGAAAGCAATACCAGCTGTGCATAGTATACGTAAGATTGCACCGATTGCTATACAACCAATACCCACCGATACAATATCGGGATCGAGCTCAGCGATCTATAGAAAAAGAAAAAAATTTTATTTTTATGAAAATTGACTTAACTAATCGTTTAAGTTACATTTAACTACCTAAAACTGAACTTAAGCTGAAATATAAAATTAAAATAAAACTGAACTTCAACCGAGCAAAAAATTAAATATCATAAGAAATAAAACAAAGCTGAACTAAATCACTACTAAAACGGAACTGAAACAGAAGTAGAACTACATAAATGGAACTGATTTTAAGTAGAACTGATCTAGAATTGAACCATCGTTTCGAAATAAGACTAAGCTTAATAGCCAATTTACACTACAACTAATTCTAGTACTTTCGAGATTTCGAGCCAAATCTAGTTGTTTTTGGCTAGATTTCCCGTACAAAACAAAATCTACTCCGAAAATAGATTTTGACGAAATCTATTCGAAATCTAGTAGTACTTATTGATGCAACTATGTTTTTCCCCATATAGCACTAAAAACTACTTCCCTGCACAAGAAAAAAATGACATTTGAACAAAAAACAAAACAAAAACAATAATAGCTGCTTGTTAAAATTATTAAAAAAAATTAAAAAATTTTGTAAAATAGTAAAAAAATGCAAATGACAAATAATATTGATAAAATATATGAAGTTGATTATAAAGAAAATGTAATGCAAATTTTTAAATGCCTATTTCTTTATATGTAAGTATGTGTTACACAAAAAACTTTCAGTCGGCGGTTTTTGTTGTGAAAACCAAATCTCGCTAATGTCAAACAAGTATAATGTAAACGACCTAGATTTGGAGGAAGATTTCAAATGAAATCTACTAGATTTCGATGTAATGTAAATGCCCTATAAGGTAATAAAATAAACTAAAGCAAATCTAAAATAAACGTACGTAGAATTAGTTTGCAACTGAAATAAACTGAATGGGAATTGAACTAAGTAGAACTAAATGGGAATTCAGAAATTCTACAAGAACCTAATTTATGAATTGGGTCTGAATAAGAACATATCGTTACCTTAGTCGGAAAAAGTGCTAAGTCCACTTTTCGTCGAAATTGAGATTTTGATGTAGATTGTTAGTTTAATTCAAAATACATCATTTACAAGTAAAAATAATACCATTATTTTGTTTTTTCTTGCTAGAAAAATTAGCAAATATGCTAATTCCAAAAAAAAATTTTAAAAAGTAAGAAAATATGCCAAGTCCAGTTGAAAAGGAACAAAAATTTTTTTTTTTTTTAATAAAGTCTTTTCTTTTCAAGTTGGATTATAAAGAATTACAGCAATTTGGCAATAGCTGCAATATTAAATATCTACTTTGCATTTAATATAATTCGTTATATCAAAGTGTTTACAGTTTAAAATGCTTTTGCATGCATTGAGAATTTTGCTTATTTTCGATATTTTTTTGTCCTTGTTATACCCACACATCTAAATACTATCTTAAGTATTTACTGTCTTCAGTCGAATTTTGTGAATTTTAAAAAATATAAAATATTGCAAAATACCATAATTATCAGGCCTGTTCTGAAAATCACATTTTATCAAAGTGTTTGGAAATCACAAGAAAGGTGTTCTGGGCAAATTATTTTTTGATTTCAAAACGTTCAGCTACGTAAACAACTTTTATTTTTGCGACTATTGTAAGATGACCGTCATAATAAATTACCTAATAAAATATTCAATGCGTTGTTTATTAATTTTTTTTATGCAATAAGCTGTTTTATTTACAAGAAATCATTTAAAATTAAGAAAACTCGACGACAGTACAAAAATAAAATTTGCTTTTGTGACTTCTGTTGTAATTTCAGGCTTATCTTTTCAGTTGAATAAAAGATCGCGAATTTGCTAACAGCGACATGATAGCAAAGTCTAATATTTATTAAAAATCGTAAGAGCTGTGAAGAATCACAGGAAAAAATCGCTTCTATCCGCGAACATGGCAAGAATTCACGAAAAATTGCAAACATGTAAACAAACCCTTAAACTTATTTGAAATCGCTAAATGGGCTAAAAAAAAAAATATCGGAATATAACAAAATATTTTTGCAAAAATAGCCAAAATTCGCGAAAATTTTTAATATTACAAAAAAGCCATAAAATTGATTAAAAGTCCCTAAAACTATAAGGAATGGCAAAAATTCGGTAAAAATTGATAAATTAGTGGAAATTCGCAAAAATTTGTTAACAGCGGCAAGATAGCAGAGTCTTCTATTTACTATAAATTTTTAAAGCTGTAAAGAATCAGAAAACTTACAGGAACAAATCGCTTCTATCGCGAACAAGGCTAAAATTCGCGAAAAATTACAAAATTTGAAACAAGCCCTAAAACCAGCTTGAGATCGCCAAATCGGTTAAAAAAGCAAATTATCGGAAAATAACATAAATAGCGTTAAAAAATGAGCTACGCCTTTGTAGAACAAGCAGGTGTTAAGAACTTGTGCTTTCGACAATTGAAAATCACACTAAAAAACACAAAAACAGTGTGATTTACAGAGCGCCACAAAATCACACGTGTGATTTTAAAAGCCCATGTGATTTGAAATCACGTGATTTTCAGAACAGGCCTGTATACAGTTTTTTGACACCGAAGGTAACTATTTATTGTATTGTATTATTTATTCGCCTGGACGAGGTAAAAATTGTGTAGCAAAGTATAAACTTCGTTTCAGCGAAGAGTGGAAAAATTTACCACAGAAAATAAATAAAAATATAGAACCTATTTATTTTTCGAGTTTGAAACCACTTTATAACGAAAGAAGGAATGTAACGGCAAGAAAATATGAAGACCTGCAATTTTTAAAACTAACTTTACCCAAGGAACATCCCCGTTTTTATGATGATCTACCTCATCTATGTTTCGTTTTTCTAAACATTCTGTACCTTTTTTTTTAACATAAAAAGCTTCCGCTTAAAATAAGTACATTATTGAATTCAACATAATCGTATAGTTTTAAGCAATGGGATGTCCCCTATATCACAAAAATATACCTTTTTATTATTATTTATTTCTTTTTTTTAAACTAATAATTCATATTCTTATTTAATAAAATAACTACATTCTTGTAAACACCAAATACATTTACATTTTTAATAGGTTTATTGAGCTGCGGTGTTCGCTGTAACGAATTATGCTTCATAAGGAGCAATTCCTTATATTAAATTCCAGAAATAAAAGAAACTTATTTAAGGAAAATATGCTAAGTTCCTACTAAAATAACGAAATTTCAAAGAGCAAATGTGCTAAGTCCAAAAAAGCCTATAAGTCCGCAAATGATTTATTTTAAAATCCTACGACTACTGGTAATTTAAGAGGATGGACTAAAGAAAAAAACTGCATTTACAGATTTTTAAAAAGTCTACTAAAAAAAAAATTAAACAGTTTTTTGCATAGTATAGAACTACTTAGTATGCCAACTCGAGAGAGTATTCTCAATTTTGTAGTTCACCCCTGTGTGAATTCAACACACATAAAAACAACAAAAACAAAACAAAATTTTAAATTTTTCAATTTAAAATTTTTCACAATATAACACATTATGTTCAATTTTATGACATAAACACATAATTAATTTGCTCATTTGCATTTGCAAAATGTTTTTATTTTTTACAAACTAGAAATTTTTAAATAAATTTAATTGACATTAATTTTTTTCTGTTGTTAATATTATTAAAGCCAGCAGAGTAGCATTTTGTGGTATGAAAATAATATTTGAAATCATAAATTATTTAAATATTTTCCGATATTGCAGAACTAATTGATTGAACTCATAAAATTTTATTTTGGAAAAAAATATTTTGCCGCATTTTATACGATGTTATGCAACTATGTTTAGTGGTGGAAATAGTTTTATACACCAATACATTTAAAAAAAATCTTACTAATACAAACATAAATTAGGTTCCACTGACAATTGAGTTATGTACCTGTCAAAGAGGCGGCATACTAGTTGTATACTATGGTTTTTTGTCTCTACTGAATAATTTGAAAAAATGGACTTAGTACTTTTTCCGACTAAGGTAACGATATGAAGTACATATGTAGAAGTACATAGTATAGAAGAAGTAACTGAGCTACCTAAACAAGAGCGGCAAGCGTTTTTTAAACATATAAATTATATTACCAATACATTTTAAATTAAAAAAACCGACCTAGCGATCTCTCAAATGAGATTTTCCAGCCGGGTGGTGTTGAATTCGCATTCTAAAGGCTTGTTTCGTATAAACTGTATAAAAATTTAAAACTTTGACACACAGGTATGTGATGAAAATCGATCGATTTCTAAACGAACGTTTTTAAAAGGTGTGATGAATTTCGAGCCATTTTAAAATCCATTTCTGAATTATAGTCTTAAATTTTTGTTCAGAATACATTTTAGTTAACATATATAACATAAAATTTAAAAGAATAAAGACAGAAAATAAAAGAAAATAAAAAGAATATGAATTAAAAATCCATTTTAAAAGATATTTAAAACGAAATGTTCGGTTTTAAATCGTTTCGTTTTTAAAATCGATTTTCATCACATACCTGATAAAAACAACGCTTGCCGCTCTTATTAAGGTAGCTCAGTAAGTAGAACTACAAAATAAATGAAATTAAACTGTACAAAATAAAATTGCAACTTAAATTAACGTTAAGCTAATTTAAATTTGATCTAAATTTAAAATGGAGTTTAATAAAAACACAACTGAAATTAAACCAGAACGGTAATTGAATTAAGTTACTCGTATAACTTGTCTAGATCTAAATTAGGAATGACCCAAGATAGAACTTATTCTTGCCCATCGAAATAAATTTAAATGTTACAATTATCTTTTGAGCTTACCTTAACAGTAGCACCCGTGATACCGAATAGTATGGGCTCGAAAATCATCCAGAAAATTTCAAAAGCTGTTGAGACGGGATTATCCTCAACTTCCCAACCCTGTTTGCACCAGAAAAGATTCGAAACAAAAGCAGCAAATACAGCAGCCAATGGGCCAGCGCCTTCATAACCGATTTCCTCACTTCCATAAATAGCAAACAAACCGCCTGCAAATAACATGATTGTACGTAAAGGTACAACATAGGGATCACCTTTTTCCGGAAAAAATCTAGCAATATAACCCCAAACGACACCAAAAGCCAAACCGCCAATAATACAAACTGGAGCCTGAGATATTTGATAGCCAATGCCACGATCCGAAAACATAACACTACTTATTATACCGAAAATGGCCACAGACAGGGCATCATCAATGCCAGCAACGGCAATAATTAAAGTAGGAATACCCTTAGCAACACCATAGCCTTTAGTGCGCAAACGGAAGAGACAAGGTACCACAACAGCAGGGGAAACGGCGGCAATAATGGCACCCAAAAGGAAAGCCCAAACCCAGGGTAAATCGAGAAGGTAATGAGTTGAGAGACCAACTACACAACATTCCAAAATCCAAGGAACGATACCCAATTTCAAAATGGTCTTGTAAACTTTCTTAAAGGCCTCGGGTTCCATTTCGAGACCAGCTCGAATTAAAATAATAGTTAAAGCAAATTTACGCAAATGAGCGGTTACTTTTGAGAAGTCACCTTCCAAATTGGTCCAGCCAACATTCTAAAAAGAGAAACAAAAAACAGTTAAGAATGAGCAATTTCTATTTTGCTTAAATAATCAAAATTATAACCAAATCACCTGAAATAATATGCCGACCAGCAACATACCAATCAAACGCGGCAACGTCGTTAGCGATATTAAATAACCACCAAAGTTCGCCGCTACAGTCAACACTACTAAACCGAAAAGCTGACCGCCAGGGGCAGCTGAATCTCCTATAATTACATAAGCTGATATCCACAACAGCACTCCTATTAATATAAGCACAAGAATGCGGGCGAATTGTCTGAATGATGGACATAGTGGGTAGGGGCACAGTTTTTGCCAGTGTGGTGGTTCCCATGAGGCAGTATTCTCTACGCCACGACATTTGAAACAGAATGTGTATAGCCAGGATTCTTCAATGTTGTTGGTACTAACTGAAGAAATCTGTTGTTGTTGAGCAATCTTAGCATTAAGTGAATCTAGTGCTGAAATTCTGTAGGGTCTATTGTCTGAAAATAAAAGAAATACAAAGTTGGGGAATTAACTTCTTAAGTCTCCGCAAAGATTTGTTATGTTTCCGATTTCTACTTCTATTTCAAGACTCCGCGTTTTTGTAATTAAAAAAAAAAATGCATTTTAGTTAAGTCGGTCTTATCACTTGCGAGTATCTTAAGCCTTGTATAATACCACTAGAGGTAAGAGAACTGACACCAAAGTTGTCCCGTGATAGGTCCTTGGTGGTAGCGACTGGTTCTAGCTCTAACACTTTATACGAATGGGACCTATCAGTTCTACATGGGATTGTCATTGGAGGATGTTAATTGACACCTAACAGCCACCATTTGACAAGTCACACATCTATCTATTCTCAATGAACATATTTAGTGTTAGTATTATTTCGATAAAACAAGTCCTAGACCTAAATTTAAGAACCAAATTTCAGAAAGTCTCAAAAAAATGTGTTACACCACCGGTGAATACTGTACTGTAATTCATTACTTTTTCCAACTTTTGGTTCTTCATATACCAGTTAAATGATTGGTTCTACTTTCACTGGTCATGAGTTCTTTCTTTTTGTACTTATTCTATTTTCACAAATCCCAGGACCAGTCTGTTGGAATATTTGAGTCAAATTTCCCGCAGGGTCTTAACAAAAAATTAATTCTTTACCATGGGACTCTTTCGAATATGCGAGCAGCTCCTACAAATTACGAGGGCGGATCAATAAGTCCGTGACTTTTCGAACTTCCCTCGTAGTTATATGAAATGCAACACTGCTCCCATCAAGTACCACCAGTTAATAAACTACTGTCAAGTTTTAGCTATTCAAAACATATAACCTCGTGGGATAATCCACATCGACTACCTTCAAAAGGGAAAAACAAGAAACGGCAAATATTATGCCAACTTATTGGACCGATTTAACGAGTATTTAAAAAAAACGACCCCATATGGCCAAGGTAATGCAAGGGTGCACACGTGTGCAGTCTCAATGGCAAAATTACATGAATTGGGCTATGAATTGCTACCTCATCCGCCATATTCTCCGGATTTAGCCCCCAGTGACTATTTCCTATTTCCGAACCTAAAGAAATGGCTGGGTGGAAAGAGATTTAGCTCCAGCGATGAAATTATTGGTCAAACAAATGCCTAATTATGGACCTCGAAAAATCTAATTTTTGGAAGGGATACACAAATTGGAGAAACGTTGGACAAAGTGCAGTAGTCTATTAACAGGAGGTACTTGATGGGAGCAGTACTGCATTTCATATAACTACGAGAAAAGTTCGAAAAGTCACGGACTTATTGACCCGCCCTTTTATATTTCAGAAGACATTAATGATAAGAAGATGCATGGCGTTGTTTTCAAATCTCTTTATCGCATCACGAAACATTTCAGAAAGTTAATCGTGATAAAAATGGAAGGAATTTATATTGAGGAAAATTCGATCTGACCTGCAGCATTTGCTTAAAATCAGGAAATAAAAAAATTTCTATTTCATAATATTGATCATTTAATAAATATTGTTACGATATTAGATTTATCTAAGAATTATTTATAGTTTTAGTTACAAGTTATCTTGTAAAATATACATTGTTATGAACTCCACTGTACGGGACTTTCTAGTAATAGGACGCCCAAAGGTAGACTTTAGAATTCGTTGTATAAAAGTTATGTAAGAATAATTCGAACAGAAAGTTCTGGAAGCGACACGAAATGGTTGTAAACTAAAAAACACAGGCTGACTCATAAATGTTACTTGAGTTTGATTGAAACATTTAACAATTCAGTTCGTTACTGATAACAGTGGATAAATTTTGTGGACATTATTATAAATTTCAATGAAGTTTGTTAAGTTGAATAAGCTTGTGTCTATTTATTTTGATTTGCAATGAAAAGAACTCTAAGGTTTATTAAGGGAATAAACCGAAATGCGTTTAATAAAGTAAAAACGTAACAATATCTTGTCGGAAAATTAGTCGAACATTCACCCCTATCGTGAATAACTTTTCCCTCGTAATTTGTATCTTTTTCACGTATTTGCGATCATGAAAAACTCCGATGAAAAAAATGAATTCATAGAAGAATAATAACGTGAAAAAATGTTCGTGGGAAAACATTCCCCTTGTAATTTGTTCATTTTTCCCTTTGAATTTCTCACTTTATTTTTGCTGGAGAACAACACATTTATGTAAGTAATTCTTCTAATAATTCGAATATTGAAATTTACAAAATTAATTTTAAGGTCAATATTGTTCAAAAAAAAAATGCAAAAAACAGGTCGATTGTCAGAGGAGTTCTGAAGCTTTTCAAAGACGTGGTGGCAGAATTTTATAAAATTTTTTACTACATAAAAGCGCAATAAGCTAATGTTGCAATCACTCCAAGACAATATATTTTATTTGGTTTTTTTTTAACTTTTCTTTAAAATATACGTGCATATTCTTGAACAAAAATTTTTTTTTACTGCCCGTTCGCCGATATCGAACGTTAACGTTCGCATAGAAAATTACATTCAAAACAAAAACAATTTTTGAAATTTTGTTTTTGTTTTAAATGTTATTGTGGTTATTGTGGTTATTTTATTGAACTGTTTAAGGTTTTTATCCAAATTTTTAATATTTTATTCAGGCTAAACTTCATTAAATTTAAATTTCATTAAATTATTTTTATGAAGAAAGGAATTTTTACAACATGAAATGAATTAAAAGTTATTGAAAATTTTTCGTTCTTGACTGAGCTGGGAATTGAATCCAGGTTTTCACGGACAGGTTGCACACAATCTTCTCAAAGGGGTTTGCCGTCTTAACACTCACCACCATCGACGGCAGCTGCCAGTTTATAGCCAAACATCAATCTTTAAAACAAATTGTTAGATCGAAATTTGTTTTTTGAATGATTAACTATTTTAATTAATTTACATGTTCATCCTATTCTTACTTCCGTTTTTCATACGTTTTGTCCAGAATTCTTCTTGAAGTCCAAAGTACATTTGATAGATTTTAATAAGATTTTAAAACCAACGAAATAAATTTAAATTCATGGTAAAACTAATTTATTTTTTAAACAAAAGAACAGTATTATTAATATTCAAAATTAATATTAATACAATTTTTGTATAAAAAACAAAGTATTCTAAACTTTTGCGGAGATCATTTCGCAATTCCGTTTGAAGCAGACCTGCAGTAAAAACTCGTCTCTCAGATGTGACTGACAGCTTTGACAACTTAAGTATTTCTGCGCCATGGTCTTAAATTATGAGTATTATATTTAATAGCGTCAGTAAAGAAACGGATATTCTTACTTAGCTGAATCACAGCGTAGGATGGGCAGAGTTTCATTCTTTTCCAAAGTTTCTTTTAAGATTTTCACAAACGCTTAGGGATATCGAACGGTTATTATTCGACCGGTTTTAACCGGTTATTTTATCTTTGCTCAAGTCGGTTATTTTAAAATGTCCATTTTTCGAATATCGAATAAACCGGTTATTTTGGTATAATAAACCGGTTATTTTAATAATGTGTAATTTATAAACATTTTCCTTATTCTTGTTGTAGATGTACCCGTAATTTAAGTATTTTTCTAATTCTATATTAGGCAAATTTAAACTTTTTATGAACAATGTCAAAACAAAATGTAACCAAAGTAAAAAAAAAACATTTGAACCCTGTAAATAAATACCACTTATAAGGTGTTATGATACTTGCTATTTTTTGTATTGGATTTTTTTAGGATTGACTGAATGAAACAACAAATACGAGAAAGAACAAGAAATACAATACAATATAAAATGTAAACAAAACAAACAATATTGCTCACGTTTTGTTCCCACAAAAACCGTCAAAAAAAGCTATGAATCGCAAAAAAAAAGTTAAAACCCGCTACTTTCGATCAAAAACTAAAAAAGTTAGCAGCAGTGCTAACATTTAATCTGGAAATGTCAATTTTAAGTTACAAATTTTTATATTTTTTTGACAGTCTAAGATTATTTATCGATAACACACATATATTTTTTTGACATTTCAAGATTTTTTATGGTATAATCAAACTCTTTACACTTAGTAATTTTTTCTATGCAAATATATTTGCACTGTTCTCCAATATAGAAAAAATACAAAAAATAGCAAGTATCATAACACCTTTATGAATGCTTGTGTTCTTGTAAAAAGCCAAAAACTATTCAAAATACTACAAAAACGTGTGCAGTTAATTTAATTTGTGCGACCGTTTTCTAAATATTAAAAATATTTTTATATAGATGTTATCTGTAGAGATATTTCGATCGGGATTAAACAGACAAAGTTAGGCTCTTGAAGTGTCCTAAAGTGATAAGTGGCGAAGGGTTTTCCACGTCACGATTTATTAATCACCTTCAATTAGTCCATATGGTTGACATTAATGTGCTCCAAATAAAACATAACCCCGTTCGAAGTAGGTCTAAAGGGTCGACAAATAATACTTTACTAAAATACGCTGCCAAAAATGAATCATTAGGTGAAATATAAGCCCGTTGGTACTAAAAACTCTTAAATAGTTCCAGCATTTCTTTATGCTTAAAACTACAACATTCCGGCGGAATCAACGATATGGAAATAATTCATCATTTTTATTTATTAAAACACCAAGAACTAAAATACAAAATTGAGAAATCACACAATGTCATGGAAGGTTTCAAATTGTGGTTGACGAATTGACAACTATTTCATACAAAAAGCATTTTCATCTTACTAATCGTTTATATAATGCTGAAACAAAATCGTTTGATATATATAATCCAGGCTAAAAGGTTTTGTTTGCAACTTTTCAAAATATGGTTGAAGTCTACTGATTCATATAAAATAAATTTAGGAGAATATCTCAAATAATAAATTTATTAAATTCCTATAATATCTTATTTGCTTTTGCAAAACGTTTGGCTAGATCAAACATCATTTAATAGTTTTTAAATAACAATTATCGTCTTACAAAAACAGATAAGTAAATAAATAGAAGTTGTTAATAATGCGGTTAAAGTTTGATCATTTTACTGGTCTCGTTTTTTTGGATTTTATCGTCAAACATTTGTTAGGTCTGACCATACCTTAAGTCATATCTATGTATTTTGTAGGTGTTTTTATGTATTCGAATTAAAACCGGTTAACCGGTTAGTTTAAAAATTTTTAACCGAAAACCGGTTTTTTCAAATTAGCAACTATTCGTAATATTCGAAAACCGGTTATTAAAAAAAGTCGAATAATCGATCTCCCTACAAACGCTCCAAAGGTCAGTTCTTGTAGACTTTCGGAATGTAGAGGCATGTTGAGTAACTAAATAAGAAGTTTTTTCGATCTATTGTCTTTGAAATGTTCTAGCTTTGTATCGAAGGTAGAGAATTGTAGATTTCATTATAATAATAGATTTCATTATTCTCTAAACACTCAAATCGTTCATTTAGGGCTAATGCAACGTTAATATGAAATTTAGGGCATCTGAACTATTCTGCATCTCAGTTTATTCATTTGTCGTATTTTCTTATAATTTTCGAAGACTGATAACTATCGACATAGTGTCAGAAAATGTTGCAGTGGCTTGCATTATGGATGGTGGTCTCTTTGAAGTAACCCAAAATTTGTGGCGAAATGATTTTTATTTTCACAAAAATCGTTAAAAATTAGCCGACAATTCTTTAAACGCACAATTACATACAAGATTTATCACCATTACGTTGCAAACCAAAACGGCTGATGTTGCAGGTTCACACCAAGCGTTCAGTACGTTTATGCATCAGTCCAGAAAGTCAGTATAGAATTGTATCGCCAAGTTACACTGCAAATTGCATATACGTATTGAATGCATGAAGTAGAAGGAAAACGCGTGTTGTGGACCGACCTGCAGCTTCAGAATTAAAAGAAACATTTTATAATTCTGGTTGATTTTTTGCTATTAGTTTTTATGCAAAAAATAAGTATTGAAAATTAAATTGTTTGTTCAAAAAAACTTTAAAAAAGTATCGGCGTATCGACAGTAAAATATCTACGATACCAATATATCGGCAAACGTGAAGTATCGCCGATATATCGGTATCGGTATTCGTTACATCCCTAGCAATAACAATCTTATTCATCTTACGAAATTTGATTGGAATCGGTTCATATATGACCATAGCTCCTATACAAATACTAGTCCAAAAAATAGCTTTCAATGTCATAACTTCCTTCTAAACGTTGGTATTGATATACAATTTAGCGACGATAACTTTGATGCCAGCTATTATATCTCGGCAAAGTTTTGTTTTGGAAGGTCCAGAATTGAACATAGGTCCTAAATAAACCCCCTCCCTAAAATCACATAAATACAAAAACAAAAAAAAAAAATCTCATACATAAATATGAAAATCTTAATACGTAATATTTGGCACAAAGAACGTCTACATGAATATTATTCTCATGCTATAATTTTGTTGTCGCGGGACCACTCTCCAAAATTTGTTTCTAAATACGACATTTAAAAGTGGAATTTCCATTAATCCACATTTTAGCAGCGATAACTAAAATTCTATAATCTTCCATTAAATCTATTTAAAGTACTTAAAACACAAATTCTTTTCGAGCAGTTATCAGAATACGCCGCTATAGTTTTATTGACGAATATACAACACTTATAGCCAATTTCCGATGTGCGATAGAATTCTTTCTTTCGAACAAATACATTTTACACAAACACAAATCCTAATAACTTTGTTTTTGTTTAAAATGTAGTTGTACGAAATATAGAATTCTTTCGTCCATCCGAAATAGGCAGTAATTGTAGTTTTTAAATATCATTATTTCGTAAATAGTCATGCCAAAACTTTAAATAGTTCATGATAATAATATGAAAAAAAAACAAGTCAGAGTGCTATATTCGGCTGTGACGAATCTTTAATACCCTCCACCGAGCGTTCGAATATTTCAGGAGTGTACTGTATATGGGATCTATCAGCCATGTCACAGAGTACAATTCCATTCGGAAACGGAATTCATTCCGTATTTTTGTGCTTCAGAAAATTACGAAAAAACTTTGCGGAATGAAACCATTTTTATTTCATGAACGGAATGGGGGTTTTTTGTAAATTAAAGTGCAAAAAACTATCAAAATATACTTTCTATCAATATACAAATATATTTTCTTCGATTCCGAACGGAATCATTCCGAACGGAATTGTACTCTGTGACATGGCTGTATAAATTATAAGTTAATAAATTATAAGTTAAAAAAAATAATATAAAGACAAAAATATTTTATTATTTTGTTGTTGCTTTCTACAGAAATTCACATTGAATTTTTAAATTTCAAGCGCTGCGTATCTTTTAACGTTTAAAATTGTAAAACGTTACATTAATTTTTGTAGAAAGTAACAACAAAATTATAAAATAATTTTGACTTTGTTTTTTCTTTCAACGTAATTTTTGGCGTTGCATTGCGTTTTACACAATTAGGGTCTTAATCTTTATAAAACTTGACCCCACATACGATTTTATACGATTTTTTACTACAAAAGGGGTTCAGCATTAAATAGGCCTTAAAATGAGTTTCAGATGTAAACTTATAAAACGCCGATACACGTATATTTTTTTTCTCCCCCCTACAAGAATCAGTTGGCAGAAAATTTAAATTTTCTTGTTTTAATTCCAAAAAGACGAACAATTTTAGTTAATTTAAACATTTCATAAAACGCAATATTCTTAAATTTGGACCCTACAGTGGTTAGGATGCCCCTAGACGGGTCAAATGTATGACCAACACCACTTTGTTTTTCATCCCAATTATTTATTTCTAAGATACCAACCTGCTATCTCCATTCATTAAGGAGGCTCTCCTACATAATGTTCAATACCAACTAGAAATATATTGAAGAAAAAGTGCCATAAATGCTTCCGAGTCGCCCCTAGTGGGATATAATGTATGACCGACCTCAATTAGTTTTTTGTCCTTAATATTTTCTCGAGACATACTTGCCCTTTATCACCACTTTTTAGGGAGGCTCCCACACAAATATTGCGTTTTATGAAATGCTTAAATTAATAAAATTTTTTCGTCTTTTGTAAATAAAAATCAAAAGTTGTTAACAGATTTTAATCGTTTTGCTTGCAACTTCGTGGCTGGAAAAAATTAGAAGCATAGCTGATGAATTTTTAAAAAACAAAAATTTCAAAACGTTGCTAAAAAATAATTTTTTTTAATCCAAATTTAGATATTTTTTAATTAGGCTTAAGTTCATTGAATTTAATTTTCATTTAATTATTTTTATGAAGACAGGCATTTTACAGCATGAAATTAATTAAAAATTTTTATTGATAATTTTTCATTCTTGACTGCGCTGAGATTTGAACCCAGGCGTTCATGGACAGGTTGCCCAGACTAGTTTCGATTGTAACCACACAATCTCGTCAGTGGGGTTTGCCGTTTTTACTCACTCGGCTATTGAAGCCGGATGACGTCAATAGTCAAACATCAATCTTTAAACCAAATGGTATTTCAACTTGGTGGATCGAATGAATGATTATCTATTTTAATTGATTCACATGTTTTTCCTAACTTCTGTTTTTTCGTACCTTTTGTCAAGAATTCTTCTTGAAATCCAAAGTACATTTTTTTTTGTTTTTCATGTTTTTGTCTTTCTTTTTTCTTGTTGACCTTTTTCAGCACAATTTGAAGACCAAATGTAAACATAGCTTGTGCCTTAGCTGTTAACAATATTAGTATTGTGGTTATTTTATTGAACTTTTAATGGTTTTTAATCCAAATTTAGATATTTTTTTTATTTATTTATTTATTAAAAAATTATGTAATACAGTAAATGCGATTATATAATATAAAAAAACTGGAGTATGAGCAGCTGGGCCTTCAACTCAGGTGTTGAATTATCGTGTTTTGGTAAGAGATTATAATAATCAATATTGTTCTAGATGATATTTATAAGTTTGCATTTTTTTAAGAAGTTAAAAATTTTATAAACATTTTCATGGGATGGTTCAGTTAATAGATATTTTTTAATTAGGCTTAAGTTCATTGAATTTAATTTTCATTAATTTATTTTTATAAAGACAGGAATTCAGAATTTAGAAAACAGAAGTTAGGAAGAACATGTAAATCAATTAAAATAGATAATCATTCATTCATTCTTAAAGAAAATTTTATTGTGGAATTTTTTAGTTTGTTCAATACACTAAACCGTTTTTGAGTTATGCGAACATTGTGCAACCTCCTCCATTTTCGAAATAACGGTATATCTCGAAAACCAGAGCTAACCTAAAAACAAAACGGTTAGCACCACTGGATTCAGCGTACTCGAATTACACCAGGTGCCCAGCTTGTCTAAAAAAAGTGCCAATTTCTAGCACAGTGTAATCATAAAAGCTAAAATGAATTATTTTTTAATTAATTAATCGATTTCGCCCAAAAAAATTTGTTAAGATTAAGCACCTATTTAATACTTTCAAAGAAAATGAAATGCTTAAACCATTAAAACTGAAATTACCTCAAAATAAAATAAAATTTAATAGATTGTAATTTATTATGCGTACGTGTTTATTTGTTCGCTAAATTACATGTCAGTCTCTAATACGAAAGATTTGTTTTTTTTTATTTTAATGAATAAAAAAAAAAAAAAAAAAAAAATACCACAACAACAAAATTAATGTTTAAGAAAAATATATAACAAAAACTTCCACTAACAAGGATGAAAAGTAAACTGGTTGCTCGAGAAAAAAAACCAAATCTCAATAAAAATTGAAGGATCGTTAAGTTACAAGCATTAAATTATTTAATGAACATAAACGTAACATAGAGGAGGGAATAACTTTTAGCAAAACAGTTGCCGTTTAAGTAACGCGTTGTTTAAAAGCAACAACAATTTTACTCAAAACAATAAACACTTTTTCTTTTTCGCTGTATGACCGTTGTACGCCCCTGTTTGCGGTCGTATTTTAACGTTTTATTTCGAAAATGTGAGCTAAATTATATTTGAGTGTTTTAATTTGAAGACAATCAAAATTAATGGTTGTATTTATTTATTTTTAAAAGGTGTTTATAAATTGTTTTCTATTGAAACGTTCATTTTAGAAAATTTGTATACAAAAAATTTGCTTATTAAATTTTATTGAGCGTGACCAAAATTTTGTCAAATATATTAAAACTTTTTTTTATTTTTAATACAAATTAGTTTTAAATTAAAAAAAAAAAACCAAAAAAACAAGTAAGAAAGTCGGTCACGCCTGACCATATGATACCCTGCACTACAATATTTAAAAACAAATTTTCGAGAGTGTAACCTATTTGGCAACCATGGACAATCATGGACCCCCGCCAGAACAAAATTATATTATGAGATTAAGATGCATGTAAAATTTCTCTGTTGTTCATCAATATGAGATCTTAGGATGGGGGTTTATATGGGTCCTATGGTTAATTTTGGACCTACCAGCACTTGACATAGTGGCTATCGTAGGTGGCCCGGTAGGCTAGCTGGCAGTGAGCTAGTCTATCAGCCAGAGACTCTGGTCTCCTGCAGACAACCGAAAAGCTTCGCGGGACTTAGTGTAGGAATAATAAGAAAAATAAATTGTCCCCAATTTTTAGGTCAATACCAACATTTATAAGGATGTTATGGCCTTAAAAGCTATTTTCGGGGGCAGTATTTGTATGGTAGCAATGATCAAAAATTGAAAGATTCCAAAGAAATTTAGTAAGATGCTTCAGCTTGCAATAAAATAAGTTTGAACCAAATTTAATATAAAATACCAACATAATAATAGCGGTATTCACCCATTGTATTAAGTGTACAAATCTGTTATATTTAATACGATTTTATACTTCAAAGCGTGAGTGTCTTTTTCGTATGCATTGTAAATTAATGAATTTGCTGAGTGAGAGAAAGAGACAGATAAAGTTTCTTCAACTGTTTTATTCTGGTAAATTCACACACTTTGTTTACTACTGCTTTTTGTGGGATTTTTCAACCACAGCGTAGTATATTTTAGTCTAATACATTTTGTTGTTGCAGTGTTGTAAATGTTAGTATTTTTACTAAAATTATAAGATTAACAAGGTCTACAAGGGACTTTACTATCAAGGGTGAATTCCGATAATATGATTAATTGCTATTGTGAAATAATGGACCAATTCTCACCATTTTCAATAGACTCTGTCCTTGCGATAATTAGAACTTATGTATAAAATTTCTTCAAATGATCTCCAAAATTGGAATCGTAAGCTGGGATCACACGATTGCCGCAAATGCACCAATATGACACAATTTTGATTGTACTGTATTGGCTCACAATAATGAAATTGCCACAATCAAATATTCTGAAAACACACGATTGCCCTGTTTTATACAAATTTGGTACAAAGCGAAATGGGTACAATAATTGCCGCAGCACAGTCACACGATTGTTCTTAGTTGTGTCAACTGTGAAAACAGCTGTTTTGGGTAACTTTTTTTGTTTTGTTTGGAAGTTCTAGTTGGTTTGTTCATTAAAAATGACAAACTTAGTATACCCTCATTCACCACAGTGGTGGTGGATGGTACAAAAAGAAAATTGTATAATATATTAAAAAAATGTTTGTTGTATAGTTTTATTTGCAATTTTTTAAGAAAAATATATGAAATTCTAAAAATTAAACAAAGTAAAATTCTTATTAAAAGTTATTTTCGGGAATGAAATATTTATTAATTAATTCATTTATTAATGATGTGCTAATACTCCCAATCTTCATTTATGATAAAAAAAACACTGAAATTTATTGTTGTGGGAAAGCAAGTAAGAAAGAAAAAGTTCACTGTTTATTGTTGTGACTTTGTTGAAGCTTTGATATTGTTACAAGTAGGACCTGAGTGTTTAAAATTCTTATTCACTTTATGGTCTTACTTGTATAATATTTTTAGCTTTTCTAAAGTATTCGGAAAAAGTTTCCTGACGAGCTGGCCTAAGCAACCAGCGAAATGCGCATAGCAACTAGCTGTCCCACAACAATAAATTTCAGTGTTTTTTTTCATAAATTGGGATTATTAGCACATCATTAATAAATGAATTAATTAATAACTGCCGTATTCATAAAAAATAAAATAGATTTCAAACGTATTTTAAAACAAAATTTCCATACAAATTTTCCTTAAAATAGATTTCATATCCAATTTAGTTTTTTATGAATACGAATATAAATATTTCATTCCCGAAAATAATTTTTGATTTTTATTTTAGTTTTATTAAATATCTTGAATAAAAATATTCATCCTAAACAGCTTTTGCACTAGTTAAAAAAAAAATTTTGTAATTATAATAAAAAATAAATAAATATGTTCCTACTAAAAGAAACACACAAAAGTAAATTTATTAAAAGGCAAATATTGGCGCGTATTGTGTTGTTTAATTGCCGCACAAGAACCCAATAAATATTGGTACATTATTGTTATTTTTATTGACGCGCGGTTGCATATCAAGTAGTCACACGTTTGCCGCACTAGGGTTGCATTTTATTGGTAAAAGTAGCCTCAATATTGTCCTCGATTGGTACATGAGCCATTTGATTGTGTCACACGATTGGGGTATAACAAATTGTGAAAATTGCTGCATTGTGGCAATCGAGTGATCCCAGCTGTAGGCACACACATTTAAAAAATTACAACGTAATGCTGCCGAATGCATTACATGGACAGCCAGCCTGTCAGACGGGCGGCCGTCGTTAGATCGACTCCAAAATAGATTTTAAGTCGATCGGTGTACTAAAAGGTGGGTCTAGGACCAATATTTTATGGTGTTACAAATATCAGCACAAATGCATAGTACCCTACCCATTATTTTGATGTTGGTATAAAATTCAATTAATGCTTGTGTTATTTTGTAATACCGAATTAGGAACGAAATTTTGGCAATTTTGACAACTTTTTCCCTCAAAATTTGACGATTTCCGATTAATTTTTTCGGGCAACTTTGTTTTTATATAAATTTAAAAAAGGGTGCCTTTAATAAAATACCTTTTATTGTAATTTACTAATTTACTCGTTGTGAAATTCTTTTTTTTTTAAACCAGCACTCAGGGGATGACCCCTACTAATGCATTGCATTGTGTTGGAACTAGGAAAATAGGTTATGATAAGGAGGAAGGAGGCAGTAGTGCTTGTAAATAGTCACTATTTTTCAACTTAATGGAAATATGTACATACGCTTACACATAATATTATTCCTTATTTCACTTACCATAACTGCACTGTGAACCATGATCCGATTCATTGTCATGTCCTACTGAATTAATTAAAATACTTTTTCGTCTCACTGGACCAATTTCCGTGTGTGAATGGACTGAGGTCTATGAGAAAAATTAAAAAAATAAACATTTAGTTATTATTTTGTAGCTTCGTAAAATAATACTAAAAATAAAAGATATATAAAGCCACAATTAGGTAACTAAATGGACCAGTAAAATAATCTGTTGTATATTAAGACTACCAGATCTCTAAATCGAGATCGGTTTTATCAAGAGGGTTTGATTTATGGTAGTTTTTTTTCAGAACCTAAAGTCCAAAAGTGTTTCTAAACTGCAATTTATCGCTATTTAGAAATTAAGTCGTTTCGATTTTTGCAATTATAGACCCAATTCGAAAAGTTCTAAAATTCCATCTAATGCTGTAAGTACTTACTAACGAAAAATGTATCAGCTTATATGTAAGTCTCACTTATTTTAACATACATACACTTATGGCTAAAAAATCAGTGGATGCTTAAACACAACAAGTGTAAATCAGTTTCCCCTGTATTATTTGTTATAAAAAAAGTAACATGTGGCAGCACTACGATAAATGTTGGCAAATTCATATGGTCTGCATTCACTGGTACTGGGGCTAGTGTTTTTATTGCTGACACTGACGTGAAAAGGTCATTCAGATTCCCTGATGAGTGCAGTGTCTCTAGCGATCTGGAGGGCGACGGAAGTGATACTGGGTCACATCGTAGGGGGATCTATGGTGACAATCTACGTCGATAGTCAGGCTGCGTTAAGAGCATTGTCAAATTAAACAGTGCGATCGTGCCTGGTTGCACGGTGTAGGAATTCTCTAAGAGAGCTCATGTTGGCATTCACAATAAGGCTGTGTTGTGTACTAGGACACTGCAAGGTGGATGGCAATGAGGTGGCAGACGAACTCGCGAGAGGGGGTTCGAATCTAGACTTAGAGCTAAGGGACAGAGGGGTAAAACCCACCTTATGTCACTACTATGGGGTGATACGGGAAAGATTCCGTGATGCCGTTAACCGGTCCTGGAGGGATAGAACGGATTGCAGGGATCTTATGGCCCGGATTGGACGCAGGTGCAACCAGGGTTCTATTAGGACTGGATAGGAGTAGTCTTATGACCCTTGTAGGGTTCCTGACGAGGCATTGTTCTGTTAGGGCTTTTATGGGTAAATGGGACATTGCGATACCGGACTTCTGTAGGTTGTGCGGGGATGCCGAGGAGCTAGAGACGGTTTAGAATGTACTGTGCCACTGTCCTAGGATGTACGGCCCCAGGCAGAAATAGCTAGGGGCTAGATTTCACGACGAACTGGGTTGTATCGCTGGATGTAATCCAACCGATCTACTGGGGTTTGTCATGGAAATGGGACTGCTGTTTCTGTTGGGGGGACCATAGGGGAAATTTGTCCTACGTATTTACCAAACCTTAGGTCTATTTTCTACTCTTCTTCTTTACTTCTCTTTTTCCTCTTTTCTCCTTTACTGAAGGGATTCACAATGGACCTCATTGGTCTCCGAGTGGATATGCATAACCCTTCTTCACCTAACCTATGGTCTGCATTGATAGATTAAACGCCCAATTTTATGCGTTTGAAAATGGTTTATATATTTACTGATATATATTTATGTTGGCTTAAACACATTTTAAACCCAAAAGTGAGTTTAACTTGCTCTGATTTATTAGCTGTTAGTCGCAAAACTCTTCAAACGATTTCATATTTTCAATAATTTTTAATTTGTTTAAAAAAATTCGATGACATTTTTTAAAGTTTTTATTTACAATTCACGAGTTCATATACCGAGTCTTTGCTGTAATAGAGTCATAATACAAAAAACCTGATTTTTGACCTAATGTATGTAATTCTTAGATTCCCAGTGGAAGGTAAGGCCGCCTAGTAGGTAATAATATGGAGTTCATCGCCATATCGTTTCTTTATATTGTGTAAAAATTTCATACAAATATCTTATATAGTCAACTCTAGAGAGAAGAATTAAATGTTAAGGTGCTAGAAAATTCAAATTTTAGTTATGACTCTATTGCAGCAAAGGCTTGGTATGAATTAAATTAAATAAAATAACAAAATTAAGTTTTTCGCATAACACCAAAAATCTACATACGACATATTTAGAGGGTTTTTAAGGCTTGTATGGCCTCCTTTTGCGTCGAAAACTTATTTTAATCTTTTAGGCATCGAAGAAACAAGATTTTTTGTTACTTTTGCAGAATATTAAACGTCGTATGTACACTTTCGCAAAGCCCCCTGGACTTGCATATTGCAAAAATTTCACAATTGGCATTACTTTTTTTAATACTATTTTAACATGCTTCATATATACAAAAATTATGAAATAACATGAAAAGTCGATATCGCATGTAGAGTTTTGTGACTAAGTGTACATATATTGC
This sequence comes from Pollenia amentaria, assembly GCA_943735925.1. Classification (NCBI taxonomy): domain Eukaryota; kingdom Metazoa; phylum Arthropoda; class Insecta; order Diptera; family Polleniidae; genus Pollenia; species Pollenia amentaria. The sequence continues at coordinate 30,132,456 of OX031007.1, forward strand.
ACTTGATTATAGAGAGTGTATTAACTCAAAATTTTTGTTTTGTCACTTTTCTGCAAAAATATTGACACGTAATATTCATATCTACCAGCTGAAAAAAATATCGTGCAGTTTTGTCTACTTTTTGATAATGAAATGGTTGGCTGAAAAATTATTTTTCATACACCCAAAAAAAAAAAAAAAAAAAAAAAACATTTTTCAATATGGTCACCTTCAGCAAAAATATTATTAACGACAAATGTTAAACATATTATGGTTGATTTTACCATTTTATTGTCATCGGCAACCATAGTATGGTTAAATTAGTCTTTCATCAAGAAACCACAACCATATAATGCTAACCTCCGAACATGTTATGGTTAATAATAACAAAAAAAAAAAATCTTAACCCTTATAATATCATGGTTGTTTTACAACTACAGCGTTGCTCTCAGAAAAGAGGAAAATACTATTGTTACACTCATAAAATTATTACAGTAACTAATTGTGGGTTATAAAAATTCGTTTTGCGTGCTGTTAAAATTTAATAAAAATATATAAAAATATATAATATAAATTACTACCCGATTAACTGATCGGTTAATATAAAATTGGCTTTTTTCGATTAACTATTAAACCGGTTAATTTCAGTCGATTAACCGATGGAACAAAATTTTTAATTATTTGAGGTATTATAATATATGAGGGGCTTAAAGCACAAGGGGTTTAAGTGCTTTTTTAAAAATTTATATTACATTTGGAATGTGGAATTCACATCCGGAAGCGAGATATAGCGACTAATTCTAGCAGTTGTCATTAAAATACCTGTTTCGCTTGGAGAAAAAAAAAGCTCGAATTTTTTTTTTTTATTCCTACACTAAATCCCGCGAAGCTTTTTGCTTGTCTGCAAGAGACCAGAGTCTCTGGCGGGAATCGAACCCGTAACCCCGGTACTGATAGACTAGCTCACTACCAGCTAGCCTACCGGGGCACCGTCTCATATACAAAAGGTATGTGCTTAGAAAACAGTTTTTCCTACAAACAAAGAAGGTGTTCAGTGATTTTCATTTTAAATAATTGTTTGCTATCAACAGCTTTTTGTTTTACGTAATTTTTATATGTATGTGTTTAGTTATTTGTTTCTTCTCATATCAATCTTTTAACAGAATTAACCGAAATAATAAATATATTAAAAAAAAAAAATGAAAGATTTTATATGCTTAAAGAAATCCAGGAAAATTACTGAGAAATTAGATATTCTGTCAACATATACGACAAATGAAAAAAAATTTTCCAAGTCAAGTTTTACCAAAACTAAAGAAAAGAATCGCTTAATTCCTTAACATTCGAACCATATTATTTGTCTAAGAGATTATTTTATAAGATATCCTTAAACTGTTGAAATAACTAATAAAATTATGTCAGAGTTTATTTTTTAATTAATACATATGCATGTATTAATTAAAAAATATGTATTACATATTTCTGTGGTTTTCATGTATGTCTTAAAATCATGTCTCGTATGTCGCGTATGTCTTAAATTCAAATTTTTCGGGAGAACGGAAAAAACATTCTAGATCGAACTATGGGCGAGGTATTGAACTTTTTGAAAATTGTCATTAAGTAAAAAGTTCGGAATTGGTCCATTTTTTCAGAAATTTTAAGAACCATGTAAAGAGCGTTTAAAATTAAGCAATATTGCATCAACATCTCAAAATCGTAAAATATGGACCTACGCGGTTACCCATGAAAACCACAGATTTATGAATTATTTTTTTTGTTTTATTTTTTATGAATTATTTTTTTGTTTAGTTCAAGAATTGTTATCTTTGTCATGTTATGTTTTTTTTTTACAAATAAACTCCAAATAATCAATAAATAATGCATTTTTATTTATTGAAATTACTTAATTAATAAAAAAAAACTTTTATCGGTTAACCGATCAATTACAAAATTAACCGATTAAAGCAAAACTTCGGGTGATTAATCGAGCGATTAAAATGAATACCCTAGTCCTTATATTGGTATGTAGTTTGATTTGTTGTCGGTTAAAATATATTTTTTTAAAGTAACAACTATTAAATTTTACGCAATATGCTGTTAAAAAAATAATAATTTAAGAATAAATGAAAAATTCATTTATTTTAAATGAAATGTGAATGATCCGTTATTGAAATAAATTTTTAGTTGTTTAAAATGAAGTTTCTGTTGAATTTAGGTTCATAATATTTCGAGTGTAGTTTAAAAACAAATTATTGTAATATTTAACCATAACATGCTTAGAGGCAACCATAATATGGTTGTGTCATCGTGACATATATCTAATTTAACCTTAATATCGCAGCCGGTGACAATAATATGGTCAAATAACCCATAATATATTAAAAATTATCATAGCAAATAGTTTTGCTGGAGGGGAACATATTAAAAAATGTATTTTCTCTGCGTGTATGCCTTTATTATTAAATTAAAAATTGTTTTGCTTCTACTGAAAACTTTTAAATTTTGAGCTAATATCCTCTTTATGATGAAGTGCGATATATATTTGGTTTTATATTTTGTAGCATTATTGCAAATGAAGTTCTTGCAATTTACTTATATGCTTTTTGTTTTGCAATGAGTCTGTGGAAATTGAAAACTAAAAAAAAATTACCATTCCCGCCAGCATTTTATTTATTATGACAACATAAACAAATTAGCCTATTAGTATCAAAATATTGACAAAATTAAATTTTAAAATAATAAATTGCCAAAATTTTAACACAAACATAAATTTGAAAGTTGTTATAAAATTATTAAATTAATTTATCATTAAAGTGAGTAAATTAAATAACAAATTATAAAAAAGGTTTCAATAACAAAACCGTTTTTATTTATAGGAATACACTTTTTTTGCTGTAAAATAATAACGTACTATTTTCATAAAAAAGTTCATTTAGTAGACTATTAAAAAATCATTTTTATAAAGTACATACATACATACTTAATTTCGTGCCAGCAGGTTCCAAATGATTGTAGCTCCTTTACCAACTATAAATTTATAAAATTATATAAACTAGTGTTTGCCTAATGATCGAAATTCGGCCATAAATTTTTATGTAAATATGACGAAAACATAGAACATCTAAGTAGACATACATGAATTTACATGTTTCGAGCATTTATTTTTCCGTCTTATTGGATCGATTTGCCGAGGGACCAACCTCCAGTTTATATTTTATCATCCTCGAGAGTCCGTTAATGTTTAATTTAATTTTGTAAGTTCAATATAAAAATTATGAAAAAGTACCAATTGAAAAACAAAAAAGTACTAAAAAGTCTCCTCTTATAGATTTTCATTCACTTAAGGTACGTTCAGACTAATGAAATATTTGACGAAAATATTTGTTCTGATATTTGCTTCAAGCTGTGTGAAACAAAAAAATATTTTGTTTAATGTTCAAACTAAGCTCAAATATTTGACAATTTTTGTTTGTTGAAACAGTTGGCAAATAGTTTTAAATAAAATAAATTAAATCATGTTTGCCATGCGTTCAGACTAAAAGAAATATTTGCATCAAATAATTATTTAATGAAAGTGTTCAAAAATAAAAATATATTTCTCAAATAGTAAAAATGAGCGCAAAAGCTAATTTATTTATTTTATTCTGTGGATCAGCATCTCTTATAGTGTTACAACAGGAGAATGTAAAAGAAAAAAAAATGGAAGCCACGGAAATGGAAGACGGGAACATGGCTAAAATTTGCAAAGTTGGAAAAAACCCTAAACTATATTTGAAGTCGCTAAATCGGTTAAAAAACAAAATGTCAAGAAAAAAAAACAAAAAAAAATGTTGCAAAAATAGCAAAAATTCGCGAAAAATTTAGATATTTCAAACAAGCCATAAAATTTATTAAAGGTGCCTAAAACTATAAGGAATGGCAAAAATTCGATAAAAATTGCTAAATTAGCGGAAATTCGCAAACATTTGCTAATTATCGGTGATAGCAAAGTTTAATAATTATTAAAAATCGTTAAAGCTGTAAAGATTCACAGTGAAAAATCTCTTCTTCGCGAGCATGGCTTAAATTCGCGAAAAATTGCAACTTAGAAACAAACCCTAAAATTTATTTGAAATCGGTTAAAAAAACAAATTTTCGGAAAATAACAAAAAAATTTTTTTTTCAAAAATAGCGAAAATTTTTGATATTCAAACAAGCCATAAAATTTATTAAAAGTCCCTTAAAAGTATAAGGAATGGCAAAAAATCTATAAAAATTTCTAAATTAGCGGTAATTTGCAAAAATTTGCTAATAGCGGCACGATAGCAAAGTCTAATAAATATAAAAAATCTTTAAAATTGTAAAGAATACGAAAACTTACAGGAAAAATTGCTTCTATCCGGAACATGGCTAAAATTATTTGTCGTTGTTTGCTCTTACAATTTTTTTGTAATATCAAATAAATGTTTGCTCAAAAATTACTTAAATATTTGAATTTTTGTGTTCACACTATGTTCACTTTGGACAAATATTTGTTTGCCGGCAAATACTTTTATTTGCTCAAAATCAGCTGTTATTTTATTTGATACTCAAAAATATTTTGTGTTCAGACTACGTTAATGAAATATTTGATATTTGCTTTCAAATATTTCATCAGTCTGAACGTACCTTTAGGTCATTGCATGTTTAATTTTATGTTTTTATGTATAATATAAACGAAAATTTATCAAAGTACCAGATGTAGAACGAAAGAGTACCAAAAAGCGTCCCTTACATATTCTAATTCAATCAGGACAATGGACATGTTGAATTTTATCTTTATAGGTCCAATATTAACAAAACAACAACGAAAATTCAAAAAGTACCAACATTTAATTTTTCAGAGGCAGGATTAGTTCTTTTAGGGGAAACTTAAACTTTTCCCCCTTAAACCGATTTTATTTATTTTTGACTTCTACACACATTAATGCCAAGTTTCATCGATCTAGGGGCACTCAATAATTTTTAAGAAGCAATATAAACTAAAAAAGGAACGCCCGGCTAGATTGTGAAGACTAAAATCGTGGGCAATTTTTGTCACACAAATAATAAATGGTGGTTAAATTTTAAGGGCCGATGTTGATTTTGAATAAAACACAAATTATTTAGGAAATTATTGTCATTTCTTTTTATTATGATAATATTGGTATGGTTCAATTATGTATGGATCAAAATATCAGCCAAAGGGCGGCCGCGACCTCGGCGGCACACCTCCATCCGATGGTCGAAATTTTCGATGACGCTGAGGCATAATTGAGATTCTATGCCGTTAATATGCCGAATTATCTCATCCTTTAGGCTCTTGAATTATTGCTGGCTTATCGACGTACACCTTTTCTTTCAAATAACCCCAAAGAAAGAAAGAAGTCCACCGGTGTCAAATCACATGATCTTGGCAGTCAACTGACATCGCCACCACGGCCATTGAATTTGTCGCGCAGAAGAGCCATTGTTTCGTTAGCTGTGTGGCAAGTGGCTCGTCCTGTTGAAACCACATATCGTCCACATCCATATCTTCCAATTCGGGCCATAAAAAGTTCGTTAGCATCTCACGATAGCGAACACTATTCACAGTAACTGCCTGACCGGCCTCATTTTGGAAAAAATACTGCCCGATGATGCCGCCAGCCCATAAGCCGCACCAAACAGTCACTCTTTGTGGGTGCATTGGTTTTTCGACAATCACTCTTGGATTTTCATTCGCCCAAATGCTGCAATTCTGCTTATGGACGAATCCACTGAGGTGAAAATGTGCCTCATCACTGAATATGATTTTCACGATATGCATTTTGATTTGAACGACAATTTTCATAATAATCCTTAATAACTTTAACGCGTTGCTCGATTGTGTATCTTTCCATAGTTCAAATTGAGTAAGTCTGCAATTGAGAAACGTCAAATGAAATGCAGAGAAAAACTTGACGTTTAGGTTGGGTTCACATTCAACATCGGCCCTTAAAATTTAAGCACCCGTTATATACCTTACTGGTCTAAATTTACCGGGGGGAAATGGATTTACATCCATTCACTGGGTTTGAATTTATATCCGCCAACTTTGTTTATTTATAGGTATCAGCAGAGATGAGAATCCGAAGAGCGTGAATAAAGAAACTGAAGCAAACAACAGATTCAGTACAGCAGGCAGAGACGTATAATAAGAATTTTCCGCTAGCGGTTCGAACCAAAGTAGAAATGTAACAGCTTCAAAGCAACATTTATGTAGTTTTACATTAGTATAGAAAAAGTGTAAAAAATATAACCAAGCAAACAATACACAGTGCTTTTAACTAAATAGGGGATTGGTAACACTCATTCCTCGATAGCAAAGAATAGGGCACTGGTCTTACAACTGAGATAGCGATGAGGATTTACATCCGACTTATCTTGATTGATATTTACATCCAGTCTGGTAGGAGTGTAGAACACTGAGTGGGGGCTAATCGGTAGGAAATTCTGAGGTTTACACCCAGAAATCAGAGGGTCCTAACGTAGCCTTGGATTTACATCCAAGGTAAACAAAAGGGTAGGAGTTAGAGGGCAGGAGTGGTAGGGCACTGGTTCTGGTTACAATTAAGGCCTCACGAGACAGCAGAAGCTCCCTAGATAACAGTCGTGAAATCAAAGATTATGTGAAGTGTGTTAAAGAAAAATAAAATAAAACCAAAGAAAAAAGAATAACAAGCCCGAACTAAAGATAGCGTGTTTTTATTGCAAGTACATTTATGTAAAGGACCCTGGACGCGGCTGAGTAGCAGCTCAGCTTCAAACCCGAAGTAACCGTAGGTTCCTTACAAAATTGGCAATAAATCGCTGTGTGCGCCGTAGGCTAATTTCGGTAAAAGGAAAATTAAAAAATTAGGTCGAAGTTAGAAAAATTTCAATTAATACTAGTCAATTCCATAGATGGGGGTAGTGCACTAATTTTGCAGTTTCAACTCACAGTAAGTGATAGTGCAAAATTATTGCAATCAATTTGTTGATGTTGAATAATGAATTGAAAATTACCGGCCTCACTAAACATGAGTGATAGTGATGCAAAAAAATTTTGCACTCAATTAAAATTAGTTTGATTTAAGAAAAAGCAATCATCAGTTTATTGCAACTTTTTTGCTCTTCACTCATTTGAGTGCAACTTAAAATTTTGCACTAAATTTACAAACAAAAAACTTGTTTTTTCATGCTTAAAGCCATGAGATATTTCGTTTTTGACAAATTATTGACATGTTGTTAATTACCTTTCTTATGCATATCATAACAAGAACCTAAAATTATTAAAGAGCCAAACAAAAACCACAATCGGCTTGGGAAACACGCACTTTTCATAAAATAAACCACCCAAACCTAATTAATCATTTTTCAATAAATTCTAATAAAATACTTTTATTCTTTTAAATTTTTATGTTTCGGCGTTTCCTTCTTGACTGCAAAATTTTCACTTAAATGACTAAATTTAGCACTCGGTAGCGTAAACAGGTTGGAAAATATACAAAATATTGATTTTTCTACACCCATGATTGAATCGTTTGTCAAATACCCCAATTAACAACGCATGAGGATTGTACAAACGTACAATTTTGACATGGTTGCCAAGCCGTTTGAATAGTTTATTTGGCTATTGCTTTGAAAGTTTAATTATGTCCCTGTTTACATTTTGTGATTTTTGATGTTTCAATCTAAAGTTGCATTTGAGTTAAATTTTTATTGCAACATCTTTTCATGTATGTTCACTTGACAAATTGCAAATCTGAGCCCGAACTAAAATTAATTTTGTATTAAATTATGAAAAAAAAAAAACAAATCGCAAGACTAAATTTCGTTGTGTACCCCTCTTAATTCCACCCTCTTTCATCAAGAGTCTAGATTCTAGACTACAAAGTACCGATATTCGTTAATAATTTATCTAATACTGTATTTGTTTCTGTATTATACGTATGTTAAAGAAATTAAGTAAATTATATATATATATATATATTTGCAATTTTTATGTGCAGTTTTTTTAAGTTAAATTCAGTTTTTTTTTCTTAAGATGCAGTTATTTTCCAAAAAATTATGGCATCGCTGGAAAGGAGCCAAGTATTTCGTCTTTCCAAGAATTAAAGGACGGAATAACACTATTTCATTATCTAGCCGAATGCTTGGCTCACAGTCTATATAAATAAATAATGAATTTAAATTTTAAAAAATAATTTTTATTAATGTTCCACATTGTATTAAAATCCACATTTGAAAAACATTTGAGAACAACGTTCGAAGGCAAGCTGGAAATAAATGCATTTCTCAATTTGAAAATAACTTCCCCTTTTTGTTGAGAATACTATGATTTTCAAATCATTTTCAAATTATTATCAAACGTTTTTCCTTTGAGAAAAGGTTTGATTTCAAATCATTTTCAATTTGAAATCAAGCCTCCGTGTTTGTTGGGTAGTTATGCCACATATAAAGGAATTCTAACAAAATTTTTTTATTGTATTGTCCGCTTCACAATAATGCCCCATAAGTGTGAGTAGCACATTTGAACGCCTATAGCTCGTAAAATACTCGTATATAACAGATTTGCATAAAATATATAACTATTGTGCACTTCTGAAAGTGAATACTTTTAAAATTATATATTTTTTGTTGTAGACGTTGGGCAAACAGAGGAGGAAAGTGTTTTTAACAGTTTCGCCTTTGAAGATTTATACATACATGTGATGTAGTTAACTCTACATACAAAGCGCTACACACATACATGTTTTTCTAGCTATAGGCTTAAATAGAACCCTGGTGTTCCACAGTGTTATCATTAAGGGGCCCGTTAAAATTTTATGAGTGAAAGGCTTATGAAAACGGTAACATATTCACTGTAGTCCGCGAGAACATAGACATTTCTACTCAGGGTATGGGAATTACTAATCGACAATGATGCCATTTTAGCATTTTCAGTGCTAGATTTGGCATTATCTTCCGTTGCCAAAATCAATTAAGGTTTTTAAAAAATATGTTAAATGCTATTTTAGCATAATTTTTTTGAAAGAAATATTTTTTATTTTACATGTTATGCAGACCCGTGTTGCCAGATAATTTTTTTAAAAAAACTTAGATAATAATTAAATTTCAATTAATTTAACTTCGATTAATTTAACCAGTTTTAGTTTACGTAGTAACATTTTTTACATTTTACTGAAATTTCCCCAAAACTATTTTTTTTAAGTTTCTTGAATATTTTTATTTAATAAAATTTCTAAAACACAATTTAAACCAGTTTAAAAAGACTGTTAAATATGTATGTACATACATATATGAATTACATATGTATCTGGTCAAAATACATTCAGTAGAAATCTGCTTTTTTAAATATTGGAATCAAGTATCTTCAAATATATCGAGTGTTGCAAAATCATTTTCGTTAACTTTGTACAGGTATATTATCGGAATTAAAAAGTTTGAGCATTTCTGGTGTTGTACTTAAGTTTTGACATGTATTATTTAATGAATACTTCACACTTAGAACGCTTTTTTTCTATCTTATCAAAAAGCTTTACTTAGAGCCACTTTTTGGGTTTGAGATTAAACTTAATCTTATTCTATAATTAGCTAATCTGAGAATTAAGTTTAACTAGCATTAATTGAATTTGATATTTTTGGGCGGTGGCTTAAACCATGTAGTGCTACCATACTGAAAACAAATAAATGGCAACATTTTTTTGCAAATGTCAAATTTTTTATCAAAACAACATGGATGTTTTCAAAGAAGAAGAAGAAAATGCGCGAATTCAATATTGTTTACAAGCTACAAGTGTTTAAAGAATTACTAAAGAAAAAGTTTAAAAGAAAAAATAAAGAAATAAAAATTTATACAAAAAAAAAAAAATGCATAATCCATTTCTTTTTAATTTTCTTAAAATTCTTTTTTGTTTATATTTTTGCAACAGCTGTTTATGTTAAACATGTGTATATTGACAGTTAAATATTAGGTTTAAACCACCACCATTGGCCGCTTAAACTAGCAAAAAAAAGTTTAAAAAATACAACTCAAAAAGTTAATACGGAGATTAAAGTTAATTCAATCGGTAATCTCTAACCCAAAAAGTGGCTCTTAGTTATTATATTTAATGATAGTAATATAGCTATTTTCGCGTGAATTCTAGCGGCTTGAAGATACATATAGCGGAAGTCCAGCTCAATTACAGACAAGTTGTAAAATATAGTATTACTAAGTTATTGTTATGTACAGACAAGCAAATAGTGAAACCCCCTAAAAATATCCTATATATAAATTTATGACCGCCAAAATTTTCCCCTAAGAATATGTACCCCCTAATTTGCCCCTCAATCAAATAAAACCCCCTAAATTGTGGCCACTCTGATGCAGACCAAATTTAACTTTTTTTTTTAAAATCCAATTAGACCTTTTTAAAGCTTCAACTAAATATATAAAACAAACTAACTCTTACCCAATAAACTACCTTTTTTTCATGAAAAGTACATTTTAAAAGTACCATTGACCAGTATTTAATTAAATGTGTTTTTTTTTAACTAATTAACTAAATAATTTATTTATGTTGTCGTAGTTAATAGAATAAAATACTGGAGGCAAATTTAGATTTTTTTGTTTCAAAATCTTTAAAATAGACGCGTAATAAAAATATAAAAATTTCAACAAAATTATGATGTAATAAATTTAAAATATAAAATAATAATAAAAATTAAAAAAATAGTACTTAAAAAAAATTTAAACAGGGCAAGTTTTTATATGCGCAATAAAATTAAAAAAATATGCAAGTAAAAAGCTCAAAAACAAAGTAATATGCTAAAGACAAAAGAGAAAGCATTTTAATACATGTTAAAAACTTAAATGAAAAACTTTTCATTTTTATTTTGTTAAGCGAATGGTTGACTCAATTAACGTTGGAAGTGTAACATAAAAATTCAGGATTCACAACGGATGGCGTATCTGTTACACCTGGTTTGTGTCTTCAGGTACGTACATGGCATTTTGAAGAGTAAAAAGCTGTTATATCATTTCACTCTATAATTGAAATAAATAGTGTAAACAGCAGCTTTTTTTTTACTTCGAAAGTATCGAAATTTGTGCCAAAAAAAGAGTGCAGCTGAAGGAAGCCGCACAGTGTTTTGTCTCCATATTACGATGGGACAAAAATAGAAGGAGTTGTCATAGGCTTTTTAAATTTGGTATCCCAATTTAAATATCTTAGTTAAGAAAAATTTAATTAGTAGGTTATTTTATTGAACTGTTCATGGTTTTTAATCCAAATTTCGATATTTTAATCAGGCTTAAGTTCATTGAATTTAATTTTCATTAAATTATTTTTTTATGAAGAAAGGAATTTTACACCATGAAATGAATTAAAATTTATTGATAATTTTTTATTCTTGACTGAGCTGGGAATTGAACCCAGGTTTTCACGGACAGGTTGCCCTGACTAGTTTCGATTGTAACCACACAATGTCTTCAGAGGGGTTTGATGTTTGACTATTGACGTCATCCATCGTCAATGGCGGAGAGAGCTAAACGGCTAGCGACTAGTCCTCTTTAACCACTAACTAGTCATTCAGGTTCTAGGCACTGCTACGTACCACCTTAACCTTACAAGTGGGGGAAAAGGGATGGGGAGCAGAGTGATATGAAGGGAAAAAGAATAAGAGAGAGGATGGATAACCATTAGTTGCGAAGGCCTTTGAGTTTTCTAGTTTGTGACTAGATGCAGTGTTGACAAGTCACTCGCTGTTTCAAGGCACAAACTAGTAAACATAGCCTACGCTTAAGCCTCCACATCGCGACAAGATTGTTATCCAGGCGGGGCTCTTAGGATTAAAACTGGCGTAAGGCAAGGCTGTGTACTGTCTCCAACGCTCTTCCAAATATTACTTGATTGTGTAATGGAACATACAAATCGTGACTCTCCTTTTGACATTCACTGGCAGCTATAGGGGCATTGACATTGACATTGACTATACTGATGACACCTATTTACAAGCATACTGACATACAAGCTTTACTTAACCATCTGGCAAAGAACGCGAAAAAAGTAGGTCTAAGATCACATGTTAAAAAAACAAACATGCGTGTTGAAGCACCAAATATGCACCCCGTTTATGTTAACGGAGACATAATAGAAGAGGTCGACTCTTTCTGTTACCTTGGAAGCTCAGTGGCTGCACATGGTGGATCAGAAAAAGATATAAATGACCGGATCAACAAAGCACGATCAGCTTTTAATTCGCTTTACAAAATATGGCGATTAAACGATATTAGTAAAGCAATAAACCTACGGATCTCCAACAGTAGTATTACTAGCGTACATCTACTGCTGTACCACCTGGAGATTAACCCAAGAAAGCCTAAGAAAACTACAAGTTAATACTAATAGATGTCTGCGTCAAATACTACAAATCTTCTGGCCTTATTGGGTCACTCATGAACAGCTGCTTAAAATATCAAACTTAAACAAAATTGAAAGTGAAATACAAACGCGAAAATGAAAATGGATGGGTCACACGCTCAGTAAGCCCATGCATGTTATATCACGCCCAGCAATGGAGTGGCGTCCCCAAGGCCAACGTGACCCTGGTCGACCACGTCTTACCTGAATCAGAAATGTAAAAAGGGAATACGAAGGTCATGGAATGACATGGGATCATAAAGCATTAGCTAATAATCGTCGTAGAGGGAAAGAGTTCGTTGGCGCCCTAAGTTTAAATTGAACGTTTTATCTAATTTTTTTTACAAATGTAGTGAAAATTTTATAAATAGAGGAATCTTACAATAAATAATCTTGGTTATCAATAGTAATCATCCGACAAAATGTGGGCGGGAGTGGAGAAGTGGGCGTGGCACAAAATATATTTATTTATATCAAAAGAGCGGTAAAAGACACATTTTCAATAATTTGGTGTCATAACTGGGTTATAAGTACACAACATCTTTTAAAAAGAGCGGAATTAGAGAAGTGGGGTGCCTCATCCCGTACAGAGACATTATAGCAGGCCTGCCATATTTGCCGATTTATCGGCATTTTGCCGAGTTTTTATCTTAAAATTAGCAAAGTGTCGATTTTTTATAAACACTTAAGCCACGGTTACTTTGCTTGTTAACGTGTAATTTATTAATTTTCTGTAGCTTTGGAGCATTTGTCATATCCTTTACAACCAAATGGAAAGTCTTTTTAAAACTGTATTAACTAATATAAAAAAAAAACGATTAAAAAATTAAATTTACTTAACGGAATTCGTGAACACAAAGAATCTTTTGAACTTTGATGAGGAGAGTATTTGGGCTTATTGGCTAATGAGTTACTATCAAAATCAAAACACAACAAAAGCGAAATTGACAACATTGTTAATAACTGTATTAATTTTTATATATAACTTTCAAATCAAATATTAAAATGTTTTGATTTTGAATTAAAATCAATTGGATTAAAAACCATTAACAGTTCAATCAAATAACCACAATACTAATATTGTTAACAGCTAAGGCACGAGCTTTGTTTACATTTGTCCTTCAAGTTGTGCTGAAAAAGGTCAACAAGATAAAAAGAAAGACAAAAACATGAAAAACAAAAAAATGTACTTTGGATTTCAAGAAGAATTCTTGACAAAATGTACGAAAAAACAGAAGTTAGGAAGAACATGTTAATAAATTAAAATAGATAATCATTCATTCAAAAGCAAATTTCGATCTACCAAAGGTGAAATACCATTTGGTTTAAAGAGTGATGTTTGACTAATGACGTCATCCCGCTTCAATAGCCGAGTGAGTAAAACGGCAAACCCCACTGACGAGATTGTGTGGTTACAATCGAAACTAGTATGGGCAACATGTCCGTGAAAGCCTGGGTTCAAATCTCAGCGCAGTCAAGAATGAAAAATTATCAATAAAATTTTAATTGATTTCATGTTGTAAAATTCCTGTCTTCATAAAAAATAATTTAATGAAAATTAAATTCAATGAACTTAAGCCTAATTAAAATATCTAAATTTGGATTTGAACAAAAATCTTATAAATCGTTAAATATGATAACCCTAACAATATTATGAAAAAGGAGTTCCACAGCTTTATTTCTGAAAAAGAAAAACAAATTTTTTTTGGCTCTGAATTAAGTTAGTTCACAAGGGTAACACGCCGGCCAGCCTGGCTTCGAATCCCAGGTCAGTCAAGAATGAAAATTATCAATAACAATTTTAATTAATTCTCTATGTTGTAAAATTCCTTTCTTCATAAAAATAATTTAATGAAAATTAAATTTAAGGAACTTAAGCCTAATTAAAAATAGTAAAAATTTGGATTAAAAACCATGAATAGTTCAACAAAATAACCACAATACTAATTATTGTTAGTTAACAATTTTAAATTTTTAAGAAGATTTAGAAGGAATTGAATGAAATAAATTTGCAACTTTTTGGCAAAAAATTTCAGACTTAAAACGCGGATGCATTTCCGGTGCTGTCAAAGTTTGTACAACAAATTATGGTCCTTCCACATTCTTCTGCAAATGTGAAAAGAATTTGTAGCTAAGTGAACCTTAATAAAACCCAATTTATAAGTTCCCTGGAAAATGAAGCCTTGCAAGGAATTCTGTTTTCTAAAGATTACTTAAAATTTAATAATGCAAACTGTTTTGATTTTGATATTAAAAGAGATTTAATTAAACTATAAAACTCAAGTATGTGTCTATAAAATATTGTCTTGAAAAAAATTTTCAACTATAAAAACCTGTTTAACCTAACGTACAACATTTTTTTTTAAATTAACTACAATTTATTATCAAAGTTGTTTGTGGGAATACTATTATTTATTAAAAGATTTTGTTTGTTGTGCTTAATTCCCTTTTTAAATAATTGATAAAAAGTACTGAAATTTATTGTTGGAGGATAAGCTGTTCCTATGCGCATTTCACTGGTTGCTTAGGCCAGATCATCAGGAAACGTTCTCCTAAATAATTTTAGAAAAGCCAAAGCTATCAGCAAACAAAACTACAGAGGGAATGAGAATTACCTACAAACACTCAAAAAGTCTTGTTTGCAACGATATCAAAGCTTAAACAAAATACCAAACAATAAATCAGTGTTGAGTTTTTATCTTTTTTACATTTCCCGCTACAATTAGTTAGAATTCTCCCAACATTAATTGTAGTTGTAAATGGGTAAAGAAAAAACATATTAAAAACAAAAACAAAGTGTTTTTATTGTTTTCGCAAGAAATCAAAATAAAAACAATTTGCCAGTTCAGTTTTTTATGCACGTGCACTTGCTAAAATTTATTATCAAAGTTGTTTGTGGGAATACTATTATAGTTTAAGCTTTGATATCGTTGCAAACAAGACTTTTTGAGTGTTTGTAGGTAATTCTCATTCCCTCTGTAGTTTTGTTTGCTGATAGCTTTGGCTTTTCTAAAATTATTTAGGAGAACGTTTCCTGATGATCTGGCCTAAGCAACCAGTGAAATGCGCATAGGAACAGCTTATCCTCCAACAATAAATTTCAGTACTTTTTATCAATTATTTAAAAAGGGAATTAAGCACAACAAACAAAATCTTTTAATAAATAATAGTATTCCCACAAACAATTTTGATAATAAATTTTAGCAAGTGCACGTGCATAAAAAACTGAACTGGCAAATTGTTTTTATTTTGATTTCTTGCGAAAACAATAAAAACACTTTGTTTTTGTTTTTAATATGTTTTTTCTTTACCCATTTACAACTACAATTAATGTTGGGAGAATTCTAACTAATTGTAGCGGGAAATGTAAAAAAGATAAAAACTCAACACTGATTTATTGTTTGGTATTTTGTTTAAGCTTTGATATCGTTGCAAACAAGACTTTTTGAGTGTTTGTAGGTAATTCTCATTCCCTCTGTAGTTTTGTTTGCTGATAGCTTTGGCTTTTCTAAAATTATTTAGGAGAACGTTTCCTGATGATCTGGCCTAAGCAACCAGTGAAATGCGCATAGGAACAGCTTATCCTCCAACAATAAATTTCAGTACTTTTTATCAATTATTTAAAAAGGGAATTAAGCACAACAAACAAAATCTTTTAATAAATAATAGTATTCCCACAAACAACTTTGATAATAAATTTTAGCAAGTGCACGTGCATAAAAAACTGAACTGGCAAATTGTTTTTATTTTGATTTCTTGCGAAAACAATAAAAACACTTTGTTTTTGTTTTTAATATGTTTTTTCTTTACCCATTTACAACTACAATTAATGTTGGGAGAATTCTAACTAATTGTAGCGGGAAATGTAAAAAAGATAAAAACTCAACACTGATTTATTGTTTGGTATTTTGTTTAAGCTTTGATATCGTTGCAAACAAGACTTTTTGAGTGTTTGTAGGTAATTCTCATTCCCTCTGTAGTTTTGTTTGCTGATAGCTTTGGCTTTTCTAAAATTATTTAGGAGAACGTTTCCTGATGATCTGGCCTAAGCAACCAGTGAAATGCGCATAGGAACAGCTTATCCTCCAACAATAAATTTCAGTACTTTTTATCAATTATTTAAAAAGGGAATTAAGCACAACAAACAAAATCTTTTAAATCTTTTAACTACAATTTATCTATAAAAATTTTCTTTTCTTATTAATTTTTATTTTTTTATATAGGCTATATGTAAGGTAATGCTGAATTATTCTGTTGTGTTATTTTTTTTTATTAATAAAAATATGTTTTATTGTTCTTAAAAGGGATATCTTAAATTTGCCGATTTTTTTTATCAAAATTATCTGGCACCCCTGCATTATAGACTTCTGTTTATATGGAGAACGGCAAGTAACAAAATTTCCAAATTAGGTACAACTAGAGTTTGTTCCCGGGATTTCCCGTCCCGGGAATTAATTGCGGGATTCCCGGGAAATTTTAAAGAAATTCTTTTTCTTAAACTTTAGTAAATCTATGTCGGACTACTGTCTTTAGTAGATTAATCCAACTTAATATCACCACAATATTTACATTTCCTACAGTTAAAGGCTTATTAATCGTTTGAGAATGGGCTTTATATATTGCCAATGATAAATAATAGACCTATTTTCACGAAATTTTATTTCTTGTCTTATCAAACTGAAGTGTAAATTTTACAATTATACTATAAGTTTTTGCGGTTAGGGGCGCAGTAAAGTGTTTTTCAAGATTGTGCTTTATATGCGGCATTTCAAGTAATTTTAAGTCTTATTAAAGTAGATTATGCTAAATTGCACCACAAAAGCATTATTCGTTACGCTTTAAGCCATACTTACATGATTAACGAGATTAATCTAAATATGGAGCCGTAGGTAAATTATGGACCGATATTCACGAAATTTGGTACCTTATAAAACGAACTTTTTGAAATTTAATGATAAAAGGTGCACTCGCCACAAATTAATGTTAGTTTTTGTTGATATTTTAGGGAGGTAGTTCCACATTTTGGTGCATAACTTTTTCCTACTGAAACGATTCTGCACGATTTCAATCCCAAACAGCCTAGAAGATCCAGAAACAATTTGACACCCATATGGCTAAATCGGCTAAGAACGAATGAAGAACCCACAATACAAATCCTTTATCGGACCTTAGATGAATATTAAAAAAATATTCACATCGAATGACAAACTGAGTATACCTTCATACACCACTGCTGATTAACGATTATAAAGTTGTAAAAAATGTGTTATTAAATATGAGTAGTAAATAAAATTTCGCCGTAAAATTATTTCTGAATTCCTACTTCGTAATGTTGTAGTTTCAGTTCCTAATCGCCCTTCCGAAAATTGTGAACCACTAAGACTTCAAAACTTTCATTCTAATTATGCAAATGCTATTGGCATTAAAATTACCCTTTAAGTGTTCTAAAATTACTTTAATCTTGAATTATTTACGTTTTTGGTATATAAAAGATACTAGATTTAATTATTTTAAGCGTAATAGCCAGCAACAAATATTAGTTTCATTAGAGAAATAAGTAAATAAATAAACAAAAAAATTTGGGCGGGAATCCCGGGATCCCGGGAATTCGATTTTTAGCTCCCGCTTTCCCGGGAATCCAAAAAGTGCGGGAATAAAAAAACTCTAGGTACAACCAACTTCATTATCAATACACAACATCCGACAAAATGTGGGCGGGATTGGAAAAGTAGGCGTTGAACAAAAAAAAAAGATTTATTTATATCTAAAGAACGGTATTTATATAAATTTATGTTTTTATTGCACCATTTTAAAGGGTATATAAGATTCGGCATAGCCGTACTTGTTTACTTGAACGTATTTGAATGAAAATTTATTAATTATTGCACAAATCAATAGAATACATCGAAATAATCACTTCATTTAAGTATAAGGAAATATTTTGAATATTTTATTTCAATTATATAAATCATGCGAAATCCTCGTTTGCTAAAAGATGGAAAAACTTGACTTGCCTACAAATTTTAATTATATTTGTTTAAAAAAAAAAAAATCCGTGCTAAAAGGAAAGCTAAACAAAAATTTAAATTTAATAACAAATCTACATTTTTTTTGTTAAACTAATTTCATTTTCTAAAAAAATATGCAGTGTATTATAGAGTTACGAAGTTTCAGTTATTTAATTACAAAGCTAATAAATTAAATTATTATTTGATATTTTTTTCCCTCCAAAAAATTTGTTTGTTTTTTTTTACAATATTTAGATGTCAGTTATTTAAAACTTCTTGTATGACAATTGTGCTAAGGGCTTAAACACGATTATTTTGTTGATTATTTTTATTATTATTGTTATTGGTGTAAATAGTATTAACTAACAACAACACCAGTAACAAAATTCTAAAAACATGTTTTAGTTTTAGTAAAATTGTTAAAATCACACTGTAGTACTTGACCACAAATGAAATTTTCGTATTTGTAAATATTTAAACAAAATTTTAGCAGATTGCAGGTTGTGTGCATGCGGTGTGGTAAGAGCTGTTGTTGAATGTGTCACCACCCAACAACAACAACCATGCATGTGTTGTAACTTTTGATGTGTCATTAAAATTAAGTTTCACAAAATATCACACATAATAATGTACAATGTACCAAAAGGATTTGTAAGAAATTTTTCAGAGTGAATTAAGATTTATGGTGTAGAAAATGTTTAATTTTTGAAATGTTTTGTTTAGGAAACAAAGTGTTGTTACAATTTAATTTTTATTCAACTGAAAATTAAAAAATGTGTATGTCAAATAGTCTTTAACTGAGCTACCTAAATAAGAGCGGCAAGCGTTTTTCGTATGTCAAAGCTTTTCATTTGCATAAAGTTTATACGAAAAAAACCTTTAGAACACGAATTCGACACCACCCGGCTGGAAAATCCTATTTGACAAATCGCTATATCGACTTGTCTTATTGAAAATGAATTTGAAATAGAATTTTCATGTTTAAAAAATGCTTGACGCCCTTGTTTAGGTAACTCAGTAACTGAACTTTTGTGTCAGTTAAAATATTTTAAGAATTATTAGATGATAAAAGTTTTATAAGAAAGGTAAGCTAAAATACTTTAAGCTGAATTAATTCCACATAGAATTCATTCCTTTAAAGGTTTGACATTCACAATATTTGTTTACATGGTTAGTGATTACCAAGTTTTTTTTTATGATATTTGCAAAATACCATAAAAATAATTTTTAATATATTTTGCATAAATTTGCATACAACGCAGGTTGGCAGTGGTTTTTGGAGGAAGAATTGCTTTTGAGTCAATCTGTTGCAATTACAAAATAAAAAAATCGGTTTTTTCATATGCATTTTTTTATATGGAAATTAGTAACAAGAACTAAAAGAAATTATATTGGATGAAGTTTTTCTCTTCCAGGCTGAGATCATAGCGATCTGGAGGGCGACGGAGGTAATACTGGGTCATATCATCGGGGGTATTGGGTGACAATTTACGTCGATAGTCAGGCTGCGTTCAGATCACTGAAAAAAGCCATTAGATTTTCCGTTATTGACAAATTATTGACATGTTGTTTAATTTCCTTTCTTATGCATATCATAACAAAAATCAAAAATTATGCTCATACAAAACTACATTTTTCAAATTTTAATGAGAGTCTGTTTATATGCAGCTTTTTTGATTGCAAGTACAAATTTTGCACAATTGCAATTGAGTGCAGATTTTTGCATTCAATATTCGTTTAGTGATAGTGAAAAAATTTGCAATATCATTAATTTTTTAGTGTCAGTTAAAAAAATAGCAATCATCACTAAAGCTGGTAAAAAATGAGTACAAACTAATTTTTTTGCAGTTTTATTTAGTGATAGTGCACTAAATAATACACACCAAATATGTGTAGTAGTGTACGCGACTCTTTATTAAAATTTACATTTTAATTTTTTCGAATTTAGAACGTAATTTTTAAACATTTTTAAAACAAACAGAAGTAAGGAAGAACATGTTAATCAATTAAAATAGGTAATCATTCATTCAAACCGAATTTCGACCTACTAAACAGAAAAAAGTATCAATAAAACAAATGGTTTAAAAAATATTTGAATTTAATTAATGTGATAATTTTTTTTTTGGTGAAAGAAAATGAAAAATTTAATTTTGATTTAATTAACATTTTAGTTGTTTTGAAATAAATTTTCAATTAAAATTTTAATTAAATAACAATTAATCTTAATTGACTTTTTTCGCTTAAAATAAAATATATTTAAAAAAATTAACACATTGTTTGAAATGGCAAAGTTTTTTGATCACTTTTTTAATAAAAATTAAAAATATCATTTCTGAAAATAGATATTAGGAATTATTTCTTTTTCATAAGCAACTTTATTATATTCAACATTTTTTTTATTTTTCGAATTTATTCTATGAGTTAAATTTCAGTTATGTATTTTATAAAGCTTTTTGTAATAGCTCTATTCCTTAAATTTTCACAGGAATGACTTTATACACTGCCAGACTATTATATTGTATTTTCTTGTTACATTTTACCTTAGCTTTCCGTTGGATAGCAATGAAGTATATTTATGTACAGAAAAATTTACAATTATTAGACACCAGCAGAATGTAATGCATGAAATTTAACTCATAGAATAAATTCGAAAAATAAAAAAAATTTATGAAAATATTTTTTAAAAATTTTAAAATTTTTAGTAACCAATATAATCATTTTGGTAATAGGTGCAAAATCAACAACTGGTTTGCTTGATATTATGAATTTGGAATAAATTTGGTGATTTGAGAAATTTAATTTTTTCTGTGTAGGGTAAAATAACATTTGGTTTAAAAATTCATGTTTAACTATTGATGGTGAGTGTTAAACGGCAAACCCTTTTGAAGAGATTTTGTGGTTACAATCGAAACTAGTCAGGGCAACCTGTCCATGAAAACCTGGGTTCAAATCCCAGCTCAGTCAAGAATAAAAAATTATCAATAAATGTTAATTCATTTCACGTTGTAAAATTCCTTTCTTCATAAAAATAATTTAATGAAAATTTAATTCAATAAACTTAAGCCTGATTAAAATATTGAAATTTGGATTAACAACCATTAACAGTTCAATAAAATAACCACAATCCTAATTCTTTTTAAGAAACTTAATAATATTAACAGTTTTCAAAATCAGTTATCGTCTTATTCCTCCTACCTGTGATATTTTCCTTCTGGGATTTTGTTCAAACGCTAGATTATCATAAGCGCCAACATGTCGTCCTTCGGCGGCTGGATCTGAAGCAATACTGACACGTCTTTTGGGTTGATTATCGATAATAATGGAATTTTTATAGTCATTAATGGCGGGCAGGGCAGTTGTTGCAGTGCTACTACCTCCTCCGGAACTGATACTACTCCCACCACCACCACCACCACCGCCTCCCGGTACTGATGAACCATTTGGTACATTTTCCGTTATATCATTCATAGTTTTATTGTTCTACAGAATATAAGAGTTAAACAAATTTATTGTATCAATTTAACATATTTAATTTATTATTAAAAAACAGATTTGAGTTTAAAAAAATCAACAGCACGACTTGTCATACGCATAAATTTTAATTAAACATTTCGAATGCGAAGAGTAACTGTAACAAACGAATTAATGGCGTTTTATTAAAACGGATTTATTTCAGGTTTTATTGGTTTTTTAATAATAAACATTTTTTTAATAACTTAATTAATATATATATTTTTTTATTTCACTTAATCTTTCATGCACTTACTATATACATTTTATTTCATTAATTTTTTATATATTTTTTAATATTTATTTTATTTAAAATTTTATATTTATTATGATTGTTTTAAGGTTTTTATATGTTTTAAATAAAAAAATTAATTAGCAATAAAATGTGTATAACTTTTTTTTTGTATTAACGTTCCGTTATGTACGATTTCAATTCAATTCAATTTTATGACTAAATTGAAGCCACAGTTTAACAGTGAAATAAATTCATTTAATTCCTTTTTTTCAAAAAATTTTTTTTATTCACCTCGACGATTGAGATCTGATCTGATTTGTTGATTTTTTAAATGTTTAATTCGTGTAAATTATATTTATTGTTATTTTTGTAATTGCTGTTGTATCTTCGTAGCTGTTGTTGTTGTTGTTTTTAATAAAGAAGGTAGTTAATACATTTAAACAAATAATCGAATACACAAAAAAAAAAGTTTTTTATCAATTAAGAAAATTATTTCAAAAGTATTTAAATTTAATTAATGTGATAATTCAATCAATTATTTTTTTAGTTGAAAGAAAATACAAAAAATAATTTTGATTTAATTAATATTTGTTTTTAAATAAATTTTTAATTAAAATATTAATTGACTTTTTCGTTTAAAATGAAATAATTTAAACTTGTAGAATTGTTGTTGGGAATTGTCAATATTTAATTAAATAAATTAACACATTGATTGAAATGGCAAAGTTTTTTTTGATAATTTTTTTAATTAAAATTAAAGATATTTTTTTAAGTTGAAAGAAAATAAAAAAAATAATTTTGATTGAATTAATATTTGTTTTTAAATAAATTTTTAATTAAAATATTATTTGACTTTTTCGTTTGAAATAAAATAATTTAAACTTGTAGAATTGTTGTTGGGAATTGTCAATATTTAATTAAATAAATTAACATATTGTTTGAAATGGTAAAGTTGTTTGAAAATTTTTTTAATTCAAATTAAAAATATCATTTATTGAAAAAAAAAAATATTCACAATTTTACAATTTTTATTAATCAATATAATCATTTTGGTAATAGGTGCAAAATCAACAACTTGTTTGCGTGATATTATGAATTTGGCATAAATTTGGTGATCAGAGACAATTTTTAATTTTTTCTGTGTACGAAATAAATTTTTTGCTTAAAATTAACACAAATATTTTGTTTTCAAAACAAATACGCACACACACATCTAACTATTGATACACAGACAGACGGACAGACGCATGTATGCCCGGATTTCCAGACGAACATTTTCTACTTGTTTTTTTTGATTTTTACCTCAGGTTCTGTTGCTGGATGTTGGGACGGACAGAGGTATGTAGTTGAAAACATTTTTTTAACAAAGAACTATTAATTAGCATTAATTATGACATTAATTAGAATGTATCAGGGCTAAAATGTCACATTTTTTATTTATTTATTTACATATTTAATTTTTGAAAATTTTTCGTTGCGTTGTTTTATTTTCTCACTTTAATTTAATGACAATTTTGCATGCTATATCTTTTGGGATGTTTGAAAACACTTGATTGAGCGAAAAAAAAGAAAAGGAATTTCTCAAGATCAGATGAGAATGGTGATTTTAAGGTTGTCTGCCAGACATTGAACTTTGGAAAAGAAAACACCTGTCGCCGAAAACTAGTCTTATTAAAAATTTATTGCAAATCGTTGTGACTAATGCTAAGAACCCAATTGGTGCGTTCGTAAATTTCAAAAACCACACTCTGTTTATCCACAATTCCGTCGTTAAGGTACTTTGTTTTCGTTAAAAAAAAATTTCAGAAAAATCCAAATTTATTAAAATTTTTCCTAACTTTATCATTGTTGTATTTTGTTTTCAAATATTCAATTTGAAAGTAGAAACATAATTTAATTTTTATCCATAACCAGGGTAACCAGGGCTATGGAGTATTTAAAAGATTGTTCTATCTCCGACTCCAACCGCTGAAATTTGTTAAGTCCGACTCCTACTCTTTAGGCTGAGTTAGGCGAACGTTGCTGTACCCGTAACGTACTGTGCCGGACTGCTAGCACGCTGGTGCACTTGTAGAACATTTAAAAACGTGTTATATCCCTGCAGGGAATGCCAATAGTAAAACCGTAGTGAATATATAGTGACATTGTGAGTAGTACTACTGACCAAGTGTACCCCAGCCAATGTAATCTTCTATTGACATTTAGCATTAGCTTGTCATTGCAAATTCACCAATAGATTGTAGCACTACTGACTAGGTAGTTTTTTTGTGATAAATGTCGCCATATTTAAATCAAGGATTTACTAGTACATTTTATTTTGTCTCGGTCTGTGATCAAATATAATCTCAACCTATTGAGTGCACAGCGTAATAAAAAAAGCTAACTGTTGACGCGTTCGTTGACAATGTCACCAGAAATACACTAGTACGGTTGTCTCTAACGTATCTCTACTCGCGCTTTAAAAGAAAGCTGGCGACATTTTAACTAGTGCAATTGTCGCTAGCGAAAAGTGTGGTGACAAAGAGACATATGGTTCTAGGCTGACTACAGGGATGTTTTTCACACATAAACAAAAAAGCAATAGTATACATAAAACAAAACACACAGTAATGGGAAACAAAAAGGTTTACATGGTGACTGCTGTGCAGGAAAAGTACCAAGGGATTTAAGTGGTATTAAAACAGAATGTTGTTAACTTTGTGCGTTGCGAAAGTGAAGACGAATTCCAAATGGGTCTTAAATGACCGAAAGTTTGTCCCACTTTCTGTACACGGTTGTCACTTGATTCGCCATTTTTGGAAATTATGCTCCCAAAATAACAAAACTGTCTGACAGTTTTAGCAGTGTTAATCTTAAGTCCTGCCGCAGTTCTCAAGTAATTCCCTTTCCGTTCTGTAGGGCGCTTTTAAGAACTGTGTCTAAAACTATATTAAATAGAAGTGGTGATAAAACACAGCCTTGGCGAGCACCGATTTCCACTTTTACAATTTAACGCTTAACGATGAAAACAATAATAAAATAATATTTTACTAAATCTATCAAATAAGTTTATAAATGCATTAAACGTTTATATTTAATGCAAATAAATAAAAGTTATTTTGTTCAATTTACTTTTTTGCTCTTATATCAATCACAGAAAAAAGTTTTTTATCAATTAAAAAAATGGTTTAACAAATATTTAAATTTAATTAATGTGATAACTGACTCAATTATTTTTTTATCAAAAACTATTTTCGGGAATGAAATATTTATTATTAATTAATTCATTTATTAATGATGTGCTTATATCCCAATCTTTATTTATGATTACAAACACTGAAATTTATTGTTGTGGAAAGCTAGTTTCTATGCGCATTTCGCTGGTTGCTTAGGCCAGCTCGTCAGGAAACATTTTTCAAATTAGAAAAGCTTAAAATATTATACAACTAAGACCATAAGAATAAGAATCTTAAACACTCAGGTCTTACTTGTAACAATATCAAAGCTTCAAAAAAGCCACAACAATAAACAGTGAATTTTTCTTTCTTACATTCCCCTACAGTTATAATTATTTTTTTAGTTGAAAGAAAACTAAAAATATAATTTGGATATAATTAATATTTAAGTTATTTTGAAATAAATTTTTAATTAAAATATTAATTAAATATCAAAAAATATTAACTGACTTTTTCGTTTAAAATAAAATAATTTAAGTTTGTAGAAATGTTGTTGGGACTTGTCAAGAAATTAACCCATTGTTTGAAATGGCAAAGTTTTTTGATCAATTTTTGATTTAAATTAAATATATCATTTATTGAAAAAAAAAAAAAAAAAAATATTCACAATTTTACAATTTTTAGTAATCAATATAATCATTTTGGTAAAAGGTGCAAAATCAACAACTTGTTTGCTTGATATTATGAATTTGGTATAAATTTGGTGATTAGAGAAAATTATTAATTTTTTCTGTAAATTAAAAACATTTACAAATTCTTTCTTTGAAAAAATGATTTAAGTACAGAAAAAGCATTAACAGGATCCTTTGACAGCCTATTTGTAATTTTATTTAAGAAGAGTCCTGTCAATGAGATATACGTTCACTTCCTACGGGTGTTGAAATTATAGTCAAAAAAAAAAACGTAATTACGTATTTTACGTACCAAGCATTGAGGGGGCTCGCAACCTTTACGTTTTCGCAACATTTAATTACGAGTAGTTAATAAATTTTTTGTTTACGTATTTTTATCAGCATTAAAAACTTGCAAAATTTATGATGGAAAAACTCAGCATAAAACAAAGAACGAAAGTTGTTTAGGTCGTTGTTTTTAAGAATCGTGCCCAAAAAAAAAAAACACAAAAATGGACCATTTTTCACATTTATGGTCACCTGAATAATTAAAAATGGCAAAATATAAGGCACCCAAATCCAAAAAATAGTAATCGAACATTAAACGCATCCACTTAGAGGAACAAATTGGTAAGAAATAATTAATATCAGAACAGATTATTTGATAATATTTTTTGCGAAAACGAGGAAGCAGTTGCGGTTAAAATGAATGCCAGTTAATAACTGAATTTTTTTCCAAGCCAGAATTGTGGTTTTAACAAAATAAGGCTACGGCTCTCGTCCAACTATGACTCTTTTTTGGTGATCGAATAATATCTCGTTTGCCCGATTAGCCGGCTCCAGATTTTTTTTTTTTTAGGATATCTTAAAAGTAAGGGGTGTGCCATTAATCCAAGAACCATCTAAGAAATTTGGGTTGATATCTGAAAAAATGAGGGCAGTAGGCACTGCAATTCTATCCAAAGTTATAAGACATGTTCTAGAAAAGTAACGTTAGGTCAAGGCTTACAATAGACACCTTTAGAAATAAACTATCTTCAAAAAACATTGTTAACTTGTTTCCAAACTTCGTTAAGCTACTCTGGGCATGGACGCAGCTCACATGTAACTGCCATTATCTTTAAAAGGCAATAAGGAAATCCTTCTTTGTGTGCCTCTCGTGCGTATTGCTTATAGTTTGGCGTCGTATAATTGTGCTGAGTTAGTTTTTTCAACATAAATGATATGCATTCCTTTTTTTTTTGGAGATGCAACAACATCTTGCGTAAAATAAAAATAAGAGCTCTAAACTCCAGTGTCAAATTTATTTTATTATATGGCTGTACAACTTGGAGTTTGACACAGGCGACAACTCGCAAAATTCAAGTTTTTATCAACCGCTGTTTACGCCAATTATTGAGAATTTTCTGGCCAAACCGAATTTCAAATGAAGAACTGCTACTAAAAACAAATACTAGTCCTGTCAAAATAGAAGTCCGAAGAAGCAAATGGACCTGGTTAGGCCATATCTTACGCCGCTCACACGATTATATCGCTAGAGCTGTCTTATGCTAGGAACACAACTGGGACGAACGACGAATTTCGCCCAACACGACGAATTTTTCCGTAAAAATTCGCTGAGTAAATTCGTCGTATGAAGCACAATAACGACGAATAATTGGCAGCTTTTGTAATTGAGAAAGTTGATTACTGTTTGTGCACAGAGAGAGAAATAGTGTGACCATATTCAAAAAAATAATGCTTAAAAATAAAAACATACTCAAAAACACAACTAAAAACAATTTTTTAGCGAAATACTTTGTATACTTATTTTATGTGTTATACAATAAAAAAAAACAATTATTAAAGTAAAAAGTAACTTTATTTACTAAACTACTTCTTAACTAAAACCAAACATGGTCACCTAGTACTGATTTGTTCGTCGTTCGCCGGCGTATGAAATAGAATTAAATCTATTTAAAGTTCGCCGCGTCTGGCGAATTTTCGCCGGCGCCCGGATTGTGTGCATTTTCATATACACAAACGTCTTTTATTTTTGGCGACGAATATTCGCGGCCAAAAATTTGTCGTTCGCCCCAGTTGTGTTCCTAGCATTAGACTGGACCCCCACGGCCTCTTCTTCCGCTACCCCTATTTATGTCTTATCGAAATACCGAATGGACCGATCTTTATTTGGCCCTTTTATAACGTAAATTTCTATGTATATTGCTATTTTTAATAAAAATTTCAGTTTGTTTTTTATTGAAAAAATTTTCTTGTCATTAATTTTAATAATTATATTGTTTTTTGTTTACCAAAAGAGAAATAAGTTTGTTTTACCAATTCGTTCAACAGCGTGTGGAACTTATTTAAAATAAATGTGGACGAAATTTAACTGACGTATTTAACTTCACACCCTCAAAATTTTTAAGTTATTTTTAACAATTTCTATTGATTTACTAAACTTTATTTGTAAGAAGATAATTTTATAATATAATTTAGAAACTGTTAAGTGATGTTTGATCTATCAAACGTTTTGCCAAAGAAAAACCTTTTTTAATAAAACTAGTGGTTATTTATTTATTTCATTGAGTCTATGAATACAATCCTTACAGACTAAATATTAAATTTAACAAATTTGTCTTAATATAACTGCAGTTACATGTTTAAACTTAAAATAATATTGCGTTTAATAACATCAACATTTAAAGAAAAATCTATCAATTTCATAAATGGATCTGCCATCTCGTAGTTTGTTCGAAAAGTTTTAGCATATAGTGGGTGATTGAATAATGTAATGTGCGTTGAGGAACATTCAATGATATTTTACTTAAAAGAAAATCTGATAAAACATTTCCGTTTAAAAGATTTACAAGAAATAAAACGTTAAGCATAATTCTTCGGCTTTTTAATGTTGACAGTCGAATCAAAGCAAGTCGTGATGAATATGATAATCTCTTAAACAAAAGAGTAAAAACTGAACAGATTCGATAAAATTAATGTGATCGTTATAGTAGGGATCCCATACAATTGAGCCATACTCTAACATCGGTCTTACAATTGAAGTGAATAATCTTTTGGTGATAAAGGGGTCCTTAATAAATACATCAAATAAATACATCCTTTCATAATGACATCCATATGCCTTTCTTACGAATATGTTATTGTTAAAATCAGGGACCGAAAATAACAGTTATTTTGAAATTTTTAAACAAAAAAAAAAAAACATATAGAATTAAATGCTGGCAAACTGACTCAAGTACACCATATTGATCCTTGTGAACTTTTCTTTGATTAAAATATTATGTTTTTAAAAGCTTTGATTTTTATTTTTTCGATCCAAAAATTACAGTAATTTTTTGATTTATATTTTTTTTGACAAAAGTAACAGTTATTTTTTGATTTTTATTTTTTTGAACAAAAATAACAGTTATTTTTGAATTTTTTTTCTTTTGAACCAAAATAACAGTTATTTTTTGATTTTTTCGATAAAAAAAACCGTTAGTTTATGATTTCTATTTTTTTTGAACAAAAAATAACAGTTATTTTTTGTTTTTAATTCTTTTGAACCAAAAAACAGTTATTTTTTGATTTTTATTTTTTCGATCAAAAAAAAAACAGTTATTTTTTGATTTTTATTTTTTCAATCAAAAAAAAAAACAGTTATTTTATCATTTTTATTTTTTGAACAACAAAAACAATTATTTTTTGATTTTTATTCTTTTGAACCAAAATAACAGTTATTTTTTTATTTTTATTTTTTCGATCAAAAAAACACAGTTATTTTATGACTTCTATTTTATTGAACAAAAAATAACAGTTATTTTTTGATTTTAATTCTTTTGAACAAAAATAACAGTAATTTTTTTATTTTTATTTTTTCGATAAAAAAACAGTTACTTTATCATTTTTATTTTTTTGAACAAAAATAACAGTTATTTTTTGTTTATTCTTTTGAACAAAAATAACAGTTATTTTTTGTTTATTTTTTTAAACAAAAATAACAGCTATTTTTTGATTTTTATTCTTTTTAACCAAAATAACAATTTGTTTTTAATTTAAATTTTTTGAGCAAAAATAAAAGTAATTTTCTAACGAAATGTACGTGTTATCGTTATTAAGTTAACTTTAAATATTTATTTAAATGTGTGATCATCATTGGGATTTCTTATGCGATGATAAAATAAATATTTAAAGTCAACTAAATAATTAAAACACGTACATTTCTTTAAAGAATAAATTTTATGTTTGCTCGAAAAAATAAAAATCCAAAAATAATTGTTATTTTTGTCCAAAAAAATAAAAATCAAAAAATAACTTTTATTTTTGTTCAAAAAAAAATTCTAAATCAAAAAATAACTGTTATAATCTGACTTTTATGAAAAAAGAAATAACTGTTACGGTCCCTGGTTTAAATCGATCTCTGTCGCTTGCCGTGATCCATTATTTTTGGGTGGTAAAACTATCCATTGAAATAAATAATACCCAACTTATATTAGTGTTTAAGAAGTCCTCCATCATTCTAAATGCAAATCAATTTCCTACCTAACACTTCAACTGGCATTAAAATTGTTAATTTTAATTAAATAAACATAATTTAAAGACTTAAGTTGAAGATAAGGCATTTTTAGTATATGGAAATTATAATTTATAATTATTTAATTTCAGTTGATTATATGTAAATGTGTGTACAATATTGTAACCATTATATACAATAACTTGATTTGAATTTACATAATTGTTGGTTGATGTAAACAATCTGTGAAAGCTTTTATGAGTAAATAAAGAATGTGTGTGTGTGTTTATTTATCTCTTTTGATAACTTCTTTAATGAATTAAACCTGTTTTGTAAAATTATTTTGTTAAACATCAACAAAATGAAATGTATTAATTCAAATGTTACAAAGATTGTTTGTTTCATTTCCACATGAACAACCAACAACAAAAAAGAGAAACAAATAAATATAACAGAGCATAAAAAAGAACATTTAAATGAAACAACATCATCACCATTAAGAACAACAACAATTAAAAAAAAACAAACAATTAACATGAGAATAAATAAATTAATGATGAAAAAAAGAAACGATACAAACAGACGAAATGTTTGCTTAGATGTTTAAAGCACCTGACTTTTTATGTGTCAACTGGGTGACAGAGGAAGAGAACAGACGGCTAAATATTCAAACAATTCAAATTAATCACAACTTTTTGTTTAACTTTTATCACCAAAAACGACAACAACAATAACATCAAAAACAAGTAGCGAAAGAAAAATAAACCGTCATGCAGTAGTTCCAAACTGTTTTTTACGAACTAAAAAATTTTCTATAATCACAGCTGATGTATTTTATAGTTTATATTTGTAAGAGCGGGGTATGTCGTGACCTTCTGTTGTTCTTAAGAATAGTTTTGACTGAATTAAAATTTTTGATAAATGTAATATCGAGGTAGATCCAAACGAGCCCTTTTAAGAGTAACATTTTAATAAACCTCTGCCCATTGATTTAATGGGAAAGATTCCGTTAAAAGTTATTTAAAATTCGAACAAAAACAAAAAAAAAAAAAAAACGAGGAGTTCTCTAGGCATTGCTACATCCAACGAAAATCATTGTTTAATCAGCTTAATCGACATTTTTCTTTAACGACCAGCCGAGAGAGCTATGATTACCAACTATTTTGGACCCAAATGGAATTAGATATTTTTTCCTGCAATGCCGCTATACACGATTTTTGAAATTTACACTTTTTAGATCCAAACCACAATAGTAGAGAGGTTGTCATGCGTTTGTCCGGCTGTTTTTAACACCTCAAAATATTGAGCCTAGACCCACCTTTTAGTTCATCGATCGAATCAGAATCATATCTTGAATCGATTTAA
The DNA here is from genome assembly GCA_943735925.1 of Pollenia amentaria. Lineage (NCBI taxonomy): Eukaryota > Metazoa > Arthropoda > Insecta > Diptera > Polleniidae > Pollenia > Pollenia amentaria. The sequence goes on from OX031007.1 coordinate 30,164,278, forward strand.
CGAGGTCTGTTCGTCCATCCGTCCGGCTGGCTGACTGTCCAGGTAAACCTTGTGCGCAAAGTGCAGATCGCAGCTTTGGATATAATTTAATGAAATTTTCTGCAAATGTTTCAATTGTTATAAGAAAATTTATTGAAAATGTTAAGAACCGGTTCATAATTTCACATACCCTTGTGATCATAAACCATGTTATGAGGTTAAGATTCATGTTAAAGTTTTTTGTGCCGAATGCTATTGAGATTTGTATCTATGTGAAATTTTTTTCTCCTAAGTTATTAAAGGGAGGTGCTTTATATAGGATCTATGCTTAGTTAAAGATCTACCAACACAAAATTTTATACGACGAGCAGCTATGTCGTCAAAGTTGCTGTTGCCAAGTTTTATGTCAACACCAACATTTATAAGGAAGTTATGCACTGATAGAAAAGGCGTCATAACGCAGATGTTTTTTTGATATCAGTTCTATGACAAGTTTTTGACCCCACGACTCTTTACATCACTGTGATGTCAGCCTTAACATCACTTGGCCAAATTGTCATCAGGGTCAAATATTTAAATTATGTCACCAATGGGCTGACACATTGACATCACAGAAATTACGAATCGGAGTCGGTTTTATAAAGCATGTCATCGGTGCGATGACAAACTGCCAGTTTAAAGAACACATGTTGCGTTTTACCTTTATCTACTACAAAGAATGACTTGGTATGTTCACATTTAACAAATTTTTGAAGAAAAAAATTAAGTGACCACTAAATTGGTCTACTTTTAACTTTCGTTTTAATAATTTTTGTGTGTCTATTAAACTTGATAACCGAAAGAAATCAAAGAGTAATATAATTTATATTTTTTTTCTCTTATGCTAATCCCGCAAAGCTCTACGCTTGTCTGCAGGAGACCAGAGTCTCGGGCGGAAATCGAACCCACAACCACCACACTGATAAACTAGCTCACTACCAACTAACCTAACGGACTAAGTTTGCTGTTTAATCTAGCAACGCGGTAAAAAAATGTGTTCCACAAGGAGCAGGTTTTATGCATGAATTCATACCTCAAATTGCTTCAAACGTGCTGATTGGATGCCTGATTTTTATACGGGGTGTTACCGGCTTGGAGGACTATTTTCTGCTGACAATAAGCGCTTCACTTAACATAATAAAACCTGCAAGCAAAGCACTTCTAAAGTGCTCTTTTAAGGGTGAACTATATTGACATATTCATTATTGCTTTGCTTTTACTTGTTTAAATGCCTTTCTTCAATCATTTTCGTAAACCATAATATGTTTTTATTGTTTTTTCGCTTTAAAACCTTCTTCGTTGTCAGCACTAAAATAGCAGTTTTTTTTTTTGGTATATTTTATTCGTTATCATTTACTGCTGTATAAGAGCTCTCTTATTGAAGCGCTCGATTATGCGCCTTTTTTCTTAAGTGTTTAAAAAAACACAATTTTTTTTACTGGGAAAAGTTATGTAATCAAACAAATGCTTAATTAAAATATTGGTTACATGTAGGGCGTCAAATGTTTGTTAAATGTGAACATTGCTTTAGGCGTTGTGGCCAACACCTTACAGAATTACGCCGAATATATTAAGGTGTTATTCATTGTGGTGTGGTTATAATTACTACCTTTATATAAGAGTTTTTTGTATAAAGTTTTATGTTTAATTCAAAATTTAAATTTTTATTCGTTTTAGTATGATTTTCAAGAGGGTCCTTCCAGAATTTAAGACCGAGCTTTACAACATTTTTGAACTCAATTTTATTTAAATAATAACATAATACGAAGGTTTTAGTAATGAAATGATCTACTCTGAAGGGACTAGATCGAAGTTATTTGGTGACTATGGGTTTATTGAAAGGTAAACCGTTAGGCATAGAAGATAACTAGAACTTAAAGAGTGGGGAAAAACATCCTAAACTGGCAAAAAACCTAAGCCCTAAGGTGCCCGTTCACGACATGTTGTGTGTCACCTTTAAAACATTGCATCTGGAAAAGTCGGGCGCAAAGGCTTCTGACAAAATTTCAATTAGTGCATGCTTTATATTCTTCTGAAAAACCATCGGACATCAGCTTTGTCAGAAATCTATGTCGGGAAGAAACGGCAGCGGCGGTGAACTATTGACGGAATCATTAGGCGGCTGAAGTTAATATTTTACAATACCAATATATGCATGATAATTTCACCATTGAAAAGAAATTATGTTCATAAATCGATATATATTAAACGTTTCATTATAATATCCTTAATTGGTTTTTTCGAATTTAAAGAAAAAAATGCTAAGATGGCTGAACTCTTTTACGGCGCAAAGAAACATTTTTGTGGCGGCAGCAGGCTATTTTGAAACCGAGAACTAAGTACTTTGGTTTCTGCAATATCTAGGCGAAAAAAAACAGAGACAATGCCAGCAGCATATTACATGTACATACGTTTGAAACCAAATATTATAAACCTTATGAAAAAAAACAATTTTTGTAGACATGCACAATTACATGTGACTTGAAAAGTTGACAAGTCAGATGTAAAAAACATGTCGTGTACATGCACCTTTAGCAGGTCTAAGTATGAAATGCGTTGTTGGTACTTTACACATACTAAATATGAAAAGACTTTTACTTTCTTTTTTGTCTATCTTTTTGTTATTATCGTTTTTAAAGGGAAATTAAATTTTTTTAAAAAGAAACTCTACAGAAATCTGCGACAGAATGAATTTTTGTCATCATTTATAAACTGTTTGTGTATAAAAATTTATAAAAAATCTGCTTCGCATCTTAACTGAAACTGCATTTATAATTGTTTCGACAAACATTTTTAAATACTTTATAAATATTTTTCCAAAAAAAAGGCAACACTTGTTACATGCGAAAAAACAAGCATTTTCCACTTGTGATAGTGCGGGTTGGAAAAAAATTCTTTTGGAACCACTGCAAATCAGAAGAAATAAAAAAAAATGTAAAAAAACTCGCAAAACATACAAACACATACTTAACAAGCTTAAAAGTTTGTAATTAAGGGTAAAATAAAAATTAAACAAAACACTCGCTCATTCTCTCATTTACTCACACATGCATTAAATAAAAGGGTGTACCCGTTAAATTTATTTAACACAGACAACAATGAAAAATGTCTTAAGGCACGTGATTTATACAAACACCAGTATTTTGATTAAAGCTTCGTTATAAACAAATTAGTTAAAGTGACAAAAACAAACAAATGAGCAAACGCACGGAAAAAATGGCAGAAAAAAGCAATGAAACCTGCATTTTTTCCTTTTTTTTTGAACACAAGTTGGCTTAAAGAATCATTTAGAATCCACCGCAAAAACCAACTGTCATCAAGAGAAAAGAAAAGAACAAAGTTTTCATACTCAGATACTAGCAAATAGTCAGCAATAACCTGACACCGTTCTTAAGGTAGGTAAACTCCAGTGTTGCCAGATAATTTTTAGCTTATGTCCCTAATTTAAGGTTTAAAATCCAAATATAAAAATAAAAATTTCGCGTTTTGTCCCCAATTTATAAAATTATTGTAAAATACTAACAAATAAGTTACAGTAACCACCCGCTTAATTTTGCATGTTTTTCTTCTTCTTGTAAGCGGGAAATGATTTAAGCGAGACAATAAATAAATGCGTGATGCATTAAACAAATCTTAGATAAAAGCGCAAATGATTCAATATGAAAATTTTTAAACAAGATAAGAATAAAAATTATAATAATGATTCTATTCATTTACAATAAACAGTGAAAGCTCTACTAACCGACAGTTCTTCTAGTCGTATAACACCCATAGGACCACGATTTTCTAAGTCCATCTTTCTAAGTTACTTCTTTGAAACATGAAATTCAATGATCCCCGAAGACGGACATCTTCGGTCGGCGGACAACATTGAGCTACGGACGATGTCCGTCTACGGGAGCTTTCACTGTACATTCTCTGGGAGAACTTACATTTAAAGTAGTTTCTAGAAACCCTCTTTTCTCTTTCGAATAACGTCTTGCCTGACAAGAAGATAGGTCCATAATTGACCACAGGCCCCATATAAACCCTGCTCCCGGAAAACAGCTTTGTACGCCTAAAACCGCAATAAATAGCGCTAGCATACTTAAATTTGGTGCGTCACAATTTTATAGAACCAGAACACTGTAAAATTTTTTGAAGATCGGTCAATAATTTACACTAGGTCCCATATAAACCCTACTCCCGAAAACCCGTTTAGTACGCCTTAAATTGTAATAAATAATTATATCAAATTGAAATTCGGTACGTCACAGTTTTATAGGATGAGAAATCACACTACTAAATTTCGTGAAAATTGGTCCATAATTTACCCTAGGCCCCATATAAACCCCACTCTCGTAAAACAGTTTATTGCGCCTAAAACCAAATTGGGAAAATAATTCAATTCGCCTAAAACCATCCCAGATATAGATATTGCGGTAAAATTTCTTACTTAAATTCATATGGCCAGAAAAAATATCATGCAAATTTGTGAAATTTACTGTTAACGCTAAAACTAATTACACTGCTGTATTGAAATTTATTCTAATTTATTTTTTGTAATACCAGAAATCAGTCTTCAGAATTTTGGGATGATTGGTCAATAATTTACCATAGGTCCAATAAATATTAGCCAGTTCAAAGTTTTAACAAGAAACGCATAAAATTTTCTTATTGTCGGTCAATAATTTAATTCAGGTTTAGACCTGAATTAACCGCAACTAATTTTAATGCTGACGTTCGTTTTTGTGAAGAGTCATTTATAATATATATGTATTTATCATAAAGAGCCCACTCCTCTCAGTGGAGGGTATCAAAGATTCGGCACAGCCGAATATAGCACTCTAATTTGTTTTTGTGTTCTATTTGGTTTTGGAGGAAAACAACAATTTAAAAAGCTGAAAATAGTATTCATATATAAAATAGCAGGGCTGTGGAGTCGGAGTTGAGGGTTTTGTACCGGAGTCGGAGTCGCAGTACCCAAAAAAACGCGTAACTCCGACTCCAAAATTTTTCGGCATAACAAATTTAAAAAAATTTCTAATATTTTCCAATATAAAAATTCTTCGAAATTGGCGATGCAATATTTTGCAGATCAATATGAATAAGTAGATTTTAATTTATTTTACATGAGAAATAGATGATTCAAGTACTTTACTATTTAAGTATATTTAGGTATATTTTTATACGTGCGGGAAAAAGTCTAAATTAAATTAGCAAAACTTATACTCAGTTATTGATCTAGTTGAAAAAGATGTGTGATTTTTTAAATAATTTACTAATGCTAATAAATGTTAATGACAGGAATTGCCAATAATTTTAATATCAGAATTTTTTAACCATCAACGCTTAAATATTTTCAACATTGTACAGAATAAGTGTTGCTATAGCGCATAAATACTAGTATGTATTAGAAAAATTGTGACGTAAAATTATTTCTCTTTTGTGTAGAAACATCTTTATCGGCCTGCCTTTAATTCCTACCATAACACTCATGTTTTTCTTATGCACATTACGCGGGGATTCCCATAATTTTAATAAAGAATAAAGTTTAATAAAGATGTTTCTACACAAAAGAGAAATAATTTTACCGCATCACGGTTAGAGTAATAGTCGGAGTCGGAGTTAGTACTTTTTACGGACGACTCCACAGCCCTGAAAAATATTAATAAATAAAAGTTAATTATCTTATTTCACACGTTATAAACTAATCTATGAAAATTATTAAAATCTTTTTTATTTTCTTATAAAAAAAAATTTATTTTAAAAAGAAATTTATATAAAAAAAATGTCAGCACCCTACATGAAGCCAAAATTTCCAAATCCCTTCAGACAAAAATCTGTCACCAAATAAATGTTTAAATCTCCAATTTGAACACAAATCTACTTCTCTGGCATCGCTTGTAAAAACCCAAACAAAAACATCATCATTTCTATTAATATCAACAACATGCACGTGTTGTTGGCTGACCACATGATGACCCTCCCTCTTCTCCGCCTTTCCCAACCAAAGTCAACGACATTTTTTTGTTTTTGTACTGGGAACTCAATGCTTGTATTTGTATTGTATTGTTGTATATTTAAATTTTTCAAAAATGCAAAAAAAAAAAACAAAAATTAAAGGCCTTACATTTTTTTTGCAGGATTTAATGAAGTTTGTTTTGGGATGGTTTTTGGGGTTTGGCATAATGGAGGAATTGTGTGTGAATTGTAAATTAATTCAATGGACTTTATGGGCAATTTAACAATTAATTGTGACTTTAACTCTTTTCACTTTTAATATAAATTGGTTAACGTTTTATGTATCAACTGTGCGGTGCTTTATTGCGGGTGTGAAAAGTCAAGGATATTGTTTGTTTTAAAATGGAACAATATTGTGTATCCTCAAGGATGAAAAAGGATGTGTTTGCTGTTTTTGTAAAATTAAATTAATAAAACTGGTTAAGCTAATTTGTTGCATTGACGAACATAGTGATTGTTGTATAAATAAACCAGGAAGAGGAGACGATCATTTCGAAAATTTGAATGAAAATGATTTTATCAGGTTCTACATTCTGGGACGAAAAAAAAAATATTTTGCAACACAAATCCTATTTTTCAGACTCAATACCGAAAACTTTAAGTTATAAAGGGTGATTCATAGTGAGGTTTGATTTTTTATATACTTATTTTTACAGATTACACGTGACTCATATCAAACTACTTTGTCAGTTTTGTTCAGTATTGTTTGGCAAGACATCATGGAAAGACTGACACCACAAGATCGTCTCTAAATTGTTCAGCTGTATTAAGAAAATCAGCGTTCTGTGAGAAATGTTTTTCGTGTGATTCGAGGAACTTATGGTGCGCATAATCGACCTACTTAAACCACTATTGCAAACACCACCATTCGCAAACCTGAGTCCCAGTTTACATAAGGGGATGATACTCGATCGGTTAGATTCGACGTAGTAAAGTGAATATAGACGGCTGTAGCTGAGAGTGTACGCGAAGACTGTGACGAATCGATTTGTCATCGTGCTCAGCAGACTGGCTTGTCGTATTCTGTGAATGGGCTTTGGAAAAACTCAGGCCCTAATCATGTAAAACGCAACGCAACGCCAAAGAATTATATTGAAAACAAAAACAATGTCATAATTATTTTGTTATCTTGTTGCTGCTTTCTGCAGAAATTCATGTACCGTTTTGAAATTTTCTACGCCACAAGCAATGCAGCGTTTGTAATTTTTAAACGCAATGTGAATTTCTGAAGAAAGCAACAACAAAATTACAAAATATTTATGAGTCCTTTCTACGATGTTACTGAGTCATTGCACTGATGACATGTTTTATTAAACATGTCATCATTCGTAATTTCTGTGATGCCGAGGTGTCATCCCATTGATGACATGAATGAAATTTTTGACCCTGATGACAATTTGGCCAAGTGATGTTAAGACTGACATCCCAATGATGAAAAGTGTCATGGGGTCAAAAACAGAGACACTTGCCATAGTAATGATGTCAAAATACATCAGCGTTATGACGTCTTTTCTATCAGTGTTATAACGCCTTTCCTACACTATAAAATTTTCTGTCTGTTATCTCTGTGTCACCCCAAATTTATAAAAAAATTCACCTTGGCTCTATATGAAAAATACATATATATTATTAACTAATCTTCACAAAAACGGACGTCAGCATTAAAATTGGTTGCGGTTTAGACCTCAATTAAATTGTTGACCTACAACAAGAAAGTTTTATACGTTTCTTGTTAGAGCTTTGAACTGGCTTGAGAAAAATATAATGATTCGTAACAGTTTTAGCCCAACTTAATTGATTTTTTGGAGGGTAATTTGTATTGGACCTATGGTAAATTATGGACCAATCATCCCAAACTTCTGAAGACTGATATGTGGTATTACAAAAAATAAATTAGAATATATTTCAATACTGCAGTGTAATTAGTACCAAATTTTCGTATGATAGCGTTATTTATTACGGTTTTAGGCGTACTAAACTGTTTTCCGGGAGTAAGGTTAATATAGGGCCTATGGTCAATTATGGACCGATCTGCAGTACGATTTGCAGTTATATAAAGCAAATTCGTGCACAATTGTATGTCATTCCGTGCATTATTCCACCATTTACGTTAGTTTTTGTATCAAAATTATCAATTTTTTTAGGGTGGTGGTTGCACTTTTTGATTCATAGTTCTGATCCTACTAAACCGATGTGGCTGGATTTCAATCCCAAACTGCTTAGGATAACTACAAGCAATTTGAGACCAAGTTTGTTCTTTTCGTTTGCGTTTTGTTAAAGTGAGCGTGTTTTTAACAGACGGACAGACAAGGAGACAGTCGGAAATGGCTAAATATTAGGGTATTCATTTAATCGGGCTTTGCTTTAATCGGTTAATCGCTCGATTAATTAACCGAGGTTTTGGTTTAATCGGTTAATTATCGGCTTATTTTTCAATAAATCGGTTAACCGATTAATAAAGTTTTGTTTATAAATTAAGTAATTTCTATAAATAAAAATTAATAAATTATTTATTATTTGGAGCTCATTAGTAAAAAAAAAACAATAACATAACAATTCTTGGACTAAAACGAGGAAACAAAAGAATAATTCATAAATAGGTAATACATACCTTTTAATTAATACACACAGTAAATATTTTCAGTAGTTTTTGATCAATTAAAAAAATTGTTTGAAAGTATTTCAATCTAATTAATGTGATAATTGAATCAATTATTTTTTTAGATGAAAAAAAAAGTTAATAATGTAAATTTAATTTAATTAACAATTTAATTTTTTTGTTTGTATGAAAAAAATATTTTCTAAACCCATACGTGTATATGAGACGAAGCGAATAACTAAAAACACGTAAAAACATGTAAAAATTTCAAATTTAGTTATATCGGTTAATCGACATAAATTAACCGATTTAATCGTTAATCGAAAATAGCCAATTTTAAATTAACCGATCAGTTATTCGGGTAGTAATTAATCGGTTAACCGGTTAAAGGTTAACCGAATGAATACCCTACTAAATCAACTTAAAATTATTCAAGGAGCCAGAATATATACACTTTATGGGGTCTTAGATGTATAATTAAAAAGCTTCATACGGAATGACAAACTTAGTATGCCCTCATTCACCACTAGTGGTGATGGAGGGTATAAACAAATTACATATTTATAAATTATTATTTTTTTTGTTTTCTCGTTTTAGTTCAAGAATTGTTAAATTTGTTATGTTATTAGGTTTTTTTACAAGTAAACTCTATATAATAAATAATTTATGCATTTTTTATATTGAAATTGCTTAATTTATAGAAAAAACTTTATTAATCGGTTAACCGATCAATAACAAAATAAACCGATTATCAACCGCTTAAACCAAAACCTCGGTTAATTAATCGAGCGATTAACCGATTAAAGCCAAAGCCCGATTAAATTAATACCCCAGGTTCTAGTGATATAAAACTTAATTGAGCCAAAGTTCTTCAAAATATAATTATACGTTACGGTTCAGGAGCAGGGTCAAGGTGAATAATTGTTCGAAAAATGTACTATTCGTTCTGCAAACTTTCAAAAAAGTCATAAAAAACGTAACTTAATTCCCCATTAATCAATTAACTGTAATAAATTAACTTTGAAGTAAAAATTTTATAATATATGGTTCGAAGGACCATGAACAAATTCCAACTTATTATCTTGGAAATTGTGTATAATTAAACAACAGCCTTGAATAAGGCACAAGAGAAATTTTATTTGTTGCTTACTTATTGCTTTCTTTTCTATGAAAACACTGGGGTTTGTTGGGCTTAAGAACTTAAGTCGTTCTTGATTCTTTTAGTTTTGATTTCACACTATTTTTTGTTGCGGCGAAACTGCAGCGGGCAAATTCTGGTAGTCGTGATCGATTACTTATTCGATTCGAAAACAATTTTTTTTCTAATTCTTTTAGTCGATACTGTACGAATCGAAATTATTTTTTCAGTGTTGTAAAGCATTTATTTGAGTTTTCACAACACTGAAAATATTATTTCGATTCGTTCAGTATCGAATGAAAGAATTAAAAATAAAATTTATTTCGAATCGAAAAAGTTTTAGAGTACGACTGCTAGAATTCGCCCCCCCCCAGGATTTTGGTTTTTTTTTTTGTTAATATTTGTTTAATTTTAGTTTTGTTCCAAAGGAAAAGTATCTGCCGAGCGCGCACTTCAATTCCTCTATGGTTTTTTTGTGGTTTTTTTTTGCACCCGAAGGCCGAGTTCAATTTTGGGGGTGTTCGGATGCTGTCAGTCAAAGACAATAAGTCCGTCATCGGATTCGCTACAATCGTATGCATGGTCGATAAGATCGTCTTCGATAACGGCTGATCGATCTTCAACAGATGGATTAACGATTCGTTAACAGCTTGAGGATTGTATTCACTCCAAATATGGCAGCTTTGCTTATTGACTTAACCATTTATGCAGAAATATACATCGTAAAATGAACGAAATGCTCTGTTGACCTTTAATTACTCTGTGTAATTTAGTTCCGTGGAGGCAACACTGGGTTTTAGGCATATACAAGTGTTTTACCTAAAGTGTGGTTTATATGGAAACTAAGTTTTAAGCTGAATTAAAGTGATTTTCGGAAGGGGTTCTAATAGTAACTTATGCACCGACCGATCATTAAAAAAATTTGGAAGTGTGAATTCTAGTGTTATAAGTCTAAATTGCAATAAATTTGTTCATAACATTGTTTTTCGTTAGGGTTTTAAGCTGGGATCACACGATTGCCGTAATGCACCAATTTTCACACTTTTTAATACCCCAATCGTGTGACTGCACAATCAAATGCCTCATGTACCAATCGAGGGCACTATTGTGCTTACTTTTACCAATAAAATGCAACCCTGGTGTGGCAATCGTGTGACTACTTGATATGCAACCGCGCGTCAATAAAACTAAAGATAATGTACCAATATTTATTGGCTTCTTGTGCGGCAATAAACAACACAATACGCGCCAATATTTGCCTTTTTTAATAAATTTACTTTTGTGTGTTTCTTTTAGTAGGAATAAATTAAAAATAAAAATTAAATTTATCAAAAATAAACATTGGGAATTTAGCAAGTCATTATTAATAAATAAATTTTGTATTCCAGAATTTTTTTTTTATATTAGTGCAATAGCTGTTCAGGACAATATAAAAGAATATATACAGGAAAACAGAGAAAAATGTATTGAAATTCTTTAAAGCGAATTTATTTTTGAATATAAATATTCTCTATTTATTTTTCAATCAAATAACCACAATAATAATCTTTGTTTGAATATATGATACAATTTTCCTTTTTTTAATGAACAAGCCAACTAGAACTTTCAAACAAATAAAAAAGCTACCACAACAGCTGTTTTCGCAGTTGACACAAGTTAGAACGATCGTGTGATTGTGATGTGGCAATTATTGTACACATTTCGCTTTGTACCAACTAGCGGCAATTAAATTTGTATAAAACAGGACAATCATGTGTTTCAGAATATTTTATTGCGACAATTTCATTATTGTGCTTCAATGAAGCACAATCAAAATTGTGTCATATTGATGCATTTGCGGCAATCGTGTGATCCCAGCTTTAGGCTTATTAATGTACTTTCCGAGAGTGGGCTTCTTATTAGCCAATCATCACAAAATCTTGTAGAGTGATTTCTTGTTTTCCGAAACCAGACCTAAGCAAATTTAATTATTTGTTACGGATGTAGGCGTATTAAAGTGCTTTCCGGGTATGGGATTTATATAGAAACTATTGTAAATTATGAGCTGATGATTATGAATATTGATAGTATAATTCCTAGTCATATAAATCGAATAAATGTCAAACTTTATATTAAAACCTGCTAGTTCTAAAACCACTGTGCACAAAAAATCATAAATTTCTTTTAGAGTGGGTTCACGTACTTTTGGGCCCATTTTTTCTACTAAATGGATTGCTCTAGATTTCAGCCGCAAACTGCTTAATAAAATTATAAGCGATTTGACAGCACCGTTAATTTTTTCCCATAAGTCGTTCGGAAATGAGCCACTGCGGTGAATATTATTAAGTGTTTCACACGGAAAGACGAACGCTATATCACATGATGGTTGAGTGTTTAAAAATATATACAAGTTATTTAGCGATTTTTATATAAAGGGTGTTTTTTTTAAGCCTAATCGAACTTATGAAAGGGCTAGCTTTCTAACGAACTGTCATACTGCGCTCGATTTTTCTTTATCTATGATCATTTTACTTTAGCAAATCATCATGAAAGGATTCATGCCTGAACAACGTTACCAATTTATCCAAATTAACCTTTAAAATATGTGATCTTCTCCGAGAAAAGGGACCTAGTGTGGAAAAAAACGGGTTTGAACTTAAGAGTGGATTCATTTTCAAAAACTATGTCCCTCTTCTTGGAGAAGGTCTCATATGTTATCAATTCGCGCAACTTATTAACGATAAAGTTGTGTTAAGCGATGGGGCAATAGGGTAGACTGGCGTAATTTGGCTTAAATACTGTGGTGTAGGGTAACAGACGGTTGAAAATATGGATTTTTTTTTTTAATTTTTTTTCAGTATTTATTTATCGAATCTTCATATATTAAATATGAACTAACAATAATTAATCAAATCTTATCCTTATATTTGCTTTATGTCCTGCCAGTGCCAGACAAAAAAGATATCGTCATCAAGGTTTCTGTTCACATGTGTAGGTGTTTATCGCTCATCTGATTGGGTGAGTGCTACAATGTCTCTTCTCCTTAAGCGAGTGTGGCCGCCATAATTTAAAATATTTCGAGCTAATGGATTTGGGTGCAGTTCCATGCTTTTTAAATATTTTACTGCATATTTCGTTATCATAGTTTTTACTAATGGCACATTGAGATCCTTGTGGATATTTGAGTTTTTGACGTACCAGGGAGCGGCTGTGATTATTCGAAGAAGTTTATTTTGGCGCCTTTGAATTTTTTCGATATTAGAAGCCGATGCAATGCCCCATAACTGAATACCGTAGCACCAAATTGGCTTTAGGATAGAGTTGTAAAGTAGAAGTTTGCAATCGAGACTAAGAACAGAATTTCTTCCAATAAGCCAATTAATTTGGATTGCTTTTAGTTTCATTTGAGTTATTTAAGCTTCTATATGACATTTCCACGTTAAACGATCTAGATGTATACCGAGGTATTTTACATGCGAGTGTTGGGTTATTATTTGATTATTGATTTTAATAGGGCGGCATGTTTCCCGACGCAATGTCAATGTTATATGTGCGCATTTTTGCTCATTGATCTTTATCCTCCATTTTTTTTTTACCATCTTTCTCGTTCAAATATATGTAAGTAACGAGATGCTTCCTGACAGCTTGCGTGTACGCTTAGAAAAGCTGTATCGCAAATGTTGGGGTATGGGTGAAGCTGTTTGTTAGCATGTCGGAAGTATAAATTAAGTATAATAGAGGGCCCAGGATGCTGCCTTGTGGGACTTCAGTGTTAATTGGCTGTGGAGAAGTTAAAAAATCGCCTTTTTTAATAATAAATTGACGACCGACTAAGTAGCTTTCTAACAGCTTGTGTATGTTTGCTGGTAAGTTTTCCTGCAATTTCAGTAGTAATCCTTCATGCCAGACTTTATCGAAAGCTTGGGACACATCGATGAAGAGTGCTGAGCAATATTTTTTTTTTCTTTAAAGGCTTTTCTTATGACATTTACTATTCGATGAGTTTGTTCAATTGTGCTGTGCTTTCTTCTAAAACCGAATTGGTGGTTTGGAATACATCTATTTTCATTTAAAATCGGCGTTAATTTTGACACAAGTAGTTTCTCAAATAGCTTTGAGATATTGGATAATAAGCTAATAGGCCTGTACGACTCAACTTTTGTGTGCTCCTTTCCTGGCTTTGGTATCATAGGTAACAGATGGCGGAAAATAGGGATAACATTCGATTTTTTGTAATTACAATTTGGCGATAAGTTGACTTCGAGAAATGAACCGGTCAATTGTCCGCCAAGGTCGAGTCATTTGACACCTCTCGATTATTTCAAGCTGGGCTAAGTGAAATCACTGTTATATGTTAATAAACAGGCAACAATTGCTGCCATGACGGGACATACGGCCAGCAATGCTCAAAAAACTTAGCGCAAAATTGGATGTCAAGAACAGTCGTCAAGAACAGCCGTAGTGCTCGTATGCCCAAAATTTTGATCTTGCGAATAAAAAAAAAATTGTTATTCACAATTTGTAGTTTTATCGGGATTAAAAAAAACACCTTTAACAATACTACAGGTATAAATGATTTTTTCATGGAATTTCCCTTTAAAATCACACAAAAACAATTTATGATTCTATTATCTACTTTGACAGGTCTAGTCAAAATTTAACTGCTGATAGGAACTTTATCTGATTTTAATCTAGGTTAACTCTAAATCCCTTTTAAACCATAACTAAAATTGTGTGCAAAGTTATTGAAAATTTAATTTGATTATTAATGGAATTAACACACTCTGATTAGATTGTCATGTTTTTGATTAGAAGTATGAAACGATTAAAAAACCAACAACAATGTGGTTTTAATTAATAAGGCGACTATTAAATTTCTCTTGTAATTACTGCAAACAAATGTTAATCAATTAAGTGTAAATAAAATACTTTTTTCTAGTTAATTAAATTCATTTTCTAAAATTATAATACAAAAAAATAAAAAACAAAATAAACAAAAAATTTAAAAGTGCTTTTTTTGTTAAATTTGTTTTTTTAGTTTTAACAATTAATAATTGTAAACAATGTGAAATGAAGTTATGAAAAAATTATACATTATTTTAATCCACAAGTTTATTTGTATAGAATATGCAAATATGCGTATAAATGTTTGCAAGTGTGTGTGTGTGTGCATGTAAATACACAGCGGGAAAAAGAAGTGATACGGATGCCTTCTAGAAGGCCTCTCTACATCTTCTTTTGGATATACAAGGCCTGTTCACTCAATTCCATATTCATATCTCTTTTTTATACACGTTGTCATTGCGGGGTAGACCTTCCGCTCTCACTTTTTTGAGAGTTACATAAGAATGGCAACTGTATAAAAAAATAATTATTTTGCTTTTGCTTGGGCAAAATAACAATACAAAAAAAGTTACTCCTTCTCTTCTCCTTTCTCATAAAATGGAATTTGGAATGTGTAACTTATCTTTTCTTCGAAAGAGCCGAGGCCTTTTATGAGATATTCCTTAGCAGGCCCTTAATAAGGCCAGCAGTAAGAAGGTCTTCAGAGTTTTCCCGCTTGGGTATTTGTATTCATACACATACATTAAAATGAGTGTCTGTGTTTTAACCATCCTTTTTTTAACACCTTTATATGCAAAGCGGGAATAGTGAGTGAGTGCTCTTTTTTCAATGTAAATATTTCAAATAAATATTAAATGCGTATAAGTTTATACAAATATACACTTTTATATGCAAAATATTGCATATTTATAACTATTGGGTGGTGTAAAGAACAATTTATATTACAATATTGATGTTGTATTAAAAACTTTTAGACAACTAAAACTATAAAAAAGTCTTATGGCCTGCTGGAAGATCTCGACAGCAAATTTAAGCGATCGCCATCCATTCACTCAATTTCGAATCAGATTGGGTTCATTAATATAGATAGCTTTCGATCGCTTACTCTTAAGGGCATAATAAACCGCACAAATTGCTTGGAAAACATGCACTTTGTTTTTGCTTCTGTTTGCCAATAAACTACACAATCATATATCGTACAAACATTAATTTTTCATTTTTGTTTTGCTTTCAATGAATGCTGACGACGATTGTGCGGCGGCAATTTTGCCCGCTATTTGTTAAAAACCCCGAAGAAATATAAAAGAAAGAAAAATAATTTGCAGTAAAGAGTGCTCTAAACAAAAAACTGTTTGGGGTAAACAATGCTGTTAAAAAAATTAAAAAAATTGCCAAGCTATTTGTGAGGTTTATTATGCCCTTTACGAGTGTTAATATTTATTACTTACATACAAGGCTAATTCATACAGGTGACCGCATCATGAGATAGAGTTAAGCTAGCTATCCCTTTTTTTGAAAAATATTGTGTATATTGTTTTTGTAAAAAGTTAGAGTGAATGTCAAAATTATTTGTTGAAAATATAAACAAGGGATTTTTTTTTTTAAAATATACACAATTGCTTTAGAAGTTAAATCTTTGTCCTGTATTGCAAATTTGTTGTGGCTCCACTTATGGCTAACACACTTTTAATTTATATATTAATATTCACATATTTTGCTTTATACAATTTACATAAGTTTTTTTTTTAAGTATTTAGATTTTTATAAAATATAAAATAATTAATAGTATAATTAATAGCAAATAATCAAGCTCGAGGTCTTTCTTTTGTTTTAAAATTTTAACTAATTTTTTCACAAAATGTAAACAGAGCATGACATTCACTATACCCACAAATAAATAAACAATAAACAGATGACTCGAAAATGTCACCTGTATGAATTCGCCTTGCTTTCATATTAAACAAATATAGTATTGCCATATAAGATATAATTTGTTGTGTTTTTGTTTTAAAGAAACAAAAATAATAATTTGCTTGGTAAGTTAAACAACCGCGTTTGAAATTAAATTTTATCAGCTGTATAAAAATGACAAAAAACATTTTTTTTTGATACCAAAACTTAACACAAGTTAAATTGAATTGAAAACAAAATATACAAACAAAAAATTACAAAAATCATAAAAACAAATAAATAAACCAATCAAAGAAGTGTAAAATAAAGTTAAATTAGTGCCAAGTCAACCTTTTGATGGCATCAGCTTGCTTCTTGGCTGTCGTCGCATTTCTTTCTGCCACTCGCAGTTGAAGGCAAATGAAAGACAGTTAATCCACAACGACAGTCTTTCTCTTTTTACCGGCTCCGTTTGGATGGAGTTTTAAAATTTTTGCTGTTTTCCTCCAAAATTTGTATTGTTTCAACTCATTTATTGGGACCTGTCTCTTCAATTTTGTTTTCTTGCGTAACCACCGTCGTAGCTTTAGAAACTCTTGGTGGTTACTCCACTGGTATCTGCTGACTGAGTTTCAGCATTTTCGAATTTACCCCCAAACACTACCACTAGGTGCTGCAGCCGATGACAAAGGCAGGGTCCCATTAATTTTCTGTTCTAGGAAAGTTATTTTTTTTTTATAAATACCACCATCATCCTCTCGCAGGCTTATGTTACTTTCTAAAATTTTTCTTTTTATCCTATATTTTAAATCTGCCCATGTCTGTAAATATAAATATTTTTTCGAAATCAATTCACGCATATTTTTTTTTTGCCTTTAATTGCGAGGGCGGATTGTTGATGCCATAGGCATTTCATATGACAGTGTGGTTTTGATTTTAAATGATCAGCTGGGTTTACGAAAGCCGTTTTTTGGGATGCACGCGGGATGCACGGTTAATCCACAAAAACAGTCTTTCTCTTTTTACCGTCTTCGTTTGGATGGAGTTTTAAAATTTTTGCTGTTTTCCTCCAAAATTTGTATTGTAAAATTGTCCACTTTCCTTGCACCAATCCATTAAGCCAACATAATAATATTTATGCAAGTAAATAATTTTTTTTGTCGATATTTTATGAGCTGTTGCGTTTATCATTTATTATTTATTTATTGACGCATATTTAAATTGGCCTAGAGTACACAGACTCTTACGTTAATGACATTATAGATTATTATTTTAATCAACCAACCAACTGACCAACAATATATTTATACTTTAAATGGAGCAGAAGCTCTGAAATGACCAACTGTATTGTACACTCTTCGGGAATCGTTGTGTTGTGGTGTTGGTTCGTTAGTTGGTGACTGTCGAGCGATGGTGTTTGCTAGTGGTCAGCTAAAGTGTTATATTCATATTATGGCCAGGTTGACATAATAGTAAATAATACAATGTAATAATAAATAAAAAAAAAAAATACTTGTAACAGAAAAATACAAAAATAAAACAAATATGAGTGCTTTAATGGACAGCTTCGAATCGTATATACCCTTCATCATAGAATGTACTAAGTAATACCTATTCAGCCATGATCTAAAAAACGAATTCGAGTTAAATTAATATCGAACAAATTTTGAAAACCACCAAATTTTGAAAGTTTACACAAAAATGCCTTTTTATATACTTTATGCTTCGAGTTCGACTTTTCCTTACCAAAACTACTCTTGAATCCGGGAAAACTGCGGTTATTTAAAAAAAAATTAATTGAATTAAAATATTTATCGATTTGAATTTCACTGTATTTCGATTTACAGAACATTTTTTGACATTAACAATCTAGCACATCAAATATTGGCATAGGACCCCATAAAATTTGAATTCAAAAGCGCACAAGAATCGTTATTTTACTTTGTCCTCATAACGAGAAAAGAGTTGCCAACACAAGCTAGAGTTTTAAAATATTACACAGTCTTACAGGACTGTTCTGAAAATCACATTTTATCAAAGTGATTTGAAATCAAAAGAAAGGTGTTCTGGGCAAATTATTTTATGATTTCAAAACGTTCAGCTACGTAAACAACTTTTTAAAATCACTTTGTTATTTTTCCGACTATTGTAAGATGACCATCATAATAAATTACTTAGGCCCTAATCATGTACAACGCAGCGCAACGCCAAACAATAACATTGAAAGCACAAACAATGTCATAAATATTTTGTAATTTTGTTGTTGCTTTCAACAGAAATTCATGTACCGTTTTAAAATTTTCAACGACACAAGCAATGGAGCGTTTGAAATTTTAAGACGCAATGTGAATTTCTGTAGAAAGCAACAACAAAATTACAAAATATTTATGACATTGTTTGTGCTTTCAATGTTATTCTTTGGCGTTGCGTTAGTTCTGTGGCGTTGCGCTGCGTTGTACATGATTAGGGCCTTAATAAAATATTCAATGTGTTGTTCATTAATTTTTTATGCAATAAGCTGTTTTATTTACAACAACTCATTTAAAATTAAGAAAATTCGACGACAGTACAAAAATAAAATTTGCTTTTGTGACTTCTGTTGTAATTTCAGGCTTATCTTTTCAGTTGAATAAAAGATCGCTAATTTGCTAATAGTGATAGCAAAGTCTCATATTTATTAAAAATCGTAAAAGCTGTGAAGAATCACAGGAAAAAACCGCTTCTATCAGCGAACATGGCAAGAATTCACGAAAAATGGCAAACTTGTAAACAAACCTTAAAATTTATTTGAAATCGCTAAATGGGCTAAAAAACAAAATGTCGGAAAATAACAAAATATTTTTGCAAAAATAGCGAAAATTCGCGAAAATTTTTAATATTTCAAACAAGCCATAAAATTGATAAGACGTCCCTAAAACTATAAGGAATGGCAAAAATTCGGTAAAAATTGATAAATTAGTGGAAATTCGCAAAAATTTGCTAACAGCAGCCAGATAGCAGTCTTCTATTTATTATAAATCGTTAAAGCTGTAAAGAATCAGAAAACTTACAGGAACAAATCGCTTCTATCGCGAACATGGCTAAAATTCGCGAAAAATTGCAAAATTTGAAACAAGCCCTAAAACCAACTTGATATCAGCAAATCGGTTAAAAACAAATTATTGGAAAATAACATAAAACGCGTTAAAAAATGAGCCATGACTTTGAAGAACAAGCAGGTGTTAAAAACTTGTGTTTGCTTGTGCCTTCGACAATTGAAAATCACACCAAAAACACAAAAACGGTGTGATTTACAGAACACCACAAAATCACATGTGTGATTTTAAAAGCACATGTGATTTGAAATCACGTGATTTTCAGAACAGGCCTGATAGATTTTACTTGGTCCAAAATAAATATTAAAATACCATAAATTATGTGTATTAACAGAATGTAGTTTAGAGTTTGTTTGCAATCACGAAGGAATCCATTAGACTCCATTGTCTCATAAACAAGCAGTGATGCCAGAATTCCTTCACCAATAATGGCTAAATGTCGACAAAAAAAAAAAGGCTAAATACTCATGGTATTTAACCAAAAAAAAAAAAGAAGGTCTTTCACTTTTTGAACAAAATAACAAGTAAGAGTGCTATATTCGGCTGTGCCGAATCTTTGATACCCTCCACCGACAGAAGTTTGTTCTATGTGATATCTACATATCGCTCATTTCGTGCAAGACCGTCACAACTCAAAATTTGGCATTTTCGAGTTAGTAATGCAGAAATGTTCTTCTCTTAAATCTCTACAAATTGATCTAAGAACGGAGAGAATTATCGAAAAAATAACGGTAATACAGATGCTTGTGACGCTATGACCTCTCGTAACAAACTTGAGCAATTAACATCAACAAGGTCACATTTCAGTTTGTGTTTGGCATTCCTCTTGTACATGTGGTTTTCTTTGTAGCAAAAAAAGAAACATTTGATTTTATAACTGTATTTTAGTGAAAGAGAAGGTGAGAAATAATAGGTTGGAATCTTAAAAAGGCTCTCCTGTAAAGTTTCAAATTTTGAGTTGTGACGGTCTTGCACGAAATGAGCGATATGTATTATTAACTAATCTTCATAAAAACTAACGTCATCAGCGTTGAAATTGTTTGTGGTTTAGACTTATATAAAATTATTGACCTACAATAAGAAAATCTTATGCGTTTCTTGTTAGAACTTTGAATTTCACAAAATTGCACGATATTTTTTTTGGCCATATGAATCTAAGTTGGAAGAAATTTTACCGGAATATCTTTATCTGTTATAATTTTAGGCGAATTAAATTATTTTTCCAAAAAGGGCTGAGGGCCGAGAGTAGGGTTTATACGGGGCCTATACAGAAAAACATAGCGAAAAATTATGCATCGCTAACTCCAAAATTTAACTTTTTGAGTTAAGTCAATATTAAAGTCAGTGAGCGATATACTTATGCATGTAGGTACTTTTTTTATTAGAAAAATCAAATCATCATTATAATCGTCGTTGTTTTTGCCATAGCAGGCGAGTTGGCTCATTATAGTGGCCTTGAACGATTTTGTTCACGACTTGTACCTCGTGGCTTTTAAAACACTAAGGCCGAGTTTTTGCGATGTGGATTAAATTTAAACGTAGTTTAACATACTCTGAAACTCGAATTTTTCCGGTGAAATTAAAGACCAACATTTTAAGCAAAACTAAGCTATTCCGTCATAATTTTGTATACAAACTTGGTAATTTCACTTAGTTCTTTTTTTTGCCTAATGACAGCTTAAGTCAATATAGGCTGTTCCAAAATGCGGCTTCACTTTATCCCATTGTGTTAATATTCATGAAACTGACATTTCAATGGATAACAACTAGAAAATATGTAAGTTTTTGTTGCAAGTTAAAATTTTGTTTATGAAAAATCGGCCAAAAAGCTTCATAAATGGCAAAATTGCTGAAAGAAGCTTAACTAAAATGGCTAATTACTAAATTGACTTTTCTTCTGGCTAAAATGGCTTAATTTGCATCACTGTATAAGTTTCATCTCGGAAGAAAGCGTAGCAATGGTAGAGCTAGCTAGCACTTTAAAAAAAGTTTATTATGGAATATGAAACACCGCATGTCCAAGTTGGAGAATTTTTTTGAACACATTGTTGACAGTTCCAAAATAAATTCAATTGAGAGTTCGGAAATTTTTATTTTCTATTCGACATGCTCTCCAAAATCTGGATTCTAAAATTAGTATGTTTTGCAAAAGTGAAATATTTTACTAATTTTTATATGTTATACTTCTTTGGTTGGTTGGTTGTAGCGGTAGTTCACTTTGAGCAAACTGTCAAGTAGAGTCGAAAGAACTCTGTTTGGACAAGACCACACCATTCATAGGATATATTGTAATTAACACTGGTATGGTATTAGAGCCAGCCTGCCGCCGTAAGGCATCTCAGTAGGTAATTAAGCTTAGAACCATTCTGAAGTTAACAGTTAACACCGGCTATTCGCAGAGGAGATAGACAACCTATTTCCTTTTTTCCCTGCTATCGCAACTGCAATAGTGGACGTTCAAAGGATCTCGAAGTCAACTTGCATGCTTAGCTAGGATCGAATGTCCCAGCAACCTTAATATATCTTTATTCTATTACTGGTTATAAGTTGCATAAAGCGTTTTGGTTCGAAAGAGGTCTCCCATGACTTGGCCACTCTATATTTTTCAACGTTATGCCATCTGTTTACTGACTTTGAAGGAAAGAGCATGAAGATACTACTTTTACTAAAACCCAGCGAAACTCTTAGATCCTTTGCTTTTAATCATTTTATGTTCTAAACGCTTTTATTAATTTTTTTTTAGAAAATATGTTTCATATTGTTAGTCATATTAGAGTGCACAAAATATGCGTTGGGCCAATAGGCCGACTTAATTCATTGTCACTATGAAGTAGGCGAAATATAAAGAGAAAATATTATCAATATATTAGCACTGTAGCTGTTCGTTAGTGACCGAACTCAACTGAAACACATTTAGTCGGGAGGACATTTGTAAAAAGACTAGGTGAAATATTGGACCTATTTAGCCCAACTACTCAAACATTTTATCTCGACAATATTTAAGTCGCATCTTACTGTCTAAGTATATAAAATTTTATCGCAAGTGCTCCAAAACTCCGATTCTGAAAGGACAGTTGATTGGGCACTAGATACAACAAGTTTGCGATTAAACTTATAATCCATACTGAACAAACCTTGTATAAAAATAAGATTTGAGTAAAATGTTTTAAAAATCTTCTCCCCAATGATATGTAAGGGACATCCTAAGGACATTATACTTGCTGGTGTTACATCCTTCGGGGTAAGAAGGTGCAACAAATACCCATTATACGGCAGATAGCCAAATTAGTAGGCCTTCTTAGTACCCAAAATCGCGAGAATGAAGATCTCAAAAAGTCAGTTTTAAAGGCCGTTTGTGCGGAATTTTTTTCTATTGTCGGATCTCTAGGTGCTGTTGCTTTCAGGGAATAGTGCTTGCCTTGAGCAATTGAGGATAAATAGCTCTAGTTTTATGCAAGGGCCGGGTATATAAGTATACAATAAAACCTTCACCATGAAGGTGCCCTCAACACTGGTGAAGTTAATCCCAGTAATCACGTTAATCCTAACAAATCTGTGTCTCAATCCTAATTTGAGACGGACATTTGTGTAGGGGACATGACCGATTTTATTGATACACTGAATACTCTTCATACCTTAGATATGTATATGTAAATTTCATCGCCTAGCTCTTATGGTGTGGTTGCCATTGAGCTATGTTCAGGGGGTAAAACGTGGTGATGAACCGATTTTGCTAATTTTTATTCGATACGACGCATTCAATGTAAAAGTGCATCAGAGAAGCCTGCAAATTATGGACCGATCTTGCTGAATTCCGAAAGCAATAATAATATGTAAAAATCTAGTTTGCTCTATATCTGGGGTCATCGAAAAGTTGCTTTCAACATACAACGGAAAACACGGATGTCGTTTAATCAACTCCTATATTTATAGGGAACCAAGATGTTAAGTGGGGTCTCTTAGATCAATGGCAAACTTATATATACCCTTTTCGTCTATGGTGAAGGGTATCAAAAGAGAAGCGGAATATGTATGAATGTGCCAGATGATGTGAGATGATGTGCCACAAAATAAAAAGTAGAGTAAATTAGTGATGTTTGAAAAATTAATTTCCAAAATTAAAGATGCTACAAAAATAACTTTGCCGAACATGCGAAGCGTAGTAATTTATATAACAATATAATATATTATGGCCTCATTTTGTATGTATATATTCATTTTAACTGGCTGGCAACTTCTGAAAAAAATAATTGATTTTTCATATTTTTTAATGGAAAATATTTAAATAATAAAATAACAAAATAATTTTCAAATAGTTCACAATTTTTAAGGTAGTAATATAATAAAGTTGAACATTTTTCGAAAGGTGGAGTTAACCTTTTTTGCTTCTGACATATCCATATAGAGATGCAAAGCAAAACAGACAATCGCAACAACTTAAATCAAATTCAAGTGTCAAACGAAATTAAAGCTTAAATAAAAATGTAAGTTCCATTTAGATACACAGAGGCATAAAATTAAATAGAGAATATTAAAAGAAGATGTGTCAGTTAAAATTATAAAAAATGTTTTAGTTTTAGTCTAGTTTGTGTTGATAATGCCCTGTAAAAAGATGGGGTCTGTTTATATATAGGCTTACCTGACAAAGTTGGGAAAAAATCGCCTCTAACCAGGACAGTACAAATTTAAAATTTTAATAGTTATTTTTTCTATTATTTATTAGTAAAAACATAAGAAAGCATTACATTGTTAATTATAGATTGTCACTGATATAAAATTTAAGTGGATTCGGTGTTATAAAATTGCTTTTGAAAAAAAATGTCAAATCAAGAAATCTGAAAAACTTGGTGTCCATAAATCAGCAATCTGGCAAAGGTATTTTCTTGTTTACATATTTTTAAAAAAACAAACTAAAGAAATTGGAATTTCGTCATTAATTTTTTTAATTAATTTATTTATTTAATATCAATCTAATAACAAATTTTGCTTTATGTATATTTTTTTTTTTGATAAATATTTTGAAAAACAAACTTTTTAATTTATGTACATATTTTTTTTTTTATATTTTGAAGAACAAAATTTTTGTCAGCTGTTAAAAACAGGGCGGTCCAATTTTGTGTTTTGTTCTCGTCAAATAAAAAATTGCATTATTACAGGGTCGGCTAGACATTTCGCTGCGGGAAATTTGTGTCAATTGCTCGTAAAGCACTTAACCCGTGACCAGTGAAAAAATTTTATAATTAAAAGGAACGAATTGTGATAGGTGAAAACAACAAAACACTTAACTGGTGATAATGTGTTTAGAGTGAAGTTGGTCCAGTGAAAAGGTAATTGGCCCAAAACTATTCATGTGATTGGATTTTGTGCGGGTAGTGGCTGATTCTCTCAAGTTCTTTTACTTTATATGAAGGGGATCTATGATATTGACATGGTTCATTTGTGACAATATCTGCGACAAGCATTATTTTAGCCGAAATTGGATGTGTCCATTAAGGTTATTTCAGTTACCTGTTAAAAAGTGTCAAAAAGGTGCAAATTAACCTCTCGTAGGACATCGCCATGTTTAAGTGACTTGTCACGTGACAAGTTTAGTGATAGTTCCCCTTCCCCAAGGGTTTATACATGTACCTTTTAACAAGGTGGTATTTTTTTTGTAGAAAAGAAAACACCATTAGTCTTGCTGTAAATTTTTTCGTAGTTCATTCTTGTTTAGTATCAGTTCAGCTCCAGTTGAGCTGCAGTTCAGTTCTTGTTCAGTTATAGTTCAGTTCTAGTTCAGCTCTAGTTCAGTTCTAGCTCAGTTCTAGTTCAGTTCTAGTTCAGTTCTAGTTCAGTTCTAGTTCAGTTCTAGTTCAGTTCTAGTTCAGTTCTAGTTCAGTTCTAGTTCAGTTCTAGTTCAGTTCTAGTTCAGTTCTAGTTCAGTTCTAATTCAGTTCTGGTTCAGTTCTAGTTCAGTTCTGGTTCAGTTCTAGTTCAGTTCTAGTTCAGTCTTAGTTCAGTTCTAGTTCAATTCTAGTTCAGTTCTTGTTCAGTTCTAGATCAGTTCTAGTTCAGTTCTAGTTCAGTTCTAGTTCAGTTCTAGTTCAGTCTTAGTTCAGTTCTAGTTCAGTTCTAGTTCAGTCTTAGTTCAGTTCTAGTTCAGTTCTAGTTCAGTTCTAGTTCAGTTCTAGTTCAGTTCTAGTTCAGTTCTAGTGCAGTTCTAGTTCAGTTCTAGTTCAGTTCTAGTTCAGTTCTATTTCAGTTCTGGTTCAGTTCTAGTTCAGTTCTGGTTCAGTTCTAGTTCAGTTCTAGTTCAGTCTTAGTTCAGTTCTAGTTCAGTTCTAGTTCAATTCTAGTTCAGTTCAAGCAGTTCTAGATCAGTTCTAGTTCAGTTCTAGTTCAGTTCTAGTTCAGTTCTAGTTCAGTCTTAGTTCAGTTCTAGTTCAGTTCTAGTTCAGTCTTAGTTCAGTTCTAGTTCAGATCTAGTTCAGTTCTAATTCAGTTCTAGTTCAGTTCTAGTTCAGTTCTAGTTCAGTTCTAGTTCAGTTCTAGTTAAGTTGTAGTTCAGTTCTAGTTCAGTTCTATTTTAGTTCTAGTTCAGTTCTTGTTCAGTTCTAGTTTTAATACAGTTCTATTTTGTTCAGATCTCGCTTTGTTCTACTTCAGTTCTGTTCAGTTATACATACATATACCGACCGACGATCTGTTTTAAAGCATCAATTCTTCAGTTATCGAAACGATAATTCAAGCGTTGACGAGAATTGGCAAAAATATGATTTACTAAAGGAAGCATTTATTTAATTTAATACTCCCATCGCGTCTCCAGCTCCAGGGGAATGACTGTTTTCTTTTGCCAAGTGACAATCATTGTCTGATGTTTCGTTTCAAAAGTTAATTTTAATGAAGGCCAATTGTCAAAATATGTAATTATTATTGTCCGACCATTTAATCGGCTTCGGTATCGGCCAATAACCGCTGCTCGACGTTTGTTAATAAAATTTTTTTGTTTGTTTTTTTTTATTACCAAAAGTTTTTATAAAACAATTGTTATTGTTATGTTTGATAAATTAGTTTAAAACTTACTATTTTTTTTTAGCTATTTCTCTTCAGCTTTTTTAAATTACGATCTTTAGTTAATGTTGTTTATGTTTTGTTTTTTTAATTAATAAATTAAAATTTATCGATTATGAAAACTTTAAACTGGTTATCAACTGTTTCGAAAAAAATTTTAGTGCAAATGAATACGCAATTTTTGAAAGTAATCAAAACGAATCAAAAATAATCGGATAACTTTTTGATTACTTTTGATTATTTTGTAGTAATCGTCAGTAATTCGGTTTATTTTTCGATTAATTGTAATCGTAGTCAATTAGTAATTAGAAATTTTGTCTTATAGAATTATATAATCATTACGTTTCTTTTTAAAAAGTAATCTAATTGATTACTAATCGTAGTCGATATTTAACAGGTATGATATAAAGTTCAGTTCTAGTTTCGTTCTAGTATAATACAAGTTCAGTTATAGTTTAATTTAATTTCAGCGCTCGTTCAGTTTAAGTTCAATTCTTGTTCGGTTTTAGTACAGTTCTAGTTCAGTTCAAGTGAAGTTGTAGTTCAGTTCTAGTTCAGTTCTGGTTCCTTTACACCACCATTTATGTCTCCTCTTCGAGCTCTTTTACAATAACTATCAAATTATATTTAAATTCCTTATTTATGTGTGAACATTTAAAAAGGAATTATAAAACAAACAATAAAAACGATTTCATTGTAATCACATTTAACGTTTATTTATCTTTTTTGTACGTCTGTATTATTTGTCTTTTTGTATTTAATATTTTTTTTGGTTAAACAAAGGATCAGTTGTGAAATGTGATTGATACTTTTAAAAAGCATTGTTGACATTTTCATTTCATTATATTTTCAATTTTTAAACAAATATTTATACAAATTTTTTAATGACACCATACGATTCAATTACTAATTGGTTTACTCGGTCGTTCAATTTTTATTGGTGTCGCAAATTTCCTGACTTTTTTTTTTTTTGTAAAACTTTATTGCCAGTGTTTTTTTTTTTAAAAAAGGGAAATTTAATAAATTTTTTTAAATAAAATTTTTAGCAATATGTGAGATAGAGATTTTAATTAAGCCTTTTTTGCTTTATTTTTTTTAAGTGAATGAAAAAAATATTAAAAATGTAAAGAACTATCTGTATGGGGCTCTTCGTACTAAGAACGATATGAGCTAAATTATTTAGTTTTAATTGCTTTGTACGAAATAGGACCCAAAAATTATATGGAATTGAGTACATGAGTATTTCTATAGAAAACTAAAGGTATGTGTAGACCTAACAAATATTTGACAAACAATTCCAACAAAAGCATGACCAGCAAATTGAACACACTTGTGCTTTATTTTTAACAATTTTTATTGACAAATTAAAGTTATCTATATTCGGCCTTGCTATTTATAAATAAAAATGCTTTAATTACGAGCTCGAGGTCAGTAGTGCAAATAAATTTTTATTTTTATTTGTAGCCGATATTTCGATACTCTTTGAGTATCACATCTGGACTTGTAAAAAATTATTTATATTGAACAACCGACTTAAAAATTACTGTTTCTTTCTTAGCGTCGTTTGTTATTAAACTGAACTGTTATTATTGACTTCCTTATCTTTATTTGTAAGAAGATAATCGTATAATTCAGTTAAGAAACTGTTAAATGATGTCTGATCCAACAAACGTTTTGCAAAAGCAAACAATTTTTTAATAAAACTAGTGGTTACGTGAAGGAAGTCAAATATTTAAAAGTTTTGAAGCATTTTTGGGAAACAAAAAGTTCAGAATATGAAAAACCTACTTTTGTATTTTGTATTAAAAATTGTCTCTAATCACCAAGTTCATAGAATCAAGCAAACAATTTGTTGATTTTGCACCTATTACCAAAATGATTATATTGATTACTAAAACTTGCAAAAATTTAATATTGTGAATACTTTTTTTCAATAAATAATATTTTTAATTTTAATTAAAAAAAATCATCAAAAAATGTTGTCGTTTTAAACAATGTGTTAATTGATTTAATTAAATATAGCACAGATTTTGACATTTCCCAACAACAACTCTACAAGTTGAAATTTTTTTATTTTAAACGAAAAAAACCATTAAGATTTCTTGTTATTTAATTAATATTTTTATTAAGAATTTATTTCAAAACCACTAAATTGTTAATTAAATCAAAATTATATTTTTAATTTTCACAAATAGATATTGGGAATTATTTTTTTTCATAAGCAACTTTGTTATATTCAACATTTTTTTTATTTTTCGAGTTTAATCTATGAGTTAAATTTCAGTTATGTATTTTATAAAGCTTTTTTGTAATAGTTCTATTCCTTAAATTTTTTTAGGAATGACTTTATACACTACCAGACTATTATCTTATATCCTCATACTCATAGAATAAATTCGAAAAATAAAAAAATGTTGAATATATTGAATTTTCTTTCAACTAAAAAATAATTGATTCAATAGTCACATTAATTAAATTGAAATACTACTTAAACAAATTTTTTAATTGATAAAAAACAACTAAAACTTTTTTCTGTGTTTAGAACTTAAGAAATACTAAACTCTTAAAATAACAGCTTTTCGTCGGAATTATTATTTAAAAGTCAACCAGATGCTCCAGCTCTTACACTTTAGAATGGAAAGGCCCCTACATGACATTTGTGAATATTGATTTGTTATATACAATTTTTGTATAAATATAGTTTTCTTTTTTGTTTTATTTATGTATGCACATTTAATATAAATATTTTATGTGTGAGCATAAAAAGAGGCATTAAACAAACACGTCTGAAATACAAAATAAATAAGTATTCATACAAAGTAATTACAAAAAGTGTGAAATTCAGCTGGTTATATACGAGTACATATTTTATTTATTTATTTACTGTTTTTTTTTTTTTAAATATTTAAAGTAAAAAAATTATTAAACTAACTAAGTATTGCAATCAAAGCTAATCTCAACTCGAAACACAAATAATTCATTTATTTTAATTCTTGAAACTTTTAAATTAAATGTTGCAAAAATTTGAGTTTAGTTTATCTTTCAATAAAAATTTTTTTTATTGCTAAATAAAAGCATGATAAATATTAGATTATTAAAGATTAAATTATACAAAAAAAAAATATTTAAGTTTGTTTAGTTAAATCTTAAATAGTGTTTTCTATTAACAAAACAGGAACTGCTAAAAATATTAAGCGTTAAATAGAAATGAACTAGTACTGATTAAGAACTTATACTGAATCAGAACTGAATTAAAAATTAAATAGAACTGAACTTAAACTGAAATAGAACTGAACTTAAATTGAATCAGTACTGAAATAGAACTGAACTAGAACTGAAATAAAATTTAGCTAGAACTGAATTTTTTATCAAAGTTAATTTCGGGAATACATAATTTTTGATTAATAAGAGTTTGCCTGTTATGCTAAATTCCCAATTTTTATTCTTAATAAATGCACTGAAATTTATTGTTTGGGGATAATCTAGTTCCTATGCGCATTTCACTGGTTGCTTAGGCCCTTTTTCCACAGTTTTAGGAAAAGCTAAATATATTATACAAATGAAACTGTAAAGCAAATGAGAATTACACACACTCAAGTTTTTTTGCAACGATAACAAGGCTAGACAATACATCAACAATAAACAGGGAGTTTATTTTTCTTTACATACCCTTGTATAATATCTTAAGCTTTTCCAAAGTCTTTGGAAAAAGTTCTGATGATCTGGCCAAAGCAACCAGTGAAATTAGCACAGGAACTAGATTATCCCCAATACATTAATACAATAAATTTCAGTGCATTTATCAGGAATTAAAAATGGGAATTTAGCACAACACAATATCTCGTTCATATATAAAGAATTTTTTTCTATTATTTTTTATTACTAGTTGCCTTGTAAGGACTTCTAAGAATTATTAAATAAATTTAACGAATTAGTACAAAACTAAAACAACTTAAGTAGTTTATAAGCTTAAATTCAATTAAAATTTTATTTTATGTGTAGTTTGGGTTAGATACAATGGGCAGCCGACACGAGGACGGCTCACTTGGGTCCTTATAGCGGCCCCTTTAAGATACCCTTTGCCAGCGACAAGAATCAGCCAGTATTCACCAGACTATTCCACAAAAGGCACTGGAGTCTCGAACCACCCCCACGACCTGTAGAACAGAGAGATCGTTTTCAGTCCCTTATTGGACATATCGTCCAGACATGGCAATTCCGGTCTCCCAAAATGCCTTAACCTAATATCACCGAGACCGGGGCATTGGCAGAGAAAGTTTAACACCGTCTCTTTCTGCTCCTCATCATGACAACTTCTTCAGTAGTCATTATAAGCAAGACCCATTCTCCCCGCATGAGTCCCTATCACCCAGTGACCCATAATAACCGATATCACCGTCCTTAAGTAGCACGCGATTGAGCAAGTATACTCCCCCTGCAATCTCTCCAGAGCCCTTCACTACGACTTACGTCTGATGACAGTCTGGCAGCGAGCCATTAAAATGTAATGTAAAATGTAATCAAGTTTACTAATTCAGAACTTGGGCGTTGAACTGAAATAAAAATTAACTAGAACTAAACTAGAACTGACATACAACTGAATTAAAAGTGAACTGGAATTGATCTAGAACTTAAAAAGAACTTACTATAAACCGAACTTAAACAAAGTTGAACTGAACTAGAACTATAATTGAAGTAACCATATTTTTAGAATATTTTTAAGTTTCACCAAT
Source organism: Pollenia amentaria (assembly GCA_943735925.1). NCBI lineage: Eukaryota > Metazoa > Arthropoda > Insecta > Diptera > Polleniidae > Pollenia > Pollenia amentaria. The sequence goes on from OX031007.1 coordinate 30,195,628, forward strand.
TTTTAATTAATTTTCAAAATTTGTTGTTGATCTCACCAAAACTTTATCAATATATAGACATTTATTATACAGAAAAAATTTTTCCTAAGATTTTTATCAATTAAATAATTTTTTTGAAAATTATTTTAAGTTAATTATTTTATTCAACATTTTTAATTTTTCGAATTTATTCTATTATCTAAATTTCAGTTATGTTTTATTTTATGGTAGTGTATAAAGTCATTCCTAATAATTTAAGGAATGAAACTATTATAAATAAGCTTTATAAAATACATAACTGAAATTTAGCTCATAGAATAAATTGGAAAAATGAAAAAATTTTGAATATAATAAAATAGCTTATGAAATGAAATAATTCCCAGATTCTATTTAATTAATTTATGTTATTTGAATCAATTATTTTGTCAATTGAACAAAAACTTAATATTAAAATATATATTTAATTCAATAAAAATTATAATTGTTTAACAATAAATAAGTAATTAAAATATTAATAAAATAAATCAAAATCTTAATTGAGTTTTTCTTTTGATATAAAATAATTCAAACTCTTAAAATTGAGTTTTTCTTTTGAAATAAAATAATTCAAAATCTTAAAATTTGAAATTATTATATTGGTTATTGTCAAACATGAACTTTATTTATCAAAAATAATTTTTAATACAATAGTTGTGAAGTTTTTTTTTTTTTGGTAATGCTCGGTTTGAGTCTCAAAATCTTGAAAAAAGCTACCAGATTAAAAAAAGGTATATCTAGAACGGCACTAATATTGAAGTTTGTTATACAAAGTATATTTTAGAAAAATCTCTGAAATAAAATCTCATTATTCATTTCGGTTTTAGATATAACAAAGTGCTTTTCGGAATGATGCTTTGTGTGTGACCTGTGTCATATTCTGAATCAATTATCATAACAGCCTTTTAATGCGATTTCAAGTCTTAAGAAACTAAATTGGACCAAATTTCACCACAACATAATTTTTGTTTTAGTTTCAGACGTATTTAAGTGTTTTATATGGGCCCTATGGTGAAATATGGACCAATCATCACTAAATTAATTAATTTTTGATTAATCTTTAAATTATTTACTGCCTGTTCAACGATTTCGAATGTTAACGTTCGCATAGAAAAAATGCATTTAAAACAAAAACAAATTTTAAAATTTTGTTGCTGTTTTATATGTAATTTTCTTTAACGTTCGAAATCGATGAACTGGCAGTTATTGTAATTAATTTTATACAATTTTCTATTAAATCTAACAAATAATTTGATTACTAGTTTGCTCAATCCAACTACTTTATTAATTTGTTTTTAATCACCTGAGGCAATTGAATTGAATATAGATATTTTGTTAATTATTTATTAATAAATTAACGCGTTGTTTGCAATCGGACACTTTTCTTAATCATATTTTTGATTAAAATTAAAAGTATCATTTATTGAAAAAAAAAAAAATAAAAAAATTTAAATTTGAAATTTTTACAACTTTTTGAGATCAATTACACAGAAAAAATTAAAAATTGTTTTTAATCACCGAATTCATAGAAACAATCAAACAATTGGTTGATTTTGCAACTATTACGAAAATGATTATATTGATTACTAAAAATTTAAAATTGTGAATATTTTTTTTCAATAAATAATATTTTTAATTTTAATTAAAAAAATTATCAAAAAACTTTCCCGTTTCAAACAATGTGTTAATTGATTTAATAAGATATAGCTCATGTTTAGACAACTCACAACAACAATTCTACAAATTATAAATTATTTAATTTTAAACAAAAAAATCAATTATGGTTTTTTGTTATTTCATTAATATTTTAATTAGAAATTTAATTCAAAACAACTAAAATGTTAATTAAATCAAACTAAAATTTTTAATTTTATTTTTTAAGTTTTTAGTTATTCGAACTTTTTTATTATAATTTTTAAATTAAATAATTTTTTCAAGCTCGAGGTCTGTTTTATTTTTTATTTTTCATTATTTCAACATTCTTTGCATGTCATCTTCAGGAATAACGACTCATAAAAATACACAACAATTATCTTGTAGGAGTGCAATAATAGACCTACAAGATAATTATTGTGTATTTTTGTGACTCGTTATTCCTGATGATGACATCTAAAGGTTGTCGAGAAAAAAGAATTTAAAGAATAAAAAAGACCTCGAGCTTGAAAAAATTAATTGATTAAAACATTTTTAATTTTATTTAAACAAAAAAAAAAAATTAATTGATTCAGTTATCACATTAATTAAATTGAAATACTTTTTAAGCAATTTTTTTAATTGATAAGAAAAACTACTGATAATTTTTTCTGTGCAACCATTTTGGTAATAGGAGCAAAATCAACAAATTGTTTGATTGCTTATACGAATTTGGTGATTAAAATCAATTTACACAGAAAAAATTATTAAATTTTTCCAATCACTAAATTTATACCAAATTCATAATATCAAGGAAACAATTTGTTTACTATAGATTGCTTAAAATTGTAAAATTTTGAATATATTTTTTAATAAATTATATATTTAATTTTAATTAAAAAAATGATCAAAAAACTTTGCCATTTCAAACAATGTGTTAATTTAGTTAAATAAATATTGACAATTCCCAACAACAATTCTACATGTTTAAATTATTTTTATTATTTTATTTTAAACGAAAAAAGTCTATAAAGTTTTTGTTATTTAATTAAAATTTTAATTGAAAATTTATTTCAAAACAACTAAAATGTTAATTAAATCAAAATTAAATTTTTAATTTTCTTTCAACTAAAAAAACAATTGATTCAATTATTACATTAATTAAATTTAGATACTTTTCAAGCCATTTTTTTAATTGATAAAACACTTTTTTCTGTATATGCAAAGTTTAATAATAAAACATTTTTTGGTTACAAGTTTTAAATTTTTTTGTTAACATTATACCCACCCCACAAAAGTGGAGAGGGTATTATGCGGTTGTGCTGATGTGTGTAACATATAAATATACCTTTAAGAATACTGATCGAATCAGAATTACTTTCAGAGTCGATCTAATGATGTCCGTCCGGCTGGCTGGCTGTCTATCCATGTGCGCAAAGTACAGGTCGCAAATTTGAAGTTATGAAATTTGGTACATACATATTAATTGTTATAAGAATAAAGCCTATTATGGTACAAACTTCTTTCCGGAATAGTCTTTGTGCCCATTACCCATCTTATTATCTTGGTATTTAGATTAAATTTGGCCCATGGTCCAACCATTAGGCCTAAGCAAAACGACTAATGTACCCATGTTCTGTAACTTTGGTGAGAACTTCTCGCATAGAAAACATGTGAAACAAAATATTCCATCGTTTCTCGAAAAGTGAGAAAAAAGTGTGTCTTTAACTCATGTCGAAAACTATCAAAAGAGATTACATCGTTACGTTATAAATGTCATAATATTCCACTCGAAGCCGATTAGAAATTACAGATGTTGTGAACGCCAGTCAAACATATCGTTACTAAAATTGAAAAATTTTCAACGACGGCGGCGAGAAAACAACCGTCGGCTATATCAAAAAATGTAAAGAGCGACTTTAATGTTTGTTGATGAACAAATCGCTTTGAAAACTTTTGTATATTTTTAAAAAATGTTAAAAGCAAAATACAAAAATAAAAAAAAAATTCTGCCAAGAACAAAATACTTATCTCTTCCGTGTTAATATTCATTGCATTTTGCATTTTTAATTTATTTTTTAGGGTTAAACATTTTTCTCACCCCGTTTTTACTAGTGAGTTTATTTGACAGTTCAAAGCGGGAACTTTCTCACAAACTTTTAGACACACTTTTTCAGTATATTGGTGAGAAATTTCCTTACGTGACAGTTATTACTCGCCAACAATGTTACAGACGCAGTTAAGTGAGAAAAACAGCTGTTTGTTTCAATTTATGGCATTTTTGTTTCATTTCTTACATTTCAATCGAAAAGTTTCTCGACGCGAGAGTTACAGAACATGGGCACTGATATTTTGTTGCAGTGTTGGGTTATTTTCGAGTAATTGTTTTTTGGACAATTGTCTTTGTCATGTTATACACAAACAAATACGGTTGACATCTTTATCATTCTGACACAAACAAAATGCGTGTTAAATTGTTCTATTGTTAAATTGTTGTAGTTATGCATAGACCTAATGATTGGTTCATGATTTGGTCAAAGAATATATTAATGCAACACAAATAGTTTTATAAAATTTTCTTTAAAATCCACTTCCAAAAATAGTTTTAAGTCCCATAACCTTCTTAAAAATGCTGGTATTGATATGAAATTTGGCAACGACAGCTTGTAAAATAGATTCTAATTACTGGCATGGCAACTGAACTGGTGGTTCCAAATAAACCAGCTCTACAAAATTGTTTCAAGAGGGGGAAAAATCTCATATAGAAGTTGATATTTAAATGACATTCCGCATATATAAATCTTAACCTCAAAATATAATTTTGTTTTGCCGGAGTCATGATTAGCCACGTGTCCCAAACAGGGTACAATCACTAAAATGTGTCTTTTTATTCTGTCGTATAGTGTATCAAGCGGTCGGGCTTGACCACCTATATTTTCTTAGTTGTTTTTACCTGTAAATATTTTCCTAAGGGACTCAAATTTTGCTACACATATCAAACAAAACAAAGTAATAATAAGTGATACTTATTGTTCATGACTTTTTATTAACATGCATTTAATTTCTACGTGTAAAAGTATTTAAATATTCATGCCATTTATTACACAGCACGTGATTAACCCATATTAAGCCAGTCATTGATAAATTGTCTTAACTTGTTAAAAAGTATTAATTAATAAAAACAATTTTTATATCACTCCATGACTTTTAATTTAAAACCCCAACTTAATACTCACCTTTAGTTTTATAAATGATTGAACTAATTAAAAGTTCGTTTACTTGTTCGTTCAATGGGTTAAGTCGCACAAATCTGAAAAATAGAAATGCAAATATTATTTGTCATTCATCTTTCACATTTATTATTATTTATTAAGTAAATTAATAAACAGTTTTTTGTCGTGAGGCGATCATATGAATCGTTTCAGTTTTTTCTTTTATAGAGAAAAAAAAAATTGCAAATAAAGAAATTAGTTTATTCAAAATGCTCGACTTATCAATATTTACTCTTTAAGCATGTGGTCTTTGGAATTATTCACTAATTTAATTTCAATAATAAGTGTGTCGTAAAAGTCATGTTGTTAAAAAAAAAAAAAAAAAAAAAAAAATTAAAAAAAAATTGGGATGACTTTGTTAAACATTTTCTTAAGACTGGGTTGAAATGAAGATGTTTAACAATTTTATTTGAAATTAATTAAATTAATGATACGGTAAGATTGATGATGTCTGTGCGTAAAAGTAATTAGAATGTTTGATAAAAAAAATTGTTTTTCCCCTGTGTTATTGAATTCTTTGTTGGATTTAAAAACCAATTTGGATCAAAACTTTAATTACACAGAAAAAAGTTTTTCTGTATTAAAAATTCGATTGAATTAAAGAATCAATTGGTTAATATAAAACTTGAGACACAGGACATATTAGTTTCTTTTTATGTTATCTCACTATTTACAAATATACCTGTACACACAGCTATCAAAAATATTATGGATAAATGGCAGACAGTCAAACAGTTTACTAATATCCCAAGACCAAAGTTTTTAGAAATTTTGAAATTCTGTTTGTTTATGGTAGAAAGGTAATAAATCAAATATTTGGAATGCCAATGGGCAACCCGCTCTCGCCAACAATAGCTGATATTGTTCTTGACAATTTGTTGGACGATGCAATATTAGAATTAAAAAACAAAAATATTAATATTAAATACATAGCAAAATATGTAGACGACATTTTTGTTATAATTGATAAAGACGATAATGAAGAAATTCTTAAAACTTTTAATTCACACCATGAAAAAATCAAATTCACACTTGAATTAGAAGAAAACAATGAAATAGCATGTCTTGACGTAAAACTACGCAGAATTAAGGATACAATTGTTTTCAATTTATACTCTAAGGAAACAGCTTCAGGTAGACTCATTAATTTCAACGCTACACAACCCAGTAGTCAAATCATAAATACAGCGAAAAACTTTATAGAGAGGGTATTGAAAATCAGCGACGAACTATTTCATCATAAAAACATAAACAAAACTTTTGAAATATTGACACAAAATAGTTTCCCAAAAAAATTAATTAAGTCTTTAATTGATGACGTAAAGAGGCGGTTAAAAAATAATAACATAATTGGCAACACTGATAAAAAAGAAAACAGGAAATTTTACAGTGTACAATACATCCCTGGCCCTACTGACAACAGAAACATGAGAGAAACACTGAAACAAAATAACATGTTTTGCGTACAAACCTAACAAAACAACAAGTGCAATATTTACGAAAATAAAAGCGCCAGTGGAAAAACAACAACAAAGTAATGTTTTTTATGAAATCAGGTGTAAGGGAAATGACAAAGAACAATGTAATCAAACATACATTGGAACAACAAAGAGGGCGTTAAAATGGACATTGCACAACAGAAGGAGACCACAGCATTAGCTATGCATATGATTGAATCTCAACATTTATCAGATTTCCAACAAATAAGGATATTAGACAAAGAAGACTCTACAAGAAAACGATTTACTAAAGAAAGCTTAAGGATCCAACGTAAAAAATACGATGAATCTAAAAGAAGATACGAACAACATTTGTGCAAGTTATCGAGTCGCCATAAAATAATTTGTGTTTTGGAAATATGTTTTTTTTTAAAAATAACTCAATGTTTTATGTTGTTACGTTATATATGTTAAATGTAAATTTTGTCATTTTGATGTAATAATATAAAAAATGTAAGTTTTCAATGTCATTTGTTAAAAATTTTGTTAAAAAATGTTATGTTTTTATTAAATCGACGTATCCCCAGAATAAGTCGACAAAAAATCGACGAAACGTCGGGAAAAAATGTATTAAAATTGTGTTTTAATTACATTAAAGATTTTAGGCCGTATTAGCTTGATAAGGAAATACAAATTAACATTTTAGTTTTTTTGAAATTAATTTTTAAATAAAGAACTTCTAATTACTCATACTGCATTCTGCCGCGGAATTTGCTTTTGGTTGTATTCATTTCAGAAAAGATTCGTTCAATACAAGCGTTACTTGTTGGTACAAACAACATATTTAAAACTATTTCCGCAAGCTCTTGAATAGATTTTGAGCCGTTAAAAAAGACATAAATTTGTACCCACATCTTGACCAAATCGGTCTTGCCATTGCACAAATGGCATTTATAATAATATAGTATCGCCAAAAATCCCCAGCAAAAAAAGTTTTTTCCCCAAAAACTTCTCTGGGGATTTTAACGAAATTGTTATACTCAATTACACAAAAAAATCCCCATAACAAAGAACGCTGAATCTTATTGTAACATTGTTTTCAATGCCGGTTCATCGCAAGAATGTGCAAAAACAGCAGATCGTTTTTAACAGAATTAATCGTTGGAAAATAGTTTTTTTTGTGTTGTACAGTGTAGTTAATCATGACGCCATTTAATTTATCCATTTAATCTCACTTAAAAATTGTTTTCGACTTTTTAGGCTTCTATATAATTACCAAGTTTGATTTTATAACTTTTATTTTAGTAATTCATCCTAAAACAATTCACAGTCTTCTTATCTAGTTTTTATACCCCAGTTACAAACACTAACCTCAGTTAATCTACTCTACCCTAGTAATTCTCTATTCTGTGTAAATAAATGCCAAGAAAAAAATACAATTTAATATAAACTCCAAGAATTAAGAGTGTATGTCGAACCATAAAATTAAAGTTTATCTTTAACTAGTCAAATCTATATGTACGCCTGACTACTTGGAACTCTTTAAAGAATAGATAATACATAGAAAATAGCATAGAGACACCACTAAAATGTAGTGAATTTTTTTTTGTACAGAAAATAGTATGCTAACAAGTGCAATTTGTACGAAGAAGAGAATTTAGATGAGTACAATATTATGGCTTGCACCAAAGGGAAACGACTAGAGAAGAGACACTCGAAAAACCAAATAAGTTAATATTTATTAAAATTTCTTACGTATGAAGTAACAGCAACCACAACTTAAACTAATTTCTTACTAATACAATCACAGAGTGAAGTTTTTTTTGACAGCTAAGTTGGCGTTTTCTCTCTCTATCGTTCCGTTCTAGTCGTTTTCTTTGGCTGGTGTAATTTTTAATGTCTTAAGAAACAAAAGAACCTAAAATGCAAATTTAAAAAGTTTAATTTCGAATAAAGTAGAGTTTAAAAGTTCTAGAAACAAATAAGAAAGTTTGAAAAATATGGGTTAGACATACATTTAAATACTTCCCAGTCGAAGTCACTTTTCAGGCCTTTAACCCATTTTAAAGTAACTGACAGAAAAAAAATATTGCAACAAACAAAAAAATAATAAAAAAATTAGTGCTTGTGATTATTCACCGGTCGGCGAAAAATGGGTTAAGAAGGACTGGAAACGTATTCGTAATGAACTTTTTCTTATTCGCAGCGGGAAAACTCAGAATATCTTCTTACTTCGGACCTTATTGAGGCCTGCTTAGAATTTTTTTTATTCAATTACCATTTTGATCTAAAAGCTTAAAAATGCCTCATTGAAGGCATCGGCTCTTCTGCAGAAAAGATATGATACCACATTGCGCATTCCCTTCTATGAGAAGGGAGAGGAGAAGAAGTACGATTTTTTGTTTATTTTTATGCCAAAGCAAGAGCCAAAGAATTCAGATCTCGTTATTAAATCACCATGCTCTGAAAAACCTTCTAAAAACCTTTAATTTTAATGCCCTTCAGAATATCTGGCAAAAGAAGCGAGAGCGGCAGGCCTAGTTACCCCGAAATCAAGCGAGCAGGCCTTGTTCATCCAGAAGAAGGAGTACAGAGGCCTTCTAGGAGGTATCCATATTCCTTCTTTTTCCCGCAGGGATTTCAATCTACATTCTTTGAAATTATCTTCAAAAATGCCTTTTATAAAATATTTTACAAATTCAAATTACTATTCCATGCTAAGGCCAGTCGAAGTCGTCTTCTAAGTAGTTTTGTGGGAATATGTAATAATTTCTTCTAAAATTTTCAAATAATATTCAATATCAATAGTTATTAACCCATTTTCGCCAACCGGTGACTATAATAAATAGCACTCTTACTGTTGTACTTTTGTTGCAATGTTTTTTTTCTTCTGTCAGTTACTTAAAATCTTGTTTCGTTCACAGAAAATATTAATAAATTTCTCCAATCACCAAATTTACACCAAATTCATAATATCAAGCAAACAATTTGTTGATGTTGAACCTATTACCAAAATTATTATATTGATTATTAAAAATTGTAAATATTTTTTTTCAATAAATGATATTTTTAAATTTAATTAAAAAAAATGATCAAAAAATTTTGCCATTTCAAACAATGTGTTAATTTATTTAAATAAATATTGAGAATTCCCAACAACAATTCTATATGTTTAAATTAATTTATTTTAAACGAAAAAAATCAATTAAGATTTTTTGTTTAAAATTTTAATTTAATTAAAATTTTAATTAAAAGTTTATTTCAAAACAACAAAAATGTTAATTAAAGCAAAATTAAATTTTTAATTTTCCTTCAACAAAAAAAAATTGATTCAATTATTACATTAATTAAATTTAAATACTTTTTAAACCATTTTTTTTAATTGATTAAATTCCTTTTTCTGTGTTATTATAGTGCCAGTTTACTTGATGCGGCGAAAAATGTGTTAATTTACTTCCTTCGTCTTGCTATCAACAACAATTATGCAAAGATAAGGTTTAATGCATACTTATTATCAGAAGGCCTTTTAGAATTCTTCAAAGTGTATGGGAGAGAGAAAGGCCCCAGTCTCTTATGATACGCCGCGCTGTGCCAACTAGGAATGCAGTAGAAAGACGGCTAGGAGGCCTTATGTCTACAAAAAAAAACGCGTTTTTCTTCTTTCCGCTGGGAACACAAATATGAGTTTTACATAAAATATTCTTGTACTTGATATTTGCCAATTGGGTACTAAAACTTGGTCTTTATTTTTCTGTTTTTCAGCTTGAGCTTCTTTCACTTCCCCTTAATATCCATTTTAATATAATATCGCTGCCTTTAACTTTTTACCATAATTTTCTTATTTTTATTTATCAAAATCTATTAAGTTATTTCTATTCTGCGTACAACTTGCCCAATTTAATTTTAAACGTGCAAATTTTAAATTATAGTTCAACCGTTTTAAGAATTAAAATAAGCTCGTTTTAAGCAGATAAATTATGGTGCTCGTTTATAATATCGATGAACCAATTGCTTTGGTATCAAAATTTAAATTTTGGGAAGGCCAAGAATTGTAAATCAAATGCAAATAAAATATATTTGCAAAAAAAAAAAAAAAAAAAATCCAAAATTTTACGGATGCCTTCTAGAAGGCCTCTATACTCCATCTTTTGGATGTACAAGGCCTGCTGGCTCCATTCCATACTCATATCTTTTTTATACACGTTGTCATTGCGGGGAAGGCCTTCCGCTCTCACTCCCTTCGCCAGAGCTTCTGAAGGGCATTCGAATTAATGGCTCTTTGAAGGCTTTCCAGAGAATGGTGATTTTATAACGGGACCTGAATTCTTTGGCTTTTGCTTTGTCAGCAAAAAAAACTAAAAATCGTACTACTTTTCTTCTCCCTTCTCATAGAAGGGAATGGGGAAATTGTATCATATATATTATACGGAAGAGCCGATGCCCTCTGTGGCCTGAAGTAAGAAGGCCTTCTGAACTTTTCCGCTGGGTTCTATCTTCTTATATCTTCTCATATCAACCTTTTAACAGAATTAACCGAAGCAATTAGAAGTGTTAAAAATTTTGAAAAATTTAAACAGGACTCTAATGGCATAATGGAAGATTTAATATGTTAACTGAAATTCAGGAAAAGGACTGATAAATTAGATATTCTGTATTATGTGTAGCTTTCGATTTCTCCTCCATTTACGATACATGAATAACTAATAAATTGACCTCACAGTTTATTTTTTAATTAATACACAATATATATATTAATTAAAAAATATTTATTGCATATTTATAAATTATTTTTTCGATTGCTCGTTTTAGTTCAAGAATTGTTATGTCATTGTTTTTTTTTACAAATAAACTCCAAATAATAAATAATTTATGCAGTTTTATTTATTGAAATCACTTAATTTTTAAAAATTACTTAATTAATCGTATAAACGATTAATAAGAAATTTAACCGATTAAACCAAAACCTCGATTAGTTAATCGGGCGATTAACCGATTAAATCAAAAGCCCGATTAAATAAAAATCCTAATACATACACATATAAACAAAAAAATAAATAAATCATGCAAACAAATAGATAAACCAATTAAACAATTACAAAAGCAGCGTCCGATTAATTTTCTGTACTAGGAAAGTTAAATAGTTTCGTTTTTAAATACCGCGACCAGTTTTTTGCAGGCTTTAATTGCTTTCCGAAATTTTTGTTTTTCTCCTACATTTTAAATCTGCCCATGTCTTTAAATATAAATATTATTTCAAAATCAATTCAAGCCTTTGAGATTTTCTGCCTTAAAATATAATGTGGTTTACCATCTTCTACTCTGCAATAGAACGCGTAGGTGGCCTAATGGCGTTTAGTTTTTGGCTTATACTTTTCCATTGCTCGTCCATCGAAAATTTATTTGCTCCAAACACTGGTACACCTCTCGCCAACTCAGGATTTTCCTCCATGTATTCGACTAATGTTAGCAGTTGCTGCATTGCCGACTTTTTATACCCACACCGCAATAGTGGAGAGGGTATTATGCATTTGTGCTGATGTGTGTAACACCCTAAAATAATGGTCCTATATCTATATACTTTAAAGTATACCGATCGACTCAGAACCATTTTAAGTCGATCGAACGATGTCCGTCCAGCTGGCAGGCTGGCTGGCTGTTCATGTAACCTTGTGCGCAAAGTACAGGTCGCAATTTTGGAGATAATTGATGGAATTTGGCACATAGGCTCAAATTGGCGCAAGGACCGAGCTAATTGGAAATGGGCCGAATCAGTCCAAAATTTTACTTAGCTTCCATACAAGATTCTTTCCGGATAGGGTTTTTGTTCCGATAAATGATCTTATTATGATAAGATTAAATTTTGTCCAAACTAATTTATTGCAATAAAAATCATCTTACAAAATTTTTTTGGAATCGGTCTATATTTGACCGTAGCTCCCATTCAAATAATACAACCGAAAATATCTTTTAATGCCATAACTTCCTTACAAATGTAAGCATTCACATACAAATTTGGCGACAGTGACTTTTACCATAGGTGATATGTCATAACAAAATGTTGTCCTGGTAGGTCCAAAATAAACCATAGGTCCCATATAAGCCCCCATCCTAAAATCTCATATATTTAGATGAAGATATCTAAATAATATTCCGCACAAAGAACTTTTAAAGGAATCTTAACCTCATAACATAATTTTGCTCAGGATTGTCAATGATTGCCCATGGGTTCCAAATAGGGTACACTCTCAAAAATGGTCAGGCTTTCCCGACTATACTTTCTTACTTGTTTAAACTATAATTTTACGTTTAAACAATCAATTAAATATTTTTATTTTACTATGTCCTAATCAGTTGTTCTTCATTTTTATTTATTATTTATTTAAATTGCTCTTAAATATTTCTGTTTTTTTTTTTAAAAATTCAACGATTCGAACAACAAAATAACAAGTGAGTGGTTTTGACATTTGTGTTCGTAATCTTGACGATTCCTTCGATATTGGTAAACTGCTTTTTGTATAAGAGTACTTACGTTTTCTTTCGTTCGTACAAATGTTCGTATAAAATAGAGTTAGTTGAACCCAAATCAGTTTTCGATCGCCTAGAATGCGATCGAAGTCGTTCTTTCGAAATCGTTGAACAGGCCATATGCTAGGAACACAACTGGGACGAACGACGAATTTCGCCCAACACGACGAATTTTTCAGTAAAAATTCGCTGAGTAAATTCATCGTATGAAGCACAATAACGACGAATAACAAGCAGGGTTGTCAGATTGATTTTGATCTTTTTCGCCAAATTCAATGTCAAAAATCGCCAAAATCGCCAAAGCACTTATTTTTTTTCGATTTCGACAATAATATATGTATTTTTAGAATAATCCCAAAAAAAATTTGTTCCGTATCCCTAAAATCCGCCAAAAATTCAAAAAAAGTCGCCATATATTTTGTTTAATTTTTATTTAACAAAAAAGGTGCAATGTTTAAAATATTTTATAGTAGTCTACTTAAAGTAACAAAAAAAGCATTTTGCGGTAAGTATTAAACAAATATTGGATGTACAATATATTTGTATGTAGTTGCAGATATTTAGTGAATTTCAATATTTCAATACATGTACCTGCCGTATCCTTGTAGCTATAAATTGTTGGCCTAAACTGATCTTAATTAGATTGAATATCATCATTACAATTTTCTTTTAACAAACTGTATTTTTTCTATTGTATTTCATTAACATCCAAGGGTAAGTTAGGATTCATAAAAAATCTTTAAAATATATTTAAAAACAACAAATTTTATGTGATAATTTATCACATTTTATAATGGAAAAATTTTCATAAACTTTCATTGTATTCATTTTTAAAGAATTCTACTTATTACTTCTTTCAAGAGCACATTTAAATGTGAAAAAAAAATTTCTCGAAGATTATCTTCATCAGCCATTTAAACATTATTTAGTTTTAAATACTGGTCATACATACGAATGCATAAAATTTCATACATTGAAATACTAGAATAAGAAAAATATTATTTCTTCGTTTTGAATTTAACAAATTTCAAAACAAATAGATGGCTCATCAAAAATAGCCAACAAAATCGCCAACTATTTTATAAATCGCCAAAAAAATCGCCATGTCGCCAAATCGAAAATTAGGTCACCAAAAGAGTTTGAAAATCGCCACGTTTGGCGAGAAATCGCCACATCTGACAGCCCTGATAACAAGCAGCTTTTATAATTGAGAGAGTTGATTGCTGTTTGTGCAAAGAGAGAGAAATAGTGTGACCATATTAAAACAAATAATGCTCAAAAATTAAAACATAATCAAAAACACAACTAAAAACTATTTTAATAGCAAAATACTCTGAATATATATTTTAAATGTTATACAATAAAAAAAAAAAAAAACAATTATTAAAGTAAAAAGTAACTTTATTTACTAAAATACTTTTAAACTAAAACCAAATATTGTCACCTAGTATTGATTTGTTCGTCGTTCGCCGGCGTATGAAATAGAAATAAATCTATTGCGTATGACGAATTTCGCCGAACGCTATTATTGTGTGTATTTTCATATACACCAATATGTTTTATTTTTGACGACGAATATTCGCGGCCAAAAATTCGTCGTTCGTCCTAGTTGTGTTCCTAGCAATAAGTTTTTATAATTTTTTATATAAAAAAATATTTTTTTTTTAATTGTTCTCTTTTAAAACTTCAACGATATCTCTGAAACAACTAGGCAAATTTAAAAACAATGAAAGCACGGCTTAAAGATACTATTGTTAGCGGATTTGGTTTTCTTTTTTAAGTGAATATGGTGCCACTGTTCACTTCAAGATATTGCAATATATGTGTGTATGTAGTGGAAGTGTCTTAATTTTGGAAATAACGGTATATCTCGAAAAGTCGAGATGATAGAAAAAACTGAGTGCAGTTTTGAATTCAGCGTCCCAAATAACCTTAAAAACAACATTCAGTTCTTTTTTTAAATTATAATTGACCCCTGGACTTATCTAAGGCGCACGGATGGGCAATTTGGAAAAATATATCGATATACATATATCGTATCGATATGTTTTAAGAGTATAGATATTTATTAATTAAAAATATCGATATATCGATGTATCGAACGTATTAAGCTGAAATTATGATCAAATTTAAAAACTTAATATACTTATGTCAATGCATATTTACATATTTACAAACATATTACATGTAATTCCATTCTAACTTTTTATTGTTTCTTTTAATTTCAAATTTACTGCCTGTCCCTCGATTTCGAACGAAACTTTCATTCGCTTAACTTTTATTTGAAACAAAAACCAATTTTAAAATTTAGTTTTTTAAGGTAAGCTATGCGAACGAAGTTTTCGTTTGAAATCGTGGCAGCGGCAGGTAATTCTACAATAAAAAAAAAAAAATTCAAAAAAAAAAGTAAAGCATACAAAAAAAAATTTATTTGTTCGCCATATGAACTCTAAAAAAAATGTATGGGATTATATCGCACTTGTTCCTCGAAACAGAGTCAACTCAAAGTTTATAAATTTTCAGTAGAGACAAAAAACTTTTTTTTTTATATGTATTCTTATATTACAAATGGGGATAAACCTGCATTTTTTAGGCAAAATACTAAGATTTTTACAGTGGGTAGATATGGCCACTGTTTATACGTACGTTTTCTTGCAAAAAGTGAAAATTGAAAAATTTTGAGTTGACGCTGTTTAGAGGAACAAGTGCGATATAATGCCGGATTATATACTGCCGGTAAACGAAACTTGTGACACATACTATTCAAGTAAACTGTTCAATATTTTATTTTTATTATATAAGAACATGCTCCAATAAAAAAACAACTAAATATTTTTTTTTTATTAACATTCCAACTTTCATTAGTCTATTGGTGCTAATACGCCATAATTAAGGCGATTCTTTGCATTATTCTAGGAACCTTTTCCAGAATATTTTTTCCGCGCTTATTTTTTTGTTGTCATCTCTTAAAAAATCGCGACAAAACTGAACTGTGTAATCTATGAAAATGTACAATGGAAAAGCAACAAAAAACATATGAAATTCTTAAAAAACCACAGTATTGTAAGCAGTTGAGCAACGGTTAAAATGTTGAATTTTATTATAAAGAGATCGTAAAAATATCGAATTCGATAGTCGTAGATAAATATCGATGTATCGATATATAAGTATTTTTAATATCGGCGATATACATATATCGATTATAATTTTTTTAAATATCGATATTTTGATATATCGATATTTATTGCCCATCCCTGAGACACACTTTATAAACAACACAAAACCTCTAAGGAACGTTTTGAGTCTCTTAGCTTCTTACAAAATTCTGCCACTTAAGACCTTTTGCTTTGCCACTTTCGTTTCTCACATTTATTAATTCTGTTGGTGATGTACGAAAAATACTTTAACTACCAACATTAATTCATTTATTCAAGCTCTTACATACCAAATTTGAAAAAATTAGCAAAATACTCTTTTAGCTGAATGACTTCAAACGACTGGAATACGAATATACTAAAGAGCGTGTGTACAAATTTAAATACTGAAACTGATGGAATGTATTTAAACAAGTAGTTATGGATTCCTTTGCTAAAACATCTACACAAACTCAATTAATAAAATTTGAATTTAGTACAACTCATAGTTGGTATTGTAGTTTGAGTTTTAGTACGTATTGACGATATAATACTCGTACCTTGATTATGTGTGATAATAATTTGTAATTAAAACACGTAAAATCTACGCCTCTAGACAAAAAAAAAATAAAAGAGTTAAATTTTAAAAACTTTAACACTAACTCACACATTCACACACACACACCTATGCGATATGCCAATATGTGAAAAAATATGTACGGGCCTTTGTATGTATTTTAAGCAGCAGTAGTTCCATTCCAAAAACTTAAAATAATGTTGAATTAAGTATTAAAATTATATTCAGGTATTCATGGGATGTTTTCGGTTTTTGATACATTTTTATTTGATTTGGTAAACGACCTTCGTAAAGGTTGAGTGAGAGCCGACGATTATGGGTCTACTATTTACACTACCTCTACCTGGGTAAATTTATTTATGCATTTACGATTATTAAGTTAATTTTATTTATTTATTTTGTCAAATGATCACAAATTAAATTTAGGTTTAATGTTTAGTAAAATTATAAATAAAAAAGAAATGTCGGTCAAAGCCGAACAAATGATACTCTTTACCATCAAAAAGTTGAGGGTATGTTTATTTTGAAAACTGATTATCCCGATTACGCACTTTTTTTTATTATTTATGAAATCGAAAAATATTTGGGGTGGGGTTTTAACATGGAGATCAGATTTTTAGTCATCTTTAATCTGTGGTTTTAGTTTTTATTAGGATGAGGATTAATTACTTTTATTTGCCAGTTTAAGCAGCCAATGTTGGTGGTTTACACTTAATCAACAAATGTCAACACATATACGTACATGTATAACAAAAGCAGCTGTTAAAATAAAAAGAAATGATACATATACATAAATGGAATTATTCTAGTGAAGAAACATATGAATACGCTAATTAAACAATTATAAGAAGTAAATTTATTTTTATTAGAATTAAAAGGGCCGAATTTCTTCTTCTTCTGTATGAAATGCAAAGTGCATTGATAAAAAGTGGCCATATTTTGTAATTCAGTATGGCAATGCTGCGAGGTTTATGCTTCAACTTAAAAACGGCAAACCCAATTAGTCCTCGATTAAATTTATTCTCAGTTTAATTAATTATAGTTTGCTGCTAAGATTAAACTCGATGTTGAAAACCCACTCTTAGGAGTCTTTCGAGTCGTTTCCCCAATTTAAAAATTTTAAATCCCCAAAATTACCTTATTTTTTTTTGCATTTTCTCCTCCAATCACGAGGTTGTCTGCTATCAATGGCTCATGAAACAAAGAAAACAAGATAGTGAATTTAAATTAAAAAAATATTATCTTTCTGCGCATGTACGTCATAGTAGTGAATGAGCACAAACATGATCAGACAAAGGCGTGTAGGTGGTATCCAGTGTGGCCATTATGGCATTTTTGCTTTAATTTAGCTTTAATTTAGCTGCAAAATTTTCATTTAGCACTTGGCATTTTATTTAGCATTTTTGGAAAATGTTTTAGCTTTTTTTTTAGCATTATTTATTTAAAAAATTTCGACGAATAGTTTAATTGATTTTGCTAAAAAAAAATTTTATAAATTATAATAAATTTTGCCTAAAAATAATTGTACTCGAAATTAAATTTCGTATGAAAAAGGATAACTATTATGTTACGAAACACCTTACATGTCTTGTTAAAAGAAATAGAATATTCAGGGAATATAAGAAATGTACTCATCATGTTGATTGTAAATATTATTTGCCCTTTGATATAACGATGTAAAAGTACAAGGAAATTTCACTTTGCATTTAGATAAGAATTCTATGGTGTAAATGTTTGAAAAAGTTGTTTGCTCTAAACTGCTGGAAAAATTTATTTTAAAGCTTTAACTTTTCTTAAACTATAAAAAATAAAATGATTTAAAAATTTTGTATATTATATAAACGAACCGTCTAAGTTTATCATATATCAGAGGTTTGCAGGCACGCTAAATTTAACATTTAATCTTAACTAACTGTGCTACATATTTATATGTATCACATGCTTTACCAAAATCTTGCCATTTGCTTAAATATAACCATTCATTTCATTTTCGTTCAAAAATTATTCATTTAAATGTAATTAGTTTCGAATAAAATTTCATTCCGGTAATAAATTTTTAACAAAAATCTTTAAAAAAAATTTAGCATTATTTTTAGCATTTTTAAAAATCATTTTTAGCATTTTTTGGCCCTGTCTAATGGCAGACTTAGCTGTAAAATTTTTTTAGACCTGGCCACACTGGTTGTAAGCCAGATTGGCTTTTGCCTGTTAAAGCTGTTAACAATTCAATATTTTTTTTGTTTTAATTTTTATTTAAAAAGGATCTAAGCAAATTCATTTAAAAACAGTTTTCTGTATTTTAAGCAAGATTCCAGGTAATTGACAAGAGCACCAAAATTAAAGATATCTCCATTTAATATATTTAGAACGTCGCTAAGGTTTCAACAAACATCAATGTTGAAAAATGCACTTCTAAATTCATTGTAGATAGGGCATGTACCAATAAAATTAAAAGTATTTTCCGTTGCGTCTAAATTACAGAGAGTGGCAGAATCCGTTTGATGAGCTTCTGAAAGATCTAGCATTTATGTCTAAAAGTCCCCCTCTTGCTCTTACCAATAGACTTATCGCACGAGACGAGAGTTCCGTATTAAGGCCGTGTCTGATATAACTTCGTCGCGTTGCGTGACGTTTCTAACTTTAAAAGAAAAGCGTAAATCAGAAGGTGTATGATACAATAAAAACTTTGACAACACTCAGGCATTGCTTGGTTACCTTTAAAAGCGGAAGGTAAATTATACATCTAATAATTTGTTACAAAAATTAAAGTTAAACATTTTATTAGAAGATTTATTGGAATTGAATTTTGCAAAAAGAAAACAAAAAAAAAAAAAAAAAAAAAATGCAAATTATACTGGCTGATTGTCAAAGCGCGCAAAAAGATGAGAGTTGGCTAATTTTCGCTTCGCTCTGCGTTAAAAGTACTTTATGTGACATGTTTCGTATAAGTATGTGTATTCCATCTAAGATGTCAAAGCGAATCTGTAACGCATCGCGAAGCAAAAGTTTTATCTGGCATGGCCTTTAGTGATTTGCAGTAGAGGAAAATTTAGTTGGGAGTATAAGTCATGAAATTGAGAGTTTGAATCAGGGGTAAAATTGACTTGCAATGTGTGCTCAGGGGAACAGCATTATTTTACTACCCATGTTTGTCCAATCCTCAGTCCAGAAAGTTTGTCTAGCAATTATCATTTCTGCAAGTTTGCGAGGCAATCTGTTGTCGGTCATGTTAAGAACTTTGTTGATATAATCAAAATGCAATTTTAGCGTATCTAGGTACATTGAATTTAAACCAGTTTCTAAAAAGAGCATATAGTTTGGAGTGTTGCTAGGCAAAAGTAGCATCTATTTTATGAAGAACCTAAATAATTTTTCGCCTATATCGTATTGCATGTAACCCCATATTTGAGCTCCGTAGAACATAATTGAACGCGATGCAGCACTGAAGATTTTAAGTTTATTTTGGACAAACAGTTTCAATTGATTTTACTTAAATTTTTTTTTTATAAATTTTAATAAATACTGACTTAAAATAGTTGTACCTAAAATAATTTCGTATGAAAAGAGATAATTCTTATGTTAAGAAACATCTTACCTGTCT
This sequence comes from Pollenia amentaria, assembly GCA_943735925.1. Lineage (NCBI taxonomy): Eukaryota > Metazoa > Arthropoda > Insecta > Diptera > Polleniidae > Pollenia > Pollenia amentaria. Next base: position 30,215,823 of record OX031007.1, read on the forward strand.
TGTTAAAAAATAGAATATTCAGGGAATATTAGAAATATCCTTATCATTTTGATGGTATATTATTTTTCAATTGATATTACGATATAAAAGTACAAGGAAATTTCACTTTGTGTTAAGATAAAAATTCAATAGTGTAAATGTTTGAAAAAATTTTTTGGCTCTAAACTACTGAAAAAATAATAATTCTAAAGCTTCAACTTTTTTTAAACTATAAAGAGTAAAATGACCTAAAAAAATTTGTATATCATAAAAATAAATCATTTGAATTTAGCATGTATCAGGGATTTGCGGGCCCCTAAGCTTAAAATTTAATCTTAACTACCTCTGCTTCTTATTTATGTGAATCAGATGCCTTACCAAAATCTATCCACTTGTTTAAATAAAACCATTTATTTCATTTTCGGTAAAAAATAAGTCACTAAAATTTATTTTGCTTTGAATAAAACTTTATACTGGTAATACATTTTAAGCAAAAATAATTAAAAAATGTTAGCATTTTATAATTTTATAGCATTTTTAGCATTTTTGGTCATGTCTAATGCCAGATTTAGCTGTAAATTTTTTTAGATCTGGGCACGCTGGTGGTATGTTGAATGCTTGTTTACATTTAAATCTATTGACTACAGTGATGTAAAAATGAGAGTAAAAAGTTAACGGACCTGCGCAATGCGCTAGCTGAATTCACCCTTGATAGTAAAGTCCCTTGTAGACCTTGTTAATCTTATAATTTTAGTAAAAATACTAACATTTACAACACTGCAACAACAAAATGTATTAGACTAAAATATACTATGCTGTGGTTGAAAAATCCCACAAAAAGCAGTAGTAAACAAGTGTGTGAATTTACCAGAATAAAACAGTTGAAGAAACTTTATCTGTCTCTTTCTCTCACTCAGCAAATTCATTAATTTACAATGCATACGAAAAAGACACTCACGCTTTGAAGTATATTTGAAATTCATGAAGTAATGGACTTATTGATCCGCCCTCGTAGTTATTAGTGCCGAATTTAATAATCTTTATGACATTTTGAAAGTTTTGTATTGCTTAAATTAATTTTCGGGGGAAGGTCTACTTCCCCGAAATATTGATTTTATAGGGCTAAGATAAAAGTTACTCGTTGTAAAATTTGTTTCGATAAAAAAATTTTCCCAACTATTTAAAAAAAAAAAAAAAAAAAAAAAAAATTGGGGAATTCTCGGGAAAATGATATGATGATAAAATTCTCTAGAAATTCGATATTTTAATCAGGCTTAAGTTCATTGAATTTAATTTTCATTAGATTATTTTTATGATGAAAGGAATTTTACAACATGAAATGAACTAAAATTTATTTTTTTAAAGTTGCATTTGAGTTTTCATGTTAAAATTTTTATTGCAGCATTTTTTCATGTATGTTTTACAAATAGCAAATCTGAGCCGGAACTAAAATAAATTTTGTATTAAATGTAGAAGCAAAGCAAATCGCAAGACTACATGTACTTGTGCACCCTTCTTAATTACCACTCTATTTCATCTAGCAAACAAAGTAACGATATTCGTTAATAATATAATATTGTATTTGTTTCTGGACATAAATGTAGTGTAAAAAAAAAAATAAGAAAATTATATATTTAAAAAAAAAATAAGAAAATTATATATATTTTTGGGCTATTTTTATGTGCTGTTTTTTAAAATTAAATCAGTTTTTTTTTCTTAAAATGTGGTAATTTTCAAAAAGATTATGGCAACGCTGGTGCTGATGTAGAAGTTGATGTTACTATAGCCAACTAAACACTATATCGTGAAGATGTAATTTTTTAAAGCTTTTTAATAAAAAAAGGCAACAAAATAAAAAAATAAAATAAGAGTTACAAACAATAGCATACATCATAACAGTTGTTGCTTGATGTAGGGTATAAAAAAAAAGCGCTAGAGAGATAAACCGTAAATAACAAAATCAAATAATTTTGGTTGCTAATTTAATAAATCAATTAAATACATTTAAATTAGGAAAAATAATAATAAAAAAACCTACTGGCTGAACCAGAATAATAACACACATTGTATAATTAATGAAAAAATTAAACTAAATCATTTATCTAAATACAAAAGACTAGTAAATTATTTTGTTTACTCTATTCGGTAAAAGTTGTTAAATATAAAAGCAAATGAAAAATAGTCACAGTGATTATTTAAAAAATTTAAATTTTAAATTTTCTATTGTTTATATATTTGTATTAATTAGGAGAATTGTATTAAAATAATCAAAATTTCCCTAAAGTTTTTGTGCATCGTAGAGCCTTAATAATGTACAATGCGGCCAATTACCATATTTTTTCTTGTTGTAAGAAAATAATGTTGTCTTTTATAAGTCGATACTTTGTCATTGGTATGTGGTACCGTACATCCCATCAAATAATAGCTAATCCTGGCCTTGTACACTTCATTATTGATGGCAACACTTTTGGATTACTTTACCGATTCATTAAGAACACAAAATAGAGATTCCTAATGGACTTAGAGCTGGCGGAAATATCTATCGTGGATTGCCCTCATTCCAAAAGCAGAAATTTAACTTATTTATTTGCCTATTTTCTTTTTGCTTATTTAAAGGCCATTGTACCGGCTTGATCCCCCTTATAAGTTAAGTATCTGGGTGTGTGTTAAACGGTAGCAATGTTTTATGGTGAAATACAATTTGTCTGTGATAAAAAAATTTCATGTTTGTGCTGTGTGAAATTATAACATTTTTGACGACGTAAAATTTTGACATAAAGAAAAGAACAATTGTTTGCTGACATTAGCTGCGTTCGAGAACACAAAAGTTTTTACTATATTTTACTGAACTTTTCTGCATTTAACGAAATTGCGTTCGAGTACACAAAATGCAGTAAATGAGAACACAAATTGAGAGCGTAAAGTGACAGTTCTTGACTGAGTACTTACAAATTTTTACTGCAGAAATTTTTGCAGTAATACAAAAAACCATATGTCTCAGAACGTAAACAAACAATAGTAACAAACAAAAAGCATACAAATTGCGAAAAATTTGTTTAAAAAAAGAAAAGTGGAAATAAAACTAAAATAAAAACAAAAAGTAAATAAATTTTAATTAATTAAACTTGTTTGTGAAGCATTTATATGGCTACATACCACTTTTTTTATGTTAATTTTTTGTGTTGTAAAAATGTCAAGTACTCGGGTAATTAGAACAGCACTTGTTTTTAAAGTAATCAATAGTAAAAAATGTATTCATGTTCTATTGATAAAATTTAGCCGGACACAAATTAGAAAAATTAAATGAAATAAAAAACTAACAAATATGAAAGATTACATAAAATAATTTGCTTGTATTTTCCAAATATGTTCGTGTTATAAAAAGGATTTAATCGAGTACCGATAAGAAAACGAGTTAAGTAGTCAAAAGTGTAAACATTTTCCAATACTTCAATTATTTGCCATCAGCTGTTGCCTTTATTTTACGAATTTTTACAAATTTTGCGTTCGCGTACTTTTTTGGACAACAGCTTTTTGTGAGAGCAAATTTTTAAGTTTACTCATTTACTGCATTTTACTGTAAAAGTACTCAAACGCACCTATTTCTCTACGGAAGTCTAAGTCGACAAATTTTTTCGGCGGCAATTCAGGAAAAAGTAGTCGGTAGCGGATCACCTGACAAAAGAATTAGTTATTTAAAATGAAAAAATTATCTTTTATAAATTGTTATTATTATAAATATATTTTAACCTGACTTCAAAAAAGTATAAGGTTTTCAATACGGTTTTATGTTGCTTTTCGTAATGTTTGTTACCGAATAACTCCGTCATTTGTGAACCAATTTTTTTGCCTTTTAAGAGGGCATTTTGTACTTACAAAAAATTTCGGAATTCAGAAGCACAATTTGCCTGTCCGGAAATTTTACTTTAAAGCTAGAGGTGTAAGCGTCTTGAGAAGCATTTCCGTTTTGCTGTTGGGGGATATTAATGCATCGGATATCTGAATCTTATCTGTTGCCTCAAATGGTCAAATTCCCTATAGAGTTCAGCTGACCATTGATCTATTTTGCGGCAACAGTGTCCTATCTAGTGATACATCTCTAGACAATAGTCCCAAAAAGAAAAAAAGGTTCTTTGATTAGCCATTTCTGACCGTGATGCATCGATTGTGCGGGTGGATTTCGGTCTCAATATTTTCGCTTATATTTGACCAATATCGAATAGACCTGTAGGGAGCGATGGCGCTGATTGTTCTTTATGTTTCCTTCTCACATTATTCTGCTATTCGCTTTACCGTTACTTGAATTATTGCGAAATTCTCGTATTTACATTCCAGTTTCGTCAAAATGAGCCGCAGAAGTAGCTTGTGTTTTTAATTACAAAAGTTCTCATCGTTAACAATTTGTGAAGTGGGGATTTTTTAACTAAACAAAATTGTAAATTTGAATGTTTTAAGCTGATTGAAGTCATTTGATGCAATAAAAATACGTTTTGGCTAAAAATTTTAGCAGTTGTGTCCTAATAGGATAAAAAATTGGTAAAACCTAAACATTGATTATATTTTCATACGATATAGAGACCATATATTCCAAATATTATGAGAAAATTCCCAGTAGTTTATCGTCAGGTCTGAAAGGGTTAGGCTACTTCGGGAATTACCATGTTACCCGCGGTTTAAACACAGAGAGGGCGGAGGAAGATCTTAAAAATGTCAGGGACCAAATTATGGCATTTGTCATCAAACAAAATCACAAAACAAATAAAAAGAAAATTCCGATCGATATCGAATGCCGTAACTTGACCCCAAAATAGGACTTGATTTTTACGCGTAACTTGAATTTATCTTTGGCTTGCTAGTGGATGGCACTAGGAATTCCGATCGATATCGAAAGCAGTAATTTGTACCCAGGTTAGGGTTTGATTTTTAATTAGATTGATGTTTGGCTTGCTAGCGGATGTCACGGCTTTTTAGTAAAGCCTAGAGAGGTCCAGCTCCTAAGCAAGAGATAAGTACCATGTGCCACCTGTTTGTTAAAGTCAACACAAGGAGGCATTAATAGACGCATTGCATCCTCTTTGTACTAAAGGCACTGTCAGATTAGGTTAGGCAAGGTGGCGGTAGCTGGATCTTAAAAATATTTTTACAAAATACTTCCCATAAAGTAGATAAATATTTTGCTCTAATTGCATTGACATAGTTGGGTCTTCCTTAATACAATACAATTGCAGCTTTTGTTTCTTTGGTGCGCACTGTGCAACATCATTGTCAATGTCTGTTATTATTAAGAGAATGGGGTTCTCCCCGAATTTAGCCTAACGGACGGACTATTTTTTCCTCGATTCCTCAAAAGTAATTTTGTAATTATAAAATAATCAGTAAATTGGATGATCAATTGTGTCTACACTGATCAAAAGGGCGTCATTACGCTAATGTATTTTGACATCAGTACTATGACAAGTGTCTTCGTTTTTGACTAGGGAGATCGAACGGTTCTTATTCGACCGGTTTTAACCGGTTATTTTTGCTTTGCCCAAGTCGGTTATTTTAAAATGCCCATTTTTCGAATATCGAATAAACCGGTTATTTTGGTATAATAAACCGGGTATTTTAATAATGTCTAATTAATATACATTTTCCTTACTCTGGTTATAGATGTAACCGTAATTTAAGTATTTTCTAATTGAATATTGGTCAAACTTAAACTTTTAATGAATAATGTCAAAACAAAATGTAACAATGGTCAAAAAACATTATGAACACCGTAAATACAAATATCTTATAAAAGCGTGTGTTCTTGAAAAAAAAATCAAAAACTATTCATAATACAAAAACGTGTGCAGTTAAAAAGAAAGAATTTGTGCGAGAGTATTATAAATATTAAATATATTTTTATATAGAGGTTATCTCTAGAGATTTTTCGAACGCTATTTAAAAGACAAAGTTAGGTGCTTGAAGTGCCCTTAAATGATAAGTTACAAAGGTTTTTCCATGTCACGACTTATTAATTACCTTTAATTAGTTTACATGCTTGACATTAATGTGATCCACATAAAACTTAACGCAGTTCGAAGTAGTTCTGAAGAGACGACAAAGAATACTTTACTAAAATACGCGGCCAAAAAATGAATAATTGGTGAAATATTAGCCCATTGTGTTGCCGAGGACAAAATGCACTCTAAGACACTAAAAACTCTTAAGTAGTTCTAGCATCTCTTCATGCTGAAAACTACAACATTCCGGCGGAATCAACGATATGGGAAAAATTTCTACCAGTTTTATTTATTAAAACACCAAAACTAAAAAACAAAATTGAAGAAATCAAACAATGTCTTGGAAGGTCTTAAATTGTAGTCGACGAATTGACAAATATTTCACACAAAAAGCAAGTTCATTTTACTATTCGTTTCTATAATGCTGAAATAAAATAATTTGAAATAGATAATCCTGGCTAAAAGGTTTTGTTTGCAACTTTTTAAAAATATGGTTGATTTATATAGACATGCTTAACCACCAACAAATTAAAACTCATTCAAAATAATTTGGGAGAATATTTCAAATAACAACTTTACTAAATTCCTATAATTTATTTGCTTTTGTAAAACGTTTGACTAGATCAAATATCATTCAACAGTTTCTAAATTACATTAAACAAATATCCTTTTACAAATAAAGTTTAGAAAATCAAAAATGTTGAACACTAAGTTAAAGTTTGATCAATTTACTTGTCCCACTTTTCTTGGATTTTATCGTCAAATATTTGTTAGGTCTGATCTAAGTCATATCTACATATGTGTTTTGTTGGTTCCTTACCATTGCAAATTGTTTTGTTTTTATTAAAATTAACGTTGTATTACAAAAACTTATTTGATTTTTGTGTTTTTATGTATTCGAATTAAAACCGGTTAACCGGTTATTTAAACAATGCTTAACCGAAAACCGGGTTTTTTAAAATAGCAACTATTCGTAATATTCGAAAACCGGTTATTGAAAAAAGTCGAATAATCGATCTCCATATTTTTGACCCCATGACACTTTACTTCAGCCCTAACTTCACTTGTCCAAATTGTCATTAGGGTCAAAAATTTATATTATGTCATCAATGAGAATACACATTGGCATCACATAAATGACGAATAGGAGTCGGTTATATAAAGAATGACATTAGTTCGATGACAAACGGTCATCAAATTGAGTCATTGTAATTGACCTTAAGTCAAATTGAGAGAATATAATTTTTAACTTACTCGTTACACATGTTTGTTTCACTTTTGTTGTTTTCCGTCCTTTGTTAACAGAAGAACTCTCAATTATAAGACACCAGCAGCATTCCCGATATGGTTTTCGTAATAATTCTACTTTAAAATTTGATGTATTTAAATAAACAATTAAAAAAATAGTATATGGGAATTTTTGCTTCTAATTTTACTTTTTAAACATGAAAATAACGTTAATAATATATTATGTCATCGCACTGATGACAGTTTATCTGTACTGATGTCAAAACACATCAGCGTTATGACGCCTTTTCTATCTGTGTACACAAAATGTAGCATCGAATTGATGTTCCTGTAGTCATAGCAAAGATGACGCATAAAATATGACAAAATTTTATTATGACGTTCATCATTGAATTGGTGTCACTTTTTGCCTAATTAATGCCATTGACGTCACAATTCTGATGAAAGGCATCATCAATATGAAAAGGCATTTTTCTATGAGTGTATTGAATCTAAAATAGATGAATAAATTTGGGTATAATACGAGTAAAATGGCGAAATGAGCCAGGAATAATAAATAATAGTGTTACCAGATAAAAAAGCTGATAGTGCCAGCAGACTAAAAAGGCGATACCAATGGCTTCAAGGTAGGAGCAAAAGGATCTCTTTTATTTGGAAATGCTAAGATCATGCTAGTCGATTTAAGGGAATGTTATTGTTTTAGTGCCGATTTTTCGAAGACACTGCAGTCAGAGCTTTTCTAATCAAGTAAAATAGAATAGTAGTTTTTCTTACAAAACTCTGTTATGTTATTAATATTAACGGAACCAGTAAAATTTTTTGTGTCTTTTGCCTATTTATTATGAATTTTTTTTGCGATTTGAAAGTCAGTCACCCCTTCCTTATTAACGTTATTTGAAAAAATAGGTGAATTCAAAAACGACATTACAAAGAAATGGTAGCAAAATTGAGTTGCCACTGTAAATCAAGCAAAACGATGAACTAGGAAAATTCCATAAACAATACATAAACTGAAAAAGTTTGTTAATTGTACCAAAATAGTAATTGATGTACCATTGTACTTTTGAGGTTTGAATTGTACCAAAAAAAGTACAATTGTACCAACTTTTTCAACCCTGAGTCCAGACCTTGAATTGTACGCTTTTCTCCTCCAGAAAATAAGTTCTTTTGGCAAGAAATCCATATTGAAAATGTCATACCAAACGATAACCATTAATTTGAATAATTAATTAAATGGTACTGCTATTTATTAATAAGCGCTTAAGATTTTATAATTAAATTTTACACCCAATATTAATAATACGTTTTTTAATGTACTACCTACGGCAATGACAAACATATTGAGAAATTGAGATTTTACATTACAAACAATATTTTTTTTTCTTTCTTTTTAAATTGCATTACAGCAAGTTTTGTTATTATTGTTATAAAACAAGTTAATTAAAAAAAATAAAATACTGTTGTAACAAATGCCAAGTTTTCATCTATTATATTACATGTTAACTGTCAAGTTGTTCATTCTAAAACAAATAAAATCGGCTTAGTGTAAACAGTTGATTGTCAATTGTTGGATGTAGCAACTGCCATTATATTTGTAACTTATGTCATTTGTTTTACCCATCATAAATTATCTCATTTATCTAAAATAAAAACCCCAACCAACACTTTTACGGCGATATTGATTGCTAATCTTTTAGCAAATATTTCTCGATGTTCTTTTTTTTTAATATTGTTGTTTTTTTTTTCTTTTTAATAATTACACTACCGATTACTGTTTTAATAATTAATTTAAGTAGAAGTGATCGTTGGGTATCGGAGTGAGGTGTTTTATTTTTAAGTAGTGGTGGGCATTTATTCAGTTTATAAAACGTCGACAGCGACATCGGATTATTTTTAGTTTTGAGTGAAAACGGCGAGCCAACTAGTGGAAAAGATTTACACGAGCACCTGTCATATGGCTTTATCTCATGGTGGTTATCAACCCCATTGGTGACAAACAGGGGCGATTGGTCACCCTGAGTGTGAGAGCCACAAATTTGAGTGCATCAAACTGTAATATTATACACTCGCCACTTGTTTTGGGGCTGTAGCTATCAAACCTTCGCTGTTTGTGGAAATATGACAGCAGCTTCTGTTGAGTAGCAACAGCGCCTTGGGAAGATGTAGGTACACCTGCTTTGGTTTTTTATAAAAAGAAATCATCTCTGGCAGCTTATTTATTCCATCCAACACCGATTTGTCGTGATGAAATCTGCTTAGAACATTGACAGTTTTATATTTTTTTGGAACGTACTGCACCAGTGAAACTTTGTCATTGAAAAAATTTTACTGGAAAATACTAAACGTTGACGTAGTTGTTGTTTTGTTGATGTTGGCAATAACGTTTTGTTAGACCGGACAGGGCCCACAATGGTGTTTTTCTTTTTAGCAACAAAACTGTCACACGTAACATTTCGCCCTTCTAGATCTTTAAAACGTCTAAAACGTCTCTCTGGCCCTGATTCTTTTCTGGTGCTGCATCAGGAGATGACTTACCAGTATATACCTGTATTAAATAAAATAAAATTAGAGACGCTGTCACAAAGTACCCACAATTTCAAGCCATATTTGCAGACTTTGATGGCATATATTGTTTGAATGCACATCTGCCTCGGAATCCCAATAGTTGTTCATCAATAGTAAAGTCTTCATATAGAATATATAAACGTTGATTATCTATCCATTTATCCCAAAGCTTTCTAATTATCTAAAACAGCTCTCTAATAATCTAAAACAGCTCTATCATCAAATCTTATAATTCGGCATAGCTTTTTTTAAATGTTTCAACGACATAGTTGTACGAAATATAGATCTTCCCGTTTCTTCATACCACAAGCTTTCTAAAGACTCGCCGTATGATTAATACACGCCTGCCAATATTAGAAGACCAAAATATGATTGCAATGAGATGTCATCAATATTTTCCCAATAATTTCCATAAACACGGAGAGCCTCAATATTTGTATATTTTATAACAATTTTTCGTAAAAGTTCAGGAAAACATATCAAAAGACTCTCCTTTATAGCAGCAATGCGACTAGATGCGTAATAAGTTATTCCAACTCGATCCCGAATAATATTTTCTGCATATGGGCGTCCAGCATTATTTGTGATATCAATGGACCACATTACTCTTTTATCCTTAGGTAAAATATAGTTTCTCGCTTGTATAGGTACGTCTTACTCCTCTTCATCACTTGCAACAGTGGAAGATTCTAAAATTTCCTCAACCATAATCTCAGAATGGGGTCGTGCGAATAGGGTCGAATTTAATGCCCAAAAGACCCAATGTTGCGTGCTGACGCATAAACGCGCGACGGATCAAGGTGCCTCATCTGTATATATGGGTGGTATAAATATTGAGGAAACAGAATCTCTTCATGTTCTGGGCATGAGAATACAATGTGATGTCCGATGGACAGAACATATATTTAAGGTGTCGATAAAAGCATTCAAGTGCCTCGGTTTTTTGAAACGGTGTAAGACATACTTCACTCCATCTGATCTCCTTACTATTTATACCACCTATATCCGACCGCAAATGGAATACAACTCTCATGTGTGGGCCGGTGCTTCAAAGTCTATTTTGGAGCTTCTCTACCGCGAGCAGGAGAGGGCGAAGGTTCTCATTGGCGACAGTAGGGTATCCAATTCTATTGACTCCCTTGAGCACCGTCGCAATGTGGGTTGTATTTGCCTAATTTATCGTTACTACAACGGGATGTGTTCTGATGAAATTAGGGATTTGGTTCCCGAAACCCATAGCTTTTTTCGTAATACACGTTTTTCCTCAAGAGCCCATCCTTTTGTGATCGATTGGCCGGTGAATCGTACAACGCATTACAGGGAAAATTCGTTTTTTGGCCGGACTGTTCGTATATGGAATAACCTTCCTGCTAAAGTCTTCCCTCTCACTTTCAACATGAATAAGTTCAAGTCGAATGTTCACAAGCACTATTCCCTCTTTCCTCCTTTCCATAACCTATTTTCCTAAAATTCACGTCGACAAAAAACTATGACATACAAACAGCGTTGCCATTTGTCAAGTTTTCCCTTTTTTGCAAGTTTTTTGAGATGCAAAAAAGTTTTTAGTTTATATGAAGTTTTTTCAAGTTTTTTATAAAAAAATAATTTAAAATTTCCAGTATATTGGATGAAAATATCAAATGTTTTTTTATGCAATTAAACGATCTTACTATATATTTTCTCTGACCTTTATAATTGCAACAATGTTTAATTGTGTTGACTCCTTCCTACCTACAAGATCCCAATTTTTTTTTTTTAGGTGCTGAAGTATTTTTAACACTAGATTCATATAAGTTATATGAAGGTGATAAAATGGACTAAAGAATTTATCCTTTAAAGTTTTATGTTGAGCTTTGTAAAGTTCGTGTTTATAATGACTTTCTAATACCCGTTAAAGTCTTAACAACTTTTATGTTTTTAATAAGTATTTCCTTTTATTTTAATTGGCTAAAAAGAAAAAAATTTATTTTTATATACTTTTTTCTATATTTTTAAACATAATGAATTTCAAATTAATGTTTGTGAAATTTTTTTATTTAATTTTATTTTTTAAGTTTTAAACAAAACGAATTCCATATAAATTTTTGTGTTTTCTTTAAAAATCTTGGCTTTTTTGTAAAAACAAGTTTTTTTTCTTAAAAAAAAGGTTTTTTTTCAGTTATAAGAAGTTTTTAAAAAAATATATATGGCAACGCTGCATACAAAACATATGGTTGAACTGTGTTGCCAGAAATTTTTTCTTTCTGTTTTAAAGCGTACCACAAAATATCAATATTTAGACGTTTCTCTACATGGGTGAAATTTCACACGAGGGTCTTTTACGAAATTCTTCAAATAATTTTGTAACGCTTAGATATACAAAAATAAAACTTACCGTTTTGAATGCATAATTTGAATTTAAAAAATTAGAAAAAATTCTCATTTAGATCCAGCAAATTGTTTAAGAGATATTAAATTTTGAAATGTAAAATGGGTGAAATTTCAGCCGAAGACCGTATAAGGGCTAACCAATAGTTAGTCCGGTGTCGTGTCCTACTGACTTCCGTGATACCATGTAGCATCACTAGTCAACCAAGATCGCAATAAATCGAGAAGATCCCTTGCAATCTGAAAATTTGGGATTTTTGTTGAATCCCAGGTATAGACTGCACCCGATGATGTAAAATAAAAAAGGTGAAATACCCTTAAGATGATTTCTATGCCCCCAGGGAAACAATCTACTCAGGGACAAGCTCGACGCTATTAACTTGGGCGGTAAGTGGTTCCAATAATATGGCACAACGGACCATACGTGGCACGACTTAAGGGCCCTGGAGACTATCAAATAAGCCGATCAATCAGTACATATCGCACTTGTTTCTCGAAACAGAGTCAACTCGAAATTTATAAATTTTCAGTAGAGACAAAAAACTTTTTTTATATGAATTCTTATATTACAAATGGGGATAAAACTGCATTTTTTTAGGCAAAATACTAAAGAAATAGATCTAAGATTTTTACAGTGGGTAGATATGGCCACTGTTTATCGTTTTCTTGCAAAGGGATTTTTCGGAGACGTACAAATAAGCACGTCAACAGTGTGGCCAGGTCTAAAAATAGTTTACAGCTAAATCTGGCATTAAACAAGGCCAAAAAATGCTAAAAGTTATTTTAAAAAATGCTAAAATTTTTTTTAAAGATTTTTGTTTAAAATTTATTACCAGTATGCAGTTTTATTCGAAACTAAATACATTTTAGTGACTTATTTTTGAACGAAATTGAAATAAATGATTATATTTAAACAAGTAGATAGATTTTGGTAAAGCATTTGATACATATAAATATGTAGCACAGGTAGTTAAGATTAAATGGTTAATTTAGGGGCCTGCAAACCGTTTATATATGCAAAATATAAACGATTTATTTCTTTGATGTACAACATTTTTAAATCATTTTATTTTTTATGGTGTAAGAAAAGTTGAAGCTTTAAAATAATTATTTTTCAGCAGTTTAGCACAAAATATTTTTTAAACATTTACACTTTTAAATTATTATCTAAATACAAAGTGAAATTTCCTTGTACTTTTATATGATAATTGCAAATCATATTTACAACCAACATGATAAGGGCATTTCTAATACACAGAAAAAAGTGTTTTATCAATTAAAAAAATGGTTTAAAAAGTTTTTAAATTTAATTAATGTGATAATTGAATCAATAAATTTTTTAGTTGAAAGAAAATTAAAAATTTAATTTTGATTTAATTAACATTTTAGTTGTTTTGAAATAAAATTTTTATTAAATAACAAAAGATTTTAATTGACTTTTTTCGTTTAAAATAAAATAATTTAAACATGTAGAATTGTTGTTGGGAATTGTCAATATTTATTTAAATAAATTAACACATTGTTTGAAATGGCAAAGTTTTTTTATCATTATTAATTAAAATTAAAAATATCTTTTATTGAAAATATTTTTTCAAAATTTTTAGTAATTAATATAATCATTTTGGTAATAGGTGCAAAATCAACAACTTGTTTGCTTGATATTATGAATTTAGAACAAATTTGGTGATTGGAGAAATTTAATAATTTTTTCTGTGTATGTATTCCCTGAATATTATATTTTTTTTTAACAAGACAGGTAAGATGTTTCTTAACATAAGAATTATTCATTTTCATACCAAATTTCATTTTGGGTACAACTATTTTTAGTCAAAATTTATTATAATTTATAAAATTTGTTTAGTAAAATCAAAAAAACTATTCGTCCAAATTTTTAAAATAACTAATGCTAAAAAAAGCTAAAAACATTTTCCAAAAATGCTAAATAAAATGCCAAGTGCTAAATGAAAATTTTGCAGCTAAATAAAAAAAATTAAGCTGCAAAAATGCCAAAATGGCCACACTGCACGTCAATCAACATTTGTAAAAAAAAAGAAACCAAATTTTACATTTGTTTCATCCCTACCTACCATGGTACAACTACACAAGGTAAACTCGTTGCTACAACAAGTACAACAAGACAAAAACAACAGGCAATTTGTTTTTATATTTTCTACCCATACGTCAAAAAAATAGCAACACTGCATTCAGTAAAACAAAACACAAATTGAAAAAAAAACGAACAAGACAACACGTGCAGAAAAATAAAAAAACTATAATTTTTATAATTTCTTAACCTGCATTATTTATTTAACCACGGATTAGCAATTAAGATGAACAGAAAAATGTGACCAACGGAAAATGTATGTTATATCAAAATATAACATCCTTTCAGGAATTAAAACAGGATCAGTTTACCTACAGTTTAGCTACATTTACCGGGTTCATAAAAAATTTGGTGCACATTCTACAAGATTATCTGGCTGGAAAATTGGAGATATGTTTGCAACATATGCAACAACAGCACGATACAAGAGATATACGTTTGGGAGATTCCGCCATGAGTAGTTGCCATCAGAACTGTAATTTTCAATTGCAATTTGTAGAGATGACGTCTTTGAAGAATTTAGTACATTTGTGCTTGCCCTGCCGGAAGGCTCCATTGGATGTTGTTTTGTTTTATATTAATAATATATTGGATGTCTTGCAGGTGCGTTAACAATTATTAATATCTTATTTCGGTAATCTATATTTTAATCAATTGAAAAACTTCTAGAAAAAATGCTTCAATCATGAACAAACAATTCAACAGTTGCAACATGAAAAACACAATCATATATTTCGAGTTGGTCAACTGGATGCAAAGTGTCTAAAACTTAGCAAAACCTTTCGGAAAACAACAGAAATTTTAAGCAAAAATCAAAAATGTTTTTATTTTAAAATGGCGTGCACTGAAAATTGTTTGACATTTGGGGCTAAACTGGGGTAAACAGCTGACAAACATCTATGCCAACGAGTCTACCTTGTGTAGTTGTACCATGCTATCTACTCTTCTTTAGGACAACAAACACAAAGCAAATAAATTTTTTTTGTCAAACACAACAGAAGACTGTCAAATATCCATCAAATAATGGCAATGCTTGATTTTCATCGAGCATTGCCGACAACGCGTATGTGAAGCCGAAAAAGAACGACCGCACGCACACAACTGTGTGATAAATGTATTTATTTGATAGTCTCCAAGGCGCTTTAATCGAATTATTGAAGATCAAGTTGAACGAGCAAGATATCTCTCGCAATTGTGCTCCAGAATGGCTGACTCGATCGTGCGATTTAACCTTTTTCTTTGGGTTATATCAATGCGCTTGCGTATAAAAACAAAACTAAAAATGTAAAATGAGCTGCAGCACAATAGCGAAAGCGAAATATCAGCTATTTTAGCAGACTTGTGGGTTCGAGTTATGAAAAATAGGGTCCAGAGGTTTCACTTATACCAGCGATCTTTCGGCTGACATTTGAAACGATTTTGTATTCCAAAACTAAGGACATCGACTGTACTTTCATTTATAAAAATAGATTGTCCTTTAATTGATAAAAATAGATTGCGGCCCTCTTCATGAAAAACGTTTTAGTATTTTAACTTTTTAATTATTGTAACTTTTAACATCCTTTTTTTCCCTATGCTAATGCCGCGAAGCTCTACGCTTGTCTGCAGGAGATAGAGTCTCTGGCGGGAATTGAACCCGCAACCCCACCGCTCATAGATTAGCTCACTGGGAACGTTTTAGAGGGACTTTTTATAATTAATACCATTTCAATATTTATGTGCAAATGGGAAAAATGAGCCTGCTTTACTAGTATGACAGCAAGAAACCTGCCCACCACTGTTCTTATACAAAAGAAAGAAGGCAAAATTGTATGTGCATTCGCACAGGGCCATAAATCTTAAAATGCCGAAAACAACCACAAATTGTTAATTCTTGCGAAACACAAAAAATTTTGTATGATTTATAATGAATTCATTTAACAATAATAATAAAAATAGCATTATTTCTCTTAACTTATCTTTAAGGTTTTTGCACAAAAAACAACAACTACGTCGCAGTGTTTAACAACAATAAAAGCAAAATAAATACTATTTAAAAAATTAACCCACCATAATTCGCTCTAGAATCGACTAAAGAGTTTCAAAAAACTTTGTCAAGAGCTTTTAAAGCACGATTAATCATTTATAAACCAAAAAGTGCTACTGGTTTCATTTAAAAAAAGGCCGTAATAAATATTTTATATCTCTTACTTGTCCAATAACAAATAAAATTTCAAGTGCGAGTTATAGAATGAAATATTGTACTTGAAATCGTTTTGGGACAAATTGGATGGCTATTTATTTATTTATTCAAGTATTTAGTGGAAACAACTAAAGTTTGATTGATTCGTTAAGTGTCTTATTGCTTATTGAAATTCCTTATCAAATTAAATTGTTCTTGGGGTTTTGTCACTTCAATGTGTAGATTCGTTATAAAGTGGGGTCAAAGGGAGAAAAGGGAATTTCAAAGACTTTGGTATAATCTGTTTAAAATTTGTTACTTAAATCAAAGAGGAGAATCAGGTTTTCTAAATTGTACCACGATAACTGCAGGATGAAGGCTCGTTTTATAAAAATAAATTGCTTGTGTTGAAAGGGTACTAAATTAACGTTTTTTTTTTTCTACAAAATTGTGTACTTTTGATCAAAATAACTTTTAACTAAAACAAAAAACCCTCGGAACTTAAAATAGTATAAACTTTTAAAAAACATGATATATTTAATTGGA
Organism: Pollenia amentaria; assembly: GCA_943735925.1. Classification (NCBI taxonomy): domain Eukaryota; kingdom Metazoa; phylum Arthropoda; class Insecta; order Diptera; family Polleniidae; genus Pollenia; species Pollenia amentaria. The sequence continues at coordinate 30,232,783 of OX031007.1, forward strand.
GGATTTCAAAATTATGAAATTATTATTATAAAGTATGAAATTTTTAGAGGGAAGTGCAACCAAAACAAAACGTTTTCATAGAATTATCTTAATATTTTTCATTATGATAGGAGAATTATGTGTTAAACAAAAAACCGGCCAAAAGCTCGCCACGGCTTCGGTGGCATGTCTCTATCCGATGGTCCATATTTTCCATGACTTTGACATATAATTGAGGTTCAATGTCGTTAATGTGCCGAGTTATCTCATCCTTTGTCTCTTGAATTGTTCTTGGCTTGTTGACTTACACTTTTCTTGTCAAAACGATTTTAAGTCACATGATCGTGGCCGCCAATTAAAATCGCCACGACGTAAGATAACACGACCGTTGCAGTTCTTGCGCAAAAGTGCCATTTTGTTGGCTGTGTCGCAAGTGGCACCATTCTGTTGGAACCACATACCGTCCAGGCCCGTCTAATAAATTTCTGGCAACAAGACGTCCGTTATCATCTCGCTAAAGCGAACACCATTCACGGTTACTGCTTGGCCGACCTAATTTTCGAAGACGCCGCCAGCCCATAAGCCGCAACAAACAGTCACTCTTTGTGGATGTATCGACTTTTCAACAATCACTCGAGGTTTCTCATATGCCCAAATGTGGCAATTCTGCTTGTTAAAGACTCCACTGAGATCGATTATGCTGAGCAAAAAAAAAAAAAAAAAAATTACAAAGTGCACGAAAGGCACGAAAGGCACTTTGATTTGAACGCCCATTTTCGTAAAGGGTTCAACAATTTTAACGCTCTGCTCAATTGTGTACCTCCCCTCTCCATGGTTAAATTTGCTAAGCACTGAAGCAAAGCAATGTCGAATTAAGTTTGGCAAAAACATTGACGTAAAGGTGGGGTGCTTTAAAACCATGGGAGATAAGGCCATGATGGCTTTATTGCTCAATTGAATGGGAGATAAAGCCATAATGGCCTTATTGCCCAATCATTGAGAGATAATGTCATATTTAAAATTTTTCGAAATGAGAGATATAGCCATATTTTTTTTTCGCAAATGAGAGATAAAACCATATTTTCTCAGAATATTGTTATGCATGGTGTAAACATTCTGTAAAAGGGAAATGTGACGCACGCAGGAAAACTTTATTCAGCGAAGCCAGCTGCCGTGTCCTACTGGAGGAAAAAATCCCTAAGCGCGGCCGCAGGCCGCTACGCAGAAAAACTTTAGTATGCGAAGCCAGATTTCAATACTTGACATTAGTGTTTCCGGAAGTGAAAACTATTAATCAATGTAAAATGCATAAGTTCTTCAAAACTGAAATGAGAGATAAAGCCATTTTCTAATATCGCTAATGTGAGATAAGGCCATGATGGCTTTATCTCCCATTCAAATGAACAAAAAAAATAAAAGACTTTATCTCCCTTTTGAATGAGAGATAAAGTCATCATGGCCTTATCTCCCAGGGTTTTAAAGCACCCCACCGACGTAAATGTGTGACTCACAAATAACATCATGCATTATGGTTGGACCACTCTTCATTTGCAAAGAAACAGGATTTTAGTAAACAAGGGATCTATTGTCAAGAAGAGTACCTTTAATTTCAAAATTTTTTTTTTGCACAAGTGTTTATTTTTGTAATATTAGGTCATTCGCATTTGCACAAATGCGGTTTTTTTTAGTTTTTTTAGATTTATATATTGTAGAAGGGTACTTTTTAAAAAAAGGATTGCAATATGGCTTGTTGCGCCGTCTGATTGGAAACATTTCTCCTCCAAATGATTGGCAATAAAAATGAGGAATAAAAATATCGCCAATCAGTTTCCTGTAGGGTTCACCATTCACGGTAATGATGAAACCAGTTGCGGGTTTAAAGGCAAATGGGCCGATGATGTCTTTGGCATGCAAATCGAACCAACCCGTTGTGTTCTCTCCAAAAATGACAAAAAAAAAAAAAACCAAAGCGATGCGTATCCATAAGAGTTTTGTTATTCCCGCACTTTTTGGATTCCCGGGATAGCGGGAAATAAATATCAAATTCCCGGGATCCCGGGATTCCCGCCTAAAATTTTGTATTTATTTATTTACTTATTTTTCCAATGAAACTTATATTTCTTATTGGCTATTACGCTTAAAAGAATTAAATCTAGTATCTATTATATAACAAGAACGTAAAAAATTTAAGATTCAAATTATTTTAAGATACTTAAGAGGTTTTATTGATGCCAATAGGATAATAGAAATCAATATACGTATATACATTGTCAAATTCAGGGGCCTGATTCTGGCAGTCGTAATCGAGTACTTTCTCAATTCGAAAGCAATTTTACATATAATTACTTCAGTCAATACTGAACGAATCGGAATTATTTTTCAGTGTTGTAAAGCATTAATTTGAGTTTCACAATACTGAAAAAATAATTTCGATTCATTCAGTATCGACTGAAAGAATTAGAAATAAAATTGCTTTCGAATCGAGAAATTACTCGATCACGACTGCCAGAATTAGGACCCAGAGCTTATTTGCATAATGAGAATGAAAGTATTAGTCTTACGCGAATAAAAGTTCTGGAAGGGTGATTAGGAACTAAAAGCTCAACATTACGAAGTAGGAAATCTGAAACAATTTTACCGTTAAACAAATTCAACAGAAAGGAGAAATTTTATTTACTATATATATTTAATAACATATTTTTTTTTTTACAATTTTATAGCCCTTAATCAGCAGTGGTGTATGAAGGTGTACTAAGTTTTTCATTCCATGTGATATTTTTTTAATATTCATCTAAGGTCCCATAAAGAATTTTTATTATTAGTCCTTTATTAATTATAAGCCGATTTTGCCATTTGGGTGTCAAATTATTTCTAGATCTTCTAGGCTGTTTTGGATTGAATTTCAGCAGAATCGCTTCAGTAGGAAAAGAGTTATGCTCCCAAATGTGGAACTACCTCAATAAAAACTCAATGAAAACTAACATAAATTTGTAGCGAAATGCACAAAAATTTCTACTTTCTACTTTTATAAGACTCAAAATCTCAAAAATTTGTTGAAAAGCCTTAAACTGTAGAAAATTTAAATATTATGGTGAAATCAAGTTGGATTAAACAACTAAAGACCCAAGTCAGACATAAATTTACTAAAGTTTTAAAAAAAGATTTTCTTCAAAATTTCCCGGGAATCCCGCAACAAATTTCCGGGAAAGCGGGAATTGAAAACAACTGAAAATCCCGGGAATTCCCGGGACGAGAAATCCCGGGAACAAACTCTAGTATCCATAGTAACAACAGCAATACATTAAAAGTAAACGACCAAGTATTCAAATGTGTGGACACTTTCTGCTATCAAGTGTGTGATTTTGGTGACTGGGAGTTCGGCCCCCATACAAAAAAAAAAAAAAAAAAGTTGAGACAGTCACCATCTAGAATCAAAGAGTAGTTGAAATGAATTCCAGAATATTTTTTTTTTAATTTTTTGGCACGCCTCTACACCCAGTGAAAAAATATGTTTAAATATGGCCACCTCCAACAAAACTATTTTCAAATAAAATTTAAAACATACTATGGCTATTTTAACCATATTATTGTCATCGACAAACATATTATGGTTAAATTAGTCCTCCATCAAGAAGGCACAACCATACATGTTTTGGTTAATAATAACTAAAATATGTTTAACATTTATAATAGCATGGTTGGCTGTCAACCATAGAATGTTGCTCTTGGAAAAAAGCAAAATACTATTGTTAATTTAGAAACAAATAATTGTCATATTTAACCATAACATGTTTAGAGGCAACCATAATATGGCTGTGGCTTCTTGATGGAGGACTAATTTAACAATAATATGCTTTTCGGTAACAATAATATGGTTAAATTAAACATAATATCTTTAACATTTTCTTTAAAAATAGTTTTATTGGAGGTGACCATATTTAATCATATTTTTTCTCTGCGTGTGTGTAGCTTGTTTTTAGTTTTTTGTATACTGCATCGCAATTTCAAGTCCGATCATAACATATTGCATATCGTTATTTTTGACTTGGCTATGTCTTAATTCTTGCCTTGGGTGGCTTTTTAAGCCGACATCAGATGCAGGACGCCCCCTATGCCATCTCGGATCGTACGCCCCTCATGTGTAATTTTTTGCACGTGGCAAGAAATCCCTTCTAAAACTTTTTTACTTTCAGCTTTTAATGCACTGATCTTTATGTCACGCCCCACAATTAGGCCCAATTTTTCTCTTGCACATAAATATTATATTTAACCAGGTAGATAAACAAAACCAAGAAAATTGCATCAGTCAGAATAAAATAAAATAAATCAATAAAGTATCAAGAATTCTAAAAAAAAGAGTTTTTGCCACCCCCTAAATGCGGTACTTTTTGTTTTTTTTTTTATATCAACCTTCTTTTAAAGTCCCTACCGCATATTGTTGTTAATGGCTTGAATGTTACTGAATTGTTAAATAACGATATGAAATGTGTTATGATCGGTAATTAAATGGCGACGCAGTATGCAAAATACTAAGAGGGTAGTTTCCAGAGGCGTGGCAAAAAATTTATAAAAATTTTCTAGAAGTCTTTTGAACTAACTTTTTATTTTAGGGGGTGACTGGCTCAACTTTTTTTTCGAACAACCTTAATGCACATTATAAATTAGGCTTTACCTAATTATTAGGATTTACCTAATTTATAATGTGCATTTAGGTGGTTCGAAAAAAAGTTGAGCCACTCACCCCCTAAAATTAAAAATTAGTTCAAAAGGCTTCTAGAAAAAATTCCTTTCAATTTTTTGCCACGGCTCTGGATACCACGGCCATATATGGAAGCTTGAACCATATATGGCCGTTCACCAAAAATATCTCTTCAAACAAGGAGCCGAATTTTCAAAGCCTGTGTAAAATACCCGCTGATATATGGAGGAAAAACAAGGCTTACAACGGGCATAGTCGTTAACAGGATTCAGTCACAAATAAATAAATTCCGCTATATGGCGGATTTTTTAGGCCGAATACAAATTCAAACTGAACTGTGGAACAGAACCAACGAGATTTCAATAAAAGACCAAATAAGAAGAAGAAAATTGAAGTAAATTGGACATACTCTCCCAAAACCGCACGAAAGTTTATGTAGAAGCTTTAGAATGGAGCCCCCAAAGCAGCAGACTACGTAAACGACCAAAAAGCATATGCCGCCGAACAATCCTAAAGAAAATATGGAAACTAAATAAGTCATGTGAAAAAATCAAGGTCTTTTGCTTTAATAGAAATAGAGAGAATAATCTGGTAGAATCCCTCTATACCCGAGAGGAATGAATAAAGGAAATAAAAAAATGTAAAATAAAACTAGTAGAAAGAGAAATATCAAAGAAAACCTTTTAAAATTATACACCCAATAATAATTTTCAAAATTCTTACCACATCCCCTTTCAACAAGTTATTTCAACTCACTCTAAAGATAAACACCTTGACAAAAACTTATTCACATTTTTAACACATTTAATTTACCCCTAAATAAATTTATTTCCCTATTATTTAACAATTTACCGCTATTGACTTTGCTCAATCGACAACTTCCAAATAATTGATTGTTCCCCACTCTTGTTGGTATCAAAAATATTTGTATTAGAAATGACACGACTACTTAAGATTTATTGATAAAGTTGTCTTGCTACGACTAATTAAAATTCATGTTATTCGAATAATTATCAAGAACGACATTATCAACTGAATACAAAGTAGAAACCAAATAACTTAAGAAGAGGTAAAACGGCATGAAATAAAGAACAACAACCACTACCACAAGAAACATAATTTTGCGTAAAGTTTGACGTTAATGGCAATCAAAATATTTGATTTAAAGACCTCAATATATTATTGATAATTTTTAAATACAAAAAAATAAATAGTTTGATAAAGAATTATATTTATATATGTTTATTTTTACGTGTACGATTGACACGGGAAAACGTTTTTTTAAATAGTTTAAAGGTATGTTCACATTTAACAAATATTCGATGAAAATATCCAAAAAAGCGCGCCCACTAAATTGATAAATCTTTTGCTTTCTTTTTAATAAGTTTAGTGGAGTTTTTACACTCTTAAATAGTGTTTGTAAATAAACAATTGTTCAATAAAACTAGTGGTTACATGTGGAACGTCAAATATTTGTAAAGTGTGACCATAGCTTAGGAATTGGTTTTGATTGATAAAAGGTACTGAAGAAAGTGTCAATATTTGTTATATTATGGTTGATTTCCCAAGAAAAGATTAATTGGCAAGCGCATGTGAGACAGTATAGACAGTTAAACCCGACCATATGATACCCTAAACCACAGTGTTTAAAACTAAATTTTCCAGAGGGTGCTTTATTCGGGATCCATGGGCAACAAAACAAAATTATGCTATTTAGTTAAGATTTTTTGAGCCAAATATAATCTAGATATCTACATCTAAAGGGTGGTTAGATTATAAGGGCCGATGTTGATTTTGAATAAAACACAAATTATTTAGAAATTATTAGCATTTCTTTTTATTATGATAATATTGGTATGGTTCAATTATGTGTGGAACAAAATATCGTCCAAATGGCCGCCGCGAACTCGGCGGCATACCTCCATCCGATGGTCAAAATTTTCGATTACGCTGAGGCATAATTGACGCTACATGCCGTTAATGGGTCTCATGCATAAAACGTGAGCTTGAGCTCGGACTCGATTTTTTGAGTAAAAGGTGCTTGTCGTATGCATAATAAAATTGGATGTATTTGCTTTTACTCACTGCTCACGTTTGATCTCGTCTTGTTCAGTTTGAACTAAGTTAGATGAGCTTATGCTCATTTTCACATGCATAAAAACAAGCTTTTGCTTTCTTTTGTGAGCTCTTGCTCAAATTTTGTTGAGCACGCCTTATAGTTGACACTAAAAAGGAGTCATGGCTGAATATTTTGTGCCACAAAGAAATACAAAATGTTATCAACAGCGTTAAACAACATTTAGCAAATGAGGATAAAAAATTATACAGGTTTCTAGTCTTAATTATTAATTCTTTTTTATATAATTAATAATAAAATGATAAATACATAGGTTTGATGACAGTAGCATCTGCTGGTTAGCTAATTATTTTTTTGAGGAGTCAGAAGAAACACGTGGTGGTGCTCTCAGCAACATTGATGAAATTCGACTGTATTTAGGATTTTGTGCAGATCCTGTATCCCAAAATGGTATAGCTACAGATATTGGAGTCCATCAATTAACTGTGTCGCGAACTATTGCAGAAGTTGCGAAACTAATATCTGCCAAAGCAAGCGAGTGGATAAACTTTCCGAAAGATGCAGATGAAATAAAAGATGCTCAAATAAAATGGCAAGCAAATTATTGCTTTCCATTTGCAATTGGAGTCATTGATTGTACTCATATAAAAATTAAAAAAAAAAACCACAAATCAAAGCGATGAGTATATTTGTAGAAAAGGCTTCCACTCTATATTATTTGGAAAATTGTGATGGAAAAGAACTTTTTACAAGCGTTGACATATCCTGGCCTGGTTCAGTTCAAGACTCACGCATCTTACGAAACAACGCGATATGTAGAATAATGTGAAATGCGACGAACGATGCATTACTTCTCAGGGATGAGGGCTATGGAATATGCCCATGGCTAATGACACCATTCCGGAGCCCAACAATTGACATAGAAAAAACATTCAACAAAGTGTTTACAAGGGAACGTGTCATTATAGAACGGTGTTTTGGGCAATTGAAGCAAAGATTTTCGTTACTTCAATACAAAATTCGTATATCGACGGAGTAAGCGCCCCACGTGATATCCAGTTGTTTCATTTTGCATAACATACCTAAATTTTTAAAAGACGACATGTTTGCACTTCAATAACAATTAGGCGTTTTATCTCCCTTTGCTCAAGTAATTGCAATTGGTTTGAACTAATTTTTATGTATACAAAATTGAGCAAAAGCTGTTGCTGTTTGATCGAGCTCGACTAACGAGCAATTGCTCACCTGCCTCAACTCAGCGCTTTTACTCGTTTTATGCATAAGACCCATTGTGCCGAATTATCTCTTCCTTTAGCTCTGGAATTGTTAATGGCATATCAACGTACACCTTTACTAACCCCAAAGAAAGAAGTCCGACGGTGTCAGATCACATGAGCTTTGCGGCCAATTGACATCGCCACCACGTGAGATAACACGGCCACTGAAGTGTCGCGCAAAAGAGCCATAGTTTCGTTAGATGTGTGGCATGTGGCAACGTCCTGTTGAAACCACATATCGTTCACATCCATATCTTCCAATTCGGGCCATAACAAGTTCGTTATCATCTCAAGATAGCGAACACTATTCACAGTAACTACCTGACCGGGCTCATTTTGGAGAAAATACGACCCGATGGTGCCGCCAGTCCATAAACCGCACCAAACAGTCACTCTTTGTGGGTGCATTGGCTTTTCGAAAATTACTCTTTGATTATCATTCGCCCAAATGCGACAATTCTGCTTGTTAACGAATCCATTGAGGTCGATTATGCCGATTAAAAAATCACGAAAGTGCACAAAATGCATTTTGATTTCAAAGTCCATTTTCATAATAAGCCTGAATAACTTTAACGCGTTGTTCGATTGTGTATCTTTCCATGGTTCAAATTGAGTTAGTCTGAAATTGAGAAATGTTAAATGAAATGCAGAAAAAAGCTTGACGTTTAAGTGTGGTTCACATTCAACATCGGCGCTTAAAATTTAACCAGTCGTTATAAGAGATTTTTTAGTCCTTAACCTTCGCCTGAACAAAGACTGTTATGTACATCGTTTACCTCACGCGGGTGTTACTGCATAGGCCCATGTTGTTTAAATGTTATGCCTTTTGTAACTAAATGTAGAGCTAGTTGCGCTTACGTTACAAAAAGTAGACTTTTCGCTGGAATTTCCCATGTTTATAAGCGATGAAGACAAGTTTTCGCCATACATTTTTTTTTAAATTTTTTAAAGAGTTTTTGTCATGCACATTTTTTCAGTTTTTTAAAGAAAAAATAAAAATTTCCTTTAACTGAAGCAAATTTATTGGCGAAGGTTAATTGATTTTAGGGAGGTATTTTATAAAGGACCTATTTAATGTCAATTATGAACCTATCAGAACATTACATGACTTCCCAGCCGGCAAAATAATACGAAGTCTTCCAGATATCTGAGAGAAGCGTCGACAAAAACGTCGGAATCGTATACGAATTCTGTCAGATTTATGATCCATAAATGTATGAAGTGGTTGACACGAATTCTATTAGACATGTCGTGGGAAATTCTGTAAAAATAGAAATCTAGCAGAAATCTTATGAAAGAGGCATGGGAAATTCTAATGGTTTCTGACAGCAGTGTTGCCAGGTAATTATTTTTCTTCCCCCCAAAAAAATTTAAAAACCCCCCAAATTTAACGTATTAAATAAAAAAATTCCCCTAAATGTAAAAGTTTAGATAATAATTTCATTTCAATTAGTTTAACTTGACTCGGCTTTAGTTGACGTTCTAATATCAATACCTTAATAAAGCGAAATCGCAAAATGTTTAACATTTTACTGAAATTCCCCCAAAAATATATTTTTTTTAAGTTTCTTGAATATTTTTATTTAATAAAATATCTCAAAAAACAATATATAAACAGTTTGGAAAAGACTGTTACATATGTACATTAGACCTACTCAAAAAAAAAAAAAGTTGTTGATGTACCCCCTCAAAACTAACTTTAACATGTTTACTAAAGATTCCCAAAATATTTTGGATCTAGAAATTATTTTCCGTGAGCTTAACCCCATCAAAAAGGGTCCAAAAATAGTATAAAAAATTCGGTAAATTTTTTTGTCCAATGAATGACGAAATATAAAAAATATTTAGGGATTTTTTGATTCTGCGTTAAAACATTTTAAAAATCTAACCACATACTCGAAATAGCGTGATGTTTATATCAGTTTTTTGATGCTTTCAATTCGATTTTTATGAAAATTTAAATAACTTAACCGTTTTGTGTTCGATTTCATTTCCTATACGTCGTTAGAAAGGTGCTGACCAACGCAATTATTTCACAATAAGACGATGTTAATACAACATAATAATAGTTAAGTTTTTTTTTTTTGGTTTTTTGAACGTTAATAATTTTTTCAATTTTATAGCCCAGAAGATGTTTTTTAATGAAAAACGATATATTGGCAAAAATTAATAAATTATTATAAAGCAAAAATAATTAAAAATACCTTGAGCTCAAAAAAAGTTCTTTTATTTATTTATTATAATGGTCGAATAATATACAATATAAAATTTATAATAAATATATATAAATCAAAATAGAGTTAATTGAAATCTGCTTTTTTTTTTAATTGAAATTAAGATTCTTCACAAATATCGAGTGTTGCCAAATCATTTGCGTCTTATCGGAATTAAAAAGTTTGAGCATTTCAGGTGTTAGATAAAATTGTGACACGTATATTTCCATGCATACTTCATCCTTAAATCGCATTATTATTTTGACTTTTTAAAAACGGTTTTAGCTCAACCAAAAGCAAGCTGTAAAATATAAATAGTATTACTTAGTTATTGTTATTTACTTACAATAGTGAAACCCCCTAAATAAAAATTTGTCTCCCCCAAATTCCCCTCTAAGAATTTGTACCCCCTAAATTTGCCTAAGATAAACTCATCACTGTTTGTCTGTTTGGTATTTTGTTTAAGCTTTGATATCGTTGCAAACAAGACTTTTTGAGTGTTTGTAGGTAATTCTCATTCCCTCTGTAGTTTGTTTGCTGATAGCTTTGGCTTTTCTAAAATTATTTAGGAGAACGTTTCCTGATGATCTGGCCTAAGCAACCAGTAAAATGCGCATAGGAACAGCTTATCCTTCAACAATAAATTTCAGTATTTTTTTTATCAATTATTAAAAAAAGGGAATTAAGAACAACAAACAAAATCTTTTATATTGGAAAATTTTAGAAAATTTTTTTAAATTTGTTATACCTCAACTCCGACTCTTCAACTCCGACTCCACAGCCCTGACTATAGGGATGGGCAATAAATATCGATATTTAAGAAAATGTTAATCGATATATATCGCCGATGTTAAAAATACCCATATATCGATACATCGATATTTATCTACGACTTTCGAATTCGATATTTTTACGATCTCTTTATAATAAAATTCAAAATTTTTACCGTTGCTCAACTGCTTAAAACACTGTTGTTTTTTAAGAATTTCATATGTTTTTTTTAACTAATATTTTGAAAATAACGGCGCTTTTCCATTGTACATTTTTATAGATTACACAGTTCAGTTTTGTCGTGGTTTTTTAAGAGACGTCAACAAAAAAATAATCGCAGAAAATATATGTATTCTGGAAAAGGTTCCTAGAATAATGCAAATAATCGCCTTGAAAGTTGGAATGTTAATAATAAAAAAAATATTTAGTTTTTTTTTTATTGGAGAATGTTCTTATATATTAAAAATAAAATATTGCACAGTTTACTTGAATAGTATGTGTCACAAGTTTCGTTTACCGGCAGTATATAATCCGGCGTTATATCGCACTTGTTCCTATAAACAGCTTCAACTCAAAATTTTTCAATTTTCACTTTTTGCAAGAAAACGATAAACAGTGCCCATATCTACCCACTGTAAAAATCTTAGATATATTTCTCTAGTATTTTGCCTAAAAAATGCAGGTTTATCACTATTTGTAATATAAGAATACAAGTTTTTTGTCTCTACTGAAAATTTATAAATTTTGAGTTGACTCTATTTCGAGGAACAAGTGCGATATAATCCCATTAATTTTTTTTAGAGTTCATATGCGAATAAATAAAATTTTTTTGGTATTCTTTACTTTTTTTTTATCGTAGAATTAACTGCCGCTGCCACGATTTCAAACGAAAACTGCGTTCGCATAACTTACCTTAAAAACTAAATTTTAAAATTGGTTTTTGTTTTAAATAAAAGTTAAGCGAATTAAAGTTTCGTTCGGAATCGAGGGACAGGCAGTAAATTTGAAATTAAAAGAAACAATAAAAAGTTAGAATGGAATTACATGTCAAATGTTTGTACATATGTAAATATGTATTGACATAGGTATACTAAGTTTTTAAATTTGGTAATAATTTTAGCTTAATACGTTCGCTGCATCGATATATCGATATTTTTAATTAAATCGATAAATTTTTTCAATTTGCCCATCCCTACCTGGCTATGAAAACAGTGACATCAATGCGATACAACATTTTGTGTATTATTAACATTATTTTCATGCTTAGAAAGTAAAATAAGATGCAAAAATTCCCATATTTTATTTCTTTAAGTTATTTATTTAAATATGTACATCAAAATTTCAAAGTGGAATGATTACGAAACCCATATCGGGCATGGGGCTGGTGTGTTATAATTGAGAGTTCTTCTGTAAACAAAGTGAAAACAGAAATGAAACAAACATGTGTAAAGGGTTAGTAAATATTATATATGCTCTTTTTTTGACTTCAGACAATCCCAATGACTCAATTTAATGACAGTCTATAACTGAGTTCTATTATGTTTCCTTATAGATTGCGAAACATTTCAAATAATTAATTTTCAATTTAACTAATTAAGGATTTTATATTGTAACAAATAGTGTTATCGAATTTATTTTATTTTTACCCAATACTCGTATTTGAGTTCTGACTTTGATTTTTTCCCTCACCCATCTAAAGCACTTGTTGTTAAATTTCTTGTGGCCAAGAATTAAACTAACTTTTTTAAACAAATTACTGTTGCTAACTTCACTTGTGGCTTGTATCTTTTTCATAACCTTTGAGTAACTTTATCAATACTCCTATGGGAAAACCTTTAGAACCTTAAGAATTTATGGGAAACAAAATTATTTCTTTCAACACTCTAAACAATAAATCAAAACAGACGTGTGAACAAGTAAAAAAATGAAAACTAATCCATTTTTGATAATACATATTGCCACTATAGACAATACAATTTTTGATTGTTATCAATACATCATAATAATTTTCTTTTTTGTACAGACCATGTCCTCGGCGAATTTAGTAGAGTGTAGTATTCAATGCGAGTATACAGATGAGTTAGTTTTTAACATAGGCGTAGTTGGCTGGCAGATTTAACGGGGGTTAAAAATCAAAGGAACATTAAAAAAAAATCGCAGCTCTTCAAAATTCATTTTGTATAAAAATAGAAAAAGTTAAAGTTTAGAAAGCATTTAAACTTTTTTAAACCGGGTCGTAAACGCCCCTGTGTTAATTGAACTGGGGGGCTACCGCGTATTTCAATCCGAAAAGTAAAATTTTTCGAAACCAATTTCCGATTCGAAAGTTAAACCCAGTGATGCCTAATTTTTTAGAGCCAACAGCACTTTAAAATTTTTAAAAAGCACTATTTCAGCACTATTTTAGTATGGCAACTCACTACAAAGGAATCGCCCAGGCTTGAAATTTTTGTTAAAGCAATTCTTGAATTTATTGGTGAAAAAGGTAAGAAGATTGGACAACGAACCGATCTTTTTGGATAGAAGTCAACGATTATAAAGATTCAATAAGACAAAATCTAGTTTAAGATTTGTCCAATTTTATACTAAGAATTTTAGGTTTGTCGCACTCTAATGCGGAAGTTGAAAGAATATTTAATTCCATGACCTACAGTATGTCCAAAATTAGAAACGAATTATCCTTGAACTCTATTAACTCAATTCCTCCCATTAAATATGAACTTCGTCGACCCAATTCATGCTGTTATGATTACACTCTAACACCGAGTGAATGCAGTGATATATTTTCGAATGAAACATACAAAAAATCAAAATATTAATTAAAAACTGTCTTATGACCCGATCCCAACTCAACTTTTGATGATCCATATGATTTGGATGATTTTATTGAAGAAGATAACAATAACTTTTAATAACACAATTAAAAATTTGTATGTACAACTCTAAATATATTTATTATTTACTTTTAAATTATATTCCATGTTCTTATAAAAACATTTTTCTAGCTCTGTACATTTTTAGTTCTGAAATAAAATAACAATTTTAATTTTTAGTGTTAAAAACGAAATGGTCCCCTCGCCATTTTTTTTTTAAATATTTGGTAACTTGTTTTGTGTTCAATTATCGATTTAATTGAAAGAAATGGCTAAGTGCTTTTTTACGCTTTTTTTTTGCTTGAATTAGTGCCTTTCAGTACTTTTTTACATTTTAAAATGCTTTTTGCTCCAAAAAAGTTGGCATCACTGCCTCTTATACATGTTCGTTTTGCTTTTATTGTACAAACCACTTTGTTTACAGAAGAACTTTAAATTATAAGACACCAGCAGCATATGACAGATTTGTTTTCGCAATTATTTTACTTTAAAATTTTTATGTAGTTAACTAAATAATTTTAACAAATAGAATATGGGAATTTTCTACACAAGACAAACAAATCGTTTTATACTTTTACGTTTTGCCACAGATATACAAATAGATAACTAAAAATTAATTTTTTGGTAGTTAAATTATATAAAATAACTAAAAATTCATTTGCTTTTACGTAATTTGTGGTTAATTTTTTTATAGAATTCGCGGTTGAATTTTTGACAGAAAAAATTAAATGAACTTTTCGTTAAAATTAAATGCAAGTAGATCGGTTTTCAAGTAAATTTACAGTTGTTTTAAATTTCATTTTCATTTAATTTTACAAACAGAAAACTTTTATATAATCAACAGACAATATTAAATTCAACCGAAAATCCGTTTAAATGTGCACTTTAGTTTTTTGAATACGAGTGCGGATCAATAAGTCCGTGACTTTTCGAAGTTCCCTCGTAGGTATATAAAATGTAATACTGCTCCGATCAAGTACCACCTGTTAATAGACTACTGTCAAGTTTTGAGCAAGTACCGTCATTTCCTTTGCGTTTAACAGCTGTTCAAAACATACAACGTCGTGGATTTCTTTAAAAATGGAAAAAAGTGAATTTCGAAAACTCATTAAACATTATTTTTTTGCGAAAAAAACCGTCAATCAAACCAAGGAAAAGCTTGATAAATACTATGGGGACTCTGCACCATCGATTTCAATGGTAAAAAAGTGTTTTACTGACTTTCGTTGTGGTCGCACGAGTACAAATGACGCTGAACGTTCTGGACGGCCAATTGAAGTCACTACACCCGAAAATTTCGAAAAAATTCACGATATGGTGTTGGCTGATCGAAGAGTAAAAGTGAGATTGTTGATGACATATGCATTTCATATGGCAGTGAGGTTTCGATTTTAAATGATCAGCTGGGTTTAAGAAAGCTGTATGCAAGATGGGTGCCGCGTTTGCTCTCAATTGACCATAAACGTAATCGTGTGACAACTTGTTTAACCGCAATTCGAATGAGTTTTGGCGGCTTTTTGTAACTGTGGATAAAACATGGATCCATTACAACGATCCGGAGACCCAGCAGCAGTCTAAACAATGGGTTTCGGCTCCGAAGAAGGCCAAGGTAAGTTTGTCGGCCAATAAGGTGATGGCAACAGTTTTTTGGGATGCACGCGGGATAATCCACATCGATTACCTTCAAAAGGGATAAACAATAAACGGCGAATATTATGCCAACTTATTGGACCGATTTCACGAGAATTAAAAAAAAGACCCCATATGGCCAAGAAAAGTTCTTTTTCATCAAGATAATGCACGGGTGCACACGTGTGTAGTCTTAATTGCAAAATGACATGAATTGGGCTACGAATTGCAACCTCATCCGCCATATTCTCCGGATTTAGCCCACAGTGACTGTTTTCTATTTCTGAACCTAAAGAAATGGCTCGGTGGAAAGAGATTAAGCTCCAACGATGAAGTTATTGGTCAATCAAATGCGTATTTTATGGACCTCGAAAAATATTATTTTTTGGAAAGGATACACAAATTGGAGAAACGTTGGACTAAGTATATTGAGCTAAAAGGAGATAATGTTGAACAATAAAAACTGTGTTTCATTCAAAAATTCACGGACTTATTGATCCGCCCTCGCAAATGTAAGAATCAGTTAAAAATAAATTTCCTTGAAATTTTTAATGTTTATTTATTTAAAAATTGACTGAACGGAATACTGCAATAATATTGTGAGTGTGTTTCCCCCTCCCCGCCCCCTTCCTAAAGCATGACTTATACGCCATTGTATAAAAGTTCATACATATGTATATAAGAGTTCAAATGTGACCAATTCAATATAATCTCTAACAAGTAGTAAGACTATTGAACAAGTAAACATCTGTACATTTTTATTCCTCGAATATAAAATACCGCTGTTGTATTACAAACAAAAAAAAAAAAAAATAAATAAAAATTCAATATATTTTAATACTCGTATAAAAAAAAAGAAGAAAATGTGGCGCATTGTCATCATTCGAGTACATAAACATGTGATAAGATTCTTGATTCTTTTATGCTTTATTTTATTTTTACACTTTAAACATTGAATTTGTGTTTTTCTTCTTGCTATTGTTGTATGTATTACGTTTTTTTTTTATAGGTTTTCTTTCTAGTTTCTTAAGAAAGTGGTCAATAAACGACAGTATAGTAGTACTTGTGGCCATGTATATCATAATGTATGCATTATCTTTTGTAAGTAGTTCGAGGCTTGTTGTAAAAGTAAAAGGGGCAAATCAATTTATCGGGTAACAAGTTTATAAATAAGAGATAAGATTAAGAACATAAATAGTATTATTGATTTTTTAATAAAGATTTATGAAGAAGTGAATGCTAAGAAAGGCTCTCGTTTAAG
The DNA here is from genome assembly GCA_943735925.1 of Pollenia amentaria. Taxonomy (NCBI): domain Eukaryota; kingdom Metazoa; phylum Arthropoda; class Insecta; order Diptera; family Polleniidae; genus Pollenia; species Pollenia amentaria. Next base: position 30,249,562 of record OX031007.1, read on the forward strand.
ACTTACGGTTAGTTATGGATCTTGCAAAACAAATTCTTATTATGAGGTGTAAGTTTAAATAAGAGCTTTTCAGTGACGAATTTTACTATAATAGTTATACGTATGTATGTATGTAATACATACTATGTATACTATTTATTCTAGTTAAAAATTGAAGTTAGGAGCCAAGGTCTCATTCTGTCAGACGTGATCGAATACTTTTTTGATTCGAAAGCAATTTTATGTCTAATTCTATTAGTCGATACTGAACGAATCGAAATTATTTTTTGAGTGTTGTGAAAACTAAAATGAATACTTTCTAAATCTTATGTGTTTTCACAACACAAGTGACTGAACGTGTAGTAAAATTTATATGGAAAACACTCAAAAAACTGAGTGCTTTTCATATAAACTTTACTTTACGTTCAGGCACTTGTATTGTGTAAACAGCACATAAAAAAAGAAACAGTTTCTATTCGTTCAGTATCGACTGAAAGAATTAAACAAATCTAAAATGTGGTTTCAGCAGAATGGAGCCGATGGCCACACTGCCCGCGGCACAATGACAGTAACATTTTTGGAGAGTAAATTACTTCCAGAAATTCAGAAATTAATTGGCCAGCGCGTTTGCCAGATTTGTCAGCATCAGACTATTTTCTTTGAAATTATTTGACGGAGCGAGTATATGTGAACAAGCCCGATCATCCTTGAACTCGAGGCCAACATTGTGGCAGAAATTCGAGCGCTACAGCCACAAATTTTGACAGATGATATCAAAAATGTTCTAAAACTAGCCCATAATTACCAAGCTGGAAACGGCGGTCATGTAGGTGACATTATTTTCCATACTTAGGGTAAACAATTTCCATTTTATAATCTGAAAAAATATACATATCGCACACAGAAAAAATTATTGCTTATTTTTCTCCAATTAAAGCATTAATCAATAATAAAATCCGTTTTAAATAAAAATTTAATCCAGTGAATTATTTATTTATTTATTTATTATTTAATGATTTTCTAATACACCAAGATAGATTATCTCAAAATTAAAGTATTAGAATCAGAAAAGTTAGTATGAACATATGTATGTGTCCTAATATTCAAAATTAATTTGCAAATTTAGTAATAATAATAGATAAATAGATCAATAATAACAATTAATAGTTTTTTTTATTTATTAACAGAAAACTTAATTAAAATAACAGAAATATTTAGATTTTAAAATTTTAAAGGTCAGTTAATTATTTCGAATGCTATAGATTTTTTTTGAAAGTACTTTTAAATTTTGCTGCGTTGGTTGAATTTTGTAAGAATACAGGAAGTTGGTTCTTGAGATGGATTGAATATATAAGAAATTGTTTCTCAGATGCTGCATCACGACGTCGAAGTCGGACCAGGTTGTTTACTCTCGAAGACTTTATGAACTGAAGATAGTCATATAGATATTTTGGCTGCGTTGCCGTTATAATTTTATGTAAGAACAAAAGGTTTTTTAATTTTGGATAGTTTTCGAAGCTTACGTTGATCACACGACAGTAGTATTGAGATACGTGATCAAATTTTTTTAGACTATAAATGTAAGCCTCATAATGTCTTTCATGTTACATCCAGAAAATATCTCCGATGCATAAAGAAGAGTAGGTAGAAGATAAATTTTTTCCAGCAACAGTCTTACTTTGGGTGGTGTAGAATGTTGCACAGTCCACAAATTCCGCAGCATACTGTACACTCTACCACATGTTTGGCTAATGTGGTCAGACCAGGTAAGTTGGCTGTTAAAGACAATTCCAATATTTCTGACCGAGTTCAATACTTCAATTTTAGCATCTCCCAAAATAACGTTAATTTCAACATCAATTTTATCAGATTTTTGCTGATAAGAACACACTTTGATTTTTTGGGACGACGGCGTAATCCATTAGTCGATGCCCAAAAAAAAAAAAATTTTGTTTAGATCGTAATTTAGTTCATTTACTTTGGACTTAAAACAATACTTGGTACTTTTAAGGTACATTTGAATATAATCCGCATACATTTGAACACTATCTATATATATATTGAATATAATAATTGTCCAAATATTAAGCCTTGAGGGACACCTCTGATAACTCGCATGGGTTTCGAAATCGTCCCTTAAATTGATACGCATTGCCACCTATCAGCTAAATATGTATGCACCAATTTCGCAGCCAATGAAGAAAATTTAAACATTTAGCCAGTTTTTGGCAAAGTATATCATGGCCAATAGTATAAAACGCTTTAGAATGATCCAGTAGGAGTAAAAGCGATATATCTCCATTATCCAAATTACCCCTTATTTCCTTAACAACATCAGTGAATTATACGTTCAATCAACTGAATTAAACGTATAATCAACTGACAGTTTATTTTATACTACTATTTTGCTTTCTGAAGCAAATTCAATTAACTTTTTAATTAATATCATACATTTTTTAATTGAAATCAATTTTTATTTTTCTGTGCACTTAATCAACAAAACTCAAAATTTTTATTATATATTTAAAAAAAAAAAAAAAATCGACATGTTATATTCATATCTACCCGCTGTTGAAATATCATGCTCTTTTGTCTACTTTTTGGTCATGAAATGTTGGTTTCAAAATTGTTTTTCATATCTCTTCAATATTAAATTCAAATTTGTTTTGCTTCTACAGAAAATTTTTAAATTTTAAGTTATTACACTCTTATGCTTTAATTGCGATATGTACTATAAACAAAAAAGTTATTAAATTTTTAAACCTCATAGTGACTTTTGGCCCACCCTATACTACCATACCGCTTTGGTGCCCTTAAGAGCAACAACAGCAAGAAGGGAGACTATAAAGTAAATTATTGACTTGAGATATCTGTTTACTGGATTCACAGTTATAATGAAAACTTTATCACCAACCCTCGCACATTTCTTTCTAAGTTCCTTTTGTGGTCAGCTTTTATAACCCTACAAGTGTTGTTACGAAATGCAACAGGTTTTAGAAAATTACATTCATTTTCTTTATCATATTCTTATAAATATTAAATATCTTGTCTACAACTGCAGATGCTCTTTAACATATCTTATTTTTTTTTTTTTTATAAAATACATAAGTGTTCTATTAAACCAGTGTTACCAAAAGTGAAGGAAAACTACTACATGTAGGTGTTTTGTCTTTTCTTACCTTGCGGCCACACGATCAACTTTTTGTTGATAGTCTTTTACAAATACTGTTTTTCAAAATTCAAGATGTCATCAAGAAAACAATTTATACTGAGAAACGAAAAATTTGCTCACTAAGCTTCTAATCAGCTGTTAAATTGACCATAAAATTGCCAAACAAATGGATATACAAAATTGAGAGCAATCTCATGATCAATTTAAAAAGTGTGAGTGTGTTAGTGAAAAAAATGAGAGTGAGAGCAAATTGAAAGACACAAATTGATCGTGTGGCCTCCAAGTTAAGTGTGGGGATATGCGACAGATTTTTTAAACTTGTTAGGTGCTTTTTTAGGATAACATTTTTATTTGATTTTGTAAAGAACTTTATACTTTATTTTAAATACGTCATTCCGTGGGAAGCACAAAAGAAGCATTAATCATAATTATACTGAGTTCCTACACAGAAAAAAGTTTCTTATCAATTAAGAAAAATGTTTGAAAAGTATTTCAATTTACTTTATGTGATAATTTTTTTAATTGAAAGAATATTAAAAAGTTAGTTTAGATTTAATTAACATTTAAGTTGTTTTCAAATAAATTTTTAATTAAAATATTAACTTAATAACAAAAAATCTTAATTGACTTTTTTCGTTTAAAATAAAATAATTTAAACTTGTGGAATTGTTGTTAGGAAATGTCAATATTTATTTAAATAAATTAACACATTTTTGAAATGACAATGTTTTTTGATATATTTTTTAATTAAAGGTTGTTTGTGAAACGGTAGCAAAGTTCTATGGTGAAATAAAATTTGTCTGTGGTAGAAAAATTTCATGTTTGTGCTGTTATAACATTTTTGACAACGTAAAATTTTGACATAAAGAAAAGAACAATTTCTTTCTGACATTTCTTAATAGAAGTCTAAGTCGGCAAATTTTTTTGGCTGCGGCGGTTCAGCAAAAAGTAGCCTGTAGTGGATCACCTGACAAAAAAATTAGTTATTCAAAATGAAAAAATGATCTATTACAATGTGTTATTATTCAAAATATATGTTTGTATTTGTTATTAATATAAATATATTTTAACCCGACTTCAAAAAAGAAGGATGGTTTCAATTCGGTTGTGTTACTTTTGTAATGTTTGTAACCACATAACTCCGTCATTTAGCGTTTGTAACCGCATAACTCCGTCATTTGTGAGCCGATTTTTTTGCATTTTAATAGGGCGTGTTAACAGATTGTAATTAAAAAAAAATTTTGGAAATCAGACAGACAATTTGTCTGTCCGGAAATTTTATTTTTGAGCTGCTCTATAATTTATAAACCAATTTTCAGAATTCGCTCTTACTTTTAATATGATTTGCTAGCAGGAGGTTGCACATTTGGCTTTTTCAAAATTTTTGCATTTTTTTTTAATTTTTGACGTTTTCAGCGATTTTTTTATTCTCTACTGGTTGGAACCCATAAACAGTTATTTTATGCTTTTATAAACTTTTAGGAAATTTCTCATTTTTATTAAAATTTTTAAACCTTCGCGAATTGCGCGTTTTAGGTAACCCAAATCCTAATAAGCTGATCATGGGATTAATCATCTAACAAACATTATTTATCCAGTTTTCTTCATTTAGATTACTCAATCGAATATATTTCCATGTTATTGTGATTGGTTTTTCCAATTACACTTACATAAGATTGTGCCTTGGAAATATAGCAAAATGCTTGTAATGTAAATGTAATTAGCATTCTGGAGGCTATTATTGAATTTTAAATTTATTTAAAAAAAAAATTATTTTACTTTTATTCGACACTAATGTCAACATTTAAAAATTATAATAACAAAAACGTTATTAATAAAAAAAAATTAAATATGTAACTGTAGAGGATGGGACTCTTTGGAAAGGGTCAAAGTCAGACAATAATGTCCTAACTGACCACAGTTCCTTATATCCACGTTTTATATTAATACTTGAGCCTTGAACAGACAAAAATGGTCCTATTCGCCAGCAAGATTAAATAAATTTTGGATAGACAAAAAAATAAAACGCTTGTATTTTTTATATTTAAAGTTGTTTATTCGGTAGTCAAACAGCAAAGAAGATCGATTATATTAATGTGTTGCCTTTTATAGGTCAACTTACATATTGGAAATTAATAAAAGGAATAATTGGAATATTGGAATTGAGTGACAATTTATACATATTGACAGTTATTATAACGGCATAATTAGAGGTTTACTTAATTTTGCATGATTATGAAACAAACAACAATAAATAAACAAGAATACTCAATGTTAAAAAAATAAAAAGTAAATAATAACAATTAAACTCAGTTACAGAACAAAGTACATATATAAAAATTAAGTAGTTAAATTTCAATTTGACTTTCAGTGTGACTTAAAATAAGGTAAACAAATAAAAGAAATAATACAAAATTAAATGAATCAAAATTTTATTTAAATAAAATAAAAGTAAAATAATACTAATGACAAAAATAATATTTTTAAGCGATAATAATGACAATCATAAAAATAAACTCTCTGTTACAGCCTCCCCCTCAGCATCCGAAATCGTCTCGATGATGTTGCTGGATTTTATTGCGCTGCTTTGCTATGTCTTGGCCTGAGAATCCTTTTGTTAGAGTTGTCGGCTGATGCATGTTTGTTGATAGGCTGGTTGGATTCTTCATTTCTTGCATTTGGGGATCGTGTGACAAATTTTGGACGACCTCTTCTTCTAATAGGATATATAGGTTCATTTGAGGGTCCATTAAATGGTGTTAGGTCGGATACATGTTGCACTCCAAGTGGTTTCTCGGGACTGTCTTCATTGGCAATTGTAAAACATGACCCTCTTTTGTTTGTAATTATATATGGTCCGTCTCGACGAGGTACAAACTTGGATGTGATATTGCTATCGGCCTTGCTTAAAACATGCGTTGCGACAAGAACTTTGTCTCCCACTTGAAAATCTTGGGGGTGTCTTCGTTTTAAGTTGACGTAGTTTTTGTTTCTGTCTTGTACTTTCTCTTCTTCCTCTCGAGCTTCCTGTAAAGTATCTGCAAGATTTATTAAATGTGGTGTAATTTGTGGTATAAAATTTTCAGATATAATTATTGATTTAAGGTCGTGATGTGCTTCTAAAGGGCTTCTTAACTCACGCCCAAATGTCAAATATGCAGCTGTATAACCTGTGCTTTCACATTTAGACGTATTCATTGCATATCGTATCATGGGAAGTTTTAAATCCCACGATGTGTGCTCTTTTTCCACGCATATAGACAATTGTGTTTTTAAGTCACGATTCTTTCTTTCAACTGGATTCGCCTGAGGGTGATATACTGGAGTAAATGTTTGTTCAATACCTAAACAATATGTGAGCTTCTGCATAATAGCTGAAATAAACTGACAGCCATTATCTGTGTGAATTCGTCTTGGTACTCCATAGCGCAGTATGATTTCTGTTAATATCACAACTGAACAATTTTCTGCGGTAGCTTGCCTTAAAGGAAACAATTCAACCCATCTGCTACAGATATCTTCGGCAATTAAAATCCACTGATAACCCTGACTTGTTCGTGGTAATGGTCCAACAAGATCAATTGCTACTACTTCAAATCTTTGATTACTTGATACCGTGCGATATAATCCAGCTGGTTTCAAATTAGTAATCTTATATTTTTGACATATTATACAACTTTTAACATATTTTGTAATTTCAGTTTTCATACCTGGCCAATAGTAGTGGGGCCTAATACGATTAATAGTTCTTTCGATGCCATAATGACCTGCCATTGGATCATCATGAAATCTATTTAAAATTGTTTTTCTCATCGATTTTGGAACTACTAGTTGGCCATTCTCAGAATCCTGATCGGCACAATATCTGTATAGAATTCCATCAATTATAATATAACCTCTGTTTGTATATAGGTTTACACTGTCATCATTTTTCTCAAATGCATTAATTATTGTTTTGATATATTCATCTTCGAGTTGAGCTTTTCTTATTTCTGCAGATCCCTGGCGAGGAAAGTCTATTGAAATTAGAAAACATTCACAAGATATATCAGGGTGATTGGTACACGGTGGTCTTGACAAAGTATCTGCAACAATATTTTTTTTCCCTGGCGTATAACCAAACTGTATGTTATAGGGTTGCAGTTGCAAAGCCCATCGAGCTAAACGTCCAGTTGGAGATTTAAGGCTAAAAAGCCATTTAAGAGGTTGATGATCTGTTAACACGGATAACTGTGAACCCTCAATGTAGCCACGAAACTTTCTAACTGCCCAAACAACGGCTAGTGCTTCTCGTTCTGTTGTTGAATAATTTCTTTCCGCCGGAAGTAAAAGTCTGCTAGCATATTCAACCGGATGTTCTTCTTCTTTCTCCCCCTGAAGTAAAACCGCTCCGAGCGCATAATTGCTAGCATCTGTTTTTAGGAAAAATGGTTTTGTTTCATCCACTTGCTGCAATATTGGTGGAGACACTAAGAGGCTTTTTAGTTTTTCAAAAGCAACACTTTCTTCATCACTCCATTTCCATTTTACATTTTTCTTTGTTAAACTGGATAAGGGTTTAGAAATTTGAGCGAAATTTGGTATAAACCGACGATACCAGGAGCACGTCTGCAAAAATGAGATTAACTGTTTTAGATTTTTGGGGTATGGCCTTTGCAATATGGCTGCTGTTTTTTCAGGATCTGGTTTTAAGCCGTTTATTGTCAATAAATGACCGAGATATTTCACTTCAGGTCTACAAAAATTACATTTTTCTCTATTTAATTGAATTTTAAACGATTTTATTCTTTCGAATGTTTTTTCAAGATCATTGATATGACTTTTGAAACTATCAGAACAAATAATAATATCATCCAGATATGCTAAAATGGTTATTTGCGGCAGTCCAGAACGAAATTTATCTACCAATCTTTGAAAAGTTGCAGGCGCGTTTCTAAGACCAAATGGCATTCTATTAAATACAAATATTCCAAAAGGTGTAGTAAACGCTGTTTTAATTTTGTCTTTTTCAGCTACTTTGATTTGCCAATATCCAGATTTTAAATCAATCGTTGACATGAATGAAGTTCCTTTCGCTGCGTGCAATAAATCGTCCATTCGAGGAAGTGGGTATTTGTCGCTAGTGGTGATGGCATTAAGGCGACGATAGTCGACACATACTCTTAAGTTTCCATTTTTCTTTGGGATTAATACAACGGGAAAAGCCCATGGAGATTCTTCTTCTTTAATTATTTCTTTTTTTAACATTTCATCTATTTCAACTTTTAATTTTTCTTTCATTACTGGAGATATACGATATGGTACACATGCAATCGGAGGGTGTGAACCAGTATTTATAAAATGTTCAATTTGTGGGATTGGTTCTGATCCATCCTCGAAAACGCTTTGAAACTTTTTAAGTAAGGTACTTAAAATTTCCTTTTCTGTATTTGATAAATTTGATCCTTCTGTATCTTTAAGTTTTATATCAAAAGTATTAATTTCTACAGACGATTTTGACATTTTCTTTGGACTTTCTTTTAATTTACTTCTCTTTAAGGGTGGAAAAAGGTCCCAGTCGTAAACATCTGTTTCTGTGCCCTCAGGAATGCTATCTTCGAAAATTTTATTAACCAGTTGAAAAAATTATCAACAGAGGAGTTTTCTGTGATGTTTAGTTGAGAAATCGGAAAAGGTTTTATTAATTTGGGCTTATCCATTTTAAATTCAAAAATTGTTTTTGGATCATCTTTAAAATACCAATTTCTTTGGGCCAAATCAAGGACAATGCCGGCTTGTTCTAGGAAATCAATTCCAATAAGGGTACGGTTTCCTTTAGCTTTTGGTAAGCAAATAAAACGAATACGTTTAAGACGTTTGCCAATTAATATTTGGACAATAGTTGAATAGACTATTTCTTCTCTTGGAATACCATCTGCTAAGATTATTTCTGCCGAAACTTTTTGAAAATCAATATTTTTCTTTTTCAACTTTTGATAAAGGGAATAACCTGCAACACTTGTGCGTGCAGCTGTGTCAAAATAAGCTTCTCCATTTAAGCCATTTATATTAATATTAACTGTAGGGACATCTCGACCAACTATTGTTGTATGAATAGCATTAAAGTCGAGTTTTTCCGGACTATTAGTTGTGTTTTTGTTGTTGCAGTTTGGACAATTCGACCTATAGTAACCAGCTAATCCGCAACCATAGCAATTTAAAACGTTTTCCTGAACTTTTGGTTTGCCATGTCTATCAGCTTCAATTTTCTTAAAACACATTTCTGCGGTATGATTTTTCTTCCTACAAAATGAACAACGAACTAGTTTCTTTTCGGTTTGGGGTATGGAAATAGCATTTGGTTCTGACGTTTCTTTTATTAACATTTCAACTTCTCTTGCCTTTTCTAATAAATCGTGGAAGCTACTTATAGAATCTCGGGCAATCTTGTCTCTAATTGTTACCAAAAGTTGCGAATATATTATGTTAAGCATAGTATTTTCTGATAATTTTTCAGATAATTGGGCAAATAAACGCCGTTTATTGCAAACGAAATTATCAGTTGATTCATGTCTTTTGTTTTTCAAGACTTATTTCAGAAAATATACGCCAATCTGGTTTAGGGGGTGAAAAAGCGTTTCGCAATAATTCTATTGCTTTTTCAAAACTTGTGGCTTCAGTTTTAATTCCTTGCCACCATGAGGAAGCATTGCCTTCCAGCAATAATGGTAAGCTTGTTAAAGCAAGAAAGTCTGATACATTTTCTGCATCCTTATAAACAAGAATAGTGGCAATAAAATCATTTACTTTTGAAGTGTTTCTTCCGCCACTAAAACGAGCACTACAATTTGAAAACGTGTTTTTGGTTTCTGATCTGATGTTTAAACCTCCTAGCAATTCCATAAATTGACCTTGAGTTAAAGTAATATTAACCGAATTGTTGGGACTTTGTGCGGGTACAGAATTTTCAGCAGTATTGCTGATCCGTCATTTTGTAATACTGTGGACGGACGTGACCCAGTTGGGTTTTCACTTTGGTTGGATGAGTTTTGAGACATACTGCGTGTATTTGCGGGAGTATTTCGCGGACTTCTACGCATTTTGCTTAGGATTATATTTAAGATTTGTCACCTTGCACTAATCACTTTTCCTTTATTTTCAATTTTGCTTTTTTTTTTTTTTTTATTACCACAATACACACAATTAACAAACAATGCAAATACTTTACCTTTAGATGAATGAACAGGCTTCTCAAGATCAGGATGCTTTTTTTTTTTTTTTTTTTTTTTGTGATTTTAATGAGTTTTTCGTTGGGCGCCAATGTAGAGGATGGGACTCTTTGGAAAGGGTCAAAGTCAGACAATAATGTCCTAACTGACCACAGTTCCTTATATCCACGTTTTATATTAATACTTGAGGCTTGAACAGACAAAAATGGTCCTATTCGCCAGCAAGATTAAATAAATTTTGGATAGACAAAAAAATAAAACGCTTGTATTTTTTATATTTAAAGTTGTTTATTCGGTAGTCAAACAGCAAAGAAGATCGATTATATTAATGTGTTGCCTTTTATAGGTCAACTTACATATTGGAAATTAATAAAAGGAATAATTGGAATATTGGAATTGAGTGACAATTTATACATATTGACAGTTATTATAACGGCATAATTAGAGGTTTACTTAATTTTGCATGATTATGAAACAAACAACAATAAATAAACAAGAATACTCAATGTTAAAAAAATAAAAAGTAAATAATAACAATTAAACTCAGTTACAGAACAAAGTACATATATAAAAATTAAGTAGTTAAATTTCAATTTGACTTTCAGTGTGACTTAAAATAAGGTAAACAAATAAAAGAAATAATACAAAATTAAATGAATCAAAATTTTATTTAAATAAAATAAAAGTAAAATAATACTAATGACAAAAATAATATTTTTAAGCGATAATAATGACAATCATAAAAATAAACTCTCTGTTACATAACTATTATAATAGCTTATATAAATGTGCACCACGGTTAAAAAGAAAAGTTTGATTAAAAAAATTAGTGTAAATATGCCTTTTGAACCGGCGGCGACTTCAACGCAAAATTTAAATTCGGCGGCGGCTAAGAGACGACTTTGAGCTGCAAGACCTGTGTCTGATAATTGTGTGGTTGTCAAAAATTTCTATGCTAGTATCAAACTTTATATTAGCCCCCTGGGCTAGTGAAATTTTATTCACCTCAACAGTGTCAAATTTTAAGTAGTACTTTGCTACCGTTTCACACACGCCCAAAATAAAAAATATCATTTATTGAAAAAAAAAATTCACAATTTTATAATTTTTAGTAATCAATATAATCATTGTGGTAAAAGGTGCAAAATCAACAACTTGTTTGCTTGATATTATGAATTTGGTATAAATTTGGTGATTAGAAATTTGGTGATTTTAATTTTTTCTGTGTTTACTCTGTAATAAGGGGAAACATTAATAGGGGCTCGGAGGTCAATATATATGTGGACAACCATGCGGCTCTTAATGCCTTGATGATCTGTTTTGTGAATTCCAAGCTAGTGGATGATTATGGAAGAGCTCTAAGGAAAATCTTAGGTGAGTATGTAGGGAGGCTGTGCTGGGTACCGGGTCACTGCAACATTACCGGTAATGAAATGGTCGCTGAGTTGGCGAGCCTGGACTGAGAAATAGAAAATCCGGACTGCGTGGATACAGTCAGACCTCCAATAGGATTTTACTTGGGGATGATTTGGGAATGGATCTTAAACGTGACTAATCAGTCCTAGGAGAATAACAATTTTTTCAGAGTATTACGTACTAACAATTTTGATTACAGATCGTAATCATAATTTATGACAAATCCCGTACATAGTCCCCTCCAAAGTTGCTTAAAGATTTTTTTTATTTAAAAGGAAGTGATTAATAATTTTTGATAAAAAAAAATTTTATCTTTTATAGCATCGAAAAAATTTCTGGCAACACTGTGAAAAATAAACATATCAATATTTAAAGGATACTTCACATACATACTTAATAATTTGTAGAAAACACTTCTAATTTTAATAAAATGTATTTAAATCTAATATTTAAGTATTTGGCCAGAAGATAATTTTCCTAATAATAAAATAATTTAAATAAAATTCCAAAGTACGTGTATGTATGACTCTGAGATTGTTGACAATATTTAAATATTCTAAAATTAATAAAGGCAATTATTTTAACAAAAGAGTCATTAAGTAGATACTAAAAAATGTTGAATGACCCTTAAGGGCATTTTGATCTTTAATTTATTCAATAGCTTATTTCCGATGTGCGAAAGAATTTTTTTTACGCACAACTACATATAAAACAAAAACAAATTCTCAAACTTTGTTTTTGTTTTAAAGCCAAAATTGCCATAAAAAATATTTAGACGCACCATCTTTTTTGTTTGCTGCTGTAAAGAAAGTAAAAATTTGGTTATTAAATTCTTAAATTAAATTATTAAATTTTCCTTTGTCGCAATTTGAAAGGGCTAACAAATATCGTAGTTCTTTAATGAAATCTAACGGAAACTCATTTGGGGCATTCACAAGGTGTGCTATCAAGTCATATCGTCATAATGTCCTAAATATAGATGGGGGTAGTGCACTAATTTTGTAGTTTCAACTCAGAGTTAGTGATAGTGCAAAATTATTGCAATCAGTTTGTTGATGTTGAGTGATGAATTGAAAATAAGCAGCCTGACTAAACATGAAAGATACTGATGTTAAAAAATCTTGCACTCAAAAAAAAAAAAAGAAAAATTATTTGATTTAAGAAAAAGCAATCATCAGATTATTGCAACTTTTTTGTTCTTCACTCACTTGAGTGCAAACTAAAATTTTGCAATAAATTTACAAACAAAAAACTTATTTTTTCATGATTATGCCATGAGATATTCTGTTATTGACAAAATTTCATATCGTTTAATTTCCTTTGTTTATGCATTTCATTACAAAAATCAAAAACTATGCGCATACAAAATTACATTTTTAAATTTTAGTGAGAGTCTGTTTATACGCAGCTTTTTTGATTGCAAGTTCAAATTTTGCACTATAGGAATTGAGTGCAGATTTTTGCATTCAATCTTCGTTTAGTGACAGTGAAAAAATTTGCAATATCACTAAATTTTTTTTAGTGGTAGCTAAAAAAAAATAGCAATCATTACTAAAGCTGGTAAAAAAAAGTGCAAACAAATTTTTTTGCAGTTTCATTTAGTGCACTGCTGATTTAAATCAATGGTTAGTGCACTACCCCCAACTATGGACCTAAATAATATTTTACAATTGTTTCAAAAAAATATTGTTGTGTTTTTCAAACCAGATAAAACCCAGTAAAAAATGTGCTCCAAAAAGAGCAGGTTTTATGCATGAATGCAGACCTCAAATCGCTTCAAAGCTGCTGATGGGATGCCTGATTTTTGTATGGGGTGTTGCCGGTTTGGAGGACTATTTTCTGCTGACAATAAGCGCTTCTCTTAACATAATAAAACATGCAAATAAAGCACTCCTAAGGTGCTTTTTTAAGGGCTAACTATATTAACATATTAATTATTGTTTTGCTTTTACTGGTTTAAATGCCTTTTTTCAAGCATTTTCGTAAACCAAAATATATTATTATTTTTTTCGCTTTCTTCGTTGTCTGCACTAAAATAGCAGCTGTTTTTGTATATTTTTTTATTCGTTATCATTTACTGCTGTATAAGAGTTCTATTATTGAAGCGCTCGATTATACGCTTTTTCTCTTAAGTGCTTCAAAAAACACAATTTTTATTCTTGAAAATGCTCACAGAAGTCATATTTATTTCTTGTAATTATTTTAAGACATATGACTTTAGAACTTTATGACTACATTGTAAATTGCCCATATGTATTTTGTTGTTACATTGAACAGAACAGATAATATTTTTTATATTTGCTATTTCTGAGTGCCTCACACTGGTTCATATTTTGTGAAGGCGTCCAAAATTATTTTTTTTATGTTCTCCAATTTTAAAATTATTATATTCATATGAAAGTAAAAACTAATACACCTCGGGAGCCTAAATATTTAAACCCTCCCAGCTAGCATAGGCTGTTTGTTAGACGATTAGGTTTAATATTGAACTCCTAATTTATTAGGGTTTACTTGCAACGGCGGCATGAAATAACCCCCCAAAATATAACGCCCCAAAAAAAATATGAAATAACCCCCCAAAAATTTGTACAGAGAACAACAAAAACGATTTTTGGGGGGTTTTTTCTTTTTTTTGGGGTGTTATTTCATTTTTTCAATTGGGGGATTATTTCATATGAAATAACTCCCCAAAAATCTGAAATGAAATAAGTCCCTAAAAATATTTTGGGGACTTATTTAATTTTTAAATTACATATTTTAAAAGTCATAATGATGACAAATTGTGTTTTGTTATATTCACTGCATACGTTTACCAAACATAAAAAAGGGACTAAGTATCAAAAACTATAATTTCAGAATCCTAAAAAAATTGGGATTATTTTTAAGTCCTGAATTTCAGAAATCGGAATCTCTAAGTCCCGAACTTTATAATTTCGAATTCGAAAATCCCGAATCGCTAATTTAAGCTTTTCTGCATAGGCGGCCTTCGGCCGGGCGCAATGATTTTATCCTCTATAGTATTTCAAACATCGGCTTCGCTTACTAAAGCTTTTCTGTTTAGTCGGCCTTTGGCCGGGCGCAAGAACTTTTTCCTCTATAGTATACAAACACCGGCTTCGCTAACTAATGCCTTGTGCCCGACCGAAGACCGGGTTAGCAGAAAAGCTTTAGTTAGCGAAGCCGGTGTTTGGAATACAATATAGGGGAAAAATCCTTGCGCCCGGCCGAAGGCCGGCTATGCAGAAAAGCTTTAGTTAGCGAAGCCGGTGTTTGGAATACTATAGAGGAGAAAATCCTTGCGACCGGCCGAAGGCCGGCTATGCAGAAAAGCTTTAGTAAGCGAAGCCGGTGTTTGGAATACTATAGAGGAGAAAATCCTTGCGCCCGGCCGAAGGCCGGCTATGCATAAAAGCTTTAGTTAGCGAAGCCGGTGTTTGGAATACTATAGAGGAGAAAATCCTTGCGCCCGGCCGAAGGCCGGCTATGCAGAAAAGCTTTAGTTAGCGAAGCCGGTGTTTGTTATACCATAGAGGAAAAAGTCTTTGCGCCCAACCAAAACTGAACAATATGTATTATATTGGGGTCTTATTTCATTTCTGGAATTGGGGAACTATTTCATATGAAATAAGTCCCTAAATATTGGGGACTTATTTCATTTTGATTTTGGGAGTTATTTCATTTCATTAGGGATTTATTTCATTTTAAGAATTGGGGATTTATTTCATATGAAATAAGTCCCTAAAAATTGGGGATTTATTTCATATTTTTTTTGGGGCGTTATATTTTGGGGGGTTATTTCATGCCGCCACTTGCAACGCTTTGTGCTGGTTACGAACGTATCTAACCTGCAGGACACAGTGTGTTCTTTTTGATAACACCACCTCCAAAGAAATTTCCGTTAGCTCCGGTGTCCCCCAAGGAAGTCACCTAGGCCCTTTGCTATTTTCGCTTTTCATAAACGATTTGCCGCTTGTAATGAAGCATTGTAATGTTTTAATGTACGCTGATGATGTTAAGATGTTTCTCAGCTACAAATTATCCTCAGATGGGGCGTATTTGCAGCAGGATTTAAATAGTTTTTACGCATGGTGTTAATATAATTAAATGCAGCTAAACTTAAAAAAATGCAAGCACATGCGATTTTTTAGAAATAGCACATCAATGCTACACTATTTCCTGGATGGGTATCAACTAGAGTTAGTTGGAGAATTTCTGGATCTCGATATTCTACTTGATCCTAAGTTAGATTTCTGCAAGCATATTACAATGACTATAAATAAACTCGAGGTGTGCTTGCATATATAAAACGATGGTCTAAAGAGTTTACAGATCCCAATGTAACGAAACAGCTATACACATCCCTAGTAAGACCTATTTTGGAGTATGGTTCTATTGTCTGGGATCCTGAAATTAATATGCACATAGACCGAATTGAATCTGTTCAAAAGCAGTTTCTCTTATTCTGCCTGAGCAGCTCGTTTGGACGTAGTGCTGGGATCCTTCCTTCGTATACTGCGAGGTTATCATTAATTAAACTACCTACCTTAAAAAGACGAAGGACTATGCTAAATGTCGCATTTATAATTAATTTGATTAATGGCGATGTCATCTCCGATTTCCTTCTTCGAAACATTAATTTTAATATTCCACGACGTTTTACCTGACACCTAATACCTCTGCACCTTCCTGATGTTCAAACAAATTACGCTGATGCTGATCCTTTGAGGAGATTAAGCAAAAATTTCAATGAATTGTATAGCTGAATTGATTTTTCTATTAATATAAATGTAATTAAACGCAATATTATTGTATTTTTAAATAATTAATATGTCTAACAAAATTTTTTTTTTTCGTTAATAATGCCTTTTTATAAAATCTTGTAATATACTTATAATAGTCTGTAAGGATTCATATCCATAGATTTAATCAAATAAATAAAATAACTCATAATGTTATTTAAAAGAATCTTCTGATGAGTATCTGACGAGTAACAGAAACAAAAACATCTAATTTTTTTTTATTTATTATTTTTTTTATAAATTTTTGACACGCTCGTCTTTTAATCTTGGAATGAACCTTTTGAGACTCTCGGCAAGAATCATATAACAATAATTGAGCTACCTAAATATGAGCGTTTTTGAAATATGAAAATTCTATTGCCAATACAATTGGAACAAACCAAACCGACCTAAGGATCTGTGAAATAAGATTTTCCGATAGGATGGTGTTGTTTTCGCGACCTTAAGGTTTGTTTCATATAAACTGTATGACAATTATAAGTTTTGACATGAAGAAGACGCTTAGTGCCCTAATTTAGGTAGCTCAGTTATACGGCTGAGCATTTCACGAGTTGTAAAATAATCCCATCATGAGTCTCATACGAATTTTGGCATGATTTTTGAACGACTCGTTACATAATCTCTAAAAAGATCATAAACAATTCCCTTTAGGATTAATATAAGAGTCTTTTGCTGTGTTCTGGAAGAATCTCACATATGAATCAGCACGTGTAACAGTTCCTCCCGTGCGAGGTATCGTCTACAATTAAAAAATGAGCTCGTCGACGATCAAAAACACTCTTCATGAAATTCCCAGTAGACTCCTAGACGATTGAAAATGCTAGCTGGGCTACTTCAACTATTTCATTGAGAACAGGGTGATCCAAAATGGACTTTCTCAGTATTTCGTTCTAGTTATGAATTTCTTAGTCAATTTTTAAAGTTGAAATGCTCATAACTTCTCGATTTTAAAGATTTTGACAGAATAAGTTTTGAATAAATGTTTATATTTATTCAAGCTCTAGGTCCTTTTAATACTTATTTTTTTATTTTCAATATTTCGCTAACCTTTGGTTAGCATCGTCAGGAAATTAATTTATTTATTTAATTAAATAAGGTCAAATAAAAACCTGAATATAAAGAATAAGTTTTGCGTATGTGTTTATCTTCTTAACTATTAGCGGCTTAAAGCATTTAACTTTTTATACAATTTTGGGATTATGAAACTAAAGAGATTTTTTTAAATTATCTTGAAAATTTCCATTATCTTTTTTTTACTCTTTTAAGCCATAACAAGTTTCGAACTTACTAAATTTAAAATTAAAAATGTAAAATTCAAATTATTTACATTGTTATTCAATTAGGAATAAAAAATATAAAATATTTTTGATGTTCGAAAATTCGAAGTTAAGTTCAAAAAAATTTTTTTTAGTTAAAAAAAAATATAAAGCGTTAGAAATATGAATATGATAAGATTTTTATTTTGTAGGCATTTTTAAAGATTTTATTCGCCCTCGAGCGAAAGTTTTTTTTAACATTTTAAAGATTTAATAATTTCGAACATAAAGAGGGTTTTATGTGTCTTAATTTTGAATTATTTAAAATTTTTTTTTTTTTTAATTTTTATTAATGAAAAAAAAGAGTATAAATGTGATTCATTTAACCTCAATGTTATAGTCTATTTAAATTTACCTGTGACAGGTGACAAACATTTACAGGTCAATTTTGAAGTTGGCAAAAAAGTTTAAAATACATATTAACAAATAAATACAATCCCAGGTATTAAATATTTTCTTACCCTAAGACATATTTACATAAATCAAATATGTATAAGAAATGAAACATTTGTTGACAACACTTTCGTTTAGGTATGTAATAATAATATTTATTTAACTATTCTGTAATTTAATTTATTTAACCAATTACGTATTTACAATAGCAAATTGTTCTACAGGCAATTTCAATATGTCTTTCATCATTTATCTATAAATAGTAGAAGTTTTTTTGGAAAATATTTTTATTCATTTTCTAAGAAACCAATGAATATTTAAACAATGATTTCAAACTTATATCACATTTTTAATATGTGACAATTTGAATACAAAATAGAAAAAAATTTGTTAGCTCCATGTTTGTTTTTTTATATAGATATTTTGTAATCTAGATTAAAGTCATTTGTATTTGAATTGCACAATTAATAAAATGAAAACTGGAAACTCCCAAATTAAACGGCAATAAAAAAAAAAATTTAAAAAATTTAAAAATAAAAAAACCTTTACAAACGATATTTATCTATTGCTTTGACGAATAGAAATGGAAAATTTTCTGATGGTTTTAAAGCATTTTTTGATTTGAATTTTTATAACAAAATACTCGTAACATAATAAATTATAATTGTTCGCCCTTTTTTTCTAAGTGCAATAAAGTTAACCAAACAAAAAACTTGGTTTGTTGTTTTTGAACAAAAACTTTTAAATTTATTTTTGTTATTGCTGTTATAAATTAAATATTGATTAAAAGTTAAAGAAACAATTTTTTTTATACGGCATGGAAGTGCCCGTTTACATTGTTCGATTTTTGCCGCAGCTATTCTTATTTTATGGGTGAGAGGGGTGAGAGGAATTAAAAGGGGTGCACAAGCGAGTGTACTCTTCGATTCTTTTTGTTCGCTCATATGTTCTCTCAATTGACGAAAAATTTGTTTAAGTTCGGTCGCACAGAAAAAGTTGTTGCGATAAAAATTGCACTATGTAAATGCAAAAGCAACTTTAAACCTTCGTCTCACTCAAGAGTCTGGCCAGTACTTTGTCAATGGATTTTGAATGGAAAATTAAAGCAAGTGTAAGACGGATGGTTAAAGAAGAAACGACTAAAGTTGCAGCGACAAAAATCGTATAACATAAATGGGCACTAAGATGAGTAATCAATTGGTTATGGCAACAAAATAAATTAAAACAAAAAAAAAATCGCGTCAAAATATCGTTAGTGGTTTTGTATTAGTTGCCCATTGACAACACTAAAAATATTTAGAATTTGTGTTTCTACATTCGTTTCGGATCT
This sequence comes from Pollenia amentaria, assembly GCA_943735925.1. Taxonomy (NCBI): domain Eukaryota; kingdom Metazoa; phylum Arthropoda; class Insecta; order Diptera; family Polleniidae; genus Pollenia; species Pollenia amentaria. Next base: position 30,269,175 of record OX031007.1, read on the forward strand.
ACGGTCAGTTTAAAATATTGGTTATAATCAAAAGGCTTATGTTCGTGATTTTTGGTCTTGCCGATTTATATCTAAAAATAAACAGATTTTTTCAAAGAAATTATTCTAATGACCCAAATGGGGGCTTTATTTGCGAGTACACAGTTGAAGGGTTCAGAACATCCGGAACAGATATAGAATATATATTCTGGGTCCTTGAGTAATTCCAAGTTGATTTGGCCATATCCATCTGCTGAAAACACGCTTTTTTCGAAAGAATCAGCAATCTACTTATCCTCAGCAGTTTGGAATTGAAGTTCAGCACAGTGGGTTCAGTAGAAAAAAATAAAAGACCCAAATGTGGAACAACCAACCTTAAGAATTCATATTTCTGCTAGAAAAAACCAACATAAATTCGTTTTATGTGAATATAAATCATAAAACCCTAACAAATCGAGCCCTTACAGTAAAAAAAAGGTTAAAGGTGACAAAAACATAATTTTACAGGAAAATGTTTTTTTGAAATATTATTTCATAAAAATTTTTAAGTACGACTCCAACACCAATTCCGACTCAGACTCCTACTCAAACCTTCATGCTAAATGTTTATTAGACTGGCCCTTAATTGACTTAAAAATCTTTTTTTTAATACAGTACCTTTTAAATCGGTAAGTATAGCAAGAAAAGGATTCTCTAAAAATTTCAAATCGATATTTTAATTTTTACACGTTCCGCATTGAGCTTTAATATAGTTATTTACATTTGCTAAGTCAAAAAAGTTTGGAGTCGTAATCGCAAGTTTTTGTGGGCACTTCGGCTCCGACTCCGGTACAAAAACCTCAACTCCGACTCTACAACTCCGACACCGACTCCACAGCCCTGCTTATAAATTAATCTTACTTCTTTGTTTCAAATTTGTATACAATTTTTATTAATTTATTTATTTATTAACAGAGTAAAATGTTAGTAATCTTATAATAACGTTTGCAATAACCAAGTGTTTTGAATTGTTAAAAGCACCGAAAACACTTTATACACATTTAGCAACAACAAAAATTTGCAACAATAATTAAGCCGACCAAAATAAGGGCTAGCCTACCATCACACCAAACGAAAAATATCCCACCAAATTTGTTCGCAATAAAGTAAGAACGGCAACCCTGATTACCATAGTGTAAAAAATCAATAGCCATTGGTACCTAATTACAGCTTATAATCACAACTAACTCCCAAGACAACCCACCAGGGTTGGCAGCCGATACCATTATTAATATCGATATTGCTTTATGTTAGGATCCACTGGCAGCCGCAATTAAGCACCGCTTACGTGGGTCCAGTAATTAGTTCCTGTTGTGTTACCATGTTACACCGTCTCTTAATGTTCATATGTTACTAGGCTGTTGATATTCTCACCCAGCCATTCAGTTGATTCAATGAAGGAATGGATCCTGTTACAGCATGTTTTTGCATAACTTAGTTAAAAGAGCATATTTTGCAGCATTTTTTAAGTTTATAGCGCATATTTTGCCTGTTTAAGGCATATTTTGAGACATGTTAAATTTTTTAGATGCTTACAAGAGCTTTCGCAATAAATACAATTTTTTTTTCAAAATTCTGGCCTTTCTGTTTTAAATATTTTAAACTTTAAAATGTTATGTACATATAAGCAAAAAGTAAGGAAAAAGCAACTTTATACATTATTGGCGATGTAATACATAAAAATCTGAACCAATCTTTAAGCATACCGATCGACTCAGAATCACTTTTTCAAGTGAACTAACGATGTCTATCCGTCCGTCTGGCTGATTTTCCTTCCATGCTAACTTTGTGCACAAGTCCAAGTTGCAATTTTGTAGATGTTTTTCTTAAATTTGGTAAACACATTTAATTTGTACTAAGGACGAAGTCTATGTAATTGGTAAGCATCGGTCTATAATTTCACATATTAACGATAAAAACTTCTTTCCAAATTATACTTTTTGTGTACGTAAAACATCCAATTATGTTGGTATTTAGATTAAATTCGCCGCAAAAATATTTAAGTGCAAATTAAATTATTTTCCATTCTGTTCACATTTGCCCCCGTCTATAAATAGTTTTAACTTCCTTTTAAATGTTAACATTAATAAGCAATGTCCCTGCAATCCTTTTAAGACAAAAAATCTCACATGAATGTTAATATCTAGATAATATCCGCCACAAATAACCCTCATATGAATTTTAAACTCATAACATAGCTTTGTTTTTGTGAGCCCATGACTACCTATCGTTTCCAAATAGGGTAACATCTCGAAAATTCTTTTGGCGTGTGGCCTTTACCGATTATAATTTTAGGATTGTTTCTTATACCCTCCACCACCACTAGTGGTGAATGAGGGTATACTAAGCTTGTCATTACGTGTGAAACTTTTTTATAATACATCTAAGACCCCATAAAGTACATATATTCTGGCTCCTTGTGTAATTCTAAGTCGATTTAGCCATGTCCGTCTGTCTGTCCGTCTGTTGAAAACACGCTAACTTTCGAAAAGCGCAAAAGAAAAGAACAACCTTGATCTCAAATTGCTTGTTGCTTTCCTAACCAGCTTGGGATTGAAATCCAGCAACATCGGTTCAGTAGGATCAGAACCATGAATCAAAATGTGGAACCACTACCCTAAAAAAATTGATAATTTTGATACAAAAACTAACATATATGGTGGAAAAATGCACAGAATGATATAAAATTGCACGAACTCGCTTCATACGACTAAAAATTATACTGTTAAATTTCGTGAAGATTGGATATAAGCACTTCTCCCGGAAAACAGCTTAGTTCGCCTTAAACCGTAATAGATACCGCTATCATACTAAAATTTAAAAGTTTTATAGGACCAGAAATCACACTGTAAAATTTTTTGAAGATCGGTCCATAATTTACACTAGGCCCCATAAAAACCCTACTCTCGAAACTCAGTTTATTGCTACTAAAACCAAATAAAGCCCACTTTGGGAAAATAATTAAATTCGCCTAAAACCATAACAGATATAGATATTGCGGTAAAATTTCTTCCAACTGAGATTCAATATCATGCAATTTTGTCCGTATTGTCTGTATTTGCTGTTTTGAAATTTATTCTAATTTATTTTTTGTAATACAAGAAATCAGTCTTCAGAAGTTTCGGATAATTGGTCCATAATTTGCGATAGGTCCAATACAAATTGTCCTAAAAATCATTTAAGGTCGGCTAAAACTTTTACGAATCATGATATTTTACTCAAGCCAGTTCAAAGTTCTAACAAGAAACGCATAAAACTTTCTAATTGACGGTCAAAAATAGGTCTAAGCCGCTAACAATTTTAATGCTGACGTTCTTTTTTGTAAAGCTTAGTTAATAATATATATGAATTTATCATATAGAGCCCACTCCTGTGGGTGGAGGTTATCAAAGATTCGGCAAGCCGAATATATCACTCTGACGTCTTTTTAAATGCAAATGTTTTTAAATTGTTGAATATTTTGTTTCCAAATGAGCAATTTTTGATTTTTTTTGGGCATATTTTTAAGAATTTTCATGCGCATAAAATGCGTTTAGAGCATATGGTTTACAGGTAAGTCTACTCATTTTCGAATTTGACCTACACCCAGAGAAAAAATATGTTTATATATGGTCACGTCCAACAAAACTATATTAAAAGAATAATTTTAAACATATTATGTTTAATTTAATCATACTTTTGTCACCGACAAACATATTATGGTTAAATTTGTGCTCCTTCAAGTAACCACAACCATATTATGTTTTGTTTAATAATAACTAAACTATGCTTAATACTTATAATAGCATGGTTGGTTTTCAACCATAGCAAGTTGCTCTTGGAAAAGAGGAAAATACTATTGTTAATTTAAAAACAAATAATTGTTTTATTTAACCAAAACATGTTTAAAGACAACCATAATATGGTTGTGGCTTCTTGATTGAGGACTAATTTAACAATAATATGGTTGTCGGTGACAATAATATGGTTAAATTAAACATAATATGTTTAAAAACATTTCTTTAAAAAAAGTTTTGTTGGAGGTGACCATTTTTAAAAATGTTTTTTCTCTGCGTGTACATATTTAATATCTTTCCTAATTTTGTTTTTAAAGCCTCGTACACAACTCTAACCACAATTTCGTTTTTTCTTCTATCTTATTTCTTCCCAAAGTATTTTATATATTTTCCTTTTAATTTTCAAAAAAATTTATCCAGTTTTTTTTTTTTAAAGTTGAGTCTACTTCCAATTCAGCAACAATTTGTATAAAAAGGAGTATGACGTTTATAATAATTTTAGTTTTGAATGAAAATTTCAACAAAATATTTTAAAAAATAAAAATAAATACGAAATTTTGTTCTGGGAAAAATTTGCAAACGGTTTCTTAACTGAAAATGTGTGTGGTTACAAAAAAAATTGTTGCTATATTATGAACACCCGTGAAAATGTTGTTGCCTATTGTGAACGAAGCTTAAATTGCCAAACTGGGATCAGAAAAACAAAGTTCATTTGAGAAGCGACTACAGTAGGCCAACATAAGCAGGAGCAGTAAACGTTTTGTATTTTTCAAAAATGCTCGTGATAATGCGTAATGAAAAATAAAAAAAAATTCAAAACATTTTGTAACGTATGTTTTTGTGTAACAGTAATGACATTTCAGCTATTTTAAGATCAATCTTACGATTTTATCTGTACTTATTCTTGTGTGTTACATACGGCATCCCGCACATTTTTCGAAAAAAAAATCCCAGGAAATTTGTGCTAAAATTCCTTGGGTTTTTCTTTGATTATGGCAACATTACTGCTGATATAACTGTTAATAAGTTATATCAATAAAAATATGTAAATTCAAATCCGTTTAGTCAGACCAGGTTTAATGTTCTGAAATTTCGACAAGTAAAAGAAGAGGATTTAAAATGTACAGAATATAAATTTTTCTTAACGATTCCAATTTATTTTATAAAAACGAAATAAGTTGTTTCCACATGCTTCAAAAATTTAACGATTTCTTATATGCAGAAAAGGTCCATAAAAGATTTTTGGATTAGAACCTGAAAGTGCAGTAAATACTATGGAAAAAGTTATAAATAAACATTTCAGGAAATTTAAAATGCAGCAATAAGTAAAGAAAACCACCAATAGGGATAAATGAATGTATGTATCATTGGAACTTTTCTAATATTAATTTCCGACCCCAATCAATTGTGTATATTCTGGCTTCTTGAGTAATTCTAAGTCGTTTTAGCCATGTCAGTCTGTCTGTCTGTCCGTCTCCTGAAAACACGCTCGAAAAACTCAAAAGAGTTTTGTCTGTTTTGTCCACTTTTTGGTAATGAAATGGTTGGTTGAAATTTTTTTTTTTTTTCATATAAAAATTAAAACTTGTTTTGCTTCTACTGAAAATGTTTATATTTTGAGTTAATACATTTGTAAAAAATATAATAATAATAATTAAAATATAAAAAACTTTAATTACTAATTGATCCCAATTCATAAAGATCATGTAATAAAAACGTAACAAAAAACATAAAAATCTTATTTTTATCCATTATTAAAATATGAAGATTCAATAAATAAATAATGAATAAAATAAAATAAAATTTTATCCATATCCATATAATTGTATTTTAAAATTTTCCAAAATTTTCAAATTGTTCAAATATATTTTAAAATTGGCCAAATACAATTTAAAACATTCAAAAAAAAAAAAATTAAAATTTTCCATATATATTTGAAAATTGTTCATATGTATTTTAAAATTATGCAAATATATTTTAAAGCTGTACAATTGCATTTTAAAATTTTCCAAATGTATCTTAAAATATTAGCGGTATTCACCCTTTTTATAAATGGTACATCTCTGTTATATTTAATACGATTTTATACTTCAAAGCGTGAGTGTCTTTTTCCTATGCACTGTTAATAAATGAATTTGCTGAGTGAGAGAAAGAGACAGATAAAGTTTCATCAACTGTTTTATTCTGGTAAATTCACACACTTTGTTTACTACTGCTTTTTGTGGGATTTTTCAACCACAGCGTAGTATGTTTTAGTCTAATACATTTTGTTGTTGCAGTGTTGTAAATGTTAGTATTTTTACGAAAATTATAAGATTAACAAGGTCTACAAGGAACTTAACTATCAAGGGTGAATTCCGCTATTGTGTTCGGAAAACATTTGACAATTTTAAAATACAAGTGGACAATTTCCACAAAAAAAATTGGTAAATTTAAAATAACCATTGGGCGAATTTAAAAATTTATTTGGATAATTTTAAATTACATATGACCGATTTTAAAATATATTTGGAAAATTTTTAAAATACATTTGGAAAGCTTTAAAACACAATTAGAAATAATGTAGTTCAAACTTTTAAAAGGCGTGTATTTAGGTATTTATTTGAGAAGAAGTTGTCTCTGCTAAACTCGAGGGAATTTTGTTGTAAAGTTATGATGCAGTTAAAAACATCTTTCGCACTTAACACTCGTTGGTAGAATTTTTTTGTAAATATTTAAGAATTAAATTTAAACACACGTACAAAAAAATATTGTATACAAATTATTGGAAAAAAAATTTAAAAATAATAAAACATATAAAAACATCGGGATCCCGAAAATACCGGGATTAAAAATCAAAAATTCCGAGATTCAGGATTCGCCTAAGCCCGAAAATCCCCGGATCAGGATTTTCCGATTGGAAGCCCTAGTGACCATGTTTGTAATATTCCAGCTGTCGGTGGAGGGTATCAAAGAATATATCACTGTTACTTGTTTTTTAATTCTGTGGTGTAGGGTATCATATGGTCCGGCTTGACCGACTATACTTTCTTACTTCTTTATTTTGTTTTGAGAAAGTTATTATTCTAATCAAACTTATTGTTTGTTTTATTCATGTATTAAATCTTTATGCGTATGTGTACTGGTAAAAAAGTTCCTGTATCGGTCTTCTGATTTTTTTGTTGTTGTTTGCTTTTTCCTTCTTTTTATTTATTTTCAAATATTACATTTTAAAATACAAACATTATTTCATTTTATATTTAACCCCCATATTCATAAAAAATATTTGTGATTAATAAAAGGTTTATTAAACAAATTTTCATAGAAAATTCGTTTCATAAACCTGCTATAAACCTAAAATATTTTTTATGAATATGAGGGTTAATTTTTTCTTTTTCTATTTATGACAATGCGACCGTAACTGGGTTATGAAATATAATTAGATCTATGTCGGCGTACGACGTAGATATGCTTTTAGGTTTGCGCAAACTATTGTTTACTTACAATTTCTTAGATTCTAACCGATACCGAAATAATAAAAAGTTTTAATGCCGTCCCCGATGCCAAAATTGGTTACGGTTGCCAACCTTGTATTTCACTGTTTTTTTTTTTAATAAAAATGCACTTAAAATTTTTAATGCAAAATTTTATTTCTGTTGTAACTAAGCGTAACGAAAATGTGTTTATTTAATTCCATTTCACGCACGTTATTCGTAATTTCAGATTAAAAGAGAATAAAAAATAAAATTTTGACCTTAAAAATCCCATATGAAATCATTTGCAATCTTAAGAATTACGCATGGAGTCTAGAAGTATTTAGTTTGTTTAAATTAAAAAAATAACACTTGATAATTATTGAAATGCATAAAAAAGTGTTTACAAAAACCTTAATTAATGTCATTTATTTGCAAATGTCAATAACAAATAATTTTATTACACTTTTGTATTCGTTTTTTAAAAATATTTTGAAAAAGAGGAAAAAAAGATGATTAAAAAGTTAATTTTTTTTATGAAATTATTGATTTATGCAAATAATTAATTAATTAATATGTATATGTTTTTTATTTTTTTGATCAGAAGAAGAGAAACATATTGATTATAAATTATAAATTTTATGGATTTTATTTGAATTTTATTAATATTTTGTAAAAACCTGTCATTAAAAAAAAAGTTCACATCATAAAATTTTGTTTATAAGTTTTTGCAATAATAAATTTATAAAAAAAATTTAAATAAATTAAATTTTTGACACGTACTTTTTGGTATAAAATATCCGGCCAGAAATTGTAGTTGTTGTTGTTTGTTAATCAGACGGGTTTATTAAATCGAATAGCTAAAATTTTTTTTTTTAATTTTTGTTATAATTTCTTCTTCTTTTATTTTGTAAATTCAATGAAGAATAAAAACGCACTTTTGAAATTTTTTTTGTTTTGTGCTTAAAATAATTTTCTTAATTTTTCTTTTAAACTTTTAATAGAAAACCCATTTTTTGTAAATTTTTTGCAGTAAAAAGCTAATTTTCTTAGAAACAAGTTTTTCACTTCACCTTTTTTTTTTGTGTGGGTTATTCTTAATTTTGTTTTGATTTATGAAGCGCGTGTTGTGACGTTTTTTGAATTCCTTATTCCTTAATTTCTTTTGGTTTTTTGCAATCTTGTTTTACTCGATTTGGGTGCCCGTCTAAGAGAAGACTGAATGATTGACAAAATTGTACCTGACTTTATAGGCTTCGATTACCGATTATTTTTTTATTTGTTGGCAATAGATTATTTTTTAAAAGTGTAAGTGTATGTGCCCGTAATAAGTGAATTTTTGTTGTTAATTTGTTTTTTTTTAAGTTCAATGTTGTTGTTGTTATAAATTTTACTTTCAATTAGCTCCCTTACTTTAGACAATAACAAATACCACACAACCCGTAAGCGTCTAAGTTCAATAAATAAAGTTCTTGACAAGCAGCAAAGCAAAAACATTTCAAACGTGAGGCTCGAAATTGTGTAAGGAAAAAAGCGTAAACAGCGTACACTAAATAAAAAGTACTAAAAATATACGATCATGATCGTAATTATTTCCCCACTACCTAATCGCAAGAATTACAGCAACAACACCGCCAATTAAACACACCGTTAACAGAAAAGGCGATTGCAATCAGGGATGGAAAATTGAAATTTTTACAAAAATAACGCAACTGAACAGGGTTTTTGTTGATTAAGAACTGAATATTGTTTTTAAGGTTATTTGGGACGCTGAATTCAAATCTGCACTTATTTTTTTTCTATTAGATCGACTTTTTGTGATATACCGTTATGTTCAAAATTAAGGCCCTTTCCTTCCTACGTATATTGGAATAACTTGCAAACGGTTCACGATATTCAGTTAAAAAAAAAAAATACAAAATTCGCCAACAATATTATCTTTAAGCCGTGCAAACAATTCATTTAAATTTGCCCAGTAGTTTCTAAGATATCGTTGAAGTTTTGAAAAAAAAGAAAAATTTTTTAAAAATAAATAAAATTTTTGTTCGTTAAAAATTCATAATAAAATAAAAATGCGAGAAAAATCACAGTTTTGGCTTAAAATCATTTAGTTAAATATATTTCGAATAAAATGAGCTTTATTTCATTGTAATCGGTGCACAACTTTTGATTTTATTTATTCACAATTTACTCGAAAAACAAACTGAATTGATAAAAATCGCGATTTCCATACAAAAATATCATTTTTTAATGTGTGTGTGTGTGTTTGCTACTGTTCTATTTTAGGACGTTTTTTTCCTTCTTCACTTAATTATGAGGTACCCTCACTTAATTGTGAATAAAAGCGAAATGCTGTCATCGATATTTATGATCTACATATGTCTCATTTTTTTCATAGGCTATGTGACTTTACATGAAAGTAATAACATATTGACTTTTTTCCCATTTTGGATTTTTCATGATTTTTAAAAAAATTTTTTTTTTTTTTACGTAAATGGTTGTTTACTCAGGCATTTTTTCGCGAAATGGCCGTACTTCTTCGTAAATGAGGCAGGTAAATCAGTTACCGTAAATGGTGTTTGCTATCGCGAGACGATAACGGACTTCTTGTGGCCATAAATTGAGGATACGGACCTGGATGATATGTGGGTCCAACAGGATGGTGCCACTTGCAATGCAGCCAACGAAACAATGGCTCTCTTGCGCGAGAAATTCAATGGCCGTGTTATCCCACATCGCGGTGATGTTAATTGGCCGCCAAGATCATGTGATTTTATACCGTTGGACGTTTTTCTTTGGGGATATTTAAAAGAAAGTGTGTACGTTTTCATTCAATTCAAGTGCTAAAGGATGAGATAATTCGGCACATTAACAACATTGAACCGCAATTATGGCCCTAATCATGTAAAACGCAACGCAACGCCAAAGAATTACTTGGAAAACAGAAACAAAATCATAAATATTTTGTAATTTTGTTATTGCTGTCTACAGAAATTCACATTCCGTTTTAAAATTTCAAACGCTGCGTTGAAAATTTTACAACGGTACATGAATTTCTGTAGAAAGCAACAATAATTGTAATTTTTGGCGTTGCGTTACGTTTTAAATGATTAGGGCCTATGTCTTAGAGTCATTGAAAATATGGACCATCGGATAGAGGCATGTCACCGAAGCCATATTTTTTTCACACATAATCGTCATAGATCCTTCGTTCATAATAAAAAATATTAGGGCAATTCTCTGAAAGCTTTTTTTTTACAAAAAACATTGTGGGTTCTTGTTGAAAAACTCTTTAGTAAACCTAAAAAGAGTTCATACAAAATAAAATTTGACTATACATACATAAATATATTTGCCAATTTAGCATAAATTTTCGTTTCGAAAATTATTATAATTTAAATTATAATGTTGGTGAAACACATGAATGATGAATGCAGTTTTTATCACCTTTTTGACCGACATATATCCCACAAAACAATGGCTATAACTTAAAAATTTTTTTGCATGACTTTGGATATTTTAACATAAATCGATGAAGAACTTCAAGCACAGATTACACACAGATATGTCACGAGACGGAAGATTTTTTGCCTCTTTCTTAGAAAGCTGCCCTTTTTCATTTCTCTTTGAACCATCTTTTATGCCGCAATACAATGAACACAAATTTATTTAGTAGAGATTAATTTGCAAAACTGTTGTAAAAATGAACTTTTGAGTTTATCGCAATACTAGTAAATAATCAGGGGTGTTCTGGAAATCGAAAACGCAAAACGCAAGAATTTAAAAGTCGTTTTTTTTAATAAGATTTTTGTACTAAAAGAAATACAAATACCATGCAATACAAATATTTCTCCATTTAACAGAATACTATAAGAAAATATTAAAAAATTAGATGAAGGGTGTATTAAAAAGAACTTCAAAATTCATGCGTTTTGCGTTTTCGATTTCCAGAACACCCCTGAATATTTAGGTGAGTAAATAACATTATAAAAAAAAAACAAAATTACTAAATACATATTTTTGCACAAAATAAAACGTTTGTTGAACTAATGCTTTTGTTAAACGTGGATTGTGTCTTGTTATTTTTGTTTTGATCACACAATTTGTGTGACCTGCTTTTACAGATTGCCAATTCACTACCAAAAAACGCTTTTTGTCTCTTTCTTCGAAAGCTGCCCTCGCAACTGATTTGGGCCTTTTTCACACGTCACTTTGTACATATCTGCGTGTAATCTGTGACTTCAAGCACAATATCCGACAAAAATATTGGACCACATTTTCCACGTACATTTTTCTGTATGAAATGTCGAACCTTTAGGTTGGAGTTCCCAAAAATAAACATTTTTGTGATATTAGACAAGATAACATTGGCACAATAACGACGATATATATAAAAAATTTACACCTGTGATAAAGGGTATGATTATAGAAAATCACTAATTGATTAATAATATCTGTAAATGAGTTAGATCTTATTTTAAAAATAATTATATTTTTTTAGTGTCGTCGCCACACTATGTATTTATAAAATTAATGCGCAAAAAGCACTTTTGCAGTGTTGCCATATTGTAGTGTTGCCACTTTGCGGTTATTTACCCGAATTTGGTGTAATTTTTACTCTCGTGCGTAGAGCGTGGTTAATTTCTTTCAGGTGTTGATCAGGTGTAATTTGAAATTCTTTCATTTTAAAACAAATAATATAAGGATTTGATTTGAGTGGTCAATTTTATACCATTTAAGATTTTATTGATCTAAAAAATGTACAGTAGATTCAATCAAAGTAACTGTTCAAAAATTATTTTTGGGAATGAAATATTTTATCCCACAACAATAAATTTCAGTGTTTTCATTTAAAAAAATTGGGATTATTAGCACATCATTAATAAATGAATTAATTAATAAAATATTTCATTCCCAAAAATAATTTTTGATAATAAATTTGCATGTGCCCGGCAAATAAAAAACTGAAATGGCAAGCTGCTTTATTTAAGCATCTTGTTTTTTTAATTTTGTTTTTTTCTTTCTATCCTCTTACAACTACAATTTGTGTTGGAAAAAACCCAGCCAATTGTAGGGGAATGTAAGAAAGAAAAAATTGAATAAAAATATAATTATTTTACGAATAACTATATTTTTCAAAATGTTTTTATGTTATTCAAAAAACCAACTACCAAAAAATAATGTTTTTGCGTACTTATATTGTTATGTAATTTGATTTTTTGTGGGTTAAAATATATAATTTGTTTAAAGTAACAACTATTAAATTTTACGGAATATGCTGTTAAATAAATAAAAATTTTAAAATAATTTTAAAATTCATTGGTTTTAAATGAAATGTAAATGATGCGTTTTTTAAATAAATTTTTAGTTGTTTTGAAATAAATTTTCTGTTGAATTTATCTATTTAATATTTTAAGTGAATTGAACACTCTTAAATAAATAGTTGTCTGTAAATATCAAATGTTCGGAATTTACCGACTATACATTCTTATTTGTTATTTTTTGTAAAAGTTTTTTTTTTATAATTAAACGTTAATTTGATATCAGGTGTAATTTCATTTAAATTGGGTAATTTTGTGTTATCTCAAGTGTAGTTTTAAATTCTGCTAGTGGTAACACTGTTTTTGTGTCTGTCTTTAAAAGTAGAGGAAAGCAAACACAATAGCATCTGATTTCCCATACCTGAGTATTAACAAGACAAAGTATAAAATTAAAAATTTGTATTTTACTACTCTTCTTTTAGTTTTAATGTTTAAAGTCTCACACACGTTGCATTGTTTCACTGGGCATGTTCGTATAAGAGTACAAGAGTTTTTTTTAGAGTGTATATAGTTTTTTTTGTTGTTGTGCTCTTTTAACTTATTAACTATTTGAAATTAGTATTTTTAATGCAAAAGTTATTAACTAGATTATATGTATTTACTATCTTAATAAAAAGAAGGTGAGACCGGAATGTACAACACTGCGGTTTATTATGTCTTAAGAACACCATACTAAAAATAACTGAAGTACAATATTTAGAAGATATTTGAGTACTCCTATTTTCATAAAATTGTATGCAAGTTAAAATTTAGATTATGAACTTTTGTAGTCCCAAGTCTGCAGTTTAAGGGGACAAAAAAGGGTTACCATTTGCAATTCGCTAGTTTTATTTTTAACTAATTTTTAGAAAGCATAAAAATGTAACAGCCGTACCAAAATTAGGGCGAAAGGCGGAACGTTTTCTTTCGCTTAGATTTTACGCTGATATGCTAAACAAGAGCGTTAGCGTTGTGCCACAATCAGTAGTGTATTATTCTGGAGAATAATAATCAAATCTCTTTCGGATTGGTGCGGGGGATACTAAATATTAGAGGGGCCAATCTGTAGCCCGTTTCTGTATTTCTCGCATCGTAAAATGTCCCGCATGAAACAAGTGAATTATGACAAAAACAGTGCAATATGAAACAAAAAATGGTTTTTCTCACAAAAGTGTTTCTGTATTTTTAGTTTGCGAGAATTATCTGTCATTTAAATAATTTTCCAGCAATTATTGGAAGGATGTGAGAACAAGTGTTTCTGTAACAATATTTTGCAAAAAGTTTCTCACAAGAACTGTCAAAATAAGTCATATTTGAAATTGATGCGAGAAAAAAAAATTTAAAAAAATGGAGCCAAAATTATGTATGTATGTACACAAGAATGTGTATTATTTTATTTAATTTTAAAAGAAAGAATTTAAATGATGAAAATAAGTATATAAAACACAATTGTTATATTTTGTTATTAAAATTTTTTTAGCCTTTCATTGTGTTTGTTTTATGCAGGGCTGCCAGATAAATTTGTGAAAAAAACGTCAATATCCTAAGAAAAAATAAAAAAATCGTCTATTTTTTTCGGACAATTAAAAATTAATTTTGACGAATTTTGTTCGATTTTTATCATATAATCACAAATTTTTTTCATATAAACACATAATCAAAAAAAAAAAAAAAAAAAAAAAAAAAAAAAACATTAAGTTCATGGGTAAAATACATATTTTATACATAGGTACATAAGCTTGAGGTCTATTTAAATAAAATTATTTATTTTATTTTCCTTAATCCGATAAGATTTTTAAATTTCAGATTGTTATTTTTCCCTGCAGAAATCACACAATTATATTGAAATAAAATAAACACTTTTGGACAACGTAAAAGGCAAAAATTTCCTAAAGTGCATTGACTGAAAAATGGGGTAATAGTTTAATCTTTTGATCACACAAACAAATGTATTAAATAATCCAAGCAAATAAAAATTAAACAGTTCCGTTCGAAATTTTGCTTTTGCCGATACATTTTTTAATCTGCCTTGTTTTTAAAGATATCGGTTTTCTGTGGTGCCTAATACACAAACATATACATAAAACTATTTAAAATTGTTTTATTTCAAAGACTGTATCGTCACTAGAAAAAAATCAGCAAATTTTCACTTTGCCAATTTTGGAACAAAAAAAATCGTCAAAATGTCGATAAATCTTTAAATCTGGCAGCCTTATTTTTATTATATATATTTCTTTCGTTGACGTTTCGCTTGCATTTGACACTTAATTACTGGAAGTATTCCAGTTAAAACAGAATCTGTGTTGTCTGTTCTCGCATTTAAATACAGAAACACTTTTTTCTCACAAATCGAGAAACGATGAAATTTTTTGTTTCACACTTAATATGAGAAAATTTGCGATGCGAGAAATACAGAAACGAGCTACTGGTTAGAGAGGTTATTATAACTACTCGGTTAGGAGATTTTATAATTTGGAATTATGGGAAATAAAATAAAAGAAAACAAGAGAAAATTAATTTCTTTTATTCAACCTTTATTTTTAGGTACTGGGGTGCTCACCTTGAATTATAGCTTCCCAGCTGACAGTGGTATACCAATAAAGTGATTCCTTTTTTTCCAATTTCAACGTTTATTTTACAATGGTTATGGTAAGTATATGTTGACAAGAGCTCGAAAAGCATAATAGTTAAAAAAAAGTTGAAATTTCATTACACTTTGCATTAACGGAATTGAAACATTATATTTAATATTCGAAACAGATTTCCAATAAGTACTAAATTTAAATGTTGTTAATTTAAATGTTGTCTTATATCAGCGATCTTCCACACGACTAATAAACGTACTAGTATAAACTAAAAAATATAAAGTGTCCAAAGTAGTTTGGACAAGTAGTGTTAACTTTCGTGCTTTATCAACCCCTCATAAAATAAATAAGAAATTTAATTAAAACCGCTAGTTTGACCTAAAAATAGCTAATTTGTCATTATTTATTAGGGAGATCGATTATTCGACTTTTTTCAATAACCGGTTTTCGAATATTACGAATAGTTGCTAATTTAAAAAAACCGGTTTTCGGTTAAACATTTTTAAACTAACCGGTTAACCGGTTTTAATTCGAATACATAAAAACACCTACAAAATACATAGATATGACTTAAGGTATGGTCAGACCTAACAAATATTTGACGATAAAATCCAAAAAACGAGACCAGTAAAATGATCAAACTTTAACTGCATTTTTAACAATTTCTATTTATTTACTAATCTGTTTTTGTAAGACGATAATTGTATAATGTAATTTAAAAACTATTAAATGATGTTTGAACTAGTCAAACGTTTTGCAAGAGCAAATAAAATATTATAGCAATTTAATAAATGTATTATTTGAGATATTCTCCTAAATTTATTTTAAATGAGTTTTAACTTGTTGGTGATTAAGCCATCTCTATATGAATCAGTAGACTTCAACCATATTTTTGAAAAGTTGCAAACAAAACCTCTTAGCCTGGATCATATATATCAAACGATTTTGTTTCAGCAATATATAAACGATAAGTAAGATGAAAATGCTTTTTGTATGAAATATTTGTCAATTTTTCGACCACAATTTGAAACCTTCCATGACATTGTTTGATTTCTCAATTTTATTTTTTAGTTCTTGGTGTTTTAATAAATAAAACTGATGAATTTTTCCATATCGTTGATTCCTCCGGAATGTTATAGTTTTAAGCATAAAGAAATGCTGGAACTATTTAAGAGTTTTTAATACCTTAAGGGGCATTCCGATCTCGGCAACACCTAATGATTCATTTTTGGCAGCGTATTTTAGTAAAGTATTATTTGTCGACTCTTTAGACCTACTTCGAACGGAGTTAAGTTTTATTTGGGGCACATTAATGTCAACCATATTGACTAATTAAAGGTGATTAATAAATCGTGACGTGGAAACGCCTTCGCCACTTATCACTTTAGGACACTTCAAGAGCCTAACTTTGTCTGTTTAATCCCATTCGAAATATCTCTAGAGATAAAATCTATATAACAATATTTTTAATATTTAGAAAACGGTAGCACAAATTAAATACTATTTACTTTTTAACTGCAAACAGTTTTGTAGTATTTTGAAAAGTTTTTGGTTTTTTTACAAGAGCACACGCATTCATAAGTGGTTTTTATTTACATTGTTAAAATGTTTTTTTTTTTTACTTTAGTTACATTTTGTTTTGACATTGTTCATAAAAAGTTTAAATTTGCCTAATATAGAATTAGAAAAATACTTAAATTACGGGTACATCTACAACATGAGTAAGAAAAATGTATATAAATTACACATTATTAAAATAACCGGTTTATTATACCAAAATAACCGGTTTATTCGATATTCGAAAAATGAACATTTTAAAATAACCGACTTGAGCAAAGCTAAAATAACCGGTTAAACCCGGTCGAATAATAACCGTTCGATCTCCCTATTATTTATTATCAAACGATAAAAACAGGTTTGCAGCAAACCTGTTTCGTTTAACGCGCTGTGAAAATCGGATTTTCCAATTGCAAAGCGTTGACCCCGCGCTGTTTAGGGATGCTTCATACAAATTGTAAGGGCATGAGGATTTTTGACAGCTAAAAAACGCATTCCGCTCTTATTGAGGTATGGCTGGAAGTATGTGAACTATATATACACAACTAAACTCTGAGACTTGTTAACTTATAGAGTCTTTTAGTATACCCCGTTTTAAAAGAGATCAGGGATGGTATAATCAACTACAAGCTACGCTCCAGGCTCCAGATTGATTTTTTTGTTGCTTTTTTCTGTCTTTTTTATTGTTGTTTTGTAATAGAACCTGTCAAATATTTCTTAAACACACATATACTATATAATAACATAACCAACATTTTAGAGTTCCTTTCACAAAACAACAATAAAAAGCCCTGTTTTTTATTGTACATTTGTTGCAGCTTTCAGCCTACTTGGTACATGACAATACCAGGTCAAAATAAAGAGATATTGCACATTACACAGACAATTTTTTTTCACCAATTAAAGCCTTCATCAAAAATAAAATCAGTTTTAAAAAAAATTTTAACAAATGAATTAAACGTTAATCAAGTAAATTAAATGTTTAATGAAGTGAATTAAACGTTAAATTCACTTTACTTAAATAAAACTGATTTTCTTTTTCATTAATGCTTTAATTCGTGTAACTTTGGGATGAAAAGCGATAAATTAATGAATAAAATTGGAAATGAAAGCATTCTTAATGTGCTATTAAAAAATTTAAATAATAATTTTATTATATATATTTATATTAGTATAAATTTAATTTAAGCCTCGTACACAATAGGCAGCAACATAGGCAGCAACAGCAACTGGTGCTCATAATAGAGCAACAATTTTTTTCACAACAACACTCATCTTCCATTAAGAAACCGATTGCAAATTTTTCCCACAACAATATTACGTATTTATTATTATTTTTTAAAACATTTTGTTGAAATTTTTGTTCAAAATTAAATAAAATTATTATAAACGTCATATACATTTGCATACAAATTGTTGCTGAAGTAGAAGTAGACTCAACTTTTTAAAAAAATTTTTGTTACATTTTTGTTCGAAAAATTAAAGGAAAATATATGAAATACTTTGGGAAGAAATAAGATAGAAGAAAAAACAAAATTGTTGCTGGCATAGTGTACGAGGCTTTAAAGTCCAATTTTTGTTTTTCACAAAATTTTATAAATGTACAAATTTTTTCAAAAAAGTCACAAAAGAGAATATACAAGCATGTCATGAATTCCGATCGAAATGGTTTTAGCTTCTATAGATTCCGTTCGGATTCATTAAACCTCAAAAATATATGAAACCACTTTTTGTGTATTAAATATGGCAAGAAAGAATTAAAGTATGGCAACATTAAATAGACAAATTCCGTTTATTTTTCTTTTTTTTTGGAAAGCATTTAGAAAAATTAAAATTTTTTTTATTTAATTTACATAAAATTATATTTATTTTAGATAAGGAAGCAAAAAGACAGCGTGCTTTACTGATAACAATGTATTTTGAATAGTTTGTACACCTGAAAAATGCTTAAAATATGAATTCCACTTTGAAAAATGAAAGTGGTATCATTCCGAAAAAAATTTTTGTTTTACATTTTCCATAGAAGCAAAATACGGAATCAATTCCACTACCGAACGGAATTAAGCTCTATGACATGGCTGATAATCATTTTTTAGTAATGAATAATCATTAATACATAAAAACACAACTTTAAAAAAATGGGAAAAAAAACAATTTTTTAACCTCTCCACAATTTTTGCTGTAACTATGAAATCAAAATAAAATTAAAAAAATAAATTAATAATATATATTCCTATTAGTTTAAATTTGTATCCAGTCAATGAAAAAATTACTCTGAAAAAATAAAAAATTTCAAACTTTTTGGGAAATCTTTGTTTTCGAGAGTTTTTACCCAAAAATGAAAATAAAAAAAGGGCCGGGCATTGTCTGAACTTTTTTGTATTTTCAATATAAGCTGATATCCTATACATCTCTGAAATCTATAAAACTAATTCCAACTCTTACTTACTTTATACTTGTGGTCCATTAAATGCGGAAATGATTCCAATTTTGGGCCTTTTTAAAAAAAAAAATTATTAAAAATATTTACATATAATTTTTATAAAAAAAATCTTTTTTTATTATATGCTTTAATACCTGATGTTGAAGGTTCCATTATAAAAGATGTATTTTTAATAGATTTAACACTAATAATACTCTCTTGAATTGTAAAAACTTCCAATTATTTCACTTATTTTAAAAACAGCAATAATTTGCTAAATTTGACCGCTCACTGAAAATAAAGTAAACAACTTAGTTGATTTATTTTTCCAGCTAGTGATACTGAATTTTATCTACTTTTACCCTATACCAAAATTTATTCTAAAAACTTTATTTCTAAACTTCAACAAATCGCCACTTTGATACCATTTGAACCCAATGTGCGCCGGCGCAATCATTAGCCTTCCCAAAAAGGCTATTTAACCGCCAGGAAGAATTGAAGAGGCATATCCTTGCTGCGAGTATAATTAACAAAATACTGTCAAAAGCAATTATTCCCAAAAAACGAAAAAGCTGGTTTCCGCTCCAAAAATCATGCGTCGACCAGGTCAATAGTCTCAGGATTATTGTGGAGTAGTCAGTTGAATAGAGATCGCCTCTTTATCTCGTTTTTTATGACTTCGGAAAGGCTGTTGATACTCTCAATCACACGGTCATATGGTACGCACTGGCATACAAGGGTGTCCCTACTAAAATAATAAGCCTGATAAAGGCACTGTACAACAATGCAAAATGCCGCGTATAACATGAAAAGCAGCTGAGCAAAAATATCAAAATAATCTTGTGTGTTTACTGGCCCTTTTTAATAACCAATGCCCAATTCTAGTCAGACACAAACCAGCAACCTATGAAGATGGAAAAAAGAAAACGCAAATAGGGTTGGTTTGGACACACTCTCCGCAAGCCGTTAGAAGATATCACTCAAGCCACATACTGGAATCCCCAGGGAAGGTGCATCGGACGACCGTCACATTCTTGTTAATCTAAGTCTAATCACACCCGAACAATTCAAACTACGACTATGATCGAACTGATTGGAATTAACTTGTTGCGGCCCTATACTCCCCAAAGGAGTAAAAGGAACTCCTTTGCAAAAGGAACTCCTGCTGTAAAAGGCTGTACATTATTATTGAAATTTGTAATTAAATATTTTGAAGTGTTAGCTCTATTATTACATCGAAATTTTAAATTAAAAAAAAAACGAAGTAGAGGGCTATATTCGGCTGGGCCGAATCTTTGATACCCTCCACTGACAGGAGTGGGCTCTATATGATAAATAATATATATTATTAACTAAGCGTCACAAAAACGAAGGTCTGCATTAAAATTGGTTGCGGTTTAGACATATATTTAATTATTGACCGACAATAAGAAAGTGTTATGCTTTTCTTTTTAGAACTTTGAACTGGCTTGAGTAAAATATCATGATTCGTAACAGGTTTATCCGAACTAAAATGAGTTTAGGAGGGTCATTTGCATTTTTCCTACGGTAAATTATGGACCAATCATCCCAAAATTCTGAAGACCGATTTCTGGTATTACAAAAAATAAATTGGAATAAATTTCAATACAGCACTGTAATTAGTTTTTGCATTAACAGTGAATTTCACAAAATTGCATTATATTTTTTCTGCTCATATGAATCTAAGTTGGAAGAAATTTGACTGCAATATCAACAACTGTTCTGGTTTTAGGAAAATTAAATTATTTTCCCAAAGTGGGCTTTATTTGGTTTTAGGCGCAATAAACTGTTTTCCGGGAGTAGGGTTTATATGGGTTCTAGGGTTTATTATAGACCGATCTTCACAAAATTTAGCAGTGTGATTTCTAGTCCTATAAAACTGTACCGTACCGAATTTAATTATGACTGAATTATTTACTACGGTCTTAGGCGTACTAAACTGTTTTCCGGGAGAAGGGGTTTATATGAGAACTAGTGTAAATTATGGACCGATCTTCATGAAATTTAGCAGTGTGGTTTCTGGTCCTATAAAACTGTGACGTACCAAGTTTTAGTAATGATAGCGTTATTTATTACGGCTTTAGGCGTACTAAGCTGTTTTCCGCGAGTAGGGTTTATATGGGGCCTGTGGTCAATTAGCGACCGATCTTCACGAAACTAAACAGTATGATTTGCAGTAGCCTTATTCCACCATTTATATTAGTTTTTGTATCAAAATTATCAATTTTTTTAGGGCAGTGGTTCCACATTTTAATTCATAGTTATAATCCTACTGAACCGATGTGTCTGGCTTTCCATCCCAAACTGCTTAGGAGTTTCTTATTTTCTTTTGCGTTTTTTGAAAGTGAGCGTGTTTTCAACAGACGGACAGACGGACATTGCTAAATCGACTTAGAATTACTCAAGTAGCCAGAATATATACTTTGTGGGGACTTAGATGTATAATAAAAAAGTTTCACACGGAATGACAAACTTAGTATACCCTCACTCAACACTAGTGGTGGTGGAGGGTATAAAAAGTGTTTTAGGTTTCGGCTGATGTGTACTGTCATCTAATGGCTTACGGAGAGTGTACTCTGTGCAATAGCATAAAGTGGGAAACTTTTTTTCGTTAATATTTCCAAGTTTTGAAAATGTTCCTAATGACCATCAATAAGGCTTTTGTAGTTTAATGTCTTTATTTTCGACGACAGATAACACCATGTAACAAAGAAAACAAGTTAGTGCATTGCGCAGGTCCTTTAACTTTGTGCTCTTCTTTTGGCGTAATTTTTACGTCACTGTAGTTAAGAGATTTAAATGTAAACAAATATTCAGCATACCGTACACACGTGTTTGTGTAATTGTGTTTGTGCTCATTTACTTGTGTGACGTACATGCGCAGAAAAATTATGTTTTTAAAATTTTAATGCGCTATTTTATTTTCTTTGTTTCATGATATAACACATTCTTAAATTCATTCTAAAATCCGAAGGCTAGAATTTTAAAGTGGAAAGGTGGTTTTAAAAAATTTGAATATGATGTAATTTTTTTCTACCTGCTTGTTGGTGCATAAGAAGTTTTGTCATTCTGCGAAAAATTGCTTTAACAGCTTTCCCACACGCAAAGTTTACTTTGCCAAAGTCTTCTCAATTTACTTTTAAAGTTTGTTTCACTTCTTAACACGCACAAATTTTACTTTTATAAATTTTTTCTTTTGTATCTTTTGTTGTTGTTTGCGGCAAAATACAACTATGTATTAACGGCGAACGAAGAAGAAAAACACCTTAAGATAAGAGCAAAGTTTTTACTCTTCTCCCATTTCTTAAACAAACTCAATACTTTGCAAAGTAGACTTTGGGTGGTAGAAAGCGGTCCTTAAAAAAGATTCTATAAAAAGCGTGCTTTAGAAATAACGAAATAAAAACGTCTGTACACCACTGATGGGATTTGTGGTACAATTGTACCAAATTTGGTACACTGGTACAATTCATCCTTTTTTGGTATAATTAAAAAAAAACAAATACCCACGAAGTTTATCATTTCTTTGAAGTGGATAAACTCACTTTTCTTTTCAATAATAAAACTTCTAATTACATATATCCAGCCCTGACCAAAACTACCAAAGATTTCACTATTGTACATGATGTTATACTAAACTATTAAATACATACATACATAAGTATTTGTACTCGTATCCCTGTAGGAAGCCTGGGATCAAGTGTCTCTTAATCCCCACTTTTGTCGATTGTTTTGGTGTCAAGGAAGCGTCTCTTGTCTGCCTTTGACAAAAAATGTGAAATAGAGATATTTTTTCTTCTTCTTAATTTTTTATACCTCCACCACAAAAGTGGAGAGGGTGTTTGTGCTGATGTGCTAACACTAAAATATATTGGTTATATACCAAAATTTTAGTATACCGATCGACTTAATATCACTTTCTAAGTCGATTTAACGATGTCTCTTCGTCCGGCAGGCTGGCAGACTGGCTGGTTGTCTGGCCATGTAAACCTGCGCAAAGCACAGGTCGAAATTTTTAAAGTAATTTGTTGAAAATTTGTACATAGGTTTCAATTCAGCCTACTGAATATGGTGAGAATGGGTCCATAATTTCACATGACCCCCATACCTGCTTAAATAAACCATAGGTCCGTTATAACTCCACTTCCTAAAATCTCTTAATGGGAAAAAATCTCATATAGATCTTACATGAATCTTAACCTCCTAACATAATTTTGTTCGAGTTGGTCCACGATTGTACATGGATCCCATATTGGGTACACTCTACAAAATTTGTCTTTATATACTGTGGTGTAGAGTATCAAATGGCCGGGCTTGACCGACTATATTTTCTTACTTCTTTTATTAAATGAAAAGGTATTTCTTGTAGCCAAAATTCGGTGCAATTTGGTACATTTTTGCCATTGAGACGGTTCAATTTAAGAGTAGCCAGTTCCCAACAGTGCTGTACACTAAAAAGAAAAACCAATCCATCCGTACTCAAATCAATCCGCAGTGGTATCAATAGTACGGTGAGTACGGATTTTATTGAATCAAGTACAGAAAGATTGATTCAAGTACGGATTATTCAATCGCGAAATACTCAACCTGTCCATATTCAATACCGAGTTCGTACTTTTAATAATTCGAAAGTGGGATTGATTTATGTAAAACTGAGATTGAATCAATCTCAAAATGCACTTGATTCAAGAATTATAAAGTTGATTTTATCCCGAATTCAGGGATTTATTTTCGAAAGGTATCCCATTTAGGATTTTTTTGAATACGTTTAAGTGTTATTCGTACTTGAATTTTTGAGTACGATTCGTACTTAAAGTAAGTATAAAAAGCTTAATTTATTCCGAGTGTTTATCTTTCTGTATATGACCATTATCGCCAAAACTGTTTCTAATACCTACGCCCCTGGTTCGTACAAAAATTAAAATATTGAAATTAATAGTTTTCAACTTAATATCAATTTAAATATTTAAACTATGGCAAGAAGCTTAAGATCCACTTCCCTAATACTTGTTTATCTATTTTGCCAACAATATTCTACTAAGAAAATGGCGCTTAAAATGAAAACTAAATACTTGTCTGTCATAATCGTTCTCCACAAATGCCATTAATTTTAAATCCATTCTTACTTGCATTGACCACAAGTTTTCCCTGTCATCTTCAATGCACGAATGTACACACAAATGATACCAGCTCTACACCCCAAGGACATTAAAGATACTGCTGCACACTAACAAATGAAAGGGATTTTAGTTTAAATTAAACAGTTGATTACACATGCCACCATTTTATTCCATAATTGAAAATGTGTTGATACAAATTAAAATCGAAATTGATTTCTTAAAGTACTCGTATTATTGTGACCATAAAATACAAAAACATATAATTATCTGCAATTTTCAATTATACGTTATAATCAATAAACAATTAAAATTAATAACAAAATAATTCCCCCACCCCTTATTATGATATTTATTACTTAACACCGCCAATGCCCCCAACACCACCGCCATTACTATTAAATTGCCATTATCACCACCAGAATGAACTAAGTGGATTCAGATACAAATTTT
Organism: Pollenia amentaria; assembly: GCA_943735925.1. Taxonomy (NCBI): domain Eukaryota; kingdom Metazoa; phylum Arthropoda; class Insecta; order Diptera; family Polleniidae; genus Pollenia; species Pollenia amentaria. Next base: position 30,293,876 of record OX031007.1, read on the forward strand.
AGCGAAAACCAGAAGAAAATTATTATTAATATGTATTATTAAAATTTGCACCATCATTATCGTATTTATTAAACAATAAATTAATTTCCATAATAATCAACTCTACTTTTAACACTTTAATATTAATTTAAATTTTACACATCGTTTCTTTAAATAAAAAATGTACATCAATTGATTTTACGTCAAACGCTTAATAAATTTGTCATAAAACATAATGATTAACTTGGTTCATGGATTTTTGTTATTAATCTTATTTAAAATAAATTCTATAGGCTAATTAGCAAACAGTTGTCCCTCGTGGAATGCGAAATGTAAATTTTAAGATCGTTTCTGTATTGCACAGTGCAACATTTTCATCAAATGTGCACTTCATTTTGATTTCGATTTCGATTTCGGTTTGGGGTTTTTGTTGACAATCTCGGGACGAGTGAGTCTCAGGTCTCTTTGTTAGTTGGTTGACGTGGCTGCCTGAAAAAAAAACAGCAATCTGATAGCACAGAAAAAAGTGTTTTATCAATTAAAAAAATGGTTTAAAAAGCATTTAAATTTTATTAATGTGATAATAGAATCAATTATTTTTTAGTTGAAAGAAAATTTTAAATTTAATTTTGATTTAATTAATTTAAGTTGTTTTCAAATAAATTTTCAATTAAAATTTTAATTAAATAACAAAAAAAAATTTAATTTCCTTTTTTCGTTTAAAATAAAATAATTTAAACATGTAGAATTGTTGTTGGCTATTGTCAATATTTAATTAAATAAATTAACACATTGTTTGAAATGGCAAAGTTTGAACACTTTTTTAATTAAAATTAAAAATATCATGAAAAATGAAAAAATTTTTTCAAAATTTTAGTAATTTATTATAAATTTGGTATAAATTTGGTGATTGGAGAAAATTTATATTTGGACGATTAATTTTATTGATTAACCTTAAATTTTTTTTTTAAATTTCAGTGTTTTAATCATAAATAAAGATTGGGAGTTTAGCACGTCATTAATAAATGAATCAATTAATAATCAATTTTGTATTCCCGAAAATAACTTTTGATAATTTTTTTATAAATTATAATAAATTTTGACTAAAAATAGATGTACCCAAAATTAAGTTTCGTATAAAAATGGATAATTCTTATATTAAGAAACATCTTAGCTGTCTTGTTACAAAAAAAAAAAAAAAAAGAATATTCAGGGAATATTAGAAATGCCATCAACATGATTGTAAATATTATTTGCCCTTTGATATTACGATATAAAATTACAATGAAATTTAATTTTTCATTTAGTTAAAAATTCTATAGTTTAAATTCTTAAAAACATTTTTTGCTCTTAACTACTGAAAAAATAATAATTTTAAAACTTCAACTTTTCTTAAACCTTAAGAAATAAAATGATTTAAAAACTTTGAATAGCATAGAAATAAAATCGTTTAAATTGTGCATGTATCAGGGGTTTGCGGCCGCTAAATTTAAAATTTAATCTCAACTACCTGAGCCACATATTTATCAGATGCTCTACCAAAATCTACACACTTGTTTAAATATATCCATTTATTTCAATCACGTTAAAAAAATAAGTCACTAAAATGAATTTAGTTCCGAATAAAATTTCATATTGGCAATAAATTTTTAACAAAAATATGTAAAATATTTTAGCATATCTTAATATAATTTTTAGCAATTTTTGGCCATGTCTAATGCCAGATTTAGCTGTAATTTTTTTTTTTTATTATATAAGTATCCTTTCTGCTATAGTTTAGCACTTGTTACGAACGTTTCTCTTTCTACCAGGGCCACAATTTTCTTGTAGTCCTGTATGGGCTCTGAAGATAATATCTAGAGATATCACTTTTAATGGTACCGAGAGTTGTCGGGATCGGCTTCGTCGAGCTCGAAATGTCTAAAGCAAATCCCGCTCTAGCCAGGAAATAGTTGAAACTTTACCCATGGGTACTTTTAACATGGGCTCAGCAGAATATAGCACTCTTACTAAGATTGTCATTCCGTTTGAAACTTTTTTATTACACATCTCAGACCCTATAAAGTATATCGTTACCCAAAACGCAAAAGGCCCTAACAAACCAAAAATTAAAAATCGACTTTTTCATTGATTATTTTGTATTGTATAAACACAAATTTTGGAATCTTTCGACCAACATCAGCGGTCTTATTCACAAAAAAACAATTGGACCTATCTAAAGAAGATTATACGATAAACGCTAAAAGGCCAAACCAACAGGCTGTGTAATATGCAACATTGTTAATTGTCAAAACAACTGGTAGATTTTACAAGGAAAATTAATTATAATCCAATTTGTAAATTTATCATATTAAAAATTTTTTTGCTTCTCCTGTAAAATTTTCTAAATATAAGATAGACTTTTAATACAATTATTACAATGGCTCCTTTTATTTTGGATATATATTCTAGCTCCTTGAGTAATTCTTAGTCGATTTAGCCATGTCCATCTGTCTGTCCCTCTATTAAAAACACTTTCACTTTCGAAAAACTCAAAACAAAAGACCAAACTTTATGTCCAGCTGCTTATATTATCCTAGTTTGTTTGGGATTAAAATCCAGCAAAATTGGTTCAGTAGGATCAGAGCTATGAATCAAAATGTGGAACTATCACCCTAAATAATATATAATTTTTTTTTATAAAAACTCACATAAATGTTGGAATAATGCACGGAATATTATAAAATTTTGCAAAAATTCGTTTTACATGACTGCAAGTCATACTGTATTCGTAATAAATAATGCTATCTTAATAAAATTCGGTACGTCACAGTCTTATAGTACGAAATCACACTGCTATGATTTTGTGAAGATCGGCCCATAATTATCCCTAGACCCCATATAAATCCTACTCTCGGAAAACAGGTTATTACTCCTAAAACTAAATAAAGCCCAATTAAATTCGCCTAAAACTTATCTTTATGTGGCCATACAAAATGTCATGCAATTTTGTGATATATGGTCCATAATTTACCTTTGATCCCATATTAAGTAGCCTTCTGAAATTCACTGTAAACTCTAAATCTAATTTCACTGCGGTCTTGATATTTATTCCAATTTATGTTTTTTAATACCAGAAATAACTCTAGAGAATTTCGGGCTGATTGGCCCATAATTGGCCGTGGGTCTAATATAAATGCCACTCCTGAAAATAATTTTAGTTCGGCTAAAACTGTGACGAATCATGATATTGTACTCAGGCTAGTTCTTATTTCTAAAAAGAAAAGCATAAAACTTTCCGATTGTCGCTTAACAATTTAATTTAGGTCTAAACCGCAACCAATTTTAATGCTGACGTCCATTTTATAAAGATTAATTAATAATATTAGCCCACTCCTGAAATATTCGAACTGTCGGTGGACTTGTTTTAATTTAAAGTTGTCCGCATCTAAAAATAGCACCCAAAAAATATTTTGTATAAGTATCATAATAAATATCTAAAAATTAAAACTACACAGAAAAAATTAAAAATTGTCTCTAATAACCAAATTTAAACAAAATTCATAATATCAAACAAACAATTTGTTGATTTTGCACCTATTACCAAAATGTGGGACTAAAGATTTTAAAATTGTGAATATTTTTTTTCAATAAATGATATTTTTAATTTTAATTAAAAAATGATCAAAAAACTTTGCCATTTCAAACAATGTGTTAATTCATTTAATTAAATATTGACAATTCCCAACAACAATTCTACAAGTTTAAATTATTTTATTTTAAACGAAAAAAGTCAATTAAAATTTTTTGGTGTTTAATTAATATTTTAATCAAAAATTTATTTCAAAACAACTAAAATGTTAATTTAATTAAAATTAAATATTGTAATTTTCTTTCAACTAAAAAAAATAATTGATTCAATTATCACATTAATTAAATTTAAATACTTTTTAAACCATTTAATTAATTGATAAAAAACTTTTTTCTGTGTACGTTAACTGCACATTTCGATATTTTATTTTATTAAAAGCAGTTCATTTTTAAATGTAAAAAACAATTAAAATTCATCGTATATAATAAAAGTTTGTTTACTTTTCTAAGCAATTAAAAATTAATTGCTTCTTAGTTGTATTTTTTAAAATTAGTTTTAGGTTTATCATTATTTTAAATTAAGACCTGTAGTCACCGTCAACAGAATAAAGTACTTAAACTTTAAAAATGGAAAGCACTTACTTAAAATATTTCCGCCTCGAAATGGTAAAATACCACTAAAATTAGTGTTAAAATTACCCAGTTAAAAACGCTGTAAAACAGGCATCTGTTCTCGTGTTTATAGAAAAACAAAAAATTGTTCAAATAAATTTTATTTAGTGATAAATGCGAAGAGTGAGATAATACAGAATATTTAATTTTAAACGATTGTTAATATTTGTTATTAATTTACTATAAAATAAACATTGTAAAGTTTTTAAAAAATCTAGTCCATAGACAGCAGCGAAGAATAACTGCCTATTTCCGTTGTGGGAAGAATCCTTTAGTTCGTACAACTACGTTTAAAACAAAAACTAAGTTTTTAGAATTTGCTTTTAGAAATTATGAGCACTAATTTATTTATATCTACATATAGATAAAATTCTAAATAAATAAATAAAATTGAAGTTTTTGATATTTTAATTAGGCTTAAATTCATCAAATTAAATTTTCATTAAATTGTTTTTATTGAAGGAAGGAAATTTACAACATTAAATTAATTAATTTTTTTTTTTTTTGATAATTCTTGACGACACGGGATTGAACTCGGGTCGAATTAACATGTTTCGAGAATAACCAAATTCCCATCATCAGAATTCTTTGCGTTGTACCGTTTGCGCCACTGCTGCGGCGCCTGCCAGTCAAGTCAAACATCAATCTTTAACTAATTGTATTGGTAGATCGAAATTTGCTGTAATTGATTATCCATTTTTAATTTTTATTGACATGTTTTTTCCTTACAAAAAAAAAAAAAAAATTTTATTTATTCGCCATATGAAATCAAAAAAAAAAAAAAAAAATTATTGGGATTATATAATGCCGGATTATATACTGCCGGTAAACGAAACTTGTGACACATACTATACAAGAAAACTGTGCAATATTTTATTTTTAATATATATGAACATGCTCCAATAAAAAAAAACTATTTTTTTTTATTATTAACATTCCTTTGGGTAAATACTGTTTATAAAAGGCTTGACCGTTTTCTACTTTGAAATACCCTCTTTTTGATCCCTTTTTTAAAACCCCTTTTTGTGACCCGTATCGCAAATTTCCAACGGCAACGCTGGTTCTGATCGTACAGTGCCGTGTATTTGGTGTTTTTCCGAGATGCCATCTATTTTTATTGTAAGCATATATAATTGCTAAGTAATTCAAATGCGATTGAATCAAAGATTGATGTCAAAATTTCCGAAAAATCGGATTAATAGTTTAACTGCCTGTTTGTAGAACGCGAGCGCAAAAGTGACCCGTTTAACTTACACTTAAAACAAAAACTAATTTGGAAATTCGGCGCTTGCGCTCTACAAACAGGCAGTTAGAGTCGATAGGGAAAACGCAAACACATTCTTTTTGTTCTGGAATTCGAGTTTAAGTGAAAGTAATTTTTTTTAAATTACCGTAATTACTCCTTTTTACCGATAAGTAGTACTCAAAGTATGCGGTACATAGAAGGCAATATTTGTATGAAATTTCAAACCAGGCTCGTGATCGAAATTTGTTCAATTTCAGTTTCTCTCAAGTACGCGTTCCGAATTATGGCTGAACAGGGAAATCTGTACTTCTTCAGCAAATACGCATGTAAAATTGTATGTGATTAAATTCGATATTTGTTTGTGTGGTGTGTGTAATTGCTTTGTAAATTTTCTGTAATGGGTTTTAAAATTATTTAAATAAATAAAGGGCACAAATAAAGCCTTTTGATTAAGTACTTTTTCCCAGAATACATAATTTATTTGCATAAAAATTTACATGTATTTATAATTAAAGCAACAAGAGCATCTACTACTCGTATTTTAAAATTAATACTCTTATGAACAAGTTACGTGCCTTTATCAGTTCAAATAAAATTAAGAGTTAAATAAATTTACTCGAAAAAATTCCACCAGAGTAGCACTAATATGAGTAAATTTTTATATTTGTCCAAGTCACTTTCAGCAAAATTGTATTTTTACTTTTAATTGCCATAAAGCCTGGCAAAATGAAAAATAGCACGCAAAACTTCTAACGAAAAAAAAGAAAGAATTTCACATGATTTTGTTAGAATTTCGCAAAATAATTATGCTCATTATGTGTATTATAACTATTTGCTCTATTGTTGTTATTAAATGCCAACAATTTATACTCGTAGACAATTTTGTTGCAGAAAATTTTTCATTTTTCAACGAATTTGTACTTAAACGTAATAAAATCCATTGACCGACCAGTTTTTGGCAAAAAAAAAAAAAAAGAAAAAATATATAAATATTTATTGCTGGAATTTACGTTTTATCATTGGTTTACAAAATGGAATTTAATACTAATAACTACACAATCGAACAAAATATCAAAACTATTGAACTTTATTTTTCCAGAAAATCCTGACTTTCCTCAGAATTTAAAATTATTAAGCAAAACTGCAGGATTTGCGATATAGAAAACCGAAGAGTAGTTCATCAGCGACAATAACATCCACTTAAAGTGTATCATCCGAAAGGATTATTGGCCTTTATTTTTTTGAAAATGGCATTGGATGATGTTAGACAATTTTGTCAGAACAGCTATGGAAAACTATCCAACCTGGTAGTTTAAACTAAACGAAATTTTGATTATTATTTAGAGCGAGAGTATTATTTTTTCGAGCAAAAATAACAGTTGTTTTTTGATTTTTATTTTTTAGAGCAAAAATAAAAATGGTATTCACGTGTGGAAATGTATGTGTACGTGTTTAAGTAATTTAGTTGATTTTAATTATATATTTTAAAAATAAGAAATAAAAAAATGACTTTTATTTTTTCTCTAAATAATAATAATCAAAAAATAACTGTTATTTTTGCTTGAAAAATTAAAAATCAAAAAATAACGGGGTTTGCTTATAAAACTAAAAATCAAAAAATAACTGTTATTTTTGAAATATAAAAAAATAACGGTTATTTTTTGCTTGAAAAATAGAAATTAAAAAATAACTGCTATTTTTGTACTATATAATAATAATCAATAAATAACTGTTATTTTTGCGCGAAAAATAAAAATAAAAAATAACTGCTATTTTTGTTCTTAATAATAGTGATCAAAAAATAATTGTTATTTTTGCTTGAACAAATAAAAATAAAAAAATGTTTATTTTTGCTTAAAAAATAACTGTTATTTGTGCTTATTTTTCTTTCGAAAAATAAAAAAAATTACTTTTATTTTTACATTTAATAATAATAATCAAAAAATAACTGTTTTTTTGCTTGAAAAAAATATAAATCAAAAAATAACAGGGTTTGCTTAAAAAACTAAAATCAAAAAATAAGTGTTATTTTTGATATATAAAAAGATAATAACCGTTATCTTGCTTGAAAAAAAAAATAACTGCTATTTTCTACTAAATAATCAATATATAACTGTTATTTTGTTTAAAATAATAATGATCAAAAAATAATGGTTATTTTGGCTCAAAAAATAAAAATAAAGAAATAACTGTTATTTGTGCTCGAAAAAAACTGTTATTTTTGCTCAAAAATAAAAATCAAAAAATAACTGCTATTTTTGTTCTAAATAATAATGATCAAAAAATAATTGTTATTTTTTCTCAAAAAAATAATAATAAAAAAAACTTTTATTTTTGCTCTAATAAATATAAAAAAAAAAAACTGTTATCATCTGACTTTTATGAAAAAATTAATAATTATTTCGGTTCCTGTAAAATCTTTGACAAAAAATTTGTCATAAAAACTCAACATAAGAAATATAATTGTCGACTGCCACGGTAGACTATTTGATATTGAGCTAGTCTATCAGTGCGAGGGTTGCAGGTTCGATTTCCGTCAGAGACTGTGAACTGTTTCACTACAACGAATGGCTGGTTTACATACGTTACTAATAATTAATTAATTTAGTGTTATGCTGCAACATTAAATAAATATAAATAACAAATATAAAATACAAATAAATAATTAATATGTAATTGTTTTTCTTCTCTAACCTAAAGACTTCTAAATAAAAATGTACCAAAATAGATTTCGATGTATTTATTTGGTGTCATTTATTATTCAGTGACATTATTTATGTAATCTATTTAACGGGTATAAATAATTTATTGTGTGCCTTTAAATAATTGAAGCTTTAAATTGCGATAAAATTGTATTAAATATGAGCGGGTGTCAAAGATTCGTTTTTCGCCCAAATATCAATGATTAACGCCATATTTCACCCATCGTATTCTAGTGACTGAAGCAATTTATTATTGTATTTCAATTCAGTTGGAGCTGGAAGGGTGAATGGGGATTTTCGAAAATTTTATTGTATGGTAGGGAGTATATTTTATGATGCCACAAAGAGAAGCTTATCAGGAAAAATAGAAACAAAACAAAAGAAATATTTTACTAAAATATTATTTTTACAGTGTTCAACTGGTTTCAATCTGTTTTTTTTTTTGTAGTATTTTTTTATTAAGACGAAATATTTTATGTGTAATAAAATTAAGAAATTAAACGAAGAGTCGTAACAGTAGGATAATATTAATCTTTTCAAATGACCGTGATGCCAGGATTGACCTTAGATGGGCTGATAGTTTTATTAAATGATAAATGAATTTGAACATTTTGTATTTTTATCATAAAACACATACAAACATGCATAAAAATGAGCTATTAAATTATTGAAATATTGAAAAGAAATTTTCTTTAATTGAAATCTTTTGCTGCTTTTATAAACAGTTGTACATATCGTAGTACGTGTGTTGGCCACCACCACTGCTTTAGCTGATTGATGGCAGGGGTACCCATTTCACCAAACAATTGCTTAGTAGCCATACCTTATTCGTTGTATGTTCTTTAATTTAGTCGTACATGAGCGTGCACATCTGAAGGGGTTGCGTCGATTTTTTTCAAATAGAATGCGTAAAATAGATGATGGATTTATGAGAATATTTTCTGATAAACAATGTCTTTGGTAATGCTCAATGTCATGAAATATTTAAAAGGTATTAGGGAAATATTTTTAATGTCTTGTGATTATATTTCAAACAAAATGTTTTCGCTTACTTTATGGTGCCACTGTACTTTAAAATTCTCTCACCAATACAGCTACAAAATATTTTTGGGCACCACTGCTTATGGATATAGAAAACGATTAGTTTAGAAAGATATATAGAAAGAGAAAAACCTAATCCAGCTGTAAATACTTACTTTTTTATTGCTACATGACAACGAAATATAGCAGATTTTATTCTAAATCTTCCATAAAATCTACTGCTTTTACATTTAACTTTTTTGACATAAGCGAGATTTTGTTTTAATAACAAAAACGGCGGCGTATGAAATAAGTTTTCAGGAAATAATTCCCCAAAAACATAATGAAAAAAAGTCCTCAATTTTGGCGGTCTTTTTTTCTTCCAAATTTAAAAATTAAATAAACCCACAACGGAATGAAATAACGCCCCAAATAGAAATGAAATAATACCCCAATGTTAAGGGACTCCTTTCATACGAAATAAAACCCCAGTTTAAAAAATGAAGAATACCTTAATATACTACATATTGTTCAGTTTTGGTTTTAAAAATTGTGCGATAGATGGTATGGTTAAGATTTCGGCCGGTCGCAAGGATTTTCTCCTCTATGGTATGACAAACACCGGCTTCGCTTACGGAAGCTTTTTCCCATATTCGGTCTTCCGTCGGGCAAAATCCAAATTTAGCAGCTTTAATTAGCAAAGCCGGTGTTTGTTATACCATAGAGTAGAAAATCCTTATGACTGGCCGAAAGCCGGCTATGCAGATGAGCTTTATTTAGTGATTCGGAATTCTTATGGTGTTTTCTTTTCTCCAAAAATAAAAATACCACCTTGTTAAAAGGTACATGTACAAAATGTCTTGCCGACCCTGTAATAATGCAATTTTTTATTTTACGAGAACAAAACACAAAATTGGACCGCCCTGTTTTTAACAGCTGACAAAAAGTTTGTTCTTCCAAATATAAAAAATATATATACATAAACCAAAATTTGTTAATAGATTTTTATTATGTAAATAAATAAATGACGTAATTTCAATTTCTTTAGTTTGTTTTTTATAAAATGTGTTTACTTTTTTTTGCTGATATTTAAATCAAGTTTTTCAGATTTCTTGATTTGACGTTTTTTTTTCAAAAACAATTTTATAACACCGAATCCACTTTAATTTTATATCACTAAAAACCTACCATTAACAATGAATTGCTTTCTTATGTTTTTACTATTAAAGAAAAGAAAAAATTACTATTTAAATTTTAAATTTTTACTCTCTTGATTAGAGGCGACTTTTTCCCATCTTTTTACAGGGCATTATCAACACTGTCGATTTATACTGCGAGTAAAGTGCAATGCATTATGCCATTAGTAACGATGCACTTTTTAGAATAAAACAAGCCACCCTTTTAGAGAGCGAAGCATTTTTAAGAAACGAGCACCAAATTGCATTTTTTTAAATAAAATGTCACATTTTTTGTAGAAAAGAAAACACTATTAGATTCGGGATTTTCGAATTCAAGATTAAAAAGTGCGGGATTTAGAGATTACGATTTCTGAAATTCGGGAACCGAAAAAAATCCTGATTTTTTGGGATCCTGAAAGTAGAGATTTTGATACTATCCCCTTATTTATGTAATCGAAAACGACAGTTTTTACGGACTAAATTGTACCTTTCCTTATAATATTGTTTTTCGATTTAATTATGATATCGTTTTCGATACCATAATTTTCGAAAAACTGTCATTTTATTATGCTGATAATTTTATTATAACTAGCTAATAAAAAGGTGCAAATTTTTATCTTTAAAGTAAAAACAGTTTTTATTTTTATACGTAAAATATATTTCTTATTTATAAAACGTCGATAAAAAGTTAATTACGGTAAATTAAAGCTAATTTAACAAAAATCAAAAACAGTTAATTAAAGCTAAATTACCAAAACTACATATATAAAATTTTTTTTAAATATATTTCGTTGCTGTTAATATAACTACATAGCCATATAAGCATATACAGGTTAGGTTAGGTTAGAAAGGCTGGTGTGAAGCAAACTTACACCCTCACCCAGAGACCATTATGGTCCATTGTGATGCCTTTATTTAGTGAAACAAAGAAAGAAAGAAGAGAAAGATATCTAGTGTGACAGAGTAGGAGAAGTTAATGGTGAAAGCACAGGGAAGGAAGATAGTGGAAGATAAGAAATCGGACAGAACAAGCAAAACACAACCCTACCAAACAGGAAAAACTGCCCTACATGTTTCCCAGCCTCCTGCCGCGCAACCAGGTCATTCCCATTACGAATCCCGTCAGATTCTCGAGCCCGCAGCCCGAGACATCTCCCAATTCGTGCAGGAATCTGCTACCTAGCCACCTCAGCCTGCTGTTCTGTAGCCTGGGGCAGTGGCACAGAAAGTGCTCAACTGTCTCCAGCTCCTCTGGGTCCTCACACAGCCTACATATATCCGATAAGCCAGACCCCATTCTCACCGCTATTCTGCCTATCATACAGTGGCCCGTGATAATACCTATCATGGTCCTGACGCAGGCCCTACTCTTACCCAGCAGCGCGTCCGAATTTGACCTACTAAGCATCGGCCACAGCGTGCGCGATACTCGGCAGTCCGTTCGGCCCCGCCAAGCCCGATTAGTCCTGTTCAGAATCCATTCCCTAATTCTCACAAAATAGAAGCCCATTGGAGGCCTGACCACTTGCAAACTGTCAGGATCTTCCATTTCCGAGCCCAGTCTTACCAACTCATCAGCTATCTCATTGCCGGTGATGTTGCAGTGACCCGGTACCCAGCAGAGCCTCACAACATAATTCCCTAATATTACTCCTAGAGCCCTCCTACAATCGTCCACTAGCCTGGAGTTCTCATAACAGCCCTTCAAGGCCCTAAGAGCCGCCTGGCTGTCCACATATATAGTGACCTCCGAGCCCTTGGCAATGTTAGCTCCTAGCAATTCCACGGCCCTGAGAACCCCCAGAACCTCCGCCTGAAATACACTGCAGTCGTCGGGAAGTCTATATGACTTTCTGATGTCCAGATCCTCAATGTAGACCCCCGCACCCGTGCCCTTCATCTTCGAGCCATCAGTGAAAATAGCAAATCCCCTATACAATCTGCCCTGCCCTGACCAGCTCTCCCTAGAAGGCAATATCACCTCCGGCAAACGCCCAAAATCGACCCTAGTGACCAAATAATCCGTAGAGCCGGGCGAGCCTAGGTGATAACCACTAGTACTAATTTCACTCAAGATCCGCGAGTGACCCTCCGTGAAATTTCCTAACAGTCCTAGCTCCCTCAGCCTAAGAATGCTCCTTGCTGCCATTTCCCTCACATACTGCTCTATAGGCAGAAGATGAAGAATAACATCCAGAGCCGCCTGAGGGGTACTTCTCAAGGCACCTGTCATGCCGATCGAAGCACACCTGAGCCTTAGACAGAAGGTCCCTCCGACTAGCTAGTTTCAATGCCTCCCACCAAACACAGCATCCATACGTAAGAATGGGTCTAACCACCGAAGTGTACAGCCATCCCACAACTGACGGCCGGAGTCCCCAACTCCTACCTATCGACGATCTGCAAGCATAGAAAGCATTGAGACCCCTCTTTAGTCTCTCCTGAGTATTCCTCCTCCAGGACAGCTTACTGTCCAGAAAAACTCCTAGATACTTAGCACTATCAGATAGCCTAAGCTCTACTCCCCCTAGTACTGGCAGCCTAAAATTCACCACCTTGTACCTCCTAGTGAAAAGAACTAATTCTGTCTTCTCCGGATTAACTCCCAAGCCCTTATCAGTCGCCCATGCTGACAGTTCGCCCAGCATGACATCGCTAATTGTCGGCAGAAACTTGCCCGATACCAATATAACTACATCATCCGCGTAGGCGACGACCTTCTGACCTATCCTGTCAAAACGTCCCAGAACGACATTGACAACCAAGAGCCACAATAAGGGAGAGAGAACTCCCCCTTGTGGGGTCCCCCTAGTCACGAGTTTCCTTAAGCGCTCGTTTCCCCAGTCCGAGTGAATAACTCTGCTGCTAAGCATCAGAGTTATCCATTCGACCAAGAATAACGAAACCCCTAAATCACTCAGTGTCTATTTTCACATTATTAAAGGCCCCCTCTATATCCAGGAAAGCCGCCAAGGTGTATTCCTTGTCTCTCAATCCCCGTTCTATATAACCCACCATATCATGAAGCATATACAAATATATACAAATATTTCTCTACTTAACAGAATTCTATAAGAAAATTATAAAAAATTGGATTAAGAGTGTATTAAAAAGCACTTCAGAATTCTTGCGTTTTGCGTTTTCGATTTCCAGAACAGTTCTGGTAAACAACTCAATTATTTAAATTTGTTTTTTTTTGTGGAAAATTACTATTAGAAATTGTACACTAAACATCAGCATGAAACTTTATAATGATGTTAGTGAAACTTGCATTATAATTTTGTATTTGCGTCGTTTGTATTCGGTAAAATGAATAACTACGAAATGAAAGCAACAAACACACGAAATTTAAGAGACGAGTTAGATGCAGTTTTCTTGTTTACTTAAACAAAAGAATATGAATACTAACAACTCTGAAACCAAACAACCACTGAATAAATGTCGAATAAGTTCATGGAAAAACACATTTATTTTAAAGTCAGTATTGCCAGTTAAAAGAAATGAAAAACATTAAGAAAGATAAAAAAAAAAAAAAAAATAACCATGACGTGTAAAAGCAACAAGAAAAGGAAGTACATTAATATTAAAATAATAAAAATAATACAAATTTGACTTTGTTTCCAATGTAAATTAATTGTTTTTAATGTAAATTTTTAAACTTCAAAAAAATTTGGAACGTCTACTTTCATAATCTATTCAGTTTTTTCCTCGACGTTACCTCTTAACCCCAAAAAAAAAAAATAATCCCAGATTTTACTGACCAATTTGCATGAAACCAGATTTCTGGAAAACTGCTCGATAAATTTTTTGCACGGAAAGCTTTTTATATTCTATGGAACGTCTTCTTTCATAATCTATTAAGTTTTTTCCTTGACGTTACCTCTAAACCCCGAAAAAGTAATAGACCAAATTCCGTTTTAATAATTTTAATATTTAGATACTTCATAATTTTATTAATCTTTTTTTTTGTAAAATGTTTACGATTTGTGTTTTTTATGATAACAAAAGTCTTTTTTTATAATAATTAAAAAATGTTTTTGTAATAATAAATACATTTATTTTAATGATAAATACATTTCTTTTCATTATGAAAACATTTCTTTTAATTATTTTAATACTTTTCTGTATATATTATATTTTTATTATTGTTGATTACTTTTTTTATTTAATTTTTGCGTAATTATTTGCTTAAAATTACAAATTGTCATTTTTATTCGAACGCCCTAATTTTTTAAATTTCCAAATCTTAAATTCCCAAAATCAAAACTCCCATTATCATTTTAACTCCTAAAAGCATTAAATTCCCATTTTCAATTCAACTCCCAAAAGCACCAATTAAATTTTGCGTTTTTGTGGATAACTATCGACGCTATCTTGGCGCACGGTGTGGGCTAGTAGTATGAATAAAACAGCAGTTTGTTTAGTAATTTGAATTTTATTTGAATACGAACTTCATTGGATAAACATTTCCGTATGTTCATGAACCCTTTATTGTACACAGATATTGTTTGTATGTATGTATGTATGAAAAGAGGCCATAAGCAGCACGACCCAGAGGATCTTATGTGCAGCCCATATATCTCACCATGTTCACCATGTTCAGGCTACGTTTAAAGCCTATTACCCTGGTGAAAGATTATAAACATCAGTAGGGCTCAGAATTTGCCCCCCGAAAAATTTCTGCCTGAAAACCCCCAAGGTGGGACAGCAGCAGAGCAGATGTTCTGACTTTTCATCATACACCTCACCAAATCTGCATATATTGGTAAATGCATTACCCATTGTAAACTGGTGGTACAATGTGCCCCGCTAATAGGCCAATAAGCAGTCTAAGTTCCGCCTTCTCAAGCAGAAGTAGCTTACCTGCCCTACCACGGAACAGTGTCACAAATCTCCTGGACTGTCTTAATCCAGAAGTGGACGTCGATGTGTGAACGAATTCATGTTCGGACCATTTTTGCAGCGTCCCTCTTATATGTCCGACAGGGACGCCGAAGAAAGGCTCAAGGCCTATGAATGGACGGCGAGTACCCTAATTGCCAAGCAGTCAGCCCTTTCGTTGCCTGCATGGCTCACAGATACTGTCACGCATCTACTTTTTGTTTCGCAGTAACACCATCACTTTTTTTATTTTCTATAACATTTCGGTATTTTTTCATCTCTAGAAATAATAAAAATGAAAACAAAAACACCGCTACCAACATTAAAATTTAGTATTTTGATAGAATTACCATTTTTTCTCTGATCAAAATTCTCAGTTAACCACTACACTGTAAATATGAAATGTTAGTTAACCAATAGTTATACTTTAAGTTTACTAATAATTAACTAATTACTGTAAGTTTGGGCCTTTATGGATTTTAAAAATTCTTTGGAAATAAAAACTTTTATACGAGTAATATATTAAAGCTTACAAATTTTTTTTCAATTGCCACTTATTTACCATTCAAATCCATTCTGCATTAGGCAGTAAATAATTTTTTTCTCGCTCCATTTGCATAAAAATACTCATAATCGATTTATTTTAAATATTTATGTGACAATTAACTTTCTACTTGGAATAAAAATTAGTAAATGTATGCGCTTGTTGATTTATGTATTTAAACATATAGAAATTTTTTTCATTTAATATGCAATTATTTCAAATCAAAAACTCATTTAACTAATAAGATTTCTAATGTTTAGCATGGTTTTTAATTTTGAATGAAAATTTAATATTTATAAAAATTTTTGGCTTAAAATTGCCAGTTTCCCACAAAATATTTTTAATAAATATATTTAAACCAACACCACTATAGGTGGGGAAGTTATTTTACTTTTTTAATGATGTGTGTAACACAATAAAATACTGGTTCTAGAACCACGATATTCTTGCATCCGGCTGGCTGATTGGCTTGGTGTCTTTCTATGTGAACCTGTGTGCAAAGCAGTGTTCGAAATTAAACATTCCCTCCAAGCAATTGGTAAAGTGTTTCTCGATTGTCTACGAATTTTAACTATTTCGGCACATTTGGTAGTTAAACAGTAGATTTTGCGGAATTTAACAACAACAAAATACGTTAGCATCGCATTATGAGTTCTTTAATTATACTTTTTCGTCACATTAAAGAGTTGTTCAGATAATTGTAGCAGCTATATAGCTACAACAATAGCACAATTGAACATTAAAAAAAAAACGACCCCATATGGCCAAGAAATTATTTTGATCAATATAATACACGGGTGCACACGTGTGCAGTCTCAATGGCAAAATTACATGAATTGGGCTAAGAATTGGTACCTCATCCGCCGTATTTTTCGGATTTAGCCGCCAGTAACTGTTTCCAATTTCCGAACCTAAGGAAATGGCTCGGTGGAAAGAGATTTAGCTCCAACGATGAAGTTATTGGTCAAACAAATGCCTATTTTATGGACCTCGAAAAATCTTATTTTTTGGAAGGGATACACAAATTGGAGAAACGTTGGACTAAGTGTATTGAGCAAAAAGGAGATTATGTTGAAAAAAAAATTTTTTTTTGTAAAAGAAACTGTGTTCCATTCAAAAAGTCACGGACTTATTGTTCCGCTTTCGTACAAAAGCAAAATGCGTAAAAGCGGACAGACAGTTTGTATTTAAATTGCAATTTGATCGGTGGTACGTGCGTGTGAAAAAATATAAATTTATAAAATTATGTAAAATAAAGTGAAATTTTAAATATTTGAAAAATGTAATAATTATAATATTGTACTTAAAATTAGGACCCCTCGAAATCCAAATGTTACCGAAAGTGTTCTAGTACACGAAATTTGTATAAATGAATGTACAAAAAGGCCCAAACGTAATCTTCGGTTAAATTGTGTAAATATTTAATAATTTCTCATACATTCATTTTTTTAAGAGCCAATGAAAGTGAAATTAAAAAAAATAAATTGATAATTGTCTCTTTTTAAAGGATATTAGTGATTTTGAGAAACTGTTTGTTTATTTAATGTCTTCGAAAAATGTTGTGGAAAATTAGTGTTTTTATTTAATTTTTTTTAGTAAAGATCGGCGTTATCTATCAATGAAGAAAATTTGTAAAATAAGTTTTGTATAGCTGTGAAAAGATATGCTAGTTATAATGGGATGAAAGTTTACAAAGTTAGTGTTTGAACAAATTTGTGATTTTCTGTAAAATCATTTAAAAAAGAAATGGTCCACAAAAGGTTTTTACCTGTAAAACATTAACAGCTAATTTGATTACATCTACTGTAGATTTTTTAATAATATTATACCCTCCGCCACTAGGCGGAGGGATAACTGGGCGTGCTACCTCACATACAAAGGCAAAAGCGATTTCTGTTTATCTAGAGAACGGTAATAGCTAAAGTTTCCAAAGTTGGAACAAATAGATTGGTGATCAGTACGCAACATCAGTCAAAAAGTGGGCGTGAATTTACAAGTGGGCGTGGCACAAAATATAGTCCCGTATATTTGAAGAAGAGTAAGTGTGAAATTGTGCACATTTGGTACTATAAGAATTGTTATCAATATACAGACAGCATCTGTAAAAAAGTAGGCATGGACCAGACTAGATTTCTGTTTAACTAGAGAATGGCCACAGCTACAATTTACGTATTTGGAACAACTCGGAACAAATGGTTTGGTTATGAATGACCAATATCTGTAAAAGTCCCTCTGCCTTATTGTAGACATATGCGGGACAACTTCAATATAAATACCATAACGATTTCTGGGCAACTGGTGAATGGTAACAGTAAGAGTATTCAAACTTGGTACAAATAACTTTTTAAACAATGCACGAAATCTGTATTGAAAAAAAATAAATATATTATTTTAATGAGGGTAACGAAGCGTAATGGGTTAAGCTAATATATACATAAAATAAAAACAGACGTCCGCTTGCAGCCGCACCAACTAGGTGAACATACTCTGCAATTGCCTCTCAGAACTCGCCGAGGCTTGAGCGATGCCAAGAATATCGCCATGGAGCTCCAGTTGGATGTTTGTGAAGCGACTTGCTGTGCAATGGATAAGGATCATCCTAGATTCACCAAGTAGAACCGATCAGAGGCGTTGTCTTATCAAATTATCTCCTGGGCCCATTAAAGTAATTTAATTATTACATTTCAATTTTACCGTTCGACAAGTTTTCTGCTGAAAAATTTTTTGTTTTGTACTGAATAGTGTTTTCAAACTAAAGGTTTAACACAAATTTAAGGATAAAACCAATCATAAAAACCTGGTTTTGTCATACAAAATAATTTTGCTAGCAATTCATATAAAATGGAGTTGTTTTTTAATTTATCTAAGGCTTTGATTTAAAGTTTCAATTATATACTGTTTCCATGTGACCCACTGGGTACCTGTATATAATCTTAAGCTCATAGTAACATTTTGTTGGTGGGTTCATAACAGCCCATGTGTCCCGATTTGTATTTGTACCAAGTGCACTTAAACATTTGTCTGTAAGTCCCTACTGTAAGGTGGGTCGGGCTTGACCGACTGTACTTTCTTACTTCTTTTTTTTAATTCTCAACAGCACTAAATTACCTTTAAACTCCGCATTTAATATTCAAAATATACTACGTGTAACGAAATCGATATACATAATTTTTTTTTTTTTTCAAATATGATCTTAATTGAATCAGCCATGTGCCACATGGTTACCAATCAAAATTTATGTTTTGACATATGAATTTTAATATGCCACAATTGTATTATACAAGTATGTAAAATAAATAAAATATAAATTTAATATAATATAATATAAAAAAAATATATCCTACTATTATTATTTTGCACAACTGGTTTTATGTGAGTTTGTTCTATTATATAAAAATGAACTATGGAATTTTCTATTTATGTGCATCCTGATTGGTCATTCATCCATCCGACTGACCATTTGTCTGTCTTTTTTGTACGTTCATTCATGCATTCTTTGGCAGGCCTGTCTGCTTTTCTGTCCTTCCGGCTGTCTGCTCTGCCACGTGTGTTTGTGGCATGGTCATCATTGAATAATGTGGTTATCAATATCCCAAAGGTAATTGCAATTATTTTTGTAAAACATAACAACACAATAACAACAAGTAGAGTCAATTTGTTATATAAAAAATTAATTTATTAAATATTGTTAAAAAAAACATACATTTTGAATAACAAAAAATATTTAGCAAAAAAAAAAAAATAAATTTAAACTGTAAACGATAGTGGTTAAGTAATTAGCATAAATTGTACAAAAATTATATAAAATCATTACAAAAGAAACCCATAATGAGAGCAGTGAAGAGAGCTATTAAATTGAATTGAAATCCATGAATTTAATTCTATTCAGCCTCAAGGATAGGCAACAGTATTAAGCAAAAAAAAAAAAATTAAGAACAAAAAAAAAAACAACAAATATAACAAGAGCACAAAAGAGAAAAGAAAGTCCAGCGATTAAAATAAATTAACAATTAACCAACTAAATGTGGCATTAAATGCTAAACTCTATTCTTTTTTCTTTCTAAAATCTAAATTAATAGCAGCTGTGAATAGTAAAATAGATAATAACTGCGAAATTTCTGATTGCACGGGTCCGGACTAAGCATGGATAATCAAAAAATACGCGAACGCCGGGTTTTTGAAATGGGGATTAAGTTCAAACTTAGTTTAACGTAGCTGGAACTTTTCCGCCGATATATATATTTTTTAGTATTTCATTAAAAACGAACATGTTAAGCAAAACTAAACTGTTCCGTCAAAACTTTGCATACAAATTTGGTAGTGGTGAAACAAATCTGTTTTAAGATTAACTAAACCTAGTTTAACTGATATCTCAAAAACCCAGACAAAGAGAAGTTGCATAAAATCAAAAGAAAACAAATATTTTTAAATCCTAAAATTTTAGTATATAAAGGGTTTTTAAATATTAAGGGCCGATGTTGAATGTAAACCACACCTAAACGTCAAGTTTTTTTCTGCATTTCATTTGACTTTTTTCAATTTCAGACTAACTCAATTTGAACCATGGAAAGATACACAATCGAGCAACGCGTTAAAGTTATTCAGGCTTATTATGAAAATGGGCGTTCAAATCAAAATGCATATCGTGCACTTCGAGATTTTTTCGGTCAATTTAATCGTCCAAATGTGCGTACAATCGGAAAAATAGTGCAATAATTTGAGCAATCCGGGTCTGTAGGAGATGTGAAAACACCAGTTCATGCTCGTACAGCTCGTATTGCAGAAAATATTGCTGCTGTTCGCGATAATGTGGCTGAAGAGCCATCCACCTCAACTCGTCGTCGTGCCCAACAATTGCACCTCTCACGCTCGTCGTTGATGAGCATTATGCATATAAAGACTTGCATTTACACTCTTACAAGGTGCAATTGACTCCAGAACTAAAGCCTCTTGACCATTCCAAACATCGTCCAGGGTCAGAATGGTAGCAAGAAATGGCAACAGTGGATGATAAATTTTCGAAAAAATCATCTTCAGTGATGAGGCACATTTTCACCTCAGTGGATTCGTCAATAAGCAGAATTGCCGCATTTGGGTGAATGATAATCCAAAAGTGACTGTCGAAAAACCAATGAACCCAAAAAGAGTGACTGCTTGGAGCGGTTTATGGGCTGGCGGCATCATCGGGCCGTATTTTTTTCCAAAATGAGGCCGGTCAGGCAGTTACTGTGAATGGTGTTCGCTATCGTGAGATGCTAACGAACTTTTTATGGCCCGACTTGGAAGATATGGATGTGGACGATATGTGGCTTCAACAGGACGGTGCCACTTGCCACACAGCTAACTAAACAATGGCTCTTTTGCGCGACAAATTCAATAGCCGTGTTATCTGGCGATATCAATTGGCCGCCAAGATCATGTGATTTGACACCGTTGGACTTCTTTCTTTGGTGTTATTTGAAAGAAAAGGTGTACGTCGATAAGCCAGCAACATTTCAAGAGCTAAAGAATGAGATAATGCGGCACATTAACGGCATAGAACCTCAATTATGCCTCATCTATCGGATGGAGGTGTGCCGCCGAGTTCGCGGCGGCCATTTGGCCGATATTTTGTTCCATACATAATTGAACCATACCAATATTATCATAATAAAAAGAAATGATAATAATTTCCTAAATAATTTGTGTTTTATTCAAAATCAACATCAGCCCTTAAAATTTAACCACTCTTTATGTACTCGTATTTAATATTTCTTTCAGTTGCAAGATTTAAGCGATTTTCCTAAATTCGCCTTTTTCTCTTTTTTCCTATAAACGGCACTGTAACGGATAAATTTTTGAAACATAAAAAAACAGAGAATATTTGCAAAACTGAATGAAAAATTTATTTGTGCCGATAAATAAATGCCTGCCATTTACTTGTTAAAGATTATTTTATGTAAATGTTGCCCGCGGCTACACCGTTAGTGTCCATTTAAGTCCTTCCGTGAGCTCCAATTAAGGCATACTTTTTCCAGCAACAAGTTTTTTTGCGTGGCGGCCTGCGGCCGTGCTTACGGGTTTTCTCCTCCAGTAGGACGCGGCAGGTGGCTTCGCTGAATAAAGTTTTCCTGCGTGCGTCACAAGAATAAAAAAGAAAAAATATGGGTTTATCTCTCATTTGCGGAAAAAAAATATGGCTATATCTCTCATTACGCAAAATTTTAAATATGACCTTACCTCTCAATGATTTGGCAATAAGGCCATTATGGCTTTATCTCCCATTCAATTGAGCAATAAAGCAATCATGGCCTTATCTCACATGGTTTTAAAGCACCCCCCCCCCGCATCAAACAGTGCCTCTTTCAGGGTGCATTGGCTGCTCTTAAGCTACATCATGCTCCTCTTCACACGAGCCAAAAATGAGATTCGTCGCTAAACACAATTTTGCGATAGAAGCTCATTTCTTACACAGAATGAATTTTTTACAATAATAAAAAGAGAACTTAGTCCACATATATCTACCTAGCTTTTTCTATATATAATACCTACAATATTTAAGCACAGATTCAGATATATTATATACCCCGAAAAGGCCCGAAAGTAAAATTATTTTATTTTTTCCAGAACGAATCGCACACTGCTTTGTCCCCATACAACGAAGGGACAAAAATAGAGGGAGTTGTCGGGTATTTTTGAAAATTGGTACCCTAGCATAAAATATGAAAGTTAAGAAAAATACGAATTTTTGGAGAAATCGGTCCAAGGACACGCCTACCTCCCACGTGCCCTGAAAATGAAAAATGTAATATTAGTTTCAATAATGCTCATTAAGCTACAAATCATGCTGATATAAATCGGACTAACGACTCAAGGTCCTGCCATATATCCTTTTTCTTAAGAACGCTATAACACTTACAACTTCCGATCGTAATAATATTTAGTATTTAAATTGATATTTGTAAGATTATATTTATGCCAAATTTAGGTACAATAGCATAATTAATGTGAAAAATACAAAAACATCATTTATTGAAAAAAAGGCTCAAAACGATTGACGATTACAGTACACAATTTTCAACTTTATTTTCTTCTTAAAATAGCTTAAGATGCCTGTAATAGACATAAACGATTGAAATAAGTGAAGAATTAATTTTGTCTGGCTAGCTTGTACTAGTCGAGACACCGTGTGTCGGCCGAAATACGTCGTGCGTAACGAACTCTGCGATAAGTTTATGTATTTCTGTTTCTTACGTCGACGAACGGCGACTTATGTGAGAAAAAATGTCCGTTTTTCCTTCACATTTCTTAGTGTGATAGTAAATAAATTTACTTTTTACTTTACGAATTGTTTAAAAAATATATCATATACGTGGGCCAATTCAAGTAGTATTTCTTAAATTATAAACTGTTGTTTTAAATCCTTTTCAATTGGGTTTTTTTTTGCCATATGGTTTTGCTGTTGGCCGCTATAATTTGATTGCAATGAAAAAATATAAATAATTTTGAAACCTTCATGGAGGAAGTAAAAAAATAATGCTTATGCCTAAATGTCTAACGCTATCGTACAAAACTAATCGAGTTATGTTTAAACCGAATTATTGAATAATCGCATTATGTTTAAAATTTTAGTAATTTGGAATTTTATAAATTCCAAAAAATTTTAAATGATATTAGCTGCTCTTCTTCGCGCACTTATTGAGTCTTATTCGACGAACTTAAGCAAAGGATTCTTGCCGACAAATTTGTCCTTCTGTTCGAGTTTTTCGTTCGTCCGAATTGTGTTTTTACCATGACTTTCTCGCTATGATCGGAACTATCCAATCATAATTATTTTAGATCATAATAAAATCGTTTGCGTTTCAATTGGAATATTAAATTCTTAACAGGCATAAAACTTTTTCCCCTTTTTTTTTATGCTATTTTTGTATCCCTTTCTGTGCCAATAAACAGCTTTTGTATAAGATAACTTAAAACCAAAACCACAAGCAAAAAAAAGAAAAGAGGAAAAATGACATAAAAGAACTTGAACCGGAAAATTATTGTGTAAAATGTTTGAAGAACTATTTCTCGTTTATTTATTTATTTTGAGATGTAAGACAAAATTACTAAGTAAACGAGAACAAAATAGGTCATTTTCAATTAGGGCTAATTACAGAATTCGTCAGCGTTACAAACACGATTTTCGCCTGTCTATTAGTAAATGAAATCAACACAGATACAATTGCAAACATACACAAACACACACCCATGCACACTCTAAGAGCAGAACACTCAATGACGAAGTATAAATCAACCATACAACATTGAATCAAGCCAAACCACAGACATACACACCAAACAACCATCAAACTAACCATTCAGCCATACAACCAATCGACCAAAAATAGTCAAAGAGCCAGCTTGAAATATAAAATCATTATTATCGGCAGCTGTAACAACGACAACAACAAAACAGTAATGACAAATGCAAGCATTTTGTTGCTTGTAAATCAGCAAAAGAATAAGACACAAGTACAGCCAGCAAACATTAATATCACCATCATCATCACTAGCAGCAACATCAGCTTCCAATACCGTCACTGACACCACCAACAAAAACAACACGACAGCAATACAAAATGATATGGATAGATGGATGGTTGGATCAATGTATGAATGTATGGATGATGGATGGATGACTGACTGCCTGACTGACTGTTTGGTTGGTTGGTTACTTTGTTGTTCGGTTAGTTGGATGAATGAATGTATGAGTTTGTATAATATTTGTTTTTTGGTATTTGATGCTATTGATGTTCCATAAGTAGTACACTCTCCTACAATCAAACTCTCTCACTCTATACAACGACACACAACACTCTTCAGCACTTAAAACTTGTTGTAAACGAGTCACCAGGATTCGAGAAAACTGTAAAAATAAACAATTTAAAGGAAATTCATGTTAAACACTCCACTAAAATAACATCATAATGTTAAATGTCAAATGGTACGTTATTTTCTTTTACACACACCCACCCAAAAACTACAACAATAACAAAAATCCTTTGTTTTTCACACACTCCCAGAGTCACACTTACACTTTGTCATTCACCAGAGACAATAGAGGGTATTTCCGTTTGCCCCCAATATGTACTCATATGTTACTGTCTATGAACATTCGAGTGAGGAAGTGTATCTGTGTGTGTGTGTGTGTGTGTGTGTGTGTGGGTAAGTGTGGGTAAGTGAAGTCACCATATGCATATGATTACCGTAAGTATAATTTAAACTGCGATATGTACGAATACGTTTGTACGGATTTGTCATACAACAATGTTGTTAAGATAAAATAAGAAATACATGAGAAAAATAAGAATAAAAACAGAAAAACGCCAAAGCAAAGAAAGATTGTCGAACAAAGTGTAAAAATGCCAAAGGGAAGGTTTTTGAGGTGGCCAGATGAACTTATAGATAATTTGGTAAGGCAAGGCGAACTGGTGATTAACTCCAAAATTTTTATTTACTAACTAAAGCAAATAATATAATATATATTTTATTCGACCTTTGCTAGTTATAGTATAATTAAATTATCGAGCTTAATTTCTTTTTATATAAAAAAATTTAAATGTTTACTATAACACAGTAGATAAACTATTTACTTAAATGAAAGTCAAAGTAAAGAGGATGGAAATGTAAAATGTTGTTTTTAAAATACCTCGTAAAGGTAATGAAAGTGGACAGTGTAATAAAGTTTATGTAGGTACAACAAAAAAGAATCAAAAAACTAGGATAGCACAGTGATGCCCATACAAATTTCAAAAAAAATCCCTACGTGTCTAAAAAAAATTCCCTTTTTTTCCTATAACAAAAAAAATATATCCCGACACTACGTCACAAATGTATTGTTTTTAGCTTCAGGCAAACAAATACATACTCTGTTAACATATTGTAAATATTGTAATTAAAGAATTTATTTATTTACATTTATTATAAAAGCATTTATTAACAACAAGAAAAAAACCGAAATAAATATATACAATACTTTACTCACACATATATAAATTCAATTTAAAAAAAAACACTGTGTGACAAACTTAAATTTTTTCTTTTTGGCTGAAACGCCACTATTTATCCTTCAATCTAGAGTCAAAACTAAGTCAAACTGTGTGTTTGATTTTATTTTCCTCATATTTTGTCCTTTTTGTTTTTAAAGGATGTACGATTTTGCCAGAATTCTTGTTTTAAATAGTTTTTTTTTAATATAAGTATCTTATATTTTTTAGCAAACAAATAAAAGGGAAGGCTCTATAGAATTTAAAAAATATTTTCTTCAGTTCTCCTAAACAAAAATATAACCAAAAAAATTTCTTTCATTATATTATTCATTATATTTTTTTTTAAAAATTCCAAATCGGATGATTTTATTTCTCTTAGTTTAGAAGGTTAATTTTTTCTCGGCTATGTAGAAATTTCATTCATTAAATATTCTCTTTTAATATTGGCATGCCACCCAGAGAAAAATCATGTTTAAATATGATCACATCCGACAAAACTGTTTTTATTGTCACCGACAACTAAATTATGGTTAAATTAGTCCTCCATCAAGAAGGCACAACCATATAATGGTTGCGTCCGGACATGTATTTTTAATAATAACTAAAATATGCTTAACACTTATAATAGCATGGTTGGTTTTCAACCATAGCACGTTGCTCTTGGAAATGAGGCAAATACTATTATTAATTTAAAAACAAATTATTGTCTTATTTAACAATAACATGTTACCAAGCAACCTTAATATGGTTGTGGCTTCTTAATAGAGGACTTATTTTACAAAAATAATATGGTTGTCGGTGCCAATAATATGGTTAAATTAAAAACCATATGTTAAAAATTTTCTTTAAAAGTAGTTTTGTTGGAGGCGACCATATTTAAACATGTTTTTTCTCTGCGTGTACATTTTAGCAAATGTGAATGCGAATGCAAAAAAGCAAATAGTTTGCAAATAACTCGAATATTCGGTGCCCCTAATAATGGGTGATTCAAGTAGAGATACTTTTTTCAATAGCCTTTTTTTGACAGATCACGTGTGAGTCGTGTCATGCTGTCATGTTATTTTTGTTTAGTATTATTTGGCATTTCATAATGGAAAGACTTACGCCTAAACAACGTTTACAAATCGTTCAACTTTATTACGAAAATTCACGTTCTGTGAGGAATGTGTTTCGTGCACTTCGCTCAACTTATGGTCAACATAATCGGCCTACTGAGTGTACCATTCGCAACGCCATCACCCATTTTGAGACCCAGCATTCATTATTGGATAATATTCGACCGAATAGACCACGTCCTGCACGCTGTGAAGAAAATATAGCGGCCGTAGCTGAGAGTATACACGAAGACCGTGGAGAGTGGATTCGGCGCCGTTCGCAGCAACTGGGACTGACGTATGGAACGACTTGGCGCATTTTACGTCGAGATTTTAAATTAAAAGCGTACCAAATACAGTTTGTGCAACAACTGAAGCCGCTCGACCTTCCCAAGCGACATCGGTTCGCTCTATGCGTTCTTGAAAAGTTCCAAGAAGATCTGACGTTTTCGATGCAAATTTTGTTCAGCAATGAGGCCCATTTCTGGATCAATGGATATGTAAACAAACAAAATTGTCGCATTTGGGACGAAGAGCAACCTGAATAGATTCAAGAACAGCCACTTCATCCAGAAAAACAACGGTTTGGTGTGGTTTGTGGGCCGGTGGAATCATCGGTCCATATTTCTTTAAAAATTATTCCGGTGCGAACGTAACCGTCAGTGGCGATAATATGATGATAATCGACTATTTGATACCTGAAATTGTAGCTCGTGATGTCGGAGACATTTGGTTTCTGCAAGACCGCGCCACTTCCCACACATCGCATCAATCAATAGATTTATTGAGAGAACACTTCGGTGAGCACATATCACACCAAGATCGTGTGATATCACACCGTTACACTTTTTCCTGTGGGGATATGTAAAGTCTAAAGTTTATGCGGACACTCTCGTTTCGATTCAGGAATTGGAGGAAAACATCACGCGTGTCATTCGCCAGTTACCTGTCGAAATGCTCGAACGAGTCATCGAAAATTGGAATTAACGGATGGGCCATCTGCGACGTAGCAACGGCCAACATTTGATAGACATAATCTTCAAAAAATAAATGCCAAAGAATGTTCTTTCAAATAATAATAAACATTCCCCATTAAATTTGAATTTTCTGTGTTTTTTTCTTTAAAAAAGTAGGGAACCTCGAAATGTACATACGTACATGGTTTTGGCACTTGTTGAAGATTGCCAGGCTGTTAGTGTTCATAGTAAGATACGACATTTGTACTTAAAAGCTACTCGTATTGTATATGAAAAATTTTAATTTTTAAATGAAAATAATACGAATATTTACGTCTTTTCACACAATATGTTGAAAATGGTATAATATTATGAAAATCCCCTACATTTGCCTTAAAATAAAATATCTGCCCTTTTTCCCCGACGCTTTATATTTTCCGAGAAAATCCCTACAAAAAGGGAAAATTCCCTACTATTGGCATCACTGGGATAGCAGGACATAAGTCAGACCAAAAATATAGAAATATTTCATCACAAAAAACAGCTTTATTAACTCATTGTGCTAATCTAAACCATTTTCCAGATTTTGGGAATACAATAGAATTAACCACAGAAAATAATTATAAACGTAGATTTATGTAAAAAATGTTACAAATTATAAAAGTACCAACAATGTAGCGAATTAATTTTAAGTCAGACCCTGAAAATGTAGCACACAATTATAGACATTTATGCCCAATTTTCAGGATAGTATTTAAATCTATATAATTTTAATTTTCATAAAAACTTAAATCGTATTTAATTACAGATTGATTTTTTGAGTTTTATATGAAAAGTCTTATTTAATTAAGATAAAAGTATGGTAGCACTACTAAATACAAAAAAATATCATAAAAAAGTGTAGTTATTTACAAGGTGGTCTCAAAAAACAGCTGGTTGTTATTACTTTGTCTGTTGTTTTTGTATTGTTGTGATATTGCAGCCACCTTGCTAAGTTAATCCAATGGAAACTTAAGTTGAATTTAAATGTACCACATCGGTGACTTAAGTTTCATTTAAGTGTTTAGTGAAGAAGAGAATTTTGTATTTAAAACGATTTTAAACATAAATGTGTTTTAATGTCAATCCTGAAAATTGGCCATTAATTTATAAAAATAGAAACCAGTGTTACCACCGGCAAAATTCAAAACTGCACTTGAGATGACGCACAATTATCCAATTTAAATGAAATTACACCTGATACCAAATTAACGTTTAATTATAAAAAAAACGTACAAAAAAGAAAAAATTAGAATTTATTTACAAACAAATTTTTAAGAGTGTTCTCCTGTCAGGTCCCATATACAATAATGGACCTATTAAAACAAAATTATATTATGATTTATAATATAAAAATTCTTTACACCGAATATTATTTAGGTAACTATATCTTTTTAAGGTGTTTTCGTCTTAAAGTGATTTATATGAACTGCGATTCTTAAAATTAAATTAAAAACTTATGAACCAAATGTTATTAAATTATGTTTTCTTAACAATTGCGAGCTGTACTTTGCGCAGAAGGTCAACATGGACTCACCAGCAGGTAGGACAATCAGATACTGATTCTAAGTCGATCGGCATACTACAAAAAATATTTGTATGTGTTTCACACATCAGCTAAACTCATAATACCCTTATCACTTAAATAAGATTAATATTAGACATACTATTAAGATTCATATAGTAATTCAAAATATTTTAAAGAAAATAGCATTAAAAACCTCAAATAAATTAATAAAAATAACATAAAAACTAACCCTCATATTCATAAAAAATATTTTTCATAAATAAAAGGTTTATTGAACAAATTTCCATAGCAAATTCGTTTCATAAGCCTGCTATAAGCCTTAAATATTTTTTATGAATATGGGGGTTAAAATATAAGTTATACTTCCATTTATCTAGGAAAGGTGCAAACTGTTAATGTTCATCCTCTGTATACTTTATTTAATAAAAATAAAAAAATTCATGTAATGGATCCATATGACAGTCTGTTTCTCAAAAATGCTTAGCAAATGTTAAAATGCTAAAAATGCTTTCTCGACTAAAGCATTTTAAATGGTAAAGCAATCACAAAATTTATTACTTTTTGTTATACATATTGGAAATATCTTTCTCCAGGTGTTTTTAGTATAAATACCTTCTAATTTCCAATAAACTTCGTCTTCTAAATCACTTTGAAGCTCATATTTACCGCCGTTCCCAGAAGGAGCGCAGGACCTCTTACAAAAAACTTAACAATATATTCCTATGGTCACCTTAAACATAAAAATTCTACAAAACAACAAAATGTTTGTGAAAATGTCATCAGATATGAACACAAAAAGAACGGCCTTAACGAAGAAAAGTGTGTGTGTGTATGTGTGTGTTTTTGGTGTTGGTAAAGGGGGAAGCGAACAATAAGCTTGCAATAATTAAAGCAAATTTGCACTTCAGACAACAAGACGCACATTCAAAGACTTTGAGTATATTCCACCCATAACGGCAGCAGCAACAACAACAACAAAAGCCAAACCAAACAAACAAGCAAACAAACAAACGAACAACGACATACATCAGTATACTCCTCAAATGTCATCGTCATTATCAGTAATATCTATTACATACAGTGGGATTGGTATGGAAAATATGACATGTTATTGAATAGTGCTTTACACAAATTTTCTATGATATTTCAAAAGAAAAGTTTATTTATTACTATTCATTATTATATTTCTCCAATCACCAAATTTATACCAAATTCATAATATCAAGCAAACAATTTGTTGATTTTTCACCTATTACCAGAATGATTATATTGATTACTAAAAATTGTAAAATTGTGAATATTTTTTTTCAATAAATGATATTTTAAATTTTAATTAAAAAAAGGATCAAAAAACTTTGCCATTTCAAAAAATGTGTTATTTAAAAAAATATTGACAATTCCCAACAACAATTCTACATGTTTAACTTATTTTATTTTAAACGAAAAAAGTCAATTAAGATTTTTTGTTATTTAATTAAAATTTTAATTGAAAATTTATTTCAAAACAACTAAAATGTTAATGAAATCAAAATTAAATTTGTAATTTTCTTTCAACTAAAACAATAATTGATCAAATTATCACATTAATTAAATTTAAATACTTTTTAAAAGATTGCCCGCCGTATGCAAAAAAAATTAAAGTTCATATTAGTTAACCAACACATTAATCCCATTCACTATTGCTGGGGTTAATGTATTGGTTAACAGATGTGAACTAGAGTTTCCCAAATACCGTAAAAATGTGAAACCGCGGTTTCGGGCTTAAAATGATTTAAGCCGGTCGGTTTTGGTTCAGTTTTCGGCTATTCTTACGAATCTTGCATATTGCTGTGTATTTTTGTGTAGATATGTCCAGCATAATTTTTAGGACTAATTCTTTTTGATTTATATTTTTTTTAAACAAAAATAACAGTTATTTTTTGATTTTTATTTTTGCTGAAGTCTTTGGAAAAAGGTTTCCTGATAATCTGCCCTAAGTAACCAGTGAAATGCGCATAGAAACGAGTATTCCCTCAACAATTAATTTTAGTGTTTTTATCAAAAATAAAATTTGGGATTTAGCACGTCATAGAGAAATCTTATTAATAATAAAAGATCCTTCTACTTTTAACTGATGCAACACCTTCTTAGTACTTTTTTTTTAATATAAAGGCACTAATCATGTAAAACGAAGCGCAACGCCAAAGAATAACATTGAAAGAACAAACAATGTCATAAATATTTTGTAATACTGTTGTTGCTTTCAAGAACTCCGAGTCTTCTATAAAATTTGCAATTTCTTTAAGCATAAATATATATTTAAATTAAAAGCTGAAAACCGAGGTTTTTTTTTGTTGGTTTTCGGTTTCAGTTTTTAGGCATAAAAACCGCGGATTCGATTTCTGTTAAAAGCGAACAGCAATCCCTGATATGAACCTTAACTTTTTTTTGCAAAGAGGGTGCATCTTTTTTGGTTGTCGGTAGTTATACCTTCTACAACTAGCTGTGAAGATGGTATACATACTACGTTTGTTATTTCGTGTGAAACTTTTTTAATATTTATCCAAGACCTCATAGACATACGCGGTTACCCATGAAATCCACAGAATATGCTTAAAATAAATAAATCTAGATTTATAACATAAAAGAAAAAATTTGGCATTAAATTTATCTTAAGGCAATTGGGAGGTTATTTTTGATGCCAATAGGATTAGTGAACTCGATATACGTATACAAATTGGTAAATTTTGAGCTCATTCTGTGGATAGGATCAACATTTGAATAATAAGACCGAAAGTATTGAAGTCTAAGGGGTATATAATTTCTGTAAGGACGAATAGGAACTGAGAAGTCAACCTGACGGAGTAGGAATTCTGAGAAAATTTCACCTTAACAGATTCAGCATGAAGGTGATATTCATATTGCTACGAAACTAGATTTATCTAAGAATTACTTATGGTTTTAGTTATAAATTATCTTGTAAATTATAGTTTTATCATAACAGTTTTTGAATATTGCATAAAATTGCATACGGTGCACCCTGTTCTTAAACTAAACACTTGACTCAGCTGGTTCACTTTGTTGTTGTGTTATTATTAATGTTAATTTTCAATATTCAATATTCAAAAACTGTAAAATAGCAACAAATGTGATAAATAAATATTTTCTTTTCACAAAAATAGTTAAAAATAGTTGATCTAATCAAATCTAATCAAAAATAATCAAGAAATCTAATCAATTATTTTTTGGATTAGTTTTGATTAGATTTGATTAGAAATGCTAATCGTCACTAATTGTGATTAGATTTTTGATTATTTCTAATAAAATCAATTAGTAATCTAAAATTTTTATCAAAATTCTAATGATTACATTATTTTATTTATCTAATCGTAATGATTTCTAATTCTAATCGAAATTCCCCAGCTATGGTTTTATGTCATATTAGTTACTGTTTTTATGAATTTTCTAGTAATTGTAATTGTATACTTTAGATTTAGATGTCTAACAGTTATTTTAAAATAATTCGAACAAAAAATTCTAGAATCGACTTGATGGTTCTTGAATCTACTAGGAATGGGTTTTAAACTGTAAATACAGGCTATTTCATAAAAGTTTAGTTTAGTTTGATTGGAGACATTAAACGGTTCAGTTCGTTACCTACAATAGTGGTTAAATTTTGTGAACATTATAATTAACTTCAATAAAGTTTGTTAAGTTGAATTTGTGTGTGTATTTATTTTGATTTGCAATTAAAAGAACTCAAAGGTTTATTTTAAAGGAAATGAATCTTAACGCGTTTTATAAAGTAAAAACGTAACAACATATATTAGTTTTCTAGAAAATGCAATAGAACTTTGAAAATAATGATGTTTTGAATCGTTTGCTTCCATCATATAATACGTATATAAGTAGAATAAGACGTCAACCTTATAAACATCTTCTAGAATTAGATGATGTAGTTAAAGAAGTGATAGTGTTCAATGAAAGGTTGGATTATTTTGGACTCATTTGATTTGTATTTATATATGGGCGGTAGGCGTGTTTGATGTTGAGGAAACTTAAAATGCGTCTTTTCCTTATTTTGGAAAATGGATGTACCAAATTTGAAGACTTTTGCTTGGATAGGAAAAATGTTATGCCAAATATCGATTCCGATTGTATGGGAGCTAAGCGGTGGGCACGGCTGATGTTGATGAAACTTGGCATGCAACTTTCGTTTATTCCAGAAAGTGAATGTACCAATTTTATGCAAAGAAATCATGTAGGATTGTATCGGTGGTGAGTTGCGAGAGTTAGGGATGGGCAAATTGAAAAAAATATATCGATATATATCGTATCGATATTTTTTAAGAGTATCGATATTTATTTATTAAAAGTATCGATATATCGATGCATCGAACGTATTTAGCTGAAATTATTACCAAATTTAAAAACATAATATACCTATGTCAATATATATTTACATATGTTATGTTTGTAGATCTAGTTCCATTCTTACTTTTTATTGTTTATTTTAATTTCAAATTTACTACCTGTCTCTCGATTTCAAACGAAACTTTCTTTCGCTTAACTTTTATTTAAGGCAAAAACCAATTTTAAAATTTTGGGTTTATGGAAAGTTATGCGAACGAAGTTTTAGTTTGAAAGCGAGGGACTGGCAGTTAATTTTACAATAAAAAAAGTAAAGATTACAAAAAAATTCTTTTAATATATTCACCATATGAAATTTAAAAAAAAAAAAAATAATTGGGATTATATAATGCCGGATTACGATACTTGTGACACGTACTATACAAGTAAACAGTGTAATATTTTATTTTTAATAAATAAGATCATGCTCAAATAAAAAAACAAAATATTTTTTTTATTATTAACATTCACATTCTGGGAACCCTTTGCGGAGTATTTTTTTCCGCGCTTATTTTTTGTTGTCATCTCTTGAAAACCCGAGACAAAACAAAACTGAGTAATCTATAAAAATGTACAATGGAAAAGGGCGGTTATTTTCTTAATATTAGTTCAAAAACAAATGATGCAATTCTTAAAAAACAACAGTATTGTAAGCAGTTGAGCAACGGTTAAAATAATGAATTTTTTTATAAAGAGATCTTAAAAATATCGAATTCGATAGTCGTAGATAAATATCGATGTATCTATATATGGGTATTTTTAATATCGGCGATATATATCGATTATAATTTCTTTAAATGTCGATATTTTGATATATCGATATCTATTGCCCATCTCTAGCGGTAGTGGCTGATTTTGATGAAATTCCATTTTTTTCTTATGTGCGGTTTTCACAATATTGGCGATTAATTCTGTAATAAAATTTATCGCCTGTGTTGTGGAAACCGTACTTTAATTTAGTCAATAAAATGATGGGGGCCAACATTTAATTATCTACGATCGCTCCATATATTTTTAGCACAAAAATGTATGAAGCCATCCCTCTGCAGGCCCACTGTCTGTTATTATCAACATTATTTTCAACGTGTTGAAGCAACACTTATACAATACATACTACATTCATACCCTGTCGGACATTCAGTTAACTTTAAGTTACCTAAAAACTAACTATTTCTCAAGTAGTGGTGGTTGACACTTGCATTACTTTTATATGGAATTAAGTAACTATTTTATCATTGCGATGTCCTAGGAAGTACTCAATTGTCCGACTCTGCACTACTTTCAATTAACTTTAAAGTTAGTTACCTATCCGTTAACTTAAAGCTAACTTTTTGTAGGTAGCACTAAACTAACTACTTCAAGTTAGCTTTAAGTTGGTTTTTTTTAAATTAACTATAAGTTAGTTAAATTGCAGTCAACGAAAATTTAGTTGTTTACACGTTGGCTTAAAACTCACTATTTGTAACTTGCTACAAACTTAGCTATCAGATTAATTATTCG
Organism: Pollenia amentaria; assembly: GCA_943735925.1. Classification (NCBI taxonomy): domain Eukaryota; kingdom Metazoa; phylum Arthropoda; class Insecta; order Diptera; family Polleniidae; genus Pollenia; species Pollenia amentaria. The sequence goes on from OX031007.1 coordinate 30,329,184, forward strand.
ACATAAATGAGTTTTTAAAAATTTATATTTTAATAGAAAACAAAAATTTATTCAAAAATTTCTAAAAATTGTGGTTTTTTTTTGAGAAATAAAATGGTTTATTATTTAAAAAAATTTAAGGCACATAAAAAATAAAATAAATTTGATAAATGTTTATATTTATTTAAGCTGTAGGTCTTTTTAATATTTATTTTTTTATTTTATTAAATTAAATAAGGTCAAATAAAAAACTAAATATAAAATAAATTTGGTGAGCAATATCATCAAAAGAGTAAGAAATTTAATAACTTAAAAAAATTCAATTATACTATAACCTGGCCATAACCGATTACCAATTTCTACTCCGGATATTGTAATAATGGCCCTAAATGAATTAAATCTTTTGTGGCTCTTAGAGCCTTTTGTTTGCCAATCGACTTGGCTCGTTCTACTTAAAATCTACTACACAGTGTTTGTATACACTTTAGTTAATGTAAATTTTGCATTACGTAGTAGTTAGCTTTAAGTTAGTCTATACAAGCTAACTTAAGTTTGGTTTTTTTATGTAGTTAGCTACTCATTTGACGGCAGGGTATTTACAAACAGATCCAGTATCAGATGACAACAACAAATAAAACGATGAGCAGTATCAAATTGGTTAATCTGTACATATTTGTATGTATGTATGTATGTATGTATGTATGTATCTATGTGTGTTATTAAATGTTTGAGTGTTGGTTGAAAGACAACGGACGACTGTCTGAATGGATGGCTGAATATTTGCTGGATAGGCAGAAACGAAATGAAATAAAATAAAAATTAAATAGAAACGATGTACTAACAATCGTGTAACATCACAATAATTAAACGATGACGACAACCAACGAAATTTTTAAACAAACATACACAAACTTAAACTCAAATAAAGATACACACGTGCACTCATACATTCATGAACAAACAGTCAAGTAAATGGCATTTGGAGAAATGTGAATTCTCTGAGTAAAATCCTTTTATTTTAATGTAAAATGTTTGTGCTTGTGGCGGAAAATATCAAACAGCATAAACAAATACAAACGACAGCAAATCAGTCACTCTTTTACACAAACACACACGCAGTCTGTAAGTGAATGAGCAAGTGAGTTAGTCAGCTTCTTTGCCAGTCACTCTGGCAAATAGTCTGTCTTTCAGGCATTCAGTTTGATTCAGTTTTTACTTTCATTTCACTAAATTTCTCTTCTTTTACTTTCAGTTAATTTTATGTCTGTTGTATTCAGTTTTAGGGTCAATTGAATGGAAATAAATATTACATATTTATAAATTTCCTTTTTTCTTATGCATAAGTGTATGTGTTTGTCTGTGTGTATGTGTGCGAAGCTGTGGGCTTTTGATTCAATATAGAGAAATGTTTAACACACTCTATTTTGTTGCTGTTATTGTCGTTGCTGTAACAGTAGTACATATTTCATTTAATTTGTAAAAACTCCTGAGAGTAGAATAAAAGTCTTCAGCACAGCAATAACAACAGCTATAAATACATTATTCGAGTAAGAATAATGCCTACAACAATAATGAGTTTGTTGTTACAAAGGCCACATTTAAAATTTCATTTCAGATGGAAATATACATAGTACATATACCCAGTCAGAATGTTTTTCAATTATTGATCATATTCGAGTCTTTTTTGACTCGTCTGCGCGATTAAAATAATCATTTATGCGTTCGTTTTTGAGTCGAACTTTTTATTCGGGGAAAAATGGTTACTCACCCGCGACTCTTCTGAAGGAGTCTTTTATGACTCGCATTTCTGTTCAATTATACAGAAAAAATTATCAGTAGTTTTTTTTTTCAATTAAATTTATGTGATAATTGAATCAATTATTTTTTTAGTTGAAAGAAAATTAAAAAATATAATTTTAATTTAATTAACATTTCAGTTGTTTTGAAATAAATGTTTAATTAATAAATTAATTAAATATCAAAAAATCTTAATTGATTTTTTCGTTTAAAATAAAATAATAACTTGTAAAAAAATAATTTTAACTTGTAGAGTTGTTGTTGGGAATTGTCAAAACCTGAACTATCAGGCCTGTTCTGAAAATTACTTTCAATTCAAGTCGCGCGATTTCAAATCACTTGTGGCGTTTAAAAGCACACGTGTGATATTTGGGTGTTTCGTTTATGTGTGTTTTGGTGTGATTTTCAATTACCGAAAGTACACCGAGAAACCAAAAACCGAAACATACATATGATTTTAAAATCAGGCGATTTTCAGAACAGGTTCGTATATTTAAGTAAATCAATTAACTTATTTTTTGTAAGGGCAAAGTTTTTTTTAATTATTTTTTGAACTTAAATTAACAGCCTGGCCAAACAAGTTTTAGTTTTTTATTATTGTTTTCAATAAAAATATGCGAAAGAAATGTTCTGGTCGACATTGTGGGCCTGGCAGTAAAAGTATCATTTATTGAAAAAAAAAAAAATATTCACAATTCAACATTTTCGAATTTATTTATTCTATGAGTTAAATTCATGGCCCAATTAATAGGTCTGTTTGAAACGCCTGCTGATTTTTTGTAGAGTTGTGTTTTTAATCATAATAAATAGGCATAAATGGGCAAAATGTCAATAGTTGTTTACATTTTTTATTATATTTTTTTTAATATTCTTTTTGATTTTTCTTATTGTTAAAATAAAAATAAAATATAATAAATGTGAAAAAAAATTGTGAATAAAAATTTTAAATAACCATAATAATAAAAAAAAAGTGCAATAACTTATAAATTAAATAATTTTTTCAAGCTCGAGGTCTTTTTTATTCTTTAAATTCTTTATTTTTCAATATTTCGACATCCTTTGGATGTCATCTTCAGGAATAACGAGTCACAAAAATACACAACAATTATTTTGTAGGTCTATTGAGTGCAATAACAGGAATAACGAGTCACAAAAATACACAACAATTATTTTGTAGGTCTATTGAGTGCAATAATAGACCTACAAAATAATTGTTGTGTATTTTTGTGACTCGTTATTCCTGAAGATGACATCCAAAGGATGTCGAAATATTGAAAAATAAAGAATTTAAAGAATAAAACAGACCTCGAGCTTGAAAAAATTATTTAATTTATAAATTATAATCAAAAAGGTCGAATAACTAAAAACTTAATAGAGAAGTGCAATAACATTAAAATGCGTTATTGTGCAGTGTGTAAAAATATTTTAAAAGTAGATGCGGTACGTTATTTTCAGTGCCAAAAGACTCAGTGGAAAGTGCAAAATGGGGTAAAATTTGTGGCAGGAATTTGGCCCCATCACATGAAATTTGAGCAGACCATTTTTCGTAAGCAAGAATTGTACACCAAAATTCCGATTGAAAATTTTCATTAAACAAAACTAATACATGATAAAAACAAAACACACAGGTGACAAGTTTTTGACATTTTTACAATTTGTATACACAAACAAAATGCGTGTTGTTTTTTCTATTGTTGTATTGTTGTAGTTGTGCGCAGACCTACTAATTGGGCCATGAGTTAAATTAAGGGATAGAACTATTACAAAAAAGCTTTATAAAATACATAACTGAAATTTAACTCATAGAATAAATTCGAAAAATAAAAAATGTTGAATATAATAAAGTTGCTTATGAAAAGAAATAACTCCCAATATCTTAATATTCACAGTTTTACAATTTTTAGTAATCAGTATAATCAATAACTTGTTTGCTTGATTTTATGAATTTGGTATGAATTTGGTTATTAGAGACAATTTTTAATTTTTTCTGTGTACGACACATTTACGAGACAGTTTGTCCTAGTACTAACAATCAAATGCGAAACTTTTCCGAGTAAATTTTCAGTCATATTATTAATCATTTTCGAATCGCATTTACGCTGTAGCAATGCAAACATTTGAGTTCTGGAGGTTGTTTATTTTATTTTTAATACATACTTATATGTATGTAATTTAACATCAAACCAATCCCTGTCGGAAAATGAGTTAGCTTAAAGTTAACTCATGGTTAATCAGAAGTTAGTCAGAGGTGACTCACAAGCTAACTCATTTACATGGATAAGCTATTCAATTTTTACACGCAATGTCCGCAGTACGAGTCAGTACTCACTCACACTGATTAACTTTAAGATAACCATAACCATAACCATAGCTAACTTAAGTTAGCTCATTATGAGTTAGCTTCTGGTGCATACAATATGTTGACTTTAATAAGAAAATAAAAAAAAAATTACGTATTTTTGCTTTATTTATTTTTTAAAGAGAGACAGAGACTATTACACATATGTTTTCTTTCACTTTTGTTGTATTGCCCCTTTGTCTACAGAAAAACTCTCAATTATAAGACACCAGCAGCATGCCCGATATGGTTTTCATAATAATTCTTCTTTGAAAATGATGTATTTAACTAAATGATATTAACAAAGAGAATTTGGGAACTTTTGCTTATTATTTAACTTTGAAAAAGTACACAAAGCAAGCAAAACGTCTTTTTACCAAAGTCCACTGCATAAGCTTTGAGTTAGCCAAACGCTAGTCGAATACTTATCGAGAAGAAGTCAGTCAGCACAAAACACAACTGACTCAAATCTGCACCAATTATGAGTTAGTTTACTAGTCAGTTGTAAATAAGTTAGCTAAAAGTCAACTAAATGTTGAGCTAGCTAATAAAAATTCGACAGGGATATGATTGCACTTTTGTATAATCTTCTTCCTTACAGCAACTCGTTACTGACATAAATAAGCGTAATTTACAAAACTCGTTTGCTTCAAAATCTGTAAAAAAAAACATTGTCCCGTTATAAACAGTCACATCACCAAAGGAAACATATTTTTTTCATTGTTTAACTGCGCTAAATATGACTGCAAAATAATGCTTAGAACATGCACATTTCGATCATCTACATGATCAATTTATGATTGCCCACATTCTGTACGTTTTGTTTATGTATTTCAAACAAGTAACTTTCTAAGCATTTCTGGGAATTTCGAGTCTTGTTTTAAGCGCAGAACTGATTTATCAGTTTTTTATCGTCTAAGGTAGTCTTTAAAGACTCGGTTTGGTGATTTGATCATTCACATGCTGACTGGGTATGTTCTTAGACAGACACACACACACACACACACATGCGTTTGTACAGAGCCAGAGATAGAAATGCGAGTGTAAATAACGGATAATTTATTATTGCTGTTGTTTTTGTTGTTGCTATTATTCTTACTCTTGTTTGGAGTATGCGCCAAAAATATGTTGTGATGCTAAAATATCCCAAAACATTATGGATGTTTGTTCTTTTTGAATCGGAGAGAGAGAGTTTGTTTCGAAAGTTCTTTGCGAGGAATTTTTGTTGCTCCTTGAGGAATTTTGGGCACTATTTTAAAACAAAGTTCAATTCTTAAATTTAAGATGTAAAACATATTGAAACAACATTGATTACTACTTAGTAATATAAAGTTTTTCATACACAGAAAAAATTAAACAATTAAACAATTTCTCTAATCACCAAATTTATACCAAATTCATAATATCAAGCAAACAAGTTGTTGATTTTGCACCTATTACCAAAATGATTATATTGATTACTAAAAATTGTAAAATTGTGAATATTTTTTTTTCAATAAATGATGTTTTTTTAATATTAATTAAAAAAAATTATTAAAAAAACTTTTCCATTTCAAACAATGTGTTAATTTAGTTAATAAAATATTGAAAATTAACATTCTACAAGTTTGAATTATTTTATTTTAAACGATAAAAGTCAATTAAGATCTTTTGTTATTTAAGTAATATTTTAATTAAAAATTTATTTCAAAACAACGAAAATGTTAATTAAATCAAAATTAAATTTTTAATTTTCTATCAAAGTTGTTTGTGGGAATACTATTATTTATTAAAAGATTTTGTTTGTTGTGCTTAATTCCCTTTTTAAATAATTGATAAAAAAAAGAACGTTTCCTGATGATCTGGCCTAAGCAACCAATGAAATGCGCATAGGAACAGCCCAGCAAAAACTTTACTTACCTGGTAAGTTAGCAAGTAACATTGGAGACATATGAACACTACTTATTTTTCGGCTGAATAACTACTTATTTTTGTTCGAGTTGTCCACAGAATTCAGTAGTTACAATACACTTACTAGAAGTCACAAAATATCTAGTTATTATTTAACTACCAGTAAGTTGAATTGTAAGTACTTACAGTATACTTACTAGAAGCCAAAAAATAACTAGTTTTAATTTAATTGGCGCTTGTTAATAGACCTAATAAATAGTTATGGTGCTAGTTACCAGTAAGTAAATATTCAGTACTGAAAACAAGACAGCTAATAAGTAGTAATTTAGCTGATTATTAGTAAGCGAATATTCATAACTGAAAATAATAGTAGTGAAAAGTACTTACTGAGGTCATTACTAGCAAGTACTTATTGAGGTTTTCAGAATAATGACAATTGTAATGACAACTACTTACCAGGTAACGTATGAAATAACTACGACCTATTACCAAAATTCAAAAAGTTTTTCCTGGGAGCTTATCCTCCAACAATAAATTTCAGTATTTTTTATCAATTATTTAAAAAGGGAATTAAGCACAACAAACAAAATCTTTTAATAAATAATAGTATTCCCACAAACAACTTTGATAATAAATTTTAGCAAGTGCACGTGCATAAAAAACTGAACTGGCAAATTGTTTTTATTTTGATTTCTTGCGAAAACAATAAAAGCACTTTGTTTTTGTTTTTAATATGTTTTTTCTTTACCCACTAATTGTAATAATTGTAGCGGGAAATGTAAGAAAAGATAAAACTCATCACTGATTTATTGATTGGTATTTTGTTTAAGCTTTGATATCGTTGCAAACAAGACTTTCTGAGTGTTTGTAGGTAATTCTCATTCCTTCTGTAGTTTTGCTTGCTGATAGCTTTGGCTTTTCTAAAATTATTTAGGAGAACGTTTCCTGATGATCTGGCCTAAGCAACCAGTGAAATGCGCATAGGAACAGCTTATCCACCAACAATAAATTTCAGTATTTTTTATCAATTATTTAAAAAGGGAATTAAGCACAACAAACAAAATCTTTTAATTTTCTTTCAACTAAAAAAATAATTGATTGAATTATCACATTAATTAAATTTAAATACTTTTTGAGCCATTTTTTTTTAATTGATAAAAAATTTTTTCTTTGTATGTTTAGACTTATTTGTACAATGATCTTCCATATATTAATATAAAACTATTATGCCACGTCCAATCGACCCTATTTGGGCTTAAGTATTGGCAAACGACTTCGGAATCGCTTTAATTAAAAAAAATTTTGTACTAAAATATGTAATCGAAAAATTACAGAATTTTTTTTTTTAGAAAAATACAGTTTAGATTTTGTGTTTCTTAAAATGTTTCTTAAAACAGATTTAAAGTTTAAATAATTTATTTATAAATACGTCCAATGGTGTTTGTTTATAAAAAAAATTATTTTATTTACCGTATGTTTTTTAAGCAAATTTTTTATTTTTATTGGACCGGAAGGAATATGAGCTGTCTCATAAATATAACGACTTAATTGTTATCATTATATCAACTTTTACTCTTTAGTTTCTGAATAATACTTTAATTGGATCGTGAATAATTTTTATTTTTTGCTTGATATATAACAATTATTTCTTGATTTCTATATTTTGCATAAAAATAATCATTTTTATTTTGGTTTATATTTTGGCTGAAATTGCTAAACGTAATTGTAAAAAAGGCTTGAGATGTGAATCTTCAAATATCGTTTCTATTTAAAATAATGGTTTTTATTAAGCAAAATACAAAAATCCATAAATAGTCGTCATATATCAAGCAAAAAATAAAAATTTTAAATACTCGCTGTGTGCCAAAAACAAAAATTAAACTCAAAAATAAGAATTATTTGCAATAAAAAATATAACTTAAATATAGTTTTCAATAATTTTTTTGTATATATAACTTTTTCAGTTTAAATAAAACCTTTTTCAAATTAAACGAAACCTTTTTCAAAATAAATGAAACCTTTTTCAAAATAAATGAAACTTTATTCAAATACAGTTAAACATTTTTCAAAATAAATTAAACCATTTTTAAAATTTGTAGGAAATTTATTTTTTGGATTTCTTTGAATTACTGATTAACGAAGAGGCGACACTTACAATGTTACAATCAGTGGTAAAATAACTTAATAATGATTGGGCAAGAAATTTTAACTTTGAAAATGTCTTCTCTATCGGGTTCAGCATAGGAGAATAAAGTGGTAACATTTTAATGTACATTCACTATTGTCCACCATATGTCATATTACTTGGGACTTATGGATTCTGGCATACTCCATAATTAAAAATGAGTTTTGTAGCATTGGGCTGCTTTCAATTTTATCAAAGAGCTCCCGAAGAAAAACTTGTAAACGGGCCGTGGATACAGAAATAACTTTATGGTAAACAACGCCAGTATTATCTGTCGTAGCAATTAGTGTCATATTCTTTCTCTTTACGGTTGGCAAAACACCATGAGCTCTTTCACCTTCTTTAGCAAAAAAAAAAAAAACTAAATTCCCACAAAATTTTAAAAATGGTTTTATTTAATTTGAAAAATGTTTAACTGTATTTGAATAAAGTTTCGTTTATTTTGAATAAAGTTTAGGTTTCGGTTTATTTGAAAAATGTTTTATTTAAACTGAAAATGCTATAGTATAAAAATTCAATAAAAACCAACAGTTTTTTACATAAAAGTTAATATGTTAAAAATCCCGGGACTCATAAAAATAAATCCCGGAATTCGTTATTTATCAATCCCGAAAAATCCCGGGATTTCGGGATTCGGGATTTCCCGTTTGGCATCCCTATCTCAGACTGACGACAACAAATATGCATTTGCATAAAACTCTGGGCTTTGGTAATTCGAAAATTTATTTGGTTCGTGAAGTTTTTTTTTGTAAAAGAACCCAACATTATGTTTTTCGTAACAAAAACTAACATTCCCCAACTCGTGGAACTATGCGAAAAATTTGTATCCAAATTGTAAAACTCATTAAAATTTTTAGTTAAAAAAAAGGTATATCTTTTTTATTTCTATTAAGACCCATTGGCCTACTTCGTAGCCTGCTAAGTCCGCGCCCAATATGTATTTTTAATACATAGACTGGACTTTACCTGTTCTGTAATGTAGATGTGTAAAATTTGACCAATATTCGTTTAACAACAGATTGAGTTACTAGGATATTCATACTCATATCAATCTTTTAACCGAATTAACAGAAACAATTGGAAGAGTTAAAAATTAAAAAAAAAAAAATTAAAACAGGACTCTAATGACATAATGGAAGATTTTAACTGCCGTATTCATAAAAAAATTAAACAAGTTTCAAATGTGTTTTAAGGCACAATTTTCATACAAATTTTTCTTAAAATACAATTTAATTCCATTTTAATTTTTTATGAATACGGCAGTAAATGTTTAGAGAAATCTAGAAAAAGGACTGAGAAATAAGATACTCTGTATTATGTGTTGCTTTCGTTTAAAGAATTTTTTCCAAGTCACAAGTTTTACCAGAACTAAAGAAAATAATCGCTTAAGTCCTAAACATTTAAACCAAATAATTTTTCTAAAAGATTATATTTGAAGATCTCCTTAAACTATTGAAATAACACAGAGGGAAGCGAAATGACACCAAAGTAGTCCCGTGATAGGTCTTTGGTGGTTGAGACCGGTTCTAGTTCTAACACTTTATATGAATGGGACCTATCACTTTTACATGGGGTTGTCATTGGAGGGGGTCAATTGACGCCTAACAACCACCATTTGACAAGTCACTCATCTATTCTCAATGAACGGGTTTAGTTTAAGGTACTAGATTGAAGTATTATTTCAATAAAACAAGTCCTAGAACTAAATTTAAGAACCAAATTTTAGAAAGTCCCAAAAAAATTTGTCAGACCACCGGTGAATACTGTACTGTAATTCATTACTTTTTCTACCTTTTGGTTCTTCATAAGCCAGTTAAATGATTGGTTCTCCTTTCACTGATCATGAGTTCTATCTTTTCGTACTTGTTTTTTTTTCACAAATCCCAGGACCAGTCTGTTGGTACAATTTCCCTCAGGGTAACTAATAAAATTATCCTATAGTTTATTTTTGAATTAATACATAATACTTATGTATTAATTAAAAACTATGTCTTACATATCGCACTGGTTCCTCTAAAGGGGGTTAACTCAAAATTTATAAATTTTCATTAGGGACAAAAAAACTAGTTTTTTTTGACTAAACACTAGAGAAAATGATGTAAGATTTTTACAGTGGGTAGATATGACCACTGTACATCGATTTCTTGCATAAAGTGAAAATTTAAAAATGTTGAGGAACCAGTGCGATATATATAAATTATTTCTTTTGTTTGATCGTTTGAGTTCCAAAACTAATTATGTTTGTTTTATTATTGTTTTTTTTTTTTTTTTTTTTTTTTTTTTTTTGCTAAAAAACTCCAAATAATAAATAATTTATGCATTTTTATTTATTGAAATTACTTAATTTATAAAAAAAACTTTATTAATTGGTTAACCGATCAATTACACTATTAACGGATTATTAACCGATTAAACCAAAACCTCGGTTAATTAATCGAGCGATCAACCGATTGAAGCAAAAGCCCGATTTAATGAATACACTAGTAGTTACCCTTTATCTAATATCTCTCACTGTGCATTGGGCTGTAAATAACCAAAGTGTTGTATACTTTTAGGATCTGATATAAAACTGAACTATAATCAACTTCATTTATTTTATCAATACTGTAGTCCCTCGATTTACGTGGCAATTGGTTCTGGAAAATTACGACGTACGAATCGAAACAACGTAAATCGAATTTAAACATATTCATATGTGTTCTGTAAAATGTACTGTATTAAAAACATAAAGAAACGCAAATTTATAAACAAATTACAAAACATGTACAGAATTAAACAAGTAAGAAAGTATATTTAAAAACAAATTTTCAAAAGTGTACCCTATTTGGGATCCATGGGCAATCGTGGTTATGAGGTTAAGATTCTTGTAAAAGTTCTTTATGTCGAATATTATTTATGTATTTTTATCTTATGAGATTAGTTTACATGATTTTAGATAAGGAGGTTCTTATGGGACCTATAGTCCATTTTGGATCTACAAATACCACGTTTTGCCATGACCTTAAATCTATCGATAAAGTGTTTTTTTGCTAAATTTTGTGTCAATACAATTTATAAAAAAGATATTCTCAGGATAGTATTTGTATGGGAACTCTGGTCAAATATGGACCAATTCAAATATAATTTTTTTAGATGATTTAAATTGCAATGAGATAAGTTTTGACCAAATTTAAGCTAAATACCAATATAATCAGTGCGTTCATGGGTACAAATACTCAATTCCGAAAAAACTTTGTATGGGGGCTATGTGAAATTATGAACCGATACCCACCATTTTCAATTGGCATGTATGCCAAATTAAATGAAATTATCTCCAAAATTACGAACTGTAATTTGTGTACAATGTTTCCATTCACAGCCTGCAAGCCAGCCGAACGAACGGATATCGTTAGATCGATTCAAATATTTCTGTCCACTGTGTTTGAAAAGAAAAAAAAAATTGATCCATGTATAGATAGAAATAGTTACACACGCATGAAAAACCCAAAAGAACATTTCAACTAAAAACTGTGATTCCCCGCTTTTTGCTTATAAAACATAAGCAAATGACGCAAATCGAATTAATAAGGCACGACGCAAATCAAATTAATAAGGCACAACAAATCTGAAGACGCAAATCGAATGTCGAATTTAATTCAAAATTCACACAAAATTTGGCAACGCAAACCGAAACAACGTTAATCCAGGCGACGTAAATCAAGGGATTACTGTATTTTTATGGTCATATTCATAAAAACTTCTTATTTTAAGCATAAAGTATGTAATAACTATCAAACTATTTTTGTCTTTAAAGCCTTTTATAAAAATTGGTATTCATAAACGTACATTAACAGCTTCTTAGCTATTATCTGTACATAGCGATTCTGTGTTTAAGTATGGCAACTTTACTTACATTTTGTTGGTTTTTTATTGCTACTGTTTAGGCACGAGAACTCTACATATTTTGCAGGGCATGAAAACCCTACATGGGTCGCAATAGCGAGTATATTTACTCGTCGTTTTTTTCCTTTTAACATCAGCAGGCAGTTGAATACTTCTTTTATTGTAAAAACAACAGTCCAGTATTAGAAGCAAACAGATCAATTTGTAAAACGTTCAGTGGAGTTCTTTCAACGTGAATTGAATTGGTGGTGTTATTCTTAATTGTTTTTGCAAGAAATTAAATTCTTATTAATAAAAATTACCCAATAGATTTATATATTGTTATAAAATAAAACCCATTAACTGAATAAAATAATAAAAAACTGAATTTGATTTGTGAGTGATTTTATATAAAACTTTTAAATAAGGAGGAAAAAAGTCAAACGTGAGGAGTTTACAAGGAAAAAAGGCAGCAGCCAAAATACTTAATTGGTCGAGGGGAAAAACAGCCTTCCAAAGGAATATACGCCAAATAGTGCCAGCGAGCAGCTGATATCTCAGCCGTGGAATTACCAACCACCTGATACCAGCCCCCACTCAACTAGATACCAGCCCCCACAGTAAGTACCATCCAGTATTCTATCTACAGCCATCTTTTACCCCCGTGTACCCATACAGCTAGTGATGCATGAAACTTATATTCGGTTCACAAGATTAAGATAATTAATATATTTTTTTATAATTAAAGACCTTAAAATTTTTCTAATATAATAAAAATACATATTATTTTATTTTCTGAACAAGATTTTGCAAAAAGGTATTAAAAAAATGCTTGTTTGAAACTTTTTTTATATAAACGATAAGAAAGTATTCAAATAAAAGATTTGGCTGACTTCCAAAACGTCAATTGCTTTGTATTAGAACAGAGTATAATGTTTCATAATGCCGCAGTACAAAATATATACAATGCAAACCCTTTCAAAACATCCCTGTGCCCATGTTTTGTAACTGTCGCTTCGAGAAACTTTTCGATAGAAATGCGAGAAATGAAACAAAAATGCCATAAATTGAAACAAACAACTGTTTTTCTCATTTAACTGAGTCTGTAACATTTTTAGCGAGTTATAGCTGTCACGTAAGGAAATTACTCTCCAATTTACAGAAAAAGTGTGTCTGTAAGATTTTTGTGAGAAAGTTCCCGCTTTGAGCTGTCAAATAAACTCACGCATAAAAACGGGGTGAGAAAAAATATAACAACGAAAAAATATATTAAATATTCAAAAAGCAATGAATAATAACATGGAAGAGATACGTATTTGGTTTTTGACTGATTTTTTCATTGTTTAATTATTTTGCTTTTAAAATTTTTGAAAAATATACGAATGTCTTCAAAGCTATTTTTTAAAAAACAAAAATTAAAGTCGCCCTCTACATTATTTGCTATAGCCGACGGTTGTATTTTCGCCGCCGTCATTGAAAATTTTTCAATTTTAATAATTTTAGCCGCCGTCAACTGGCGTTCTCAACGTCTGCAAGTTCACACCGGCCTCGAGTGGAATATTATGACATTTATAACGTAACGACGTAATCTCTTTTGATAGTTTTCGACATGAGTTACATACACACTTTTTTCTCACTTTGCGAGAAACGATGGAATATTTTATTTCACATCTTTTCGATGCGAGAAGTTTTCACCAAAGTTACAGAACATGGGTACTGTTTAGTATTAGTAACGCACCAAAAAAGCAATCAAGGCATCGGTTTTAAAATTGATGCTTTGTGACATTTAACATTTAATTCGCAAACAATACAATAATATTTAATATTGTACTTTGCATCACTTACATTTCAAAACGTTTAAATAAGCAAAATACATAGTTGCATTGTTTCGGTACTCTGTACATGAACATGGTCAAAATACAATAGAAAAACTGTATACAAACTTTGTATTAGTACGTTTTGGAAGTCAGCCTTTGTTTACTTTTTATTAACATCACTTTTTTTATGATTTGCTTATATTATTTTTTCTTATTTTTTTGAACAACAATTCGTTGTTTAAAACCTAAAAAAGAACTAATTGCAATAATTTAATAAATAATAAAAAAAAATCTGCATTTGCCCCTGAACATATTCAATTAAATTACATAAATTTTTTTACTAGCAATATTTTTGACAATCGGACCACCAAAGCAGTGTTGTTGTAGAGTTGAAGTCACCTTCTAGTGAATTCGCCTTGGACAAACCAAACTGAATACATGAATTATAGAGTTTCTAGATTTGAAAACGGTATGACAGTTTGTATGTAAATTGTAACAACCTTAACAAATTTCGTAAATGTTTGCTCTTATTTAAGCATTTTTCCCACGGGAGACTCGTATTTTAAAACTCAAGCCATATAAATATATTAAAAAAATATTAGCACCTCCATCAAATTCCATAAGCGAAATTGCACAACTGACCATAGCTCCCATAAAGGACCATTCCCAAATCCTTAACTTAATTTACAAAAATCTTTAAAAATTATCAAGATAAAAACTGTCGGGATTTAGTATCCGTCATATAACAAATTTTTTTCTTAATTCGATAAATCAACTAGAAAAGTTTGATACTGAAAAATCTCTTAATTCTATTAAAATGATTTTTATATACTCAAGAGGTAAATGGTATCATAGATCTGGCAATATTTTCTGACCTGTTCGATTCTGATCTACACAGAAAAAATTAAAAATTGTCTCTAATCACCAAATTCATACCAAATTCATAGAATCAAGCAAACAATTTGTTGATCTTGCAGCTATTACCAAACTGATTATATTGCTTAATAAAAATTGTAAAAATTTAAAACCTTGAATGTTTTTTTTTTAATAAATGACATTTGTAATTTTAATTAAAAAAAATTATCAAAAAACTTTGCCGTTTCAAACAATGTGTTAATTGATTTAATTGAATATAGCTTAGAATATCACAATTCCCAACAATAATTCTACAAGTTTAAATTATTTTATTTTAAACAAAAAAATAAACTAGGATTTTTTGTTATTTAATTAACATTTTAATTAAAAATTTAGTTAAGAACAACTAAAATGTTTATTAAATCAAAAATTATATTTTTAATTTTCTTTCAACTAAAAAAATAATTGATTCAATTATCACATTAATTAAATTGAAATACTTTTTAAACAATTTGTTTAATTGATAAAAAGCTACTGATAATTTTTTCGGTGTACAAAATTTCATTATCAACTATTTAAATTAATTTTTCCTTAATTTCATTCACTTTAAAATTAAACCAAACAACCGCCTTATAATAACTCCACAGTAGAAAACTTTTGACTACGCCTGTGAAAAAGAACCCCCAATAACAACAATAGAGAAAAATTACAAATACATACAAGAATCAGCAACATCACGCGCATCGGCAAGAGAACAAAGTGCAAAAATTTTCCCAAGATTTTTCGTTGTTATTCTGTTAATTTTATTGTTGTTGTTGTTGTTTTCTGCTATATTGTTGTTGTGGGATATATTTTTGACAGCAGAAACAGAAACAGCAGCAGCACAGTCATCAACATCATCGTCATCAGCAACAAACAAAAATTGGTATAACCGCAACAAGAGTAACAAACCTGATGACAGTTGAACACAAAGGAGCCTAACTGACGCACAGAATCCCCGAGCGTACAAAAAGGACAAACGGATAATAAGAAACAAATTTTTTCCATTTGATTTTTTGATAGAGAGCAAAATTTTAAAGAATTTTAGGGAATAAATTAAATTTCGAAAGAATTTAAGAATCAGTAAGTGAGTCAGTCAGCTTTCAAGCCAATAACGTTTAAATACAATTTAAAGACAAAACGTGCCGCCTGAAAAAAACTACGCAATTTTTTTTTGGTTCTATTTCCAAAAAAAAGTTGTTATTTTGCAAAAAAAAAAAAAAAAAAAAAAAACAAAACGGGAGTTCGTGTAAAGGTTTCTTTTTTCTTTGTTTCTTAAATGATGTTTAAGAAAAAATACAAGTTGTAGTATGTGAGTGTGTGTGTTTTTAAAAGAAAAATGTTATAATAAATAATGGAAAATGAATAATAAGTGAAAACAACGTTGAAATAGCAAAATATTTTCTAAAGAAAAACGAGTACCGGATACGGAAACCAAACAAAAAAGAACACACAAAATACATAAAAGCCTATAAATTTCTGTTTTAAATAGAAGCAAAGTATATGTTTGCTTTTGTGAACCAGTGTAAATGTGTTGGTGTTTCTAAAGGCTTTTTGTAAGAGTGTTGAGCGTGCTGAAGCCATAAATGTAAACAAAATTAATAAATCAATTAAAAAAAATGTGTATATTTCTAAACAGAAAAAGTGGAAATGTTGTAAAAAATTATTTGAAATCTTAAAAGGAAAAAAAA
Source organism: Pollenia amentaria (assembly GCA_943735925.1). Taxonomy (NCBI): domain Eukaryota; kingdom Metazoa; phylum Arthropoda; class Insecta; order Diptera; family Polleniidae; genus Pollenia; species Pollenia amentaria. Next base: position 30,345,636 of record OX031007.1, read on the forward strand.
AAAATTGTTGCTCTCACAGGAAAAAGTTAAGTAAAATATATAAAAGAGTAAAGTGCAAAAAAAAAAAAAAATTATTTACCCAGCACACATTTGAATAAAGAAAAAAAAAATACATAAAAAGCTTAAAGATATAAAAGAGTAAATTACAAGTATTTGATTAAAAAAAAAATACAATAAAAAAAAGTTAAAAAAAAGAACTTTTGCAATAAAACAAATGTAAAGCAAACTAATTTAAATTAACCAGTTTTGTATACAAAACAAAAAGAAGAGGAAGAAAAAATAATAACTTAAATTGTCCAACAGATAAAGAATCTTCAAAAGCATTTGTATCAACATCTACAATCACATCCTCTATAGCCTGAACATCAGGACTTATCTTACACATCTAAAGGACCTGGCTAATATCCTGTTTACTCAAGCACGATGCTATTTTTTCTAAAGCTTTGAATCAAATATTCACGTGTAAAACCTAAAAGTTAAATAGACGCTATAAAAAGTAAAAAAAAGTATAACAAGTGCAATAATAAAAAGCCAAAAACAGTAGTCACGGAAAAAGTTAAATTTGTTTTTTAACATTTTAATAAACTTTAGCAGCATCATAAAGAGAAAATACAAGAAAAGGTAAATAATAAAAGGGGGGCTTGCGGAACTTAAAATTATAAAATAGAAGAAAATCAAAAGATATCTTTGATAACTTTCAGTTCTTCGCCAATTATTCTGATAACAAGTACTTAAATAAAGGCGTCTAAAACAAATAATAAGATTCTTAAAATAAAATTTTAAAATAAATAATTTTGATTAAAAAAATTTTGAAACTTTTATGCAGAACACCAAGAAATAAAAAAAAATTGTACGTGAAACTGCAAAATACACCCATGACAATGAAAAACAAGTAAGCGGGATATATTCGGCTGTGCCGAATCTTTAAACCCATTTACCTAACGTAAAACACAGCGTCTTAGACCCGTCACCCACTAACACACATTATCAAACGGAAATAAATAATAAAAAAAAACAAAAGAGAAATGTTGATTAATTAATTCATTTATTAATTAATTAATTCATTTATTAATGATGTGCTAATAATCCCAATTTTTTTAAATGAAAACACTGAAATTTTTTGTTGTGGGAAAGCTAGTTCCTATGCGCATTTCGCTGGTTGCTTAGGCCAGCTCGTCAGGAAAATGTTGAGTAGGTAAATTTTTCCGTTTAAAACACATATTTATATTTAAGCGTAACAGAATAGTGGTTTTCTGCTTCTGGCTGATGTTAAAACACATACCTTAACGGTGTATATGTGACATACGTATATAAAAACTTAGTACCCTGCATTTCTGAGTCATTCGGAAAACCCATTTCAATAAACCCAAGGACAGACGCACAGATGGGCAGACGGGCATCATTAAATCAACTTCGCTACCCATAAGGACCCAGAATATAAATAATTTATAGGGTCAAAAGCTGGGATCACACGATTGCCGCAATGCACAAATTTTCACACTTTTTAATACCCCAATCGTGTGACTGCACAATCAATTGCATCATGTACCAACCGAGGGCCATATTGTGCTTACTTTTACCAATAAAATGCAACCCTGGTGCGGCAATCCTGTGACTAATTGATATGCAAATGTGCGTTAATAAAAATGACAAAAATGCACCAATATTTATTGGCTTTTTGTGCGGCAATTAAACAACACAATACGCGCCAATATTTGCCTTTTTTTTAATAAATTTACTTTTGTGCGTTTCTTTTAGTAGGAATAAATTAAAAATAAAAATAAAAATTGGGAATTTAGCAAGTCATTAATAAATAAATTGGTAATAAATATTGTATTCCCGAAATTTTTTTTTTTAATTAGTGCAATAGCTGTTCAGGACAATATAAAATAATATACTATACAGGAAAACGGAGCAAAATGTATTAAAATTCTTTAAAGCGAATTTATTTTTGAATATAAATATTCTCTATCTGCCGTATTCATAAAAAATAAAATAGATTTCAAACGTATTTTAAAACAAAATTTCCATACAAATGTTCCTTAAAATAGATTTCATATCCAATTTAGTTTTTTATGAATACGGCAGTAATTTTTTATATATTTAAAATAGAATTTTACTTTGTTTAATTTTTGGAATTTCATATATTTTACTTAAAAAATTTCAAATAAAACTATTCAAAAAAACTTTGTTTGAATATATGATGCCATTTTTTTTTTTTTTTTTAATGAACCAGCCAACTAGAACTTTCAAACAAATAAAAAAGCTACCACAACAGCTGTTTTCGCAGTTGACACAAGTAAGAAAAATCGTGTGACTGTGCTGCGGCAATTATTGTACTCATTTCGCTTTGTACCAACTAGAGGCAATTAAATTTGTATAAAACAGGGCAATCGTGTGATTTCAGAATATTTTATTGGGGCAATTTCATTATTGTGCGTCAATAAAGCACAATCAAAATTGTGTCATATTGGTGCATTAGCGGCAATCGTGTGATCCCAGCTTAAGATTAATATTAATATAAAACTCATAAATACTCATGTCCACTTGTTGTGAAGGGTATAACAAGTAAATAAGTGTAGTCAGTCAAGCCCGACCATTCAATACCATACACTCCACTATATACACCAAAGACCCGATTTTCGTTGGTATGTAATAGGGCCCGGAAAAATGCCATTCAAATCGAATCACTTTTCGATTGGGTCCCAAATTGAAATTTAGCAAGTTTGTTATTTTAAAATTTCTTTTCAAGCTATATCTTTTCCTAGAGAGCTTGTATAACTTTCCCCTGCCTGATGTTTTCTTTGTCATACGTGTCACTATTAAACGCGCTGTCAAAATCAGATTTTCCAATTGCAAGGCGTTGCCGCCGCGTTATTTCGGTACGCTAGAAAACGCTTCCGCTCTTATTTAGAAATGGCTGTAAGACCCCTTTCAGACAAGCAAAGTTTACTTTGCAAAGTCTTGAGTTTATAGAAGAGAAGGGAAAAGAGCATAGCGGGGGAGTACATACTTTGCTGTACTCACAAATTCGTTTTGTTTTTCGTTCGTAGATTATACCTGAAGTTGGTTGCAACTTTAGATTTATATACAGCGTTACCAGAATCTTTGGAATGAAAATTGTCATATGGCGAAAGAAATCATATTTTGAAGAGGAAAATCTTAAATTTTTTTTTCTTAATTTAAATTTTTTAAAACAAGGGCAAAATAGTAAGAATTATTAATTTTTTATAAAAACACACTTCTTATTATTTAAAGTGAAATACATAAAATCATAATTCGTCAGTATATGAAACTTTATAAAAATACATTTTTTCTTTTCACAAATATTTTTTTTATCAATATTGTAACTGCCTATTTCCGATGTGCGAAAGAATTATTAACTTCGTACAAATACATTTAAAACAAAAACAGAGTTTTTAGGATTTGTTTTTGTTTTAATTGTAGTTGTTCGCAAGAAGGAATTCTTTCGCACATTGGAAATAGGTTATAATATGCATTTTTTAATATTTTTTATGTCCAGAAATAATGATGCAATTTTGTGTATTCTAGATACTGGGTACAAAAGTGTGCAGCACCAATACACATCAAGCTGATGCAAAACTTCATTGTTTTAAAAATTGACTGTTTAAACAATCGTTTATTTTGTATAAGCAAAATTAAAGTAAAAATCAGAATTTCTAAAAATAAAAAATCATTATTTGAGAAAAAGATCTTTAATCATATATTTGTTTAAAAAAATAATCCAAAATGTGAAAAAATCATCATTCTGGCAACGCTGTTTATATATTATATTCAAACAAGAGAAAACAAAAATTTGTCAAATTAAACTTTGTGTGTCTGAGCATGGAACAAAGTTTAAAAGAGAATTCAACAGACTTTGTCAAAGTAAACGTTACCTGTCTAAAAGGGGACTTAGTAAGAAGCTACTGATCGCACGATCTACATATATATATATATATATATATATATATATATATATATATATATATATATATATATTTATGAATATATATATATATATATATGAATTTTACCAAGAAATCTGCTATCGTCAGGAGTGCCCCACAATTAGTAGCTGCTCCAATATTTTTACCCCCACATTCATAAAAAATATTTTAGGTTTATAGCAGGTTTATGAAACGAATTTTCTATGAAAATTTGTTTAATAAGCCTTTTATTAATTAAAAATATTTTTTATGAACATGAGGGTTATAATTTATTTCAAAGATAACTTTAATAGTATCCGTGATATAACAAAATTTCTCTTAATGCGAGATAAATCATATATAAAAGTTTGATACTAGAATATCTCTTAATTCTATTAATATCACTTTTATATAGTCAACAGGTTAATGTTATCATAGATCGAAAAGGTCTGGCAATATTTTCTGCCTTGTTTGATTCTGATGTACACAGAAAAAATTAAAAATTGTCTCTCATCACCAAATTCATACCAAATTCATTGAATAAAGCAAACTTATATGTACCCATGTGCATCACTTTCGATTGGGTCCAAAATTGAAATTTAGCCATTTGTTATTTCAAAATTTCTTTTCGAGCTATATCTTTTTTTCTAGAGAGCTTGTATAACTTTCCCCTACCTGCTTTTTTCTTTGTCACACGTTTCGGTTGCAACATTTTTCGTTTATGGCCCTCTTTGACGTTCATTCAGAGGTAAATGCAACATTTGGCTCATGCTCTACCATATAGTTGTCATTGGTTACCAAAATACATGTATTCCTCGATGACTGCTTGTTTCAAACTTATTAAATTTTCAAAAACGAATCTGAATCCCATCTCAAAGAAAAATTTTGTTATTTTGTGAAGCACTAACGATACTGTTTAAAATGAAACCGCAAATTTTAACCCCACGGAATAAGATAAAGGAAGTTAACTGAACGAACACTTAAAAAATTAAAAAAAAAAATAGAGTATTCTCTTACTACGAAGCGGGCTTGTAAGGGCGAATATTAAGGAACAACTGTAACAACAATGTATGGTACTCGCCATATAAATGTAAAACTTTTACATTTCTCCCTTAAAAACCTGCTACGTTTGAAGCTCCATTTTTATTGAGATTGTTCTTTTGGCAATTAAAATCGTGGTAAAACTACTTAACAATATAAAAGTTGATAATCTGATTAAATTTTTTTTTTAAACTCAAAGAAATCTTTAAAGTAATAGTTGTGGAATTAGATACTTATGTATGTAAGTCACTAATGAAAATACCACTAGGTAAGCCAACCGTTTTGGAAAAAGTTTCAAGACAGTTGGTTCTATTTGTGCAATGTAAAATTTCGAATCTGAGCAATGTGGTTTGCAATTAAAGTTTCCGTATACACTAATAGAAAAGGCGTCATAGTGCTGATGTATTTTGACATCAGTACTATGACAAGTGTCTTCGTTTTTGACCCCATGGCACTCTACATCACTATGATGTCAGCCTTGGCATCATTTGGCCAAATTTTCATCAGCTTCTGAAATTTAAATTATGTCATCAGTGTGGTGACACACTGGCTTCACAGAAATGACGAATCGGAGTCGGTTTTGTAAAGCATGTCGTAAGTGCGATGACAAACTGTCATCAAATTGAGTCATTTTATTTGACCTTTAGGCAAATTGAGAGAATATCATTAGCGGTTTTCACCCTTTGTATTAAGTGTACCACTCTTTTATATTTAATACAATTTGATACTTCAAAGCGTGAGTGTCTTTTTCGTATACATTGTAAATTAATGAATTTGCTGAGTGAGAGAAAGAGACAGATAAAGTTTCTTCAACTGTTTTATTCTGGTAAATTCACACACTTTGTTTACTACTGCTTTTTGTGGGAGTTTTCAACCACAGCTCAGTATGTCCTAGGCCCGTTTTCACGACTTACCGATAGCTAAAGGACGGATTTTATCGGCCGTATAAAAAGTTTTCTATTATTACAACATTACTTTGACCTACCAGGTATGATGAACCTTCCTTTAACTTATCGCTCACTTAAGTCTAAAATAAATTTGTAAATATTGAACATTTTTTATACGGTCGATAAAATTCTACCTTTAGCTATCAGTAAGTCGTGAAAACGGGCCTTAGTCTAATACATTTTGTTGTTGCAGTTTGTAAATATTAGTATTTTTACGAAAATTATAAGATAAACAAGGTCTACAAGGGACTTTACTATCAAGGCCGAATTCCGCTATTATTTATTTACCCGTTACACATGTTTGTTTCACTTTTGCTGTATTCCGCCCTTTTTTAATAGAAGAACTCTCAATTATAAGACACCAGCAGCATGCCCAATATTGTTTTCGTAATAATTCTACTTTTAAAATTTGATGGATTTAAATAAATAAGTAAAAAAAATAGAATATGGGAATTTTTGCTTCTAATTTGACTTTTTAAACATGAAAAAAATGTTAATAATATACAGGGTGGCTGATGAATTCTGTACGAATTTTGTTACATAAAGAAGCTACAATAACCATTTTTGTAATGCATGCAATTTAATCAATCTTTTTTCTTTTGAAAGCCCATTGAATTGTATTCAAAAATACTTCAATTAGTCTTAAAGATAATTGACTTAAAATGCCCGCCTTTAGGCCAGGTAACCTGAGAGGCCCACGGAGGGTTGAGTTTCCTTAAATGAGCCTGTTAGGAAATTTTGTGCGTAATTCGGGCATAACCAGATAAGCTATGTGTGCAGTTGCACCATCTTGTTGATACAGATACAGCGTTGAAAGAATTCTCTTTCGGCGTAGTTCCGGATAGAAAAATTCTCAAGTAATGGTCTCCAGTAACCGTAACGCTTTGTCCGTTTTATTCAAAGAAGTAAAGCCCGACAATACAGCGTGAAGAAACTGTACACCCCACTGCGAAGCGAATTGGATGCAATTCCCTCTCATTCAGTATTTCTGGGTTGGAATCACTCCATAAGCGACAATTTTATTTGTTTACGTTGCCGTTTAGATCAAGTTTGCTTTTGGTAGCAGTTTTCATCAGCCATCCTGTATGATATCATGATAGTTTGTCATCACTCTGATGACATGATATATTATGTCATCGCACTGATGACAGCTCGTCATCGCACTGATGACAGCTCGTCATCGCACTGATGACATGATGTATTATGTCATCGCACTGATGGCAGTTTTCCTATACTGTTGTCAAAACACATCAGCGTTATGACGCCTTTTCTATCAGCGTGCACAAAATGTGGCATCGAATTGATTTCACTGTAGTCATAGCATAGATAACGCATAAAATATGACAAAATTTTTTGATGACGTACGTCATTGGATTGATGTCACTTTTTACCTCATTGATGCCATTTGTAATAACACTGATGTCACAATTCTGATGTAAGGGCATCATCAATATGAAGATGCATTTTTCTATGAGTGTATCCATAGGCTTTCTAAGTTAACAAGGCACTATCAGTCAGTTAGAACCTTGTTTACTGAATCTCAAACCAAAATTGTGTAGTAAGAACCTAGTTATAAAACATATCTCAGAAGCTGTAAGAGACAGCCCTTGTTGTCCTAACGTCTCGATGTAAATTATTGAAAATAAATAAAAGCATGACAATAGAAATAATTAAAATTAATTAGTTAAGCTCAACTAATAAATAACTCTCTTCGATCAGCTGTTGGGGTTGAGCAAAACATAACGAATTTAAGCAGCTAACAAATGTTATGATGAAAAAAATGGAAACTGTTGAGTAGAGCGGAATTGCTCAACTATGCGTTTTCTAAGACAAACTCTCAACGGTTGCTTAACAGCAACGCCTAATGAACGTTCCCATTGTAATTCGTATGATTTCATTCCTGTTTCAATATTAATTTTTAATAACTTTTAACACCCGCTGTGTCATCATGTTGTTAAAACAACGTTTTAAAACTGTCCAGCACATGCAATTGACCAAAGCAATAATCTTGCAGTATGTCTTTGTAGCGATCTCTATTGAGTATTATATCGCGGCCATTTTTATTAACACACAAAAGAAAAAGAAGCCCCACTGCACTTTGGCGCAGATGGCCTTTTTTTTGTTTTCGTTTTTGATTTCTTTTATGTTCTCTTTTGATGCATTCGGAGCAACTAAAAATGCTATTTGTTTTTGTTAGCATTATTAAGCCGTTTAATTAAAAGCCATCAAAGTTTAACTTTTTCTAAAAAGTTATAATTGAAATTGTAAAACAAGATTTTTTAAAGTTTTTGCCTGCTGTTATTAAATAAACAGGTCAACAATTTAAAAAAAAAATTGTCATGGAAAAGAAAATAATTTTGTTTAGATTAATTTAAGAGAAAACATAATCCTTAAATATTTGTGATATTTTAAATCCTTAGTGCTTATAAATCAGTAGCTCGTTTCTGTATTTCTCGCATCGGAAAATTTCTCACATAAAGTGTGAAACAAAAAATTCCGTCGTTTCTCGATTTGTCAGAAAAAATTGTTTCTGTATTTGAATGCGAAAACAGACAACACAGTTTCTGTTTTTACTAGAATATTTCCAAGTGTCAAATGCGAGCGAAACGTCGACGAAAGAAATAGATATAATTGAAATAGGGCTGTCAGCTTTGACAATTTTTTGTTCCGAAATTGGAATTACCCATTTTTTTTTTCTAAAGAGAGAGCAAGGAGTTTTCTCCTCATCAGAGATGCTTTGTGACCATTTAAGGTCTATTGTACCCACCCACCTTTAGTTTGAAAAAAGACTATACACTCATAAAATTATTACAGTAACTGATTGTAGGTGATTACATTCGTTTTTCGTACTGTTAAAATTGAATAACAATATAATAATTTTACGAATAACTTTATGTTTGTTATTCAAAAAACAAAATACCAAACAATTATGTTTTTCCATACTAATATTGTTATGTCAAATGATTTTTGGTCAATTAAGTTATATTTTTTTAAAGCAACAACTGCTAAATTTTACGGAAAATGCTGTTTAATAAAAAAAAAATATAAAAAAATTTATGTAAAATTCATTTATTTTAAATGAAATGTAAATGATCCGTTTTTTAAATAACTTTTTAGCTGGTTAAAATGAATTTTCTGCGGAATTTACCCACATAATATTTCGAGTGTAAGAATTTAATTAGGTCTTTTGTCGGTGTTGCACTGACAAGGGACGTACTAATTGTGCCGTGCCCTAAATGTTTACGCCTGGCCCATGTCAGCGATGGACAGTCACACTGCATATGGCCAGTGGATTCGTCTTCATCAAGACAAAGTCTGCATTCCTGGTCTTGTGCCAGGCCCATCCCAAAAAAGTGATACTTGACCGGGTGGTAACCTGTTAGATAAGTCACCAACAGTCGTAGTTCCTGTTTATTAAGAGCTTTTGTCCCTTTTGTAGTTCTGGCAAAGATCAGTTAGAAATGCATATTTCTTTTTATAAATTAAATTCAGATTTTGAATAATTTTTAACAGTCTAGTACAAACAACTTTAATAAACAAATTAAAAAAAGGCCAAAAAAAAAAAAATAATGAATCTTTTAAATGGCGTGATTTTTTTTTTTTTTTTGATGATTTATTTTTCTTCTATAGTAGAATATTTACTTTGAATGGGGGTGGAAGTGCCCACTTTTGTACTTGTGCTTGTATTTTTTATTCATTACTAAAAAAGCAACAATATATAAAATCTTATGAATAACAGCTTTAGATAGATTACCAAAAACTGTAAAAATTAAAAATTTTGATTATTTTTTTTTTAATAAATTATATTATTGCTTTTAACTAAATAAATGATCAAAAAATTTTAATTCTAAAAGTAATTTTTTTTTTATTTGGAGCTAGAAAATCCATTAATATTTTATATAAAATATTATTTTAAAACAAGTAAAATATTAATTAAATCAAATTTATATTTTTAATTTTCTTTTAACTAAAAAAATAATTGATTCAATTATCAGGTTAATTAAATTGAAATACTTCGTAAACAATTTTTTCATTGATGAAAAACTACTTATAATTTCTTCTATGTGCTAACTGCATGTTTTTCAAAATAAAATGAAAATTTTCGCTTGGGAATTTATATTGAAACAACAATAAAAAAACCCAAGTTTGTTTTTGTTTTCAATATAAATTTCATAACGAAAGTTTTATGTGCTGTTTTCACAACACAAGTCATTGAACGTGTATGAAAAACACTCAAAAAACTGAGTGTTTTTCATATAAATTTAACTACACGTTCAATCACTTGTGTTATGAAAACAGCAGGCTAATATAATTTTCAAAAAAAAACAGGCTGTTAGTGGTACAGCTACACAGAAAAAATTCTTCAAAGTTTCAACTAAAGCATTAATCAAAAATGAAATCTGTTTTGATTAAACGTTTGATAAAGTGAATTAAACGTTTATTCAAGTGAATTAATCGCTTAATTAATACTATTAATTTGTTAACTGGTGCAAATCTAATTAATTTTTTAATTAATATCACAAACACTTATTAAATTCAACAAGGTCAAATAAAAACTAATTATAATATCATAAACTTTTTAATTGAAATCAATTTTTATTTTTTTCAAAGATTTTTTTCGCATTTTAAGTACTTAAAAAGGGGTTAAATCTAGCCCGATATGGATTTCGAGCAAACTCACCAAATGAACTTCGTGACAAAATTTTGACGAAATCTACTCAAAATCTAGTAGTACTAACTGATACAACTACACAGAAAAAATTCTCCTAAATGGTTCACCAATTAAAACATTTGTCAAAAATTAAGAGATTTTGTTTGTTGTGCTTAATTCCCTTTTTTAAATATTTGATAAAACAATACTGAAATTTATTGTTGGAGGATAAGCTGTACCTATGCGCATTTCACTGGTTACCTAGGCCAGATCATCAGAACACGTTCTCCTAAATAATTTTGGAAAAGCCAAAGCTATCAGCAAACAAAACTACAGAGGGAATGAGAAAACAATAAAAGCACTATGTTTTTTCATTACCCACTTACAACTACAATTAATATTGAGAGAATTCCAAATAATTGTAGCGGGAAATGTAAGAAAAGATAAACTCATCACTGATTTATTGTTTGGTATTTTCGATATCGTTGCAAAGAAGACTTTTTGAGTGCTTTTAGGTAATTCTCATTCCCTCTGTAGTCTTGTTTGCTGATAGCTTTGCCATTTCTAAAATTATTAAGGAGAACGTTTCCTGATGATCTGGCCTAAGCAACCAGTGAAATGCGCATAGGTACAGCTTATCCTCCAACAATAAATTTCAGTATTTTTTTTATCAATTATTTAAAAAAGGGCATTAAGCACAACAAACTAAATCTTTTAATAAATAATAGTATTCCCAAAAACAACTTTGATAATAAATTTGTCAAAAATAAAATCAATTTTAATTAAAAATTTATTCAATTGAATAAAAGGTTTAATCAATTAACGTAAAATCAAGTAAATTAAATGATTAACTAATACTATTTATTTGCGCAAACTTAAGTTTTTAATTTACGAGCATATCACAAATTATTTAATTGAAATCAATTTTTTTTTTCGGTTTATGGTATTTTCCCATATAATAATTCAAAAAAAAAAATTTTTCCTCCACAAGAAAAAAATAAATAAAATTTTTACAAAAAACAAAATCTTGCTAATGCCAAAAAATGCAATGTTAACACACTAGATTTTGAAGAAGATTTCAAATCAAATCTAGAAGAATGTCTGACAGTGAGTGTACACAGAAAAAATTCTATAAAGTTGTTCACCAATTAAAGTATTAACCAAAAATAAAACAAGTTTTAATTAAAAATTTAATCAAGTGATTTAAACGTTTAATCAAGTGCATTAAATGTTTACTCAAGTAAATTAATTTGTTTACTGGTGCAATATTATACTTAAGTTAAATACTCATTTGTATTAGGCTGTAAGGATTTATTCATAGACCTAAATATATATTAAATAAATAAATAAATAAATTTAAATATTTTTTAAATAATATCACAAATTTTTTAATTGAAATCAATTTTTATTATTTTCTGTTTATGGTTTACAGAGAAAGTTTAAAATTGTCAGGTTCCTGGAGTGCCCCGGTAGGTTAGCTGGTAGTGTACTAGTCTATCAGCGCCTGGCTTGCGGGTTCGATTCTCGCCAGAGCATCTGGTCTCCTGCAGCCAAGCGTAGAGCTTCGTGGGATTAGCATAGGGGGAAAACGAATATGTTACTGCGGGTATTTGTGGCAACTTTATGAGGGCATTCCTCGAACAAATTAATCACTTTTTTCCATTTCACAATTAAAGAGTTGTGAACAACCTTTTCTCCTGAGTACGGTAACGAACAGACTTTTAGTTTCGCAGAAAAAAGTGCACAGAAAAATTTTTTTTATCAATTTAATAAATGGTTTAAAAAGTATTTAAATTTAATTAATTTGATAATTGAATCAATTATTTTTTTACATGAAAGAAAATTAAAAAATAATTTTTATTTAATTAAAATTTTAGTTGTTTTGAAATAAAGTTTTGATTAAAATATTAATAAAATATCAAAAAATATTAATTGATTTTTTCGATTAAAATAAAATAACTTAAATTTGTTGAATTGTTGTTGGGAATTGTCAATATTTAATTAAATACTTTAACAGATTGTTTGAAATGGCAAAGTTTTTTGATAATTTTTTTAATTAAAATGAAAAATATCGTTTATTGAAAAAAATATATATACAATTTACAATTATTAGCAAACAATATAAACATTTTGGTAATATATGCAAAATCAACAACTTGTTTGCTTGATATTATGAATTTGGTATAATTTGGTGATTAGAGAAAATTTAAAATTTTTTCTGTGTGGAAAATTTCGCATTCATAAAAATTATTAAATTTATCAAAGGCTTATTGAAACGTTCCATAACTATAAAAATTTATCATTAATACGGGTGTAAATGTTTATTGCAGAAATAAGTAAAATGAATTAGAGCCTTTCTGATATCATGCCCTCTAAACCGTAGACAAAAATCGGTGCAATATATCGCCAGAAAATAAATAATATCATTTATATTTGGTATATATATTTTGAAAAAATAACAGTGAAATAGGAAAACAACGTATACATTTGTTGGACGTTAAGTAAAATTCACATTTCGATTCAAAAATATAAATTATTATAATTAATATTGTGGTTATTTTATTGAACTGTTAATGGTTTTTAATCCAAATTTAGATATTTTTTAATTAGGCTTAAGTTCACTGAATTTAATTTTCATTAAAATATTTTTATGAAGACAGGAATTTTACAACATGAAATTAATTAAAATTTTTATTGATAATTTGTCATTCTTGACTGCGCTGAGATTTGAACCCAGGTTTTCACGGACATGTTGCCCATACTAGTTTCGATTGTAACCACACAATCTCTTCAGTGGGGTTTGCCGTTTTACTCACTCGGCTATTGAAGCCGGATGACGTCAATAGTCAAACATCAATCTTTAAACCAAATGGTATTTTAACCTGGTAGATCGAAATTTGCTTTTTGAATGAATGATTATCTATTTTAATTGATTTACATGGTCTTCCCAACTTCTGTTTTTTCGTACTTTTTGTCAAGAATTCTTCTTGAAATCCAAAAATAATTTATTATCTTGAATCATAAAAATAATTTAATGAAAATTAAATTCAATGAACTTAAGCCTAATTAAAAATATCTAAATATATATTACTTTCAATCCAAAAATGCTACTTCATTCAAAACTGAGGGTCTCTCTCTTCTAGAAATACACAAACGGACATCGCTAAATCCAGCTAAAATTTTTCTAGGACCTAGAAAATGTATTTTTAATTATATCTTGGAGAAGTAAATGTAACAATTGTAATGTTTAATTAAATATTTAAGTTTTATATTTACACACTCTACAAAAATAAAGTTGAAAAAAAAGAAACAAAAACTATTCCTGTTAAAGGCCTTAATCAATGTCAAAAACAAAAATTTTTCATATTCCCAATTTGAGGAAGAAAACATGATGTTTCTTCACTTTTTACAACATGCCAACAAAGCAGCCAGCCAGGGTTGAAAGTTGCCACAAAAGCAGCAAAATAACAATAAAATTTTTTACTAAAAAGTACTTTTCTTTAATTCTTCTTCAGCCTCATGGTTTTTGATAAAGTACTTGAGCATTTTCTTCATACAATTAAGTGCTTGTACTTAAAGTTAAAAGTCAATAGTTTTAGAAATTTGTAAAAAGCAAAAAAAAAGGAAGAAACAGAATATATTACAACCTGCTCGGTCTCCCATTTGTTGGTGGTGATGTTCGTAGCTATGAAAAGTTGACCTTATTTTTTAAACCAAAATACAGAGCAGTAGTTTCAATTTAAGTAGAAGGCACACAAAAATTCGATGTTACCCAAAAATATCATAAAGTGGCTCAGGAAGAAAAGCCACATATGGAAAGACGTTTCCAATAACTATTTTATATGGGTGATTTGTCGTGAGGTATGATTTATAATTATAAAAAATCCCAAGAATTTAAAACGGAACTTGAATTTTTTTATAACTGTTAAAAGAACAATTTATGGCATTTACTGTATGAAAATGATATAATTAAAATGTTGGCCATGACTACCTCTGAGGTGGTCTATTCGAGAGGTCCGATTCTGGGCGACTCGTTGGAGCACAGAGACTGATATCTCGCGAATAACACGAGTAATGTTGGCATCTAAAGCGGCAAATGTAGCTGGCTTATATTCCTGAAGCCCTCAGACCAAGGTATATTTATAACAGGTAGTCTCGGAAAGCCTGCTGATTTTTTTTTTATTTGGGGGTTTTGTGATACGAACTGTCAAAGTTCTAGCTTAAAAAGTAAACAGCTTTTTTTAATTAAAGTAAAAAGTGATAAAATTAAAAAGAAACTCAAAGTTATTTATAATAAATAACAATTTTGGGTAAAGACTTAAATATATAATAAGAAAAAAGGCTATTTTAAAGAAAGAAAAATGAGAAAGTGTAGTGTGTGCAAAAAACGAAAACAAAAAATATTAAATACAAAACACATTTTCTTACAAAATTAACACAAATCACAAATTTTTCTTACGAACTTTAAAAGTAAGTTTAATAAATGATAACAAACGAAATGAATCTGGTTTCGCCCTGTTGTTTTTTTTATTGTACAATTGTAGAAATCTCACGGCTACCTGCTATAAATATACCTTGCCTCAGACTTTAGAAAATAGTCCAAAGGTGTGATATCTCGCGATCTAGATGGAACATTTCCCGTAGCAAAACTTGAAATAAATTACTCACCAAAATGATTTCTCAACAAGGTTATTGTTTTACGCGCTGCATGCACGGCTGCCAGATTTGATGATTTATCGTCATTTTGACGATTTTTGGGCACAAAAATGGTCTATTGACGATTGGACGATTTATACATTAAATTTGACGATATTGCAAATGACAAATTTGGTACAAGTTAACAAATGTTTTTAATATAATTTGTCATTTTATTTAAGCTTCTTAGATAATTTTATTAATTCGATTAGCAGTAGTTTTCATGTCTTCGCTATTCATCATATTAAATATGTACGATTTTTTTTAAGAGTTCAATTTGATCAGTGATTTCTGTGTTATTACATCCAGATACCAAACAAACTCTTTAGTCTGGGATCACACTATGAAAGTTTTCTTTAAAGACGTCTGAGTTTATTGGTGAGAGGTGAAGAGAACTTGCTTTTCTCCTCTCTTCCCCTCACCAATAAATCCAGACTTTCTAAAAGAAAACTTTCATTGTGTGAACTAGGGATGCCAAACGGGAAATTCCGAATCCCGAAATCCCGGGATTTTTTGGAATTGATAAATCCCGAATCCCGGGATTTATTTTTATGAGTCCCGGGATTTTTAACATGTCAACTTTTATGTACAAAACTGTTTGTCTTTATTGAATTTTTATATTATATACAAAAATATTATTAAAAACTATATTTGAGTTATATTTTTTATTGCAAATAATTCTTATTTTTGAGTTTAATTTTTGTATTTTGCTTAATTAAAACCATTTTTTTAAGTAGAAACGATATTTGAAGATTCACATCTCAAGCCTTTTTTACAATTACGTTTAGCAAGTTCAGCTTTGGCTTAAGACATAAACCAAAATAAAAATGATTATTTTTATGCAAAATATAGAAATCAAGAAATAATTGTTATATATCAAGCAAAAAATATAAATTATTGACGATCCAATTAAAGTTTTATTCAGAAACTAAAGAATAAGAGTTGATATAATTATGACAATTAAGTCGTAATATTGATGAAATAGCTCATATTCCTCCGGTCCAATAATAATAAAAAATTTGCTTAAAAAACATACGGTAAATAAAATAATTTTTTTTATAAATAAACACTATTTGACGTATTCATAAATAAATTATTTAAACTTGAAATCTGTTTTAAGCAGAATTTGTATAAACATTTTGTTTTAAAATAAATTTCAAGCGTACTTAAATTATTGATTATGAATCTCGCCCTCACGCTGGAGGTGTACTGCACTGCAGTCGACATTGTTACAGTTTTTACTCAGCTATCTAGATCGATGAGGGATTACACTTTGCAGTGTATTAATGCCGTCACAACTTAATTCACATTAAAAATTTAATTGTTGTCAAAAAACCGAAATGAATTGATCTAGAAAAACTAAGAGATGCGTATATTTGTTTAAGCTTTTTTTAGAATCTGATCAGTTTGATCATGGGTGAGGCCAGTGTGTAAAATAAATTGTTTTGCGGTTTTAATTTTTAAAAATTTATGTTACGTATATAAAACCTTTTGAATATTCAAAAAGTATTGTTTATTAAAAAAAATAGCATCTTAAAGAAACACATTGATCCCGAAAAATCCAAAATCCCGAATTCCGGGATTTTCAAAAATCAGTCCCGATTGGCATCCCTAGTGTAAACCCAGACTTAAGCACTTTAGCAGGATTTTCGACGTGTAAAATAGTTGTTTGATATTTCTTGGTTTTAATTTATTTTCTTATGAATGACAATACTTTTGAAAAATTTTTGGTTGTGTTAGTTCAATAATAAGTTTCTAAACGAAATTTTTTATTTTAATTTCAAAAACAGGCAGAATATACTAAAATTTTATTAGCAACGGAAACTAAAAATAACAATTTCTTTTCAAAACTTTTTAAAATCTAGTGGTTTTTTACAATGACGATTTTTGTGACGGTTGGGCTAGTGAATTTGACGTTTTTGACGATTTTTGCCTCAAAATTATACGAGTTTCGACCAATCTTATCTTTCAGCTATGGCTGCATGTCTCGTAGCGCCGTCTTGTTGAAAGCAGAGCTCACCGAGCCCATGAGCCTGAATTTCAGGAAGCACAATGTCCGTTAACATGGTGCGATAACGGTTACCATTGACGGTAACACTCTGATTGTCCACATTTTTGATGAAATATTTACCAACCCATAAACCACACCATATCGTTGTTTTTAATGGATGTAATTTTAGCTCTTGGTATTCTACGGGTTGCTTTTCAGCCCAAATACGGCAAATTGTTTATTAGCGTAACCATTGAGCCATTAATGTGCTTCATCACTGAACAAAATTTCCCGATAAAACAACGGACTTTCATTGAGTTTTTCCCGAGCCCATTCTCTGCAAATAAAATCTCCTGGCTGCAATTCTTGTATAAGTTAAATTTTGTACGCATGAAGTCCGGGATCCTTACGTACTATATGCTAAGTTGTCGAATACGCCAAGCCAAGCTACTGAGCACGACGATGAAAAGATTCGTCACGGTCTTCGCGTACACTCTCAGCTACAGCTGCTATATTCCCTTAACTAAGTGCTGGATGAGGTATAACCGGTCGAGTTTAATCGACTAATGTAAACTTGGACTCAAGTTTGCGAATGGTGTTTGGAATATTGGTTTCAGTAGGTCGATTATGTCCACCGTTAGCTGTTAAACATTCCAGTAAAACAACAAAATAATAAAAAATAATAAAATATATTCAAAAGATGTCGAGCCGCTCTTGACCAAAAAAAAGGAGAATTCGAAGAGAGTGGCAATTTCACAGATCCCTCAACTAAAGAAATTATTAAAAGAGTGCAAAAAAAGTTTAAGAAAGTTACTGAAAATCCTTGAAAAAATATATTAAGGAACTGGATGCAACTCCACAATCAGGCTGCTCATTATGGCGTGCAGCTAAAAATCTCAAAACGCCAGTTATCTCTAAACCACCTTTAAGAAACTTTAATGGAAGTTGGGCAAGAAATGATACAGAAAAAAGAAATCTATTTGTTAATTATTTGAAAAACGTATTTACCCCTCATACATCACACAATATTGCTGTGGAGTTGCCACCTGTTGATGTTAGAGCAGCTGTTCCCCTAAGATTCGAGATAAGAGAAATCGAAAAGGCTATTTGTGATTTAAACCCCAAGAAAGCTCCTGGTTTTGACAAGATCAGTAACAAAATGCTTTTGGAACTACCTTGCATAGCAACGAAAATTATTCTTTTTAGTTTTAATGCTATTCTACGCCTTGAATACTACCCTCAAGAATGGAAAGTTTCCTTAGTTACCATGATACCTAAACCAGGAAAGGATCCCACAAAAGTTGAGTCATATAGGGCTATAAGCTTATTATCTAATATATCAAAGCTGTTTGAGAAACTCTTAGTGTCAAAATTAATCCCAATTTCAAATGAAAAAAGATGTATTCTTAACCATCAGTTCGGTTTTAGAAAAAAACACAGCACAATTGAACAAACCTATCGGATAGTAAACGCCATAAGAAAAGCCTTTGAAGAAAAAAAATATTGTTCCGCTCTCTTCATCGATGTGTCTCAAGCATTTGATAAAGTCTGGCACGAAGGCCTATTACATAATTTAAAGCTAAACTTACCAGTAAACACACACAAGCTGTTAGAAAAAAAAAATTATGTACACCGTAACTTTCCATGGAAAACATTTCTCGCAGAACGCGGACATTCGTAATACTGCTGAACAATTTGGAGATGCTGTTGTGCTGTGAGTCTTTCCATGATGACTTGCCAAGCGGTGCTTAATAAAAATGACAAAGAAGTTTGATTTGATCTGTTAAAAAGGCATGTTGAAAATCAAACCTCACGATGAATCACCCTTTATAACAACATGGTTGGGCTCCCACTTGTTGGTGGCAAAATACAACATACTCGTTTTAAGTATAAGAAAAACACACTCAAAAATTTGATGTAATGCAAATAGACCATTCAGTGGCTTATACTATTTTAATTCTTCCATTAAAACTTCAACATTTTCAAAATATTTTTCGTCGATTTTAGAAACGATTACTGCTATTTTTTAAGCTCTTCTTAAGCTACTCGGGATCTTGCGACTTAAGTCAGTCAAGTCGCATTGATGGGATACTTCAAATTAAGGTCAGTTCTCCCCTCTACGAGCTTGGAATATAAAACTTGCATTTATTATTATTATTAACTACACTGTTTTAATTCATTATCGCAAAATGAGAGTTTTGAAGTAGTTCTGTTCCTGCACTTAGCGATTCATATGTATGTTGAGTTTTCTAACTGCAGATTCATAGTTTGACCGTTTGTCAAGTCTATTATAATTTGTGGTTTTAAAGGACCGATTTGGTTTCAATTACAGCAATTAACAAATTTCGTATATCAAAAGTATTTTTACCAATCTTTCTCTTCCATTTCTACCTTTGAGTTATTGCTATCGCTTGAAAAATTTAAATTGTTAATTAATTATGCTTTAGAACGGCAAATCTTTTATTTTGTGTGTAGTAGTAGTTTTAACACAAAAACAAAACCTGAGCAAACCTAAATAAATTAGGTACACTATTTGGTTGACCATTGCAAATATTGAAGGACGTATTAAAAAAAAAACATTTTATGAGGAGTTCCATAACATAACGATATTATTTCCTAATTTAAGTTTGTTTTTATACCCACACCACAATAGTGGAGAGGGTATTATGTGTTTGTGCCGGTGGTTGTAACACCGTAAAATATTGGTGAAAGACCCACCTTAATGCTTACCGATCGATTCCGAATCACTTTTTAAACCGATTTAACGATGTCCATCCGACTGGCTGGCATTCATGAAGTTAACACAAATACAAATAATATGACAGGGCTGTGGAGTCGGAGTCGGAGTTGAAGCGTCGGAGTTGAGTTTTTGTAACGGAGTCGAAGTACCCACAAAAACTCGCGATTCCGACTCTAAAATTTTTCGGCGAAAAAATTAAAAAAAATTTCTAAAATTTTCCAAAACAAAAATTCTTTGAAATTGGCGATGTAAATTTAAAATATCAATTCGAAATTTTTATAGAATAATTTTTTTGCTATATTAAACCATATAAAAGGTACTGAATTAAAAAACAGCTTAAAGTCAAATAAGGACCAGTCTCATATACCTTTAGCATCAATATAAAAGTAGGTGTCGGATACGGAGTCGGAGTCGGCGTTAGAACTATTTTGCGACGACTCTCCAGCCCTGCAGTATGAAATAATAGAACACTTTGTGAATTGCCTAATTGTTAAAAAAAAAAAAAAAAAAAAAAAAATTGTTCAAGTGAAATATAATTGTTTCATTATGGGAGTTCTTATATTAATTTAGAGGGCTATTACTTCATATTTTTAATTCGTTTGGATATTCAAATTCCATAAATGACAAAAATGATCAAAAAAATTAGTTTCGTTCCAGGGAAGAAGATGTTAAAAATTCCGTATTTAATGGCGTATAGTTAATATAATTAAAAACTATAACGTATGCGCGATTTATATAATAAACAATTTCCTAACTTTTAAGATATTTGACAATATTGTTTAATTCGTGTTTAAGAGACGAAACAATTAAAATAAAAGGACAGTGTTATCTTCTTTAAAGGATATCTTTCTAAAGCTCACACTACCTTCTGATGGACACTATTTCCTACACGCAAAGAAAAAACATGATTGATACAATCACAATCGCAAACTATCATTAATGTTTGTGGTTATGATTGTGTCAAACACGTCTTAAGCAACAATATATGTTCAGTTATAATGATTTTCGATAATTGTTGTCTCAAACATATTATTATGTTCAGAAGAAAAATGCGCACGATCTTTCAAACCATTTTTCTAAATTTCCCAATACCATGCAAAATGTCTACTTCAATATTTTATATGGTTCTTACAATAAAAACAATAAAAAATGTAACTTAAAAAATGTATGTTTTATTACAAATAAAATAAATAAAATATAGCATACATATATTAAAAATAAAATAAAATACACATATTCATATACCTGTGTATGTGTTTTAATTTATAAATTTACGTTGTGTGGTACAAATACATCCAAACAAATAAGAATTCCGGTTTTGAAAAAATTCGGGGCTGATGACAAAATGATGTGTCAAAATTTGTTATAGGTTTTTTTGGCTGCAAGAAAGACAAAAAATTGCATATTTATATATTTTTATAATTATATTTAAATAACTTACCTGTTTCAATAGACGTATAATAATTTATTTCTGTAGTTTTGCAAGGCAGCATGGCATTTTTCTCCCCGAAAAATGTTTTAATTATTCTGTCATCATTCATGTTTCCTGATTAACTGACGCTCGCGGACGGAGAAAATGTAGTTTTAAAGCACACACTGTTTGTTTTGACAATAAATGTTTGCATCTTAAGAGAATGTGTTTTCAAGCCAACAAAAATGATGGTATTAAACATACCTTTTGTGTTCAACTAATATTATGATTTGAACTGTATAGTTTAAAATATATATATTATAGTAGCTAACATATCAAATAATATAATATGTTTAGCTAGACCAGAGTACCTTTTTAGGTGTAAGCCACCATATAATATTATTATAGTGAATTTAAAAATGTTAAGGACAAAAAACAATTTTTTAAGTTATATTAAGACTATAATTAATTTATGAGGGTAAACATATAAGGCAAGTATAAGCAAAAATGGTCGTAGTGACCATTCATTAATCATGTTTTTTCTCTGCGTGTAGTTTCGGCAGCGTTTCAGAAATATAAAATAAATTTTTTTTCAAAATAACATCCCCCTTTACGGGTACATTTCAATGGTCTCATCAGTATACGATCAAAAAAAGATTTTCCGGTATACATATCGCCTATTTCGAAGTAACCACTTAGAAAAAATACCGACACATTCTCTTTAAACGGGAAAAGTATAAAAGATATTAAGATGAATTTTATACACAATATATTGAAAACCATAGCGAAAAACTATGCATCACTATTTCCAAAATTTAATTTATTGGGTTATGACGACGTTGCAGCAAATGAGCGATATAAAGAAAAATTACAAGAACATTTTAAAATAACCTTCGGCAACAGCTTTTGGTATTTATCGCAGCATCATTTTATCTGAGTATAAATGTATGTATACATGAATAACGGCATAGCAACCAAAGTTAGTGTTGGCTTAAAGCTCAACTATAATATGCTTAAGTTAGCTTAAGCATCTGTGCTTATACATGTAAATTAAACTTAAAGAAACTTTTTGTTAAGTTTATCCGTACGGCATCAAATGCTTTTTGATTTTGTTTCTGTCTTTCTTTAGATGCATTGGCTTAACCAGGCTTATGCATTAGGGTGGGTCAATATTTATGCCCACCAAGCGTATAGCAAAATCGTAATCTACCGAAAATTCTAAGAATTTTTCCTAAGGATCTTAAATCAAAAACGAGCTTCTGGTTTTTGACTTGAAAATGTGCCCACTTTCAGCGATACAGGTCAACTATTCACCAAGTGCAATAAATATTTCCAAAAAAGTAGAATTTTTTTGGATTTCCTGAGCACCACATTTTCAAGTCAAAAACGGAAGCTCGTTTTTGATTTTAGATCCATGGTTTCTTTAGGAAAAATTCTTAGAATTTTCCGTAGATTACGATTTTGCTATACGCTTAGCTGATCAGTATTTCTTTAATTTTGTCTTAGAATCTGCGTGGTAGTTCATACGCCATCAATTTATGTAATCAATTTGCATTTTAAGCTTTAACTTATGGCGATTTTTTTTCTGAGAAAAATATGTTACATGTAACACTTTCAATGTTATCTTCAGTCACTTGAAGTGTTACTTCAATTGAACAAAATATTCTGCTTTTATTAAGAAATTTTACCCTTTTATCATTAGTGTACTTCATAAGTGTTTTTTAAATCTATATGTGCAGGTTTCTGCACACTATTACGGTTTGGAAACAAATCAAATTGACATCACTTATGGCTTGGAAAAAGCTAAAACAATAATAATATACATAGAATTTTTTTATTTTAATATAAGAAATATTAATATTTCGTTTTTAAACAAACTTTTCACAAAATTAGGAGCGGTATAAATTATTACAAACAATATAAAAACTTGGTAGTACAAGTAAATTAATATGTTCAAAAGGTAAAAAACAGAGCAGTATTAACACCTTAAGTAAAGGTGAGAGTAAAACATGCAGAGCATGCAACATATTATGAATATTTTTCATAAGCATATTCACATAACGACTTGAAAATTTGTCCCAGAGTTGCATTTTTTGTACACACAAACACAAAAATGTAGAACATGTAACATTTATGCAACACATTTCATAGAAAAGAAATCACCATTCAACTTATCTGGAATATTCCGAACACAAAAGAAGCAAGAAAATTAACGATTATGGTCAAGTCTATATTCCACTCTATTCTAAAAACTCAAAACATAGAGACACAAACTTGAAGCGTCTAATTCAGAACTTAAATAAATATGTTGCCCGATGAGAGAAAAATGAAGTAATTATTGAGAGAACAAAGTGAAAGCTAAACGTACATTTGTTATTCCCAATCAGCGTTACCAAATGTGCAGATTTATCTGCATTTTACAGTTTTTCTTAGCATTGGGCAGTTTTGAAGTTTTTTGTTAAAAAAATAAGTTTTTTTGTAAATTGTTCAGATTTTGCAGTTTTGCAGCATTAAAATTTTTATATATAAATTTTTTTATATTATGTAATGAACAAGACACTTCATGGTGGTACTTAAAGTGAAATAATAACTTTTGCCCTCTGGCGGATGACAGTTAAACCAGAGATAGGAGCGACGAACGGGAGCCATTGAATAAGCTAGCGGTCAGCCGGGTGGGGTGGTTCTTGTCTACTCAAATCTCTCTTACCAGAAGAAATGTCACACATAAATAATTATTGTAGACTCCCTAAATCTAACTATTACAATTGTGGTTTGGCAGTTGATTTGTATTCTCATGCTGTTCCTGCAACAAGTGCAGATCATACCCCTATTTTAAATCAACTTGATGCACGGAAACTAAAGAATCAACCATAATCACCACTTCAAACTCCCTAGGTGATTCCCGGGATAACGCCTCAAAACCCTCCCTACCTGTGATCTTAGGGCGTTTAACATTTTACTCTAAGATCCCTACTCATACTTTCCTTCAGTTTCACCTCTTTAAATATGTATTGCAAGACAAAAAAAAAACATAGGTACACGTGTATATATACATAAGTTTGACTCACCCAACGAAATTTACATAAACATTATTCGGTGCTGCTGAATGATGAGGCCTCGCCAAACCGCTGCTACAGAATTTTGCTGTTGGAAGTTATTAAAGAATTGTATCTTTGTTTTGCAATATTGTAGGACTACTAAGGGTGTCCCCCTAGTGGATTCATAAATTCTTAACTACTTTAAAAAAATTTAATTTATTAGTAAATTATTTCAAATAGATATCTAATATATATTTCAATTTAAGAATTTAAATACTAGCATGTTTTCCCCTGTTGTTGGCACATTTTTATAGGCAGCTTTTAAGAGATTGTGTAGCTATGTATCCGAGTAGTATTCCGCACAATACGTCTCGTTGATTTTAATACTTTACTTATTTTGCACGGAAAGATTTTTAAATATACACAAGTTACCGAAAATGGTTGTGGTGTCTGGGAATTCCTGGGAAATTTGGGCACGTTCCACCCCGAGGAGGATACCAGCTTTTTCTGCCCAAAATAGTCCGTCCTTCCTATAAATTGTTGTGTCTTTACGATTTATTTGTTTTTTTGCCTTGCTATAGTTTAATTTTTTTTTTATTTCTGTACCAAATTTACTTCTCGATGTTACTAAACGTGTGCTTCAATTTTTTTTTCTTTTCTGTTCTTTTCGTCTTTATTTTCTTATACTTGTTGGTCTGTTAAGAGGTTGACGACTGCCTCTGAGTGCTTTCGTTGTTTAAAGTGTCTTTTTTTCGATTTTTCCTCACTGAGCGTTGCAGAAAAGTACTCATAAAAGAACCCCACAGTAGTGGCTTATTAAAAAAAACCAACACTACTTCGCGCACAATTATGTTAGGCTATATTATGGTTTTCCTATATATTTAAAGGAAAAAGGAGGCATTAAGAACTTGCAACCCAAAGTTGCGGTACAAAACACAATTTACCTTGGTACTCCGGGGGGGGGAGGGGGGGTTTTTCTTTAATTTAAAAAAAATAATTTCAACAAAGATTGGAATTAATATCCACACTTATGTTCCCGATACTTTGTGATTATAAATATTACTGGCTGTAAAAATGTGTGCCGTTTTTTTTTATGTTTTTATGCTGTTAAGGTTATTAATTGCCTGTAACTTGGTATAACTAAAGAAAGTTCCGGATAAGAAGTTAACTCGACGGATGTTGGTTAAAAAAGAATTCCTTAAGAGCACGCCATCGCTTAAAGAAGGTAACAGAAGCGATTAAGAGTCGATAAATTATCGAGAATTTGGACATTTCTGTCTTTGATTAAGTGCGATATCTTGAGCCGATATGCAGTAGAATAATACAGTAGTGGCATATGCTCATTAAACATATCTCTACGTTACCTCACACTGTAAGTTAACCGTTTTTGAGTTGGATGAAATAAGACATAACATTTACCAAAGTGATTAACGCTAATATGGTTTTGTTAAAAGAATTCAACTAAAATTTTCTATAAACATGGTTCCTCATAAACGTTCGTTAAATTTAGCAATCTCCCTTAAATAACTGGTAGAACTCACGCCTAAAAAAAATTTTAACGTTGAACACCATTACCGTAGAAATTATTAGTTCAAAAAAAAAAAAAAGTATAGCGAATAACTAACTGATCATTTTACTTTAAACACTAGTAACTAAAAGTTATATATTTTTTTTTTTTTTTCATTACAATTATTTCTTATTTTTTAAGCCCTAATATTACCTGATTTGCTTAACACAAATTCTTATAACAGAGGCAAGGCAAGCTTAAGGAGTCAAACAAAAAACACAATCGGCTTGGGAAACACGCACTTTTTGTTAACAAATAAACCGCCTTAACCTTATTTATCATTTTTCAATAAATTCCAATAAAATACTTTTATTCTTTTTAATTTTTATTGATTCGTCGTTTCCTTCTTGACTGCAGAATTTCCACTCAATTTAAATTTAGCACTAGGTAGCGCAAACAGTTTGGAAAAAATACAACACTTCGATTTTTCTATAAACATGATTGAATCGTTTGTCAAATACATCAATTAAGAACGCATAAGGATTGTACAAACGTACAATTTTAACATGTTTGCCAGGCCGTTTGAGTAGTTTATTTGGCTTTTCTTTTGGAAGTTTAATTATGTCCTGTTTACATTTTGTGATTTTTGATGTTTCATTTTATTGGATCATCTTTTCATGTATGTGCACTTGACAAATTGCAAATCTGAGCCCGAACTAAAATCAATTTTGTATTAAATGAAGAAACAAAACAAATCGCAAGACTATATTTTGTTGTATACCGCTCTTAATTCCACTCTCTTTCATCCAGACTACAAATCGTTAATAATTTATTATAATTTTTTTTTATTAATTCGAATGTCTATTCTAAGTCAAATTACAATTAATAAAGCTTTCATACTTTAATAGTCTTATTCCTTTAATATTTTCCAGGAATATTTTTTTTTTGTATATTTTTATTACGAGGCTTACTTTAGCTATCCTTTGGCAAATTGTACAGAAAATGTATACAACTATTAGATACCAGCTGAATGTAATGCATTTTCTGGCCCGCTACGGCCTTCGTCAGCGTTCTTTGTATTTTATAACTGGATAGGGCTTATTGTAAATTTGTTGTATTTATCTTAATTTTTTTAACAGATAGAATCTGGGAGTTTTAATTCTTATGTTGAGTTTAATTTTTATTATAAATTTTTATAATAATTCGAATATGTATTCTAGGTCAAATTACAACTTATAAAGATTTCTACATTAATAGTCTTATAACTTCAATATTTTGAAGGAATATTTTCTATGTACTATCAAAAATTTTTTTTTTGTGTATTATTATTACGAGGCTTACTTTAGCTATCCTTTGGCTAGAAATGAAGTTAATTGTAAACTATTAGATATCAGCAGAATGTAATGCATTTTTTTATAATAAAAATGAAACTCAACATGAGAACTAAAATTCCCAGATTCTATTTGTTAATAATTTATGTAATATTGTTTTTGTTTCTGTATTACACGTATGTTTAAAAAAATTAAGTAAATATATAAATGTATATATATTTTTTGCAATTTTTATTTGCAGTTTTTTTTAGGTTAAATTCATTTTGCTATTTTTATGTGCAGTTTTTTTAGGTTAAATTTAGTTTTTTTTTCATTAAGATGCAGTTTTTTTCAAAAAATTATGGCAACGCTGTTCCCAATTCAATTTCTCCCTTTCCGATTGCTCACAAGCCGCAGCAAATATCACGCAATGTAAACGGGCCCCGATAAAATTCATAATAGTTATTTATTAAATTTATGATTTCAGTAAATTACTTTTGTTCAATATTAATCCGAATAATAATGTCCGTTAAAGTTGTATTTTACTGTTTTAAATTTTTTTTTTTTTTCTGTTAAACTCTTAAAATTTAATTTATTTGGGGTTAAAAGAAGAAACATTCTAAATTAGTTTTACGAAAATTATAAAACCAAATATAATTTATATTCATGTACGCTGAAAATATATTTCTAACCGACTACATAATTTCAGTTGATTATTCTGAAATAATTAAACTAATAAGTTTGTGGTTTTGAGTATAAATTTCCTTGAAAATAATTGAAATTGTAAAACAAGTTGTTGTTAGATCTTTAATTGCATATAAAATGGTATAAGTTCGTTTTATTTTAATTTTGTTTTTAATGTTTATAAAGTCTTATTAAAACTATTCATAAATTTTTTTATAAATTCACACAGAAAAAAATATTATTTCTAAAGTTTCATGAGTTTTTTCTGAACTAAAATTGTAAATTTGAGTCCCAGTTTACATTGGTGGATGATACTCAATCGGTTAAACCACATCCAGCACGTAGTGGTATGACCTATGGGTTGGTGGAATCATTGGTCCATATTTCATCAAAAATGAAGAAAATCAGAATGTTACCGTCAATGTTAACCATTATCGAACCATGTTAATGGACTCTGTGCTTCCTGAAATTCAGGCGCATGGCCTCGGGGAGCACTGCTTTCAACAAGACGGCGCTACGAGCCATGCAGCCACAGCTGCCAGATAAGATTGGTCGAAAATCATAAAATTTTGAGGAAAAAATCGTCAAATTGACTAAGCCCAATCGTCACCAAAATCGTCATTGTAGAAAACCACTAGTTTTTAAAAAGTTTTGAAAAGAAATTGTTATTTTTAGTTTCCATTGCTAATACAATTTTCATATATTCTACTATACTATTTCATATATCTACTAACACAACCAAAAATTTTTCAAAAGTATTGTCATTCATAAGAAAATAAAGTAAAACCAAGAAATATCAAACACCTACTTTACACGGCGAAAATCCTGCTGAAGTGCTCAAGTCTGGGTTCACACTAGGGATGCCAATCGAGACTGATTTTTGAAAATCCCGGGATTTCGGGATCAATGTGTTTCTTTAAGATGCTATTTTTTTTTAATAAACAACACTTTTTGAATATTTAAAAGGTTTTATATACGTAAAATAAATTTTTAAAAATTAAAACCACAAAACAATTTATTTTATAGACTGGCCTCACCCATGATCAAACTGATCAGATTCTGAAAAAAGCTTAAAAAAATATACGCATCTCTTAGTTTTTCTAGATCAATTAATTTCGATTTTTTGACAGCAATTCCATTTTTAATGTGCATTAAGTTGTGACGGCATTAATACACTGCAAAGCTGAGTAAAAACCGTAACACTAAGTCGACTGCAGTGCAGTACACCTCCAGGGTGAGGGCGAGATTCATAATCAATAATTTAAATACGCTTGAAATTTATTTTAAAACAAAATGTTTTTACAAATTCTTCTTAAAACAGATTTCAAGTTTAAATAATTTATTTATGAATACGTCAAATAGTGTTTATTTATAAAAAAAATTATTTTATTTACCGTATGTTTTTTAAGCAAATTTTTTATTATTATTGGACCGGAGGAATATGAGCTATTTCATCAATATTACGACTTAATTGTTATAATTATATCAACTTTTATTCTTTAGTTTCTGCATAAAACTCTAATTGGATCTTGAATAATTTATATTTTTTGCTTTATATATAACAATTATTTCTTGATTTCTATATTTTGCATAAAAATAATCATTTTTATTTTGGTTTATGTCTTAAGCCAAAGCTGAACTTGCTAAACGTAATTGTAAAAAAGGCTTGAGATGTGAATCTTCAAATATCGTTTCTACTTAAAAAAATGGTTTTAATTAAGCAAAATACAAAAATTAAACTCAAAAATAAGAATTATTTGCAACAAAAAATATAACTCAAATATAGGTTTTAATAATATTTTTGTATATAATATAAAAAATCAATAAAAACAAACAGTTTTTTACATAAAAGTTGATATGTTAAAAATCCCGGGACTCATAAAAATAAATCCCGGGATTCGGGATTTATCAATTCCAAAAAATCCCGGGATTTCGGGATTCGGAATTTCCCGTTTGGCATCCCTAGTTCGCACTATGAAAGTTTTCTTTTAGAAAGTCTGGATTTATTGGTGATGGGAAGAGAGTAGAAAAGCATGTTCTCTTCACCTCTCACCAATAAACTCAGACTTCTTTAAAGAAAACTTTCATAGTGTGATCCCAGACTAAAGAAAGTGTTTGTTAACTGGATGTAATAAAACAGTTCTAACTGATCAAATTGAACTCTTAAAAAAAATCGTACATATTTAATATGATGAATAGCGAGGACATGAAAACTACTGATAATCGAATTAATAAAATTATCTAAGAATCTTAAATAAAATGACAAAAATCATATTAAAAACATTTGTTAATTTGTACCAAATTTTTCGATTGAAATATCGTCAAATTTAGGGCTTAAATCGTCCAATTGTCAATAGACCATTTTTGTGCCAAAAATCGTCAAAATTACGATAAGTCGTCAAATCTGGCAGCCGTGCATACAGCGCACAAAACAATAACCTTTTTGAGAAATCATTTTGGTGAGTAATTTAATTCACGTTTTTCTACGGGAAATTTTCCATCTAGATCGCGAGATATCGCACCTTTGGACTATTTTCTCCGGGGATATGTAAAGTCTGAGGGCTTCAGGAATATAAGCCAGCTACATTTGCCGCTTTAGATGCCAACATTAGTCTTGTTATTCGATAGATATCACTCACTGTGCTCGAACGAGTCGCCCAAAATTGGACCTCCCGAATGGACCACCTCAGACGTAGTCATGGCCAATATTTCCATGATATAATTTTCATACAGTAAATACCATAAATTGTCCTTTTAACGGATAATAAAAATATCAAGTTCACTTTAAAATTTATGTTTTATTTTACATTACATATAAATAAAACACCACGATGAGTCGCCCAATATATAGGGGTGTTTTCATGTGTTGTATTAATATTTCTCTATTATTTTTTTTTTTTTTTTTTTTTTTTTTTTTATTATTCCTACACTAAATTATATATTTCATGAAGCTTTTTGATGGATATTAAAAAAAAAAATTTTTTTTTTGAAATTATCGCTAAACTTTCTTACCATTTGATACCAAACACCACAGTATGTACCAAAAACTTTTCGAGAGTGAACACTTTCCAGAACTTGTGGCCAATCCTGAACCCGGCAAAACAAAATTATCAGCCTGACCCGCGATGTCAATCGAAAACTTAAGCGAGCGACAACAAGTCACTCATTATCGTAGTCTTAAGTGACCCACTAACTATGGACTTGTTGGTCTTCCGGGCTTACGTTTCTAATGTAATACATTTTTTCCATTGCCAAATGACAATATTGTCACATCAAATGTTCCACAAATTAAACGCTAGTTTGAAAGCTAAATATACATATAGTAATATTTAAATAGTCAAAAGTGGACCGATATTATAAAAATTTCGTAAAACGATTTATGTCGCAAAAAAATCATTTTTGAGCCAAATTTTATTGAAATTCCAACGCAAAAAAATAGTTTACGTTCACAGAGACTATTCCGGAAAGAAGTTTGTATATGGGCCATGTGAATTATGAAACTATTTTCACAATTCTCAGTAGACTTTAGGTCTTTATGATAATTCAGACGTATATACATATGTACCAAATTTCATTAGATTAGTTTTATAATTGCTACGTGTACCTTGTGCACAAGTTTACATGGACAGACAACCAGCCAGCCAGTCGAAAGAACGGACATCGTTAAATCAACTCAGAAACTTATTTTGAATTGATCGTTATACTAAAAGGCTTAGGACCCAGTGCTATTTTAATAATTTAATATCTTATATTAATGTCTTCCAATATATTCTAGTTTATTATATTTATTAACAGGCAGCTGAATACGTTTTTGGACAATAATCCGCTACTCTATAAATTTAATAGTTTCAGGAAACATTAAATTTGTAGAACTTTAACAGTTTTAACTTAAATTCTCCTGGCAAAAATAAATAAAATTTTTTTTATAATGTTTTTTTTTCTTATTATCATTAAAAATCCTTATATTACTTATCCAGCTAGCTGAGTTTGATTCTTAAGGATAAAGTTGTTAGCTTAAGGCTTATATAAAGCCTTAAAACTGTATGTTTAAGTTCAGCTGGCTGAATAACTACTTTTAAAGTTTTTTGTATAAATGACAGTGATTCAGCTAGCTGAATATAATTTAATTTACGGTTCATTTTGTTTTTCTCAATTATGAGCAGTGTTGCCACTTTGTGGGTAATTACCCGAATTTGGTGTGAATTTTTACACTCGTGAGTAGAGCGTGGGTAATTTCTTTGAGTTGTAGATCAGGTGTAATTTAATTTACGGTTAATTTCGTTTTTCTCAATAATGAGCAGTGTTGCCACTTTGTGGGTAATTACCCGAATTTGGTGCAATTTCTACACTCGTGAGTAGAGCATGGGTAATTTCTTTGAGGTGTAGATCAGGTGTAATTTGAAATGCTTTTATTTTAAAACAAATAATAAAAGGATGTGATTTAAGTGATAAAATGTATACCATTTAAGTAATTGTTGATCTAAAAAATTTACATTATATGCAACCAAAGTCACTGATTATTTAAAAAGAGGTTTCCATAGTTCAAGCCCAAGATTGATAGTGATTGGCGCCAGATTGACGCTTAGATTTCAAGAAATATTAGCTTCATAGAGCCTAAAGTTTAGTGGAAAAAGAAGGTATTTATATTAAAAACCAACTGGAGGCAGATGTTTCCAATATTACAAAAAGTTATGAATTTTGTGTTTGCTTTAACATTTAAAATGCTTACGTTAAAAAATATTTACCGCCCTAAACATTTGTCAAACTGATTTAAGAAACAGACTGTCATCTGAAACCATAACCGGAATTTTATTTACAAAATAAAGTATACAATGAAAAATGAACATTTTGAACCTTTCCTAGATAAATGGAAGTAGAACTTATTTTTTTAAGTTTTTATTTAATTTATTCGGGATTTTTGATGTTATTGCTTGTTAAATTTTTTTCAATTACTATATGAATCGTAATAATATGACTAAAAATGATATTATTTATATAAATAGGAGTTTGTATTGATACATGAAACACATGCAAATATTTGTTGTAGTATATCGATCGACGTGGAATCAGAATCTGAGTTGTTAGTCCGGCTGGCTGATTGTCTGTCCATGTAGGCCATCTGCTCAAAGTACATGCCGCAATTTTAAAGATAATTTAATAAAATTTGGTTTATACGTTTTTTGAAAATTTTGAGAATCCGATCTTCGAGGTCCGATCTATAACTTCACATAGGCCCCATACGAACTGTTTTCCTAAGAAGGTCTTTATGCCCATAAGCCATCTGATATGGTGATATTTGGACAAAATTAGGCCCAAATATATTTTGTTTCAACTTAAATTATCTTACGAAATAAATTTTGGGATCAGTCCATATATGACCATGGCTCCCGCACAAATACCACAAATTTCTAATTTGCTCCTTTTTGCAAAAAAATTTTTTTTTATAATTAAACGTTAATTCGATATCAGGTGTAATTTAATTTAAATTGGGTAATTTTGCGTCATTTCAAGTAAAGTTTTAAATTTTGCTGGTGATAACACTGATTATTAGTAACATTTTTTAAGCTTTGGCCAGCTGAATTTGTTTTTAAACTAATATTATGTTTGTCTTACTTGGTTTAATTGGAAATAAATATTATTTTTCACTTAAAAAACTAAAACAATTAAAGAAATTTCTTTTAAACTAAGAACTTTCCTTTAATTATCCAACGGGTTATACAATTCTCCTACCATATGTGATATAGTTTAAAATTTTGTAAATATTTAACAGATCTAAAGAAAAGCAAAAGAAAAAAAGTTATGCTCATAATATTTTATCGTACCACTGTGCTTTGTGTGTTAAATAAACGGTTAGACAATGAACATTTAATAAACATTTGGTACGACAAGTTTTTTCTTATTTTAATACTTAAAACACTTTGTTTATAATTAAATACCATTAGGTTGTATAACAAAAGTACCCCTTTGGTACCATTTTAGAAAAATCCTCCATACTCAGCACTGTTTTATGAAAACCTTTACGTTTTTATTTTTGTTATTTTCCTTGCTTTTTAATGTTCTATATACTCGCAAAATAAATTTTTCATTTTTCGTTTAATGCTTACATGGGCTCGCACAGATACACACACACACATACGTAAACTTACATAAGAAAATGAACAACAAATCAAAAAAAAAAAAAAAGAAATCCTTCCTTGAAAAGTCAACCAAAAAATAGAGGCAATATAAAACTCATGCATACACAGGGAAACACATACGATATTGAACGCACAAACACATACGTTATTAAATACACAACCTCGAACAATTCCACATACAAACAGCATCAGTCAAGACCATATATAACACATACTTTACAACTCAATGGTGCCCAGCGGGTAAAAACATAAGGCCTTCATTTTTGTAGTCCTCTTTGAAAAGCAATGGCGTTTTGTCCGAAAAAATTAATTAAACATTTCTGATGTCTGTTAAAAATTCTAACTTAACTTTAGATTTAGTTCCAGGTCTTTCTCACAAAATTTTGCGATCGATTCTATTAACGCTGCAGAAACAAGGGAATAGACAAGATCTTTTAAAAGTCTTTTAGAACATTTAAAAGCACTAAAAGTAGAAACCTCGATCCCAATTGCACGCAGCACAGTTCATAGTTTTTTGCAGAATAATCTCATCATGCTTGGAAGAATTGTGTGCCCGTATTGCATATGTTTCCTAAAATATTTCAATGTGGCTAGACAGATTTTTACTACACTAGGGTCCGCTAAGGCCAATACATGTATGATGTAAACTAGCATTTAACCCGCTACTTCGATAGCGTCTCCTTATCTTTCGTGGATATATTTTAGCGCGTAAGTTTATGTTGCATTCCCTCAGGAACTTGCATTCTTAATTTTATGTTTCTAGGTCCAATGTTAGCGGAAATTCAAAAAGTACCAGTAAAGAACAAAAAAGTACGAAAAAGCCCCTTTTACAGATTCTCATTCACTCAGTACATTGCATGCTTAATTTTATGTTTTTAGGTCCAATATTAACGAAAATTTAAAAGGACCAGAAAAAGTACCAAAAATGTCCCTCTAACAGATTCTCATTTACTGAGGACCTTGGATGTTTAATTTTATGTTTTTAGAACCAATACCAACGGGAATTCGAAAAGTACTAGTTGAAGAACAAACAAGTACCAAAAAATCCCTCTTACAGACTCTCATTCACTCAGGACCTTCCATGTTTAATTTTATGTTTCTAGGTCTAATACTTATGGAAATTCAAAAAGTACCATTTAAAGAATTAAAAGTACCAAAAAGTTCCCTAATATATTCTTATCCACTCAGGACATTGCATGCAAAAAGCTAAAGAAAGAAATTAAATTTCCCCTATTTCCCCTTTTTGGTACTATTTTTCTGCCCATTGAAGCAACAAAAATTTCAATTTTGTAGTGGGAGCCCATAATTTAATACGTATATGTCAATGAATGGAAAAAAATATTTTGTAAAAAAGTACCAAAAATAGTTATGGTTTGTTTTCACCTCCTCAACGTCCGAATTTCGAAGAAGTAGCATATATGTATTTGTATTTTTAAGATTAGTTTCAAATGTGATATCACCTTCATTTCTACGTTTATGGGCTAAAAAGATAGATGGGGTGACAAAAAAGTACCAAAATATAGGCTCCGTAAAAGGGGCGAACTTCAAAATGTACCAGACACCTGTCCGCTTGTTTTCTAGAGAATACATTAAATTTTTGTATCTCTTTTATTTTTGGACAGGGACCGAAAATAACAGTTATTTTGAAATTTTAAAACAAAAAAAGCATAGTATACCATATTGATCCTTATGAACTTTTCAATGATAAAATATAATTATTTTTAAAGTTTTTATTTTTTTTGCTCGAAGAAATAAAAATCAAATAATAATTGTTATTTTTGTTCAAATAATTAAAAATCAAAATAACTGTTATTTTTGATCGAAACAATAAAAATAAAAAAAAAACTGTTATCATCTGACTTTTATGAAAAAAGAAATACCTGTTACGGTCCCCGGTTTTGGAGATATAAAGTTACCGAAGTTACCCGTTTTACCCATTTTTGCCACCTAAACATTCGATTTTCGAAGAATCCAACCTCTGGTCCATGTCTCAAGTTTTTAGCTTTAGGCGTTTAGGCTGTGCAGTAGTGAATCAGTTCACCATTCAGTAACGTTACAATTTTATACATATAGATTACTTGGACCCCTTTCCAATATGAAAAGCTTACTTTGTAAAGTCTTGAGTTTAAAGGAGGGAAGGGAAAAAGAACGGAGAGACTCTGATATAGTGTGAGTTCCGAAACGTCATTCGCTATGCAACTGAACAAAGTCAGCCATTTCTAAACACAACCATTAAAGCATTGACTATGTCATACGTGTCATAAATATTGACTATGTCATACGCGAAAACAAGGAGCAAAAAAGGAAGCAAATTAAAATTTGCTTGTGAGAAAGGATTCTTATATATATACATTTGGTCCTTTTACTTTTGCAGTACTTTAAAAAAATTATCTTTAATTTATATTTTTTTTATTGTAAATTTCGAACGCTATTACCAGAAGTAGGGAAAATTCCCTTTATGTTGTTTTTTTCTTTACTAAAAAAAAAAATCCATCTGAATGGAAAAATTTATCTATTCGTACTTAAATCAAGCCGAAGCTGTGTCAGCAGTAAGTTAAGTATGTACTTCTTTTAATTAAGTACAAAATTCTTGATTCAAATACGGATTATTCAAGTGCCCCGTCCTTAGAATAATCCGAAAACGGAATTGATTTAAGAAAAATTGAAATGAAAATTTAAGAACTTCTAAGTTTTTTAAGTCCCGAACTCGTACATGAAATAATCCGAAAGTAAATTTGATTCTAACCTAAACCCTTACCCCAAAAAACCCGAGAGTGGGAGAGAGAATATTATTATACCCTCCACCACCACTAGTGGTGAATGAGGGTATACTAAGTTTGTCGTTCCATGTGAAACTTTTTCATTATACAGCTAAGTCCCCATAAAGTATATATATTCTGCCTCCCTGAGTAATTCTAATCGATTTAGCATGTAAGTCTGTCAGTCCGTCTATTGAAAACACGCTCACTTTCAAAAGACTCAAAAGAAAAGAACAAACTTGGCGTCAAATTGGTTGTAGTTACCCTAAGCAGTTTGGGATTGAAATCAGCAAAATCAGTTCAGTAGGATCAGTGCTATGAATCAAAATATGATATCACCATCCTTAAAAATGGATAATTTTTTTTTTACAAAAATGGTAGAATAATGCACGGATTGATAAAAAATTTTGAACAAATTCGTTTTATACGACTGGAAATCATCGTATTAAATTTCATTACGATCGGTCCATAATATACCCTGGGCTCCATATAAGCCCTGCTACCTGAAAAACAGTTAAGTACGCCTACAACGGTAGTAAATAATGCCATCATAATAAATTTTGGTATGTAATAGTTTCTTAAGACTAGAAATCACACTGGTTAATTTCGTGATGATCGGTCGATAAAGTATAATAGGCCCCATATAAAGACCACTCCCGGAAAACAGTTAAGTACACCTAAAACCGTAATAAATAATGCTATCATAATACAATTTAATATGTCACAGTTTTATAAGACAATAAATCACAATGGAAAATTTCGTGAAGATCGGTCTATAATTAACTCTAGGTCCCATATAAAGCCTTATCTCGGAAAACAGTTAAGTACGCCTAAAACCCTAAAAAATAACGCTATCATAATAAAATTTAGTACTTCCCAGTTTTATAGGACTAGAAATCACACTGCCTTATTTCGTGTCCATAATTATCCATAGGCCCGAGATAAAGTCCGCTCTGGGAAATTAATTAAACCGTATCAGATATAAATATTGCGGTAAATTTTGTTCCAGCTTAGCTTCATATGGGCATAAAAAATTTCATGAAGTTTTGTGATATACGATCCATAATTTACCTTAGAGCCCATATAAGCAGACTTCTGAAATTCACTGCAAACGCTTAAACTAATATCACTGCTGTATGGAAATTGATTTTAATTATGTTTTTTAATACCAGAAATCTCTCTACAGAATATTGGGATGATTCATCGATAATTTACCATGGGTCCAAAATAAATTCCCTTCCTGAAAATGATATTAGTTCTGCCAAACTGTTACGAATCATGATATTTCACTCAATCTAGTTCAAATTTCTTAATAAGAAATGCATTAAACATTCCGATTGTCGGATAACAACTTAATATAGGTGGTCTAAACAGCAAACGTCCGTTTTTATAAAGACTAATTATTAATATATATGTACATATCATATAATAGAGCCCACTCTTGAAATATTCGAAATGTCGGTGAAGGGTATCAAAGATTCGGCACAGCCGAATATATCACTCTAACTTGTTTTTTTACTTACCCGGTACACATATTTATTTTACTTTTATTGTACTGCCGCCTCTGTTTGCAAAGGATTTCTGAATTGGTTAACGCCAGCATCATGCATATGGTGAACAATTAATCGACTTTTTTTTATTCGATTTAACTATAAATCGATATTTGGCATTTTTGACTTATTCGATTAAACAAATAAAATTTTAAAATTAATCGATTAATCGAATAATTCAAAATCCAGAAATTTTATAAATTAAGAGATTAAAAGATTTAATTTTTTGTGCTTAATTCCCTTTTTTAATAATTGATAACAAATACTGAAATTTATTGTTGGAGGATAAGCTGTTCCTAAGCGCATTTCACTGGTTGCTTAGTAGGTAATTCTCATTCCCTCTGTATTCTTGTTTGCTGATAGCTTTGGCTTTTCTAAAATTATTTAGGAGAACGTTTCCTGATGATCTGGCCTAAGCAACCAGTGAAATGCGCATAGGAACAGCTTATCCTCCAACAATAAATTTCAGTATTTGTTATCAATTATTAAAAAAGGGAATTAAGCACAACAAACAAAATCTTTTAATAAATAATAGTATTCCCACAAACAACTTTTTTCAATAATTTTAGAAAAAATTGGTACTTGAGTTAATAAACATTATTAATTACAAATATTTTAATATGTTATTAACAAAAAAAAAAAAACAAAACAAACGTAACAATTTATACTACACAGAAAAAAGTGTTTTATCAATTAAAAAAATGGTTTAAAAAGTATTTAAATTTAATTAATGTGATAATTGAATCAATTATTTTTTTTGTTGAAAGAAAATTAAAAATTTAATTTTAATTTAATTATAATTTGAGTTGTTTTGAAATAAATTTTTAATTAAAATTTTAATTAAATAACAAAAAATCTTAATTCACTTTTTTCGTTTAAAATAAAATAATTTAAACATGTAGAATTGTTGTTGGGAATTGTCAATATTTATTTAAATAAATTAACATATTGTTTGAAATGGCAAAGTTTTTGATCACTTGTTTAATGAAAATTATTATTGAAAATATTTTTTCAAAATATTAAAATTTTTGGTAATCAATATAATCATTTTGGTAATATGTGCAAAGTCAACAACTATTTTGCTTAATATTATGAATTTGGAATGAATTTGGTGATGGAGAAATTTAATATTTTTTTCTGTGTAATTGACCAAACCTTTACAATGATAAAAAATAAAACATGTATTGAGGTCATATAATTTTATATATACAAACAATTAAACAGATCTTTTAAAATAATCTTTTAAAAAATAACATGTTGTTTAAATGTTTTGCTTTACGTGGAAGCCACACGATCAAGGTGTGTCTTTCCTTTTAATTTGCTATACTCTCTCGGTTTTTTTAGTAACCCCCTTACACTTTTTAACCCTTTGACTGTCACCAAACAAAAACATTTTTTAGAGCGTACGTCCACGTACATAATCTAGTAAAAATGACATGCATCACATATGATACACGGACCAATACTTCAAATATATATTATTGAAGCGTTCTATGCATCACATACGATTCATGCCATTTTAATTCTTTAATATCTATCTATTCGATTTTCGGTATTGTTTTAGCACTGAAGTAAATACGCGTGTAGAGTAAAATACTGGGAATCCCATTTTTTCATTTGTTGTTGCCTTGCAGTACAACATAGAAGCATTTCTTTGTCAGTATCAATCTGTTAGTGAAGTATAGTGCCTTACCTTGCTATAATACAATTCATAAAAATTAACCTTTATTTTTGTTATATTTTTAACGTTTTTCAACATGAATAAAGTTTATTTTCTTTGCAAAAAAAATATTTTTATCCTGGAAATTTGCAGTGTTCTCCCATACAAATATTCAGGTCTTATATGAAAAAAAACATTGTCTACCCGCCCAGGCGTTAAATAACTTTACTTTTCATAAGTTCATACAAAACTTTGTTAAAGGAAATAAGACAAATTGTGTATCACATATGATGCGCAAGCGTATCAATCATGACACCTGTGCATCATATGTGATACATTGGACACTCAAAGGATTAAATTTACCACGAGATTGCTGTGAATTTTACCTTAACATTTGTTTGACCACAAATTAACTTTGGCGCATTCTTTATAAAAAATGCGAGGGCGGATCAATAAGTCCATTACTTTTCGAACTTCCCTCGTAGTTATATGAAATTCAACAGTGCTCCCATCAAGTACCACCTGTTGATAGACTATTGTCAAGTTTTGAGCAAGTTCCGTCATTTGCTTTGCGTTAAACAGCTGTTCAAAACATACAACCGCGTGGATTTTTTTAAAAATGGAAAAAAGTGAATTTCGAGTGCTCATTAAATATTATTTTTTGCGAAAAAAAACCCTCAATCAGACCAAGGAAAAGCTTGATAAATACTATGGGGACTCTGCACCATCGATTACAATGGTAAAAAAGTGGTTTACTGACGTTCGTTGTGGTCGCACAAGTACAAATGACGCTGAACGTTCTGGACTATATTTTTTGGAACGGATACACGTTGGACTAAGTGTATTGAGCTAAAAGGAGATTATGTTGAAAAATAATTTTTTTTTTTCTAAAACAAACTGTATTTCATTCAAAAAGTCACGGTCTTATTGATCCGCCCTCGTATATTTCTTAAAAAATAATGTGCTTTATTAAAAAAAAATTGTGTTCTAAAAAATTCATGTGCTTGTTTTTACAAAATACTTTAAGTCATGCTATTATTTTGAGCTGTTTCTTCGTTAGGGGCGTTTTTAAAATGAAATGGACTATACAATTGAGTGCAGCATGTGAAACAGCTATCAATTCAAACAAGTTTTGACAAGCAGTTTTTGTGATCAACTTAAAAGTGATTTATTGAACGTGTGGCTCCAGGGTTAAAAATATATTTTTGCATTTGTTTCAATAATAAGTAAAAATTAACGGATTACTGAATTATTACAGTATTACAGTTTTTTCTGTAAGCAGTACGCCCATGAATGTGAATTTCTCACTAAATATGATTGTTTTATTTTAATTCCAACGGACACATGCATTTGGTTTGTTTATTTGACTTAAAACTTTAAAAAATTATACATTTGACAGAAAAACCATATATGTGTTGTTATTCGATTAATCGGCATATATTCGTCGATTAATCCTTAACTCAAAATCAGAAATTTTAAATTAATCGAACAATTAATCGTCTAAAATTGTTCGATAAGTCGAACAAGAATTAATCGGCTGAACGCCCTAATCATGCCCGAAATGGGTTTCGTAATCATTCTACTTTGAAAATTTGATGTATTCAATTTAATAATTTTAACAAATAGAATTTGGTGATTTTTGCTTTTTATTTAAATTTTTAAATATGTAAAAAATTCAATTCCCACCTCAGTCACGAATAAAAAATTATCAATAAATTTTAATTCATTTCATGTTGTAAAATTTCTTTCTTCATAAAAATAATTAAATGAAAATTAAATTCAATTAACTTAAGCCTGATTAATATCAATATTTGGATTAAAAACCATTAACAGTTCAATAAAATAACCACAATACTAATTATTGTTAACAGCTAAGGCACGAGCTATGTTTGCATTTGTCCTTCAAGTTGTGCTGAAAAAGGTCAACAAGAAAAAGAAAGACAAAAGCATGAAAAACAAAAATGTACTTTGGATTTCAAGAAGAATTCTTGACAAAAAGGACGAGAAATAGAAGTAAGGAAGAACATGTAAATCAATTAAAATAGATAGTCAATCATTCAAAGCAAATTTCGATCTAAAGCTGGGATCACACGATTGCCGCTAATGCACCAATATGACACAATTTTGATTGTGCTTCATTGACGCACAATAATGAAATTGCCCTAATAAAATATTCTGAAATCACACGATTGCCCTGTTTTATACAAATTTAATTGCCGCTAGTTGGTACAAAGCGATATGGGTACAATAATTGCCACATCATAATCACACGATTGTTCTTACTTGTGTCAACTGCGAAAACAGTTGTTGTGGTAGCTTTTTTATTTGGTTGAAAGTTCTAGTTGGCTTGTTCATTAAAAAAAGAAAATTCTATCATACAGGTATTCAAACAAGGTTTTGTTGAATAGTTTTATTTAAAATTTTTTAAGTTAAATATATGAAATTTCAAAAATAAAACAAAGTAAAATTCTATTTTAAATATAGAAAGAAAGAGAGAATATTTATATTCAAAAATAAATTCGCTTTAAAGAATTTCAATACATTTTGCTCCGTTTTCCTGTATATATTCTTTTATATTGTCCTGAACAGCTATTGCACTAATTTAAAAAAAAAAATTTGGGAATACAAAATTTATTATTAATTTATTTTTTAATGACTTGCTAAATTCCCAATTTTTATTTTTGATAAATTAAATTTTTATTTTTAATTAATTCCTACTAAACGAAACACACAATAGTAACTTTATTAAAAAAGGTAAATATTGGCGCGTATTGAGTTGTTTAATTGCCGCACAAGAACCCAATAAAAATTGGTACATTTTTGTCATTTTTATTGACGCGCATTTACATATCAAGTAGTCACACGATTGCCGCACCAGGGTTGCATTTTATTGGTAAAAGTAAGCACAATATTTCCCTCGGTTGGTACATGAGGCATTTGATTGTGCAGTCACACGATTGGGGTATTAAAAAGTGTGAAAATTGGTGCATTGCGGCAATCGTGTGATCCCAACTTAACAAGTTAAAATACCATTTGGTTTAAAGATTGATGTTTGACTATTGACGTCATCCGTCTTCAATGGCGGTATGAGTAAAACGGCGAACCCATATGAAGAGATTGTGTTTTTACAATCGAAAATAGTCAGGGCAACCTGTCCGTGAAAGCCTGGGTTCAATTCCCAGCTCAGTCAAGAATGAAAAAATTATCAATAAATTTTAATTCATTTTATGTTG
Organism: Pollenia amentaria; assembly: GCA_943735925.1. Classification (NCBI taxonomy): domain Eukaryota; kingdom Metazoa; phylum Arthropoda; class Insecta; order Diptera; family Polleniidae; genus Pollenia; species Pollenia amentaria. The sequence continues at coordinate 30,388,918 of OX031007.1, forward strand.
TAAAATTTCTTTCTTCATAAAAATAATTTAATGAAAATTATATTCAATTAACTTAAGCCTGATTAAAAATATCAAAGTTTGGATTAAAAAATAATTTAAGATTGGAAAGAAAGGACTTGAGACAGCAAAATAAGACCTATTAGAAGGCCCTTTTGTTTGCACTTTTTCCTGCTGAATATACATGTATATGAAATAACATATAAGAGTATAGAAATATATATATGTATACTTATGTATATAAGTATATTAAGCTTAAACAAAAACCTTACAAGCAACTTTTACTCTATAACAGCAAAATCGCACACTTTTACACACATCCCCACCCTAAGAAAAGCACTTACGCACACGTGTACACACACACACACACACACACACACGCGAAAATTCAACAAATAATGCTTGGCAGAGCGACTGGTTTCTGGGATGAAGAAACTAAAGACCCCAGATGTATTAATCAGTTGTGGGCAATCCATGTCTTCTTCTACTTATGGTCATAAACAAACAACTTCCATTAAGGCCGCATCTTCTGTTACTCGTAAATCTCTACTATTTTCAGTTGCACAAAACACTCAATACCGCTGCTATTTCCTCTGGTGGTGTTGTTGGATGGTGATGGTACTTCTCACAACTATTAAATACCATCATAATTTAATCACTTCTTTTAAACGAGAAATGAACTGAAAAAATATTGTATGTGTTACGGGTGAATTGCAATCAGCTTGAATAATGGAAGGGAAAAACTGTTGTAAGACGTGTAATGGAAAATTGAGAAATAAATTAATATTTTATATAGATATATTTTTTAATAGCTGAATTTCTTAATAAAAATGTAATAACTAATTGAGAGCGTATTATGGTGATGGGAATTTCTTTTCTTTAAAGTAACAATTTTGCCACCAGTTAAACAAAAAGTTATGCGTATAGAAACTAGCTTTACAACAACAAGAAATTGCAGTGTTTTTATCAAAAATAAAAATTGGGAATTACCACGCCATTAATAAATGAATTAATTAATAATAAATTTTGCATTCACGAAAATAACTTTTGATAATAAATTTTCATGTGCCCGGCAAATATAAACTAAAATGGCAAGTGGCTTTATTAAGCAATTTGTTTATTTCTAATTTTGTTTTTTTTTCTTTTTAGCCTCTTGCAATTACCATTTGAGTTGGAAAAACCAGAAAATTGTAGGGGAATGTAAGAACGATAAATTCAATATTAATTGTTGTGGCTTTGTTGAAGCTTTGATATTGTTACAAGTAAGACCTGAGTGTTTAAAATTCTTATGCACTTTATGAACTTATTTGTATCATATTTTAAGGTTTTCTAAAGCCTTTGGAAAAAGTTTCCTGAAGAGTTGGTTTAAGCAACTAGAAAAGATTCGCACTTAAACTAGCTTTACAACAACAATAAATTTCAGTGTTTTTATCAAAAATAAAAATCGGAAATTAATCACGCCATTAATAACTGAATTCATTTTTAATAAATTTTGTATATCCGAAAATAACCTTTGATAAAAAGTTACACAGGTTTCGATTCAAAATTATTTAAACCTATAAAAATTACAGAAAACATATTCAGCCCTATCGTGAAAAATAAGTGGAATTTTTGTTTCCCTGAAATTTTTATTCTCCTCGAAGGCAAAAATGGTATCGTGAAACTTCCGTGAACAATTTTTCGCGCTAGCAGTTCTCAGTGAATGTAAGAAAGAAGAAATATTAACCTAACGTTTACATTTGCCAGTACTGGCAAGACAGTAAGAAAATACATATTAGTTGCCAAAAACACTACTTGCTGTCTTCGGGACGTAGGCCTCCAGACAGTAGTTAAGACAGTTCACTTTTAAAAAAATGTTCTAACGTGAATGTCGCAGTGCAAGTTCTAGCTAAACGTGTTATCTATGACAGCATATATAACCCTTAAGTAAAACATGCAAAACCAAAGCATAATTTATAAATTTTCTTTTAATTGTTGATTTTTTTTTTACTTTTGCGAACAAAACTTCAAATTACTGTCAGCAAATGTCAAATCACTGTTCATTTTACTGTCTGCAAAATTTGCAAGACAGTAGACAAGACAGTTGGAAAAGTGTACATGTATTAGTGAAAAAGTTTGCATGTATTGCAACTGTTTTGCCAGTACTGGCAAATGTAAACACCGTGTAAAAAACATTAAAAAAATGTTTTGTTCAAAAATATACTCGTATATTTTAAAGAAAAGTTAAAAAAAAAACAAATTAAAATATATTGTATTGGAGTGATTGCAGCGCATTAGCTTATTGCGCTTTTATGTAGTAAAATAATTTCTAAAATTCTGCCCCCACGTCTTTGAAAAGCTTCATAACTCCTCAGGCAATCGACCTGTGTTTTGCATTTTGTTGAACAATATACATATAAGTCTGTGTCTCTTTTAACGGATCTTGAGCTTTCAATTAATTTTTTAAACTTTAATATTCGAATTATGAGAAGAATTACTTCCATTAATGTTTTGTTCCCCAGCACAAATAAAGTGAGAAATTCAAAGGGAGAAGTGAACAAATTACGAGGGAAAAAATTTTTCACGATAAGGGGCATTTTTCCCGCGAACATTTTTTTACGTTATTATTCTCCTTTAAATTAATATTTTCTTGGTAGTTTTTCATGATCGCAAATACGTGGAAGGGGAAAAATTTACGAGGGAAAAATTATTCACGACTAAAAACAGTAGTGGCAAAAGTTGGCGGCAAGTTATTTCGTCATAAAAAATAGTCCGGTTATGACAGCCCTCGCTAATTTGAGAATCATTGGATGGGTGCCATTTGCAACGTTTCAAAGCAAATAAGCGATACTTTACGAAAATGATTTCACAGAGCCTCTATACAAACGATCCCTGGAACAGGACTGAATTTCTCAAAAAAAAAAGAAAAAAAAAAATTATTAACAGAAGAAATTCCACGAATTTTTTTGTGGTGGTAGGGACAAAATGGGTCATATCTCCCATATAAATTCTTTCACTGGCAAAAATGTGAAGAAGATATTCGTATCTAGAGAAAATTTAAAACGAATAGATTTCCGTAATGGGCAGTAGCATAAAAATTGCATAAAAATCAGTATAACAAGTTAGAGTGCTATATTCGGCTGTGCCGAATCTTTGATACCCTCCACTGACAGGAGTGGGCTCTTAATGATAAATTCATATATATTATTAACTAATCTTCTAATTTGACTAATTTAATAGCATTATTTATTACGGCTTTAGGCGTACGTAACGGTTTTCCGGGAGTAGGGTTTATTTGGGACATAGTGTAAATTATGACCCGATCTTCAAAAAATTTTACATTGTGAATTGTGGTCATACAAAACTGTGACGTACCAAATTTAAGTATGCTTGCGTTAGTTATTGCGGTTTTAGGCGAACTAAACTGTTTTCCGCGGGAAGGGTTTATATGTGGCCTATGGTCAATTATGGACCGATCTTCACTAAATTTACCAGTACGATTATAGTTATATAAAGCAAATTCGTGCAAAATTTGTGTCCTTCCGTGCATTATTCCACCATTTATGTTAGTTTCTGTATCAAAAATATAAATTTTTTTAGGGTGGTGGTTCCACATTTTGATTCATAGTTCTGATCCTACCAAACCGATACTGCTGGATTTTAATCCCAAACTGCTTAGGATAACTACAAGAAATTTGAGACCAAGTTTGTTCTTTTATTTGGCGTTTTTCGAAAGTGAGCGTGTTTTTAACAGACGGACAGACGGACAGACAGACTTACATGGCTAAATAGACTTAGAATTACTCAAGGAGCCAGAACATATATACTTTATGCTGTCTTAGATGTATAAAAAAAAGTTTCACACGGAATGACAAACTTAGTATACCCTCATTCACCACAGTGGTGGTGGAGAGTATAAAAAGGCAAAAATGTCTCGTTTTAAAGTCAAGACCTTTAACAAAATTTCTTAAGGGTATTTACAGAAAGAGCCATCGCTTTCATTAACTTTATTTATTTTTCTTATTTATTTACTTTATTATAACTTTAGTATAAAGATCACAAAATAATATCAAATTATTTTCTTGTTCAGTCATATCATGTCCGTCTGAGTGTTTAAAATATTAATGTAAACCTTATGACACATTCAGCACTCAGCATTGTAGTGTAATGGAACTTATCACCCGACCTGGTATATTCTTAAAATAAAATAATTTTAGCGAACATGCGAGTTAAGTTTCATCTTCCTTTTAAGACTTGTTTAGACTCTGTTTCAGGGGGAATATTTGTAAGACTGTTGAAAAGAATTATGGATAGGATTCAAATATTACATTGCTAGAGGTACATATATATATTAGGGCGGGTCGATTTAAAAATCGCCCAAGTGACAAGGAAAATCGTATTCTAGGGATCAAAATAAGAAACTTTACCCAAGGAACCATACCTTTAAAATTAATTCTGATGTTCCTTATTTTGACCCAAAGGTCAAATTTTGAAACATACCACTTCCACCCATTTAAAGGGCACCAATCGATTCTAAATGTATAACCGACCCCAATAACTTTGGAGGGCGGACCCACCCTTGCCACTTGGGGAATTTTTAAATCGACCCGCCCTAGTCTATATATTTGTTATCAATTTTTTTTTAAAGAAAAATATGGAAGGAAAACATCTGGCAGGTATTGGTTACGTATGAGTATTATTTAATTCCCATTTATTAACATGCATACGCCATGTCGTACAACTAATAAATCAAACTTTTCAAAAAGTAATAAGCGAAAAAAATAAGACTTTTTGTAAAAGTAGGGCTTTTTTTGAGGAAAGTCGTGTAAAATTAGGCCTTTTTCTAAAATTCTTGGCTTGTTGTAGAATAGAGTAAGTTTTTGTAAAAAAAAATAGATTTTTATAATTACTCTAACTTTCTTGAAAATATGTAGTGAAAGTGTACGGACTTTTGAAGAAAGTTCCTTTTTTTTAGGATATAGTCACTTTTAGTGAAAAAAATTTCACTTTCTGTGAAAAAAGACAGTTTTAGTGAACTTAACTTAATTAAAAAAAAGCTGTAAACGTTAAAATATGCAAAAATATGACTAACAAATCGATGCTAAAATTCATAGAAAGCTCTAAAACGGATAAATATATTGTTTTTGCCTTCTTTGGTCGCACAAGGAAAAACATGTAATTGCATATTTATGGTTTCCTTGATTATTATTATTATTATTATTATTATTATTTAAGACAATCTAAGGGATCCATTACTAATTTATAAGCTAACCCTATAAAATTCTGTACAATTTTATTCACTTGGTTAACATATTTTAATAAAATTTAATAATGAATCGATACCTTCTACTATCAATCAATCATCATCAAAAAGTATTGTGTAATCAGTTATCGTGACGTATACGTAATATTTATTAATCATATCAAATATCGTTCATACGATAGGATAACTTTTTAACTTACAAACAATATAATAATAAGGCTGGATTTTTGAGATCTCAGCTAAACCAGGTTTAGTTAATCTGAAAACAAATTTCTGCCACCATTAAAAAGTTTTTATACAATATTGTGACGGAAAAGCTTAGTTTTGCTTAACATGTTGAACTTTATTGAAATAATAAAAAAAAATTAAATTTTGCCGGAAAAATCCGAGATTCAGCGTACGCTAAACTAAGTTTAAACTTAATCCACATCTTCAAAACCCGGCCTCAGTGTTTTAAAACGCCAAAGGTTTTGAAAGATTTTTAAGTGTTTTTGTACAAGATTGTTGTTGAACAGGAAGAATTGTGGAAGTAACAAAGGGACCTTTTTACCTTCGGTGAAGGGTTACAAATTAAATCGTTTAGTTTATATAAAAAGATTTTGTTTGTTGTGCTTAATTCCCTTTTCTTAGTAATTGATAAAACAAATACTGAAATTTATTGTTGAAGGATAAGCTGTTCCTATGCGCATTTCACTGGTTGCTTAGGCCAGATCATCAGGAAACGTTCTCCTAAATAATTTTAGAAAAGCCAAAGCTATCAGCAAACAAAACTACAGAGGGAATGAGAATTACCTACAAACGCTCAAAAAGTCTTTTTTGCAACGATATCAAAGCTTAAACAAAATACCAAACAATAAATCACCGATAAGTTTATCTTTTCTTACATTCCCCACTACAATTATTTGGAGTTGGGGTAAAGAAAAAACATATTAAAAACAAATATAAAGTGCTTTTATTGTTTTAGCAAGAAATCAAAATAAAAACATGTTGCCAGTTCAGTTTTTTATGCACGTGCACCCGCAAAAATTTATTATCAAAGTTGTTTTTGGGAATACTATTATTTATTAAAAGATTTTGTTTGTTGTGCTTTATTCTAGTTAAATAGTTTATTTCTAAGTCACTAGCGCCAAGTTCTAATACGAGTCTAAGCTGTCTTGGGCTGCTTTTTGCCGGTTGAAGCCTTTTTCGGAAAATGATTTGTTGGAAGACTACGAAACAGCAATAATAAATTTTCATTACTCTCTTTAGGTGCTAAGGTTTGTGCCGATTTCCGCCAAATTCTTTTTTGAATAGTAGCATATTTCATGATTATAAATAAATAAGAGCGTCAAACGTTATTTTAATCCATTTTTCGCCGCACCAAATAAACTGACAATATAATAACGAAATAAGATTTTAAGTAGCTGACAATATAATAACGAAATAAGATTTTAAGTAGCTGACAGAAAAAAAGCATTGCAACAACATAAAAAAAACTATGATCTGTGTAATCACCGGTCGGCAAAAAATGGGTTAAATATGAAGATTCTATAATCAAAAAACCCAAACCGATTTTTGATCTGCTAAATAAGATTTTCCAGCCAGGTGGTATTGAATTCGCGTTCAAAAGGTATGTTGCGTATAAACTGAATAAAACTGAGAGGTTTTTCCTAAAAAAAACACGACTTGGCTCAGTAAGACACTTTTATCCTTCTTTTTAGCTCGATTGTTTGTATTTATATTTTAGATGATTTTATCATAAAGAACTTATGACAACTAATTAATACCCCCATTCTTCACTTTATCAACTGAGTGCGACAGTGAAGAATTTTTTTTTTAGATTTGCCTTCTAGGTGTTCACTTTAATATCACTTGATGTGTATGCATTTGGCTTCTAAAATTGTTTTAAGGTTTAGTAAACTCTCATAATAGTAGTATATACCACATGACAGCGTTTAAACTGTAAAAAATGCCAAAAGCTGTCTTACTTAGTTTGATACTTGTTTATTTTTCTATTTTTTTTTGTGTTTTTGTTTTGTTTTGTTTTTCTATTTTGCTAAAGCATGAGCTTACAAATTAAGATCCTGCCTAGGGTCTACTTAAAGCGTACCTTTGGTTACCCACATTTGCCTACCAACAACATTTATAACATTGTTGTTGTTGTTGTTGGTTTAGGCAGTTGTCTTCATCATCACTATCATCGGCATCATCAACAATGTATGCATCGTTGTAGTATTCTGCTTGTAGTTCCTGCAGTGATGATAAAATTGAAAACCAAAAAAATGAGAACCAAGTCCACATTCAACTAAATCCATTCATTTAAAATACTTTCGAATAGTGAGTTGTTGTTTAGAAAATACAGCATCTTGCTCATACAAATACACTTGCTTAAAAATAAACACTAAAACATACTCGTATTCAGGGATATTCATGTAAAAAAATATGCGAGGTTAGATGAAAAAATTGTTTGGTAAACGGGTTCTATCTAAGGCAATAGATAGTGCTTCTTTTACACATGATTTGTGCTTCTAAAAAGTTGCTTAAGGGCAAAAAAAAAAAAACCACTCAAATGGCTTGGCAAACATTTATTTTGTTTGAAAATCAATAGATTTTTCCAATTCTATATCTAAAAGCATATCCAAAAATTTAAAAAAATTACCACGCTTAGTAATTTTCATGTTCATACGACTATGAAAACTTTCAGCACAATTACTAGTCCTCATGGATTCTTTGTATACCGTAAAATTTTCAGGTTTTTCCTAAAAGAAAAAAAAAAAAAAAACGTTAAACAACATAAAATTTTATTTCGTTTATACTGTATTTACAAAAATTTAAGCCCACTTACTTTTTTATGCACTGATTATTGAAATATTTTATAAAAGGACTGAAGAAGCTTTCATTTGTATTCTCTGTGAAATAATTTTCACCCATAGCCTCTTCTTGTAGTATATGGTAAGCAACCACAATGTTATTTGGTTTCAGTAACGGCTAGAACAAAAATTTAGAATATAACGCTTTGGCATTTTTATTTCTGTTTAATTTTCTTAGAAAGTTTGGTATTCTGGATGCTTTACGACGAATAGCATTAGTATAGTGAAACCAGCATCCGATCAGTTTTACATTTGGATATACACATTTCAAAGCATTGCGTAAACTAGTCTCGAAATCAGTAATTATTGAATTTGGTTTGAAGTCCAATACATTTGATTTTAAATATTTCATAAGGTGAATGTAAGCTTCCTGTGACTTTGATGATAACAGCACATATATAAATGGATACGCCTGAAAGATAAAATTGTGATTAAATTCTGTTTACATTACATTAAAATTATAATTTATTACGTGATCTGCGTTAACTGTATGTATTATAAGCAATTGCTTAAACTCCTTGGAAAATGGAACAATACCAAAAGTTCCATCAATGATATAGTTTTTGGTTTCCGAGCTGTTCATTTGTTTCATAACATTCACAATAGTTGGTGATATAAACACAGAATATGCAAAATTTTCTTCTATAACAGTGTCTAAATAGAATTTTTCTTTGTTATCATATTTAGACATACTGAACTGTTTTTTAACTTCATCATGTTTAAAAATTTCAATTATTTCTTCGAAACTTGTCGGTGGTTTCGGATATTTTTTATGTTTAATTTCAAATAAATGTCTACGCATTGATCCATATTCCACTAAGTTTGCCGCTTTTTTATTTCTTTTACATTGTTCGTCAAATATCTCACGTACAGCACATCTTTTTTATAGTGCATTTTTGACCTCACTTTTTATGGAATTTATAAGTTTAAATTTTTCATAGAGTTCATTTTGTGGCCCATGCTCATGAACCTGACTGGAGGTTTTAAGTTTTCGGCAAAGAATCGCGTTATTGTTATCAATTGCAACATCTACTTTACATTTCACATTATAACAATAATGATATTTCATATTATTATTAGTATATTTATATTTATATATTTGAGATTCGCTTTGTATATATAATAAATTACTATTACTTCTGAAACCTTGAATTATAGTATATTCACAAATTGTATCAACATTTTCCATTTTTAATTACTAACCACGTGAACTTTTATAAATTATGACAATACTATAAATCAATGTCATTGCCAAATGCATATTTAAAGAAAACAGGGTGACATGTATAATATAAGGTGGTGTGCATAAACGGCAATAAGGCAAAATTTGCTTTATTTCTCAATTGATAGGAAATAAGACAAATTTGTGTAATTTCACAGCTCATTGGGAAATAACACAAATATCGATATTTTTGAAATGAGTAATAAACAGAGAAGGAAAAAAAAAGCAAAAAACAAAGTGTTTACAGCAAAAAAAATATATAAAAAAAGCATAAAAATTTAGAAAAAAAAGCAGCAAAAAAAGCATTTTTATTTTTTTAATATAAACATTTAAATATAAAAAATTACAGTTATTCTATTTCTTCAGATTCGTGAAAACAGTTACAATAACCAATCATGTGGGCTTTTATATTTGTAAACGTCATTTTTCTTCGTCTTTCTGTTAAAAGTGAATTGTATAAGTAGAAACTTCTTTCCACGTCAACGGATGTTGTTGGAGCAAATTTATATTTCAAAATTTCATTTCGTCATCAGGTTTAGCACCAGTTTGAAGAATGCTGTTTATTTGTAAAATTTGTTTGAACCCCGGATTTCTTTGAAATACATAAATTTCTTCATATATATTTTTTCATGTAGATTCTCAAGAGCTTTTCGTACATTTGACACAATATTTACACTTTCGTGAATAGCTAACCCAACTGTTTGTAGCTTTTTTTATAGAAGACACAGTAATTGAAAAATTGTTTTTGATAAACGCAAGTTGGGAACTTAATCCGGGCAAGTTATATATTTCCTTGGCGTGCGCGATCGAATCTGAGTCTTCACTTTTCAGTTAAGAAATAACAGCCTTTACTTTATCAAGGTATTCTGCATAATGCATTGTGGCTTCTATCCAAGTACCCCAACGTGTAGGGCATGAGAACGGTGGAAGAGCCAAATTGGGATTCATTTGTAAAAACAACTGCTTTCTACGAGGAGCCTATGGAAATTATAATTTTAGTTTGTATGTGTGTAAATACGAGTTATTGAAAAATTAACTTAACAAAAACGGATTTGGTACAAGATATTAATTTATTTACATGCTGAAACTCTAAGCGCTGCATCAGTTACCATTAGCAATACTTTGCCGTATTGAATGCCTAGATTAAATTAAAAAAAAAACATAAAAAATAAAAAAAAAAAAATTATGAATCAAATATTCACTTACTCTCCCTTTTGAATGAGAGATAAAGCCATCATGGCCTTATCTCCCATGGTATTAAAGCACCCCCACGTTAAATCGGGCTCGAAACACATACCATACAGCCCTGCTGATGCAATATTAATTCTTGAAAAATTGTGTATGGATGAATTGTTGCAACAATCCTGTTCATGTTCTGTGAGAAATTAAACAAACAACTGTTTTTCTCACTTAACTGCATCTGTAACATTTTTGCGAGTAATAACTGTCACGTATGGAAATTTCTTGCCAATATACCGAAAAAGTGTGTCTATAAAATTTTTATGAGAAAGTTCCCATTTCGAACTGTCAAATAAACTCACTCTTAAAAACGGGATGAGAAAAATGTTTAACGCTAAAAAATAAATTAAAAATGCAAAATGAAATGACTATTAACACGGAAGAGATAAGTATTATGTTCTTGGCAGATTTTTTCATTGTTTAATTATTTTGCTTTTAAAATTTTTTAAAAATATACGAAAGTGTTCAAAGCAATTTGTTGATCAACAAACATTAAAGTCGTACTTTACATTTTTTGGTATAGTCGACGGTTGTGTTTTCGCCGCTGTCATTGAAAATTTTTTAATTTTAGTAAATGTTGGTCACCGTCAGCGATATGTTTGACTGGCATTCTCACATCTGCAATTTCTAATCGGCTTCGAGTAGAATATTCTGACATTTATAACGTAACGGTGGCTTCGAGTGGAATATTATGACATTTATAACGTAATGACGTAATCTCTTTTGATAGTTTTCGACATGAATTACAGACACACTTTTTTCTTACTTTTCGGGAAACGATGGAATATTTTGTTTCACATGTTTTCGATGCGAGAATTTCTCACCAAAGTTACAGAACATGGGTACAGTATAATGTTGCAATAATAAGGGATTGAAATAAATTGTCGTTAAAAAAATAATGTTTTTTTTTGTTTTTAATTTTAATGGTAGCCCGAAATTTACTCTTCAACAACTTTTCTCAACTAATTTAATTGCACCATACACAATACAGCAAACTGATACCTGGTACATCAGAATGATATCAAACTCTGTTTGACATCGCTACAGTAAAGCATAGAACTACACAAAGTAGCCATACACGACCAAACCAGTGGCACCAACACTTGATTACGTGTGCATGATGTAGTTGTGATGGGCCCCTTTATCCTACAAGGGCAGTCTTGGGTAAATGTGTGTATGACTGACTTCATAAATACAATGTTTTAATGCAGCTCTAAAAGGAATAGCTCAATAAACTGCACAACTTTTCTGTAGACAACTCCATGAGTTTATTATTGCATGACAACAGTATTCACTGCAGAAAAGTTGCGAAATTTGTGCATTTTTTTATTTGTGATGCCTTTTCAACGCATTTGTTTTTAGTGATTCTTTGCAATACTGGGAGTATGAAGTCATCATATTTTATGGTAATGATTCACAATAAACTCTCAAAGTTTAACAAAAATTTGGCATTTCTATCCCTGCGGGAAATTTGTGTCAATTGGTCCAGCAGACTGGTCCTGGGATTTGTGAAAATAGAACAAGTACAAAAAGAGAGAACTCCGGACCAGTGAAAGAAGAACCAATCATTTAACTGGTTTATGAAGAACCAAAAGGTAGAAAAAGTGATAAATTACAGTACAGTATTCACTGGTGGTGTAAAACAAGATTTATATCTAGGACTGGTTTTATTGAAATAATCAGGTATGTAATGGAAATCGAATTGGAAAACGAAACGATTTGAAAACGATAATATCGTTTTTAGAATCTTTTAAAATTGATTTCTTTTACATATTCCTCTTATTTCCAGTTGCTATTATTTTAAAATGTGTATTAAATGTGTTTATTGTACTGTATTTTGAACAAAAACTTAAGATTTTAATTCAGAAATTGATTTTTCAATCGCTCATCACATACCCGAATACTACATTGTATTGAAATAATACTACATTGTGGTAACTAACACTAAACACGTACATTGAGAAAAGATGTGTGACTTGTCATATGGTGGCTGTTAGATGTCAATTGACCCCCTCCAATCACAATCCCATGTAAAAGTGATAGATCACATTCATGTAAAGTGAACCGGTCGCTACCACCAAAGACCTGTCACGGGACTACTTTGGTGTCAGTTCGCTTCCTTATACACGCAGAAAAAAAAAATATTTTTAAAAATGGTCACCTCCAACAAAACTATTTTTAAAGAAAATTTTTTAACATATTATGTTTAATTTAACCATATTATTGTCACCGACAACCATATTTTTGTTAAATTGGTCCTCCATCAAGAAACCACAACCATTTTATGGTTGTCTTTAAACATGTTTTGGTTAAATATGACAATAATTTGTTTTTAAATTAACAATAGTATTTTCCTCTTTTCCAAGAGCTATGGTTGATAACCAACCATGCTATTATAAGTGTTAAACATGTTTTAGTTATTATTAACCAAAACGTGTTTGGAGGCAACCATAATATGGTTGCGCCTTCTTGATGGAGGACCAATTTACCAAAAATATAGTTGTCGGTGACAATAATATGGTTAAATTAAGCATATTATATTTAAAATTTTTTTTTTTAAATAGTTTTGTTGGAGGTGACCATTTTAAACATATTTTTTCTTTGGGTGTAGGGATGATAAAAACATCAACAATAACCCACTATGAAAAAGGCAAAATGACTATTTATTATCGCAAGTAAGAAGATTGTCTTTTATTAATAACTCGTCACTTCAAGAACTTTTACGTCTGCCTTCCTTAAAAGGCAAACACATCATACACACACACACATACACATGTTCGTATCTAACTGAATCTAATACAATCATATTATAGGCAAACATACCAAAACAACCAGATAAATATGTGTAAATCAAAACACAGTGGGTATCTGGGCCAAAAGAAGTGAAGTTTGAGGAAATATGGTCGGTCGCAATGTTCTAATGTGTCTATAGGATTGTTCGTATCTATGAGTAGGCTTCTGTGGGTTTGTTTGTGTTTCTTTCCAAAATTACTAGAGCAATTGCAAAGTGGTTGCTTGTTGAAGTCGGAAGACAAAGTTAAGTTTATATTGATAAATTAAATGTGTGTGTGTCTGTTTTTATCGCATGGATAACGTTTGAGGGTGGCGGGGGAATGTTCTCATTTTAAATGAATGTTAAAAAAAAGTGTACTAAAGCTTATAATTTGCTCGAGTAGTCATACAACGACAAATTTAATTGATTTTATTTAATTTTGTAAAAGTTTTTAAGTTGCACACCCTCCTCTTGTCTCTCTAATTTTTCTGTTTTCTTTTCTAATTAATTTATCTTAACGAAGTTGAACAAATTGTTTTCATTTCTATTTATTTTCTACAAGAAATATGGGATTTTATTAATCTGTGCTAATGTTGAATTGCATTTTTTTTTCTTTAAATTAATTATTTCGTTGGGATAAATGATGAAATCTTTACATGTAAATTATAAAACAGAAGGGTGGATGTATAATTTTTGAATTAATTTTAAATTTTGGTGAAAGTTCTGGATTGAAATGCTTTTTATATGATTAAAAGGCTAAATGGCTTTTTGAATCTTCTTAAGTTAGGGGATTTTCAATGTTGTTTGAAAGTATATGACCAAAATGAGCTGCTAATCGAAATTAAAAAATATGGTACGCGCTCGATATTCGCGACCAATTATAACCTAGACCAGTCGCAAAAACTGAATTTTCGCGATAACAGAGCCCAACATTTTATTTAAACTTTTATTGAAAAATTATGTGTTATTAGGTGTGTTCATACTAGCAGAAACTTGCAACGAGAGAGTAAATTTCAAATTTACAAAATTTTTCTCCCAGTTACTCAAAAAAATTTAAAAGTAAATAAACGCTTTACCAGCAAAAAATAGCAAGTTAGCCATATCGACACTAATTGGCTGTAAGATACGAGATTATTTCTTAATAAACTCAATACTTTTGAATATTATCTGCGCAAAAATATTGTTCTTTAATATAAAAAATATATTTTATATTATCAAAGTTGTTTTTGGGAATACTATTATTTATTAAAAGATTTTGTTTGTTGTGCTTAATTCCTTTTTTTAAATAATTGATAAAAAATACTGAAATTTATTGTTGAAGGATAAGCTGTTCCTATGCGCATTTTACTGGTTGCTTAGGCCAGATCATCAGGAAACGTTCTCCTAAATAATTTTAGAAAAGCCAAAGCTATCAGCAAACAAAACTACAGAGGGAATGAGAAAACTGTTCTACTTCTGACAATTCCGAATTCATATTCGGATACAGCGGACAATTTTACATAAAGATTGGGTGTCAGATTTATTTGGTCAAAAAACTGTCACGTAGTGTTATTGGTTCACTTGTAGCTCAAATTGGTACCCCAATAAAAATGTTTCTTATTTTGCGAAGCACTAATGGTACATTTTAAGAAGTAAGAACTCATTTATGCGCTACGCAATAAGACATACAGAGATGCAGTCAGGTAAGCGAGCAACTTCTTAATAAATTAAAAAAAATATATATAAAATGTGAAGAGCCGCGACATTCCCATCTTTTTTTTTAAATATTTTCAAAAACGTTAGACGGACTATGTATGTATTTAGTTTTTATGAAAGACAATAAAATTGCTAAAATAACCGCTAAAATGACAGAGTTACAGTGAACAAAATTTGAAAATTTATTAAAAAGGTTATGATTTTTTGCAATTTTGTTCTTTTGAAGGTTTTTTTTTTTAACTAAACAATTTTGAAACGGATTCAGCGTACAATTTTACATAAGGATTAGCGTCCGATTCATTTGGTCACAACTTTGTTGAAAATTTGTGACACAGTGTAATTGAAAGATCCTCGTTTTCTTACCGAATGAAATTTAGCAAAATAATTAAGTTCATGTTGTCCTCTTCACTCCATTCAGCATTAAATTTTAGTAAGACGTTCTAGGATTTTTTGATATTTGATTCTGTTACAAGAAATTGAACTACATTTTTAAGAGGGAAATTCTTTATTAATGAAAATTTTTTGGTTGTCGACATAAAAGTTAAACTTTTTTTTATAACATGATAGTGGTGGTTTTAAAAAAATCGCTAAAGCCGAGTTTAGCTTTTTCCAAAAGCCTTTAACTTTTTAAAAATACCTAACAAAATGCAAAAAAAATTATGACATTTTTAAATAACAACAAAAAAATCCTTAAAATAGTTGTTTGTTTTTTTTTAAACAATTGTTAAAGCAGGAAATATTTACAAGAAGAGTAAAATAAGCATCTTTAACACTCTTCTTACTAAATTCTACTTTCTTTTAAATGCTTCCTAAGTGTAATTGTTGACTCTCCTCCATTTTTCCTTGTGAATAGGTCTGTTAGCGAATTTATGTTTATTAAAGTTTCTTGACTTTAACATGAAACGTGTGATTTTTTTTTCTTTGTTACTGACATTCTTTGAAACCCTGTACAGAGCCCACAACTGCCAGTAGTTGACTTGGCAAAAAGTCACAATGGAATACGACTTTTTGGTGGGATTGTGTTTGAAACAAACATTAAGAACAGTGAAGAAAAATTAAGAACGTGAAAGAGAGTGAGAGAGTGGAAGGGGGTTATAGTTAGTGTAAGTGTTGGTGTAAGTTATGGGATTGTTTTGTTTTAACATGAAATGTTTATTTTTTTTCAACACCAAGAGTGGTAAATAAGGGTGTATTAGGCTTTTCATTCTTTTCATGTGTTACAATATAAAAAAAAGAAGTGTTTTAAGACCCCATTAAATTTATTCATTTTGGTTCCCTGATTAGTTCTAAGTCGATTTAGACATGTATGTCTCACCATTTATTTATCAAAAACAAGCTTTCTTCGAAAAGGTTAAACAAAAATATAAACATAATGATTTTAGTGTCAAATTATTTATCAAAATCTTGTCGACAGTTTTGGGCTTAAAAGTTCGAAATGTTGACCAACCTCCCTAAAAAAATTTTATATCTAATTTATTTACATAGTACAGTGCGAGCTCGATTTTTGCAACCCCCGATTATCGCAGCAGACAATATTTTTACATTTCAATCTTTATTACAGCAACTATTTTTAAAAAAAGAGTCTCATTTAGTGCAATATAATTTTATATTATTCATCTACAATAAGAGTTTTCATGATATCGCTTTAAAGTCTTGGAAAAAATTGGACTAGAATTTATTTAAACAACTTTCGTAAATTTGCCTAAAAAACTAACGCTGTTCAATTCTGCATTAACGAGTATATAGACAGATTTTTTTTTAATGTTTTCCGTTGTTTTTAACGCAAAATTCTTGGAATAATCTGAGTTAATTAATTAGTCATTTGGTTTTTTTTAGGAATTTATAAAAATTAATCATATTCTTATTACTTCGACCTTTTTCTATTAAATATTATAATTTCATATATTTTTCTCAAGAGATATGAGGGTAATAAGAAATGGATCAACAGGTTCAAAATAGTGAGGAACACGGTAATAAAATGAAAGGCAACAATTACATTTTTGATAAGATGCCGCAATGAGGGCATTATACCAAAATTCATCAAAGATTCCACTAAAAATATTTTCAAAATCTTCAAATCGGGAAATATGTTCAAGGATTACAAAATTGGTACAAAATTGGTACCTCATCCGCCATATTCTCCGGATTTAGCCCCCAGTGACTATCTCCTATTTCCGAACCTAAAGAAATGGCTTGGTGGAAAGAGATTTCGCTCCAATGATGAAATTATTGGTCAAACAAATGCTTATTTTATGGACCTTGAAAAATACTATTTTTTGGACGCGAAGTAAATGACGGAACTTGCTCAAAATTTGACAGTAGTCTACTAACAAGTGGTACTTGATGGGAGCAGTGTTGCATTTTATATAACTACGAGGGAAGTTCGAAAAGTCACGGACTTATTGATATGCCCTCGTATAAGAAGATCTCGTCATATTGATGAAATTTTGGAACCAAAAATTTATAAAACATTAACTTATGTACCTGGTTTTTCGGAAAGTTTAGAAAACTTAAATATATATGACAAAGGGAAATACAGAATGGCACATAAGGTGAATGAATAATAATGATGGGAGATTATTCACAAAAACTAAGAATAGATTACAAAAGTCGGATATGTCTCATGTAATTTATAAAATTCCTTGTGGTGGCAATGATAATGAACAATGTAGGAATATATTTGTAGGAACAACTGGGACACCACTGAAAACTAGATTAGCAGGACATTAACATGACCAAAAATATAGAAATTATAATTCAGCCCATGGAACGCCATTATCAACACATTGTTGGGATTTTAATCATTATCCTGATTTTGAGAACACATCTATTTTGAACATAGAAAATTTTAAGAAACGATATATCTATGTTAGAAATGTTACAGATATACATTAAATAAATTTATTATCAAAGTCGTTTTTATGAATACGAATATTTATTAAAAAATTTTATTTGTTGTGCTTAATTCCCTATTTTTATTATTGATAATACAACTGAAAATTTTTTGTTGGAGGATAAGCTGTTTCTATGCGCGTTTCACTGGATGCTTAGGCCAAATCATCAGGAAACGTTTTTCCCAAACAATTTTAGAAAAGCCAAAAATATCAGGTAATAAGGCTACAGAGGGAATGAGAATTACAAACACTCAAAATGTCCTACTCGCAACGATATAAAATCAGCAATAGCCTTATCAATTTCCCTTATGCCAAATCTAAGTGGTGTAGCTTTTTCGGAACGATGAACTGTGTCTCGACTAGTGCAAGCTAGCGGGACAAAGTTATTTCTTCACTTATTTCAATTGTTTATGTATATTCCAGGCATCTTAAGCTATTTTAAGAAATATAAAAAAAACCCATTTTTAAATAAATGATGTTGTTGTATTTTTTACATTAATAACCAGATTCTACCTTAATTTGGCATAAATATATATTTTACAAAAATTTTACACTCTTTAAAGTTTAAAATTAATGTAAAATTTGCTGGATTTTTCCATACATTTACAAATTACACCAAAAGTATACATACATATTTTTTATAAAAATATAAGATATAATAGGGTGCATACCTTTAACAGAATATTCCATAACAAAAAACCCGTTTCGCTTTGATACCAATTTTAAAATATGTTATTACAAGTGTGCATAAAATGCAACTGATTTGCTAATGAAAATTACCTCCCTTATAAGGGTTACTTTGACTCACTGTTAAGATACCTTTATGAGGTGATAAGCAAATTAATTCTTGGAATTCGTTGCATGGGGGGGGGGGGGGGAAGGGGGGGGGGGGTTACTTATAAGTCATTATCAGTGGCTCCTGGAAATTAGTTCACGAGTTTTGTCCCGCTAGCATGATCTAACCGTATCAATGGGTGTGGGTGGAAACTCGATTGATTTATCGTTTGCTATATTAGAGGCTTCTTTTTTCAATATCATTTATTGCTTATACGAGTTTTGCAAGTAGGGCTTAAAAAAACTGGTTATTTCTGGATCCACATGAATAGCGAAGTTCATGTGACGATGTCCGTCTGACAGTATGTCCGTGTGTATGTTGAAATGGGGGTTTCGGAGACCCCAGAAATGATGGACACGAGGTCATTACATACTTATTTCACATATAATTTGATATTAAAATTTAGCCAGACTAGTCCACAAATGGTTGAAAAATAAGCAAAAAATCACGACTGCCTCTAATTTTTACCCATAAATCTCTTATTTTATTCTATAAAGCTTTTCGTTTTGAAGTTTTCTTGTAATCTATTAATTTTTTTTTTTTAACCAAAATCGGTTTATAGATGACCGAGTTGTGAACAAATTCTTCCCAAAATATTGGTCTTAGCACCATAGTGTCCATACAATATCAGCTAGGAGGACCAAAATTCTCCCGGATATATTTTAAATATAAAGAGTATTTAATACTCTTTATAAAAACTCTTCGGGAGTTTTTTCTCTTCTCCCATTTTTCCTATTTAAATTCAATTGTAAGAATTGGAAAAGCGATAAAACTTCCGGGGAATATTTATTCATAATTGGGCTGATTAAAAAAAAAAAAAAATGGCCTCCCGAATTTACGGTTTTTTATGATAGGGTACAAAACAATCTAGATGGAAAAGTTTGAGCTCAAATATTCCTTATATACACAGAAAAAATTTTTAAATTTCTCCTATCACCAAATTTGTTCTAAATTCAAAATATCAAGCAAACTAGTTGTTGATTTTGCACCTTTTACCAAAATGATTATATTGATTACTAAAAATTTTAAAATTTTGAAAAAATATTTTCAATAAATGATATTTTTAATTTTAATTAAAAAAGTGATCAAAAAACTTTGAAATTTTAAACAATGTGTTAATTTATTTAAATAAATATTGACAATTCCCAACAACAATTCTACATGTTTAAATTATTTTATTTTAAACGAAAAAAATCAATTAAGATTTTTTGTTATTTAATTAAAATTTTAATTGAAAATTTATTTCAAAACAACTAAAATGTTAATTAAATCAAAATTAAATTTTTAAATTTTTTCAGCTAAAAAAATTATTGATTCAATTATCACATTAATTAAATAAAAATACTTTTTAAACCATTTTTTTAATTGATAAAACACTTTTTTCTGTGTATGAGATTTGTCTGGGGTTTAAATACGCGAAATCGGCCTATTATTTCACCTATCGCCCTTATATACATGCTTCCGAAATAAGGAGTTTTACCCCATAAACTTGGTTATGGGCATATAGAACTCGGCACAGCCGAATAAAGTACGTGTTATTTAATAGCGAAGTTTATTTAATTTTGAAATGGGGTTTCCGAACACCACAGATATGAAGGGGAATTGGTTTGTGCAATATTAAGTCACATATGATCTCTTAAAGTTTGCTATTTAAATTCAGCCTGATCGGTCACCAAAGAAAGGGCTTAGATATGTGCAAAAAATCACGTCTGCCTTTAACAAATTAACCCATTAGTGGACGAAGTTCCCTGGCTGCTTTGATTTTTTATTTTTTACCAATTTTTAATAAAAATGAGCTCATAAATTCGGTTCAAAAACATTTTATTCCAAAAAACTTATAGTTTAAAAGTTATCGACCGTCCCTTAAAATGGGACACTGCGCTGTAGGTACACTGGGCGTATGATTAATTTTTTTAAGCATTCTTTTGGGTGTAGCTCTCTTTCACATTTCTTGCAAATAAAGTTTGTTTTTTCCGCAATATCCACATCGTTTAGCGGCTTTTAAATATTCAAGTAGGGGGTTTCTGCCATCATCTCGTGTATCTGCCGTTACTTTTTAGTGCGCGAAACTCTTATAAATGGGGTAACATAAGTTTCAAGTAGGATGTAGCAAGATTTCGGCGAAAAATAAGAAGATACCAACATGTCGGATCATTGGGACTTAACTTCTAAATCAGCATTCATCCATTAACGACTGAAGCATCAAAGATAAATGCAAAGATTTCCCGCCACCATTTATTTTGACTGATTCGCGAGCTGTAGACTGCAACTAATTGATCCATCTTATCAACACCTCCCATGCCCAAATTATATCGATGAAGGTCTTTTGGTTGGGAAATATTTACAGCACCCCTTCCTCCTCAAACTGTCTTAAAATATTCTCGGAGAAAAATTGTTCAACAAATTATGTCGGAGTTTTTCATAACTGAGCCTCAGCACTTTGTGGAATCATTGTACATTCCATATTTATATTATATAATGGTTCAACTTTTCCCAACAATTTGAACTCGTGTTTGCCTCTTTGTTTGATTCGCAGGAAATGCGCGTTAATTTCTCTAGTGGTTCATCATCACTCTCATTCCATTCACTATCTTCCTGCAATACTTCAAATGCTGTAGATAATAGTTTTGGACCGAGATTATTAAGATATGTCTCATCGCTTTCATCGGTATCTTGATCAGTATCGGCTCCTTCTAATGGTGAAATCCCGTCAACGTCAACGTCAACGTCATTGAAATAATTGTCGCCAAGGGCATCCAATTCATTCAATGTTTCAGAAACTGCAAGTCTATATATGAAAAAATTTTTACTCAATCATCGTATTACAATTGTACTACGGACGCAGTGTCCCTTTAAGGGGACGTTGTACTCAAAGTCTCTTTATGCACAGGGCATACCATTTTGTCATAATTTTTTTATATCAATTGAATCATTACACTTTTTGACAAATAACAACACACAACAAATAACACTTATTTACGTAATATTTCGTTTATTCTAATTTTTCTTACCCGGCTCGAGATGTTTGTTTTTTCACAAATTGGTTTTCCATATTTGGCATAACACAACACACAAATCGCAATAATTGAAATAAGTGAAATAACACGTGATCTGGCAGTGACGGTTTTGTCAACTTGTTATTTAAAAATTAAAATTTTTGAAATTGCTACAGTAGAAAATTCAAGCGTCCCTTATAAGGAACTCTGCGCACCAATGAGTTAAATGTTATTATTTTTTTTTCTTCTATATATCTGGAGAAAGGTACGAGCCAAAGTTTCGAAATTAGGTACAAGCATCCCGGTTATCAACACACAACATCCGACCAAATGTAGTGGGATTGGTGAAGTGGGATAGGTATTTCCCGTAAAAATACATTTTAGATTTCTGTATGTCTGGAGAACGGCAACAGCCAAAGTTTCCTAATTAGGTTAAGGCATCTTGGTTATTAATGCACAAGCTCCAAAGAAATGGGCGTGGCAAAAATATATTTATTTATATAACTTTCTGTTCCTATCGCACCACGGTGAAAGGCATATAAGATTCGGCTTAGCCGAATATAGCACTTTTACTGTTTTTGCTGCTACTCCTCCGACTTTGTTGGTACTGGGTGGGTATCTAAAAGTAGAAGGAAATTACAACGTTTTTTGTTTGGCCGTTGTTGTTGTTTATTTTTTTTTAGTAAAGCGATGAACAGAACATCAGAAAGACAAGAGATCTGTAGTCTAAAAGGAAAACAAATTAATTAAATGAAATCAAAATTACAATGTGTAGTAGTTACTTTCAGTCATTCATTTATTCATTTGCTTGTTTGTACTTTCATTCCTTCATTTTTCTTTTTTTTTTACTCATTGAAATGAATGTTAGTTATTCTATATGTATGTTTTATTTCTGACAGACCTCCTAAGGTCTTTCCGATTGCTTAGACGTATGTGTGAAAGTGTAAGTGAGTGTGTTTTTATTTCGGTGAGTGTATGTGTTTGTAATGATGTTCTAAACGTGTACATTTAATTAAGTTCGTTTCACAACATTAACATTTTTGTTGTTGCTTTTTGCTGCCCCTGTGTTGTAGTTTTAATGTCAAAAATATATCGGGGCAATTGAACGTATTGAACGCCATATGATATTTTAATTGGATTAAACGAAAAACGAATACAGAATTTGACAAACAGAAGAAAACAAAAATAGTCAGTTTTTTTTGTTAAAAAGGAAAAATATAAGTATGAGAAAAAGAATAAGTTATGTACGAGGTCAGGCTTAAAAGCTGTGTATGACATGCACAAAATAATGTTTTTATTTTTTGTTATTTAAAATAATAGATTTAATATTAAACTTGTTGATTCGTATGTTAATTGTATTCGTAATAGTTTAAAATATTTATAAATTTTAATCTTTCTTTGCGTAAAGCCAAGCAAAGCACCTTATAGCTTGAGTTCAATGGCAGCCCACACGAGGACAGCTCACTTGGTTCCTTATAGCGGTTCCTTTGTGATACCCTTAGTCAGTGACAAGAGTCAGCCAGTATTCACCAGGCTATTCTCCAGAAGTCCCTGCAGCTTCAAACCACCCAGATTCTCTTCATGGTCTCCACTAAATTCTGCATAATTAATTTTTTTTTTTGCTATTAAATTTATTCGAGATATATGATAGAGATAGTATACATATGTATATCGAAAATCGTCTTAGCAGGACTCTGTAGCTTTCCTAGCTCCACTGTGGCATTAAAATCGACTCGGACCAATTTCTCGGCTATTCAGTGCAGCCCCCAAACGACTCGGAAGGATTTTTCGAGAATGTAAACAGCAGACCAAACGATAGCGACTAGATTTTAAAATCTTTTACCGATAGGTTTTTACCAACATGTCATTACCGCATGAGCTTTCGCGCAATACGTTAGTGTTATCGTTCGTTAATTGCATTCAGATTTCAATGGCACGCACCGGACTGACTGTTCAGGTAGTGGTCTCGGGAAGGGATATCCAGAAAATCCCACCAAAGGGCTGATTTTTCACAAATTGTAGGAGAATTCGGCCTGAGGGACGTCCTCAGTGCTGTTGCTACTCAACGGATGCAGCTAGATATATTTCCAAAAGAAGCGGAGGTTGGATAGCTCCAGCTCTCTAAACAAGGGGCGATTGTATAATTTTGCTGGATCATGCACTCAAATTGCTACCTGGGTGTGCTGGTTGCTGTCACACTCAATGGCGTTTGCTAAACGCATTGTTTGTCACCCAGTGGATAAGATCCCCCATGGAGGAGAGATGTGCGCCAGGAAGCCATGTAAATCTTTTTTACATCTGTCCGTGAGAGTTAAGGATATTTCACCTTCTGGCATTGCATCCTCTGAGGAGATCAGGTGCAGCCAATACCTGGCAGTAATTTGAAGTTCGGCAGTGATTCAAAATTAACAGATTTCTTGAGATCTCACCATCCATAATGAGCGTGGCTAAACAGATATCCTATTAGGTACTACGGGAATTAGTTGCTCTTGGTGATTCGGCACCAGACTGACAATTGGTGAGCGGTGTTTTTGTGCTTCTGATAAGTTGTGTGAGAAATATATTTTTTGGTATAATCAAAATGGGTGATGATGATGAGTTGTATAAATGAAGTCAGGCTCTTGCTGGATGAAGGCGATAGACGGTGGTAATTGGTGAATGAACCTAGTAACTGGTAAGTAAATGTAGTATAGAAAGACCGGTTAAAGATCAGTGAACGGAAAGGTATCGAGGATGAGTATGAGTGGAGTTGGTTGGTCAGGAGGATATGATGATCATCTAGTAGTTCGTTTTACCAAATCGGGCTGTGCGCTCGAAAATCTGACGCGATTCGCAATGGGCTGTATAACAGGCTGCTGGAGACAGGGTATATCAAGGACTATTATATTTAGTAGCGTTGTTTTTCTTTCTGGCTCGATGTAACCTTCAACTATTTCAAATGCTTTCGATCTTTATTTTCTTCCTTTTTATCTTCTTAATCTTCTTTTATTACCTAGGGCGTCACATACTGGTCTCTAGATGACGGTGTGAAGACTACCCTCACACCAGCCTTTCGTCCTAACCTAACCTAACGCTCTTTATAGAAAATCTTAAAAAATCGTTGCGTCGCATTACAAATGAAAATGGTTCTTATTCTGTAAAGAGTATCAATTTGGTTTTTATAAATTATCCAGCGGGAAGAAGAAGAAGTACGGATGCGTACTGCTTCATCATGGTGCGATAAGAACAGAAAGTTACATAAATAAATAAAAAATTTGCCACGCCCATTTATTCAGTTCCGCCCACATTTTGTCGGATATTGTGCATTAATAACCAAGATGCCTGAACCTAATTTGAAAACTTTGGCTGTATGGAGTGGAGCGAGCAGGCTCTATATCTATTTTACACACGTTATCATTGCGGGGTAGGCCTTCCACTCTCGCTTCTTTCGCCATAGATTCTGAAAGTCATTCAAATAAATTGCTCTTAGAAGACTTTCCGGAGAAAGGTGATTTTATAGCGCGATCCGAATTCTTTGGATTTTGCTTTGGCAAGAAACAAATAATCGTACTCATTTTCTTCTTCCTTCTCATAGCAGGGAATGTGGAATGTGTATCTTATCTTTTATACGGAATAACCGAAGCCTTTCATGAGGCATTCTTGCGCAGTTAGTTCAAAATGGTAATAGAATCCAAAAAATGTCTAAACAGGCCTTTAATAAGTCCTGAAGAAAACGTGTTCTGAGTTTTCCCGCTGTAAAATTCTGCAAAAGAAAAAAAATTATTTTCATTTAAAGTTGGAATTTTTTCTATATCTATAATAATATTGGAGCACATGTAACAACAGACCGTCGATTTTACTCATTGAAAGGTTAATCGAAAAACGAATTCTGTCAAATTAACAAAGTGTTTTTTGTTGTCTATTTTTTTTTCTTTTGTTTTTGCTTTTGTTTTAGAAAGATCATCGAATTGGAAACAAACAAAGAGTTAATTATGCACATTCCTTGTAATGGTTTTAATTATATCGATTGCGTATTTAACTTTATTTATTTATTTAGACATGTGTATTTGTATTAAGTAAAAAAATGCGTTTGTCTATTTCTAAAAGAGATTCAATATGTATGTATGTGTTTGTGCTAAGTCAATAAAAGTTTATATAATGGCCATGTTAATAGTCATTAATCTAGGTGAACGCTTACAACAAATTGTTTTTTTTTTGTTTTGTTTCTAGTTTCTATTCTAATTAGGGGTTTCCTTTCAACTTTTTACTTCCCGGTAAAGCGGAAAACAGTTTTAATGTTTTCGTTTTAAAGAATTTGTGTTTTTATAGAAATTGGATTAAAAAAATTTAAATATTTTAAAGGGTTTGTGTAAAATAACTGCAACTCGTAATACTTTTCGAACTTGCCGTAGTCCCCAAAAATTAATATCTAAAAGCCTCCTTACTCTTATGTAAATGTTGCCCACACGTTTACTTTGCATGTCATAGGGTGTTGAAATACGTTTAAAAAAATAAAAATTTGCCAAGATACTCGTAACGATGGTTTAAAAAAGACATTCAATAAAGTTTAGCTTTTGTAATTTTTCGTTTTGTATCTTTAATATTGTATTTAAAAAATAAAAATGGTTTATGTGTTTGTTTCTTTGTTCGTACCCTATAGACTGTTAAACTACTGAACAGAGTTTTCTGACAATTTTATGGTATTTTTCTGATTAACCGGCTCTTAGCATTAGCTATAAATATTTGTAAATTTATCTTTAAAAATTTAGCTATAAAAGTTTGTAAATCAAGTGGGCGTGGCAACAGCTGCAAAGCAGTCTACAAACTTTAGTGCTGCCAACTATTCATATGTCAGTAAACCACTTTTTTACCATTGAAATCGATGGTGCAGAGTCCCCATAGTATTTATCAAGCTTTTCCTTGGTTTTATTGACGGTTTTTTTTCGCAAAAATAATGTTTAATGAGCACTCGAAATTCACTTTTTTCCATTTTTAAAAAAATCCACGAGGTTGTATGTTTTGAACAGCTGTTAAACGCAAAGTAAATGAGGGAACTTCCTCAAAATTTGACAGTAGTCTATTAACAGGTGGTACTTGATGGAAGCAGTGTTGCATTTTATATAACTACGAGGGAAGTTCGAATAGTCATGGACTTGTTGATTCGCCCTCGTAACGATGGTTTAAAAAAAGACTTTCAATAAAGTTAAGCTTTTGTAATTTTTGCGTTTTCTATTTTCAATATTGTATTAAAAAAAGAAAATTCGTTTATGTGTTTGTTTCTTTGTTCGTACCTGAACAGAGTTTCCTGTAAATTACACTTAAAAATGGTGCAAAAACACATCCCAAGATTACAGCTGCAAAGCAGTCTACAAACTTTAGTACTGCCATTTATTAATATGTAGATGACAGCACCAAGAACAGCACACAAAAATAAATACACCAACGTAATAATGTGAATGTCGCCATGTAGATGGCTGTTTAGAGAACGGTTGCAGTAAAAGATTCCAAATTTGGAGTAAATGGTTTGGCTAACTATACAAAACATTTGTCAAAAATAAAGCTAAAGTGGAAAAGGGAAATGCTTACTAATTTTATTTTAATGAGAGTAGCAAGGCGAACTGGATTGTACTGCTAAGACCTCGAGTACGCCCATAAACACAAACAATCATAAAACTCTTCAACAGCTGATACGTAAAAACGAAGAAAAATTCTATGTTTATCAGCTTCATCCGCAACTCAGCATTACGTTTATTTAAGAGTACCTGTTTATACGCAGAAAAAATTCTCCAAAATTGTTCACCAATTAAAGCATTAATTGGTCAGTTTTAAATAAAAATTAATCAAGTGAATTAAACGTTTAATCAAGTAAATTAAACGTTTAATCAAGTGAACTACGCACTTAATTGATTCTATCAACTTGTTTGCTAGTGCAAATTTTATTAATTTTTTAATTAGGCAGGGTTCTACAGATGGAGATTAAGTTTACACTTAGTTTAACGTAGTTTAAAACTCGGATTTTTTCGGCGTAATATAAAATTTTTTTTATTACTTCATTTAAGATCAATATTTTAAGCAAAACTTAGCTGTTCTGTCAAAATGTTGTATACCAACTTGGTAATGGCGGCTAAAATCTGTTTTCAGATTAACTAAACATAGTTTAACTGAGATCTCAAAAATCCAGCATAAATATCACACATTTTTTAATTAAAATCAATTTTTATTTTTTTCTCTGTACATAAGCTTTGTAAGGAAAACGGAACAGTTGATCCGCAGCATATGTGTACAAAGAAAAAATTCTCCAAAATTGCTCACCAATTAAAGCATTAATCAAAAATTAAATAAGTTTTAATTAAAAATTTAATCAAGTGAATTAAACGTTTAATCAAGTGAATTAAACTTTAAATCAAGTGAATTAAACGTTTAATTGATACAACTATGTAATTTATTGAATTTATTTTTTAATTAATATCACACAATTTTTAATTGAAATCAATTTTTATTTTTTTCTGTCTACGTTTACTTAAGAGTAGCGAGGTCTTCAAGATTTTACAAAGACTGTATTCGGGCAATGCAAGTCTATTTAATAAGATTGCTATATTATAGGCGAGAGAGACAAGAGAAAGCTACTACTCAGATTCATGTACTGTCAATGCGTTTTGCTTTTTAAGTTGTACTGTCAAAAACGCACACATGCGTACAAACAACTAAACATAAAGAACACGTCGTCAACAATAAAACTTGTTATGCGTGAACGCCAAAGTTATTTCAAAGACGAATAACTAAAAATCTTATAAGTAAGGCTTGCATTGTCTGAACACAGACAAACTATGTGTAAGGGGAACAATTTTAAATTAAATATCTGCGAAATTCCCAAATTCAATTTTCGTTAACAGACTTTATTTTTGAAACAATCTGGACTAATGGTTCCAGCAACTGGGAAAATATACCGAAATGTGTTTTTGCTGGATAAAATTAAAGCTCTTCACTGTCATTGGATTGCAAATTATGAACTTAAAATTACAAGGAAAATATCGACTTAATAACGTTTATCTGTATATTTAAAAGCAAGATTAAGTATTTTTTTCTTGCTAATTGTCTGTATTTTTGCTAAAAACAAAAAATTACCAGCCTTCAATTCCCAAGAAATTGAAAATAATTGAATTTTCGGGGAAATACGGGACAAGAATAACGGAAAGAAAAAATCTATTACTGTTTTGTATTGCCATTAAGTTCTTGTTTCTATTTTGTTACTTTGTTTTATTAAAATCGAAAACATTCTACTAATTAATTATTTTTTTTTCTTTGTTAGATTTTCGTACGTTTATTGAATTATAACAGACATTCTAATTTAGCTTTCAAAAGAAAAGAAAATAGATGTTTGCTGAATCGGCAAAAGATAATATTTAAATCAGCAGTGTTGGCTACGACATTAACAGAATATGAGGCTAAATGGTTCGTACAGTGGGTGGTAATTTAAAGGTTGTTAAAAGGGAATTTATGGTATTCCGTGTTTATTTTAGTTTTATCTTTGTTTTATACGCTTCTGATTTCATGTTGAATATAGTTGCACAGTAATTCGCTTCCATAAAATGATTAAATATAAATTGACGTGGGTTAATCATCTGCATAATCCAGATCTTCAGTATGTTCGCTGATTGGCTACTGTATACCAGGGGTTGTCAGTTTTTTTCATCGCCAAAAAGTATATCGAATATCGCCAACAATTTATTTTTTAGATTTTTGGCCAATTTACACTACAACGAAATCTAGTAATTTCGAGATTTCGAGCCAAATCTAGTTGTTTTTGTCTAGATTTCCCGTACAAAACAAAATCTACTCCGTTACTAGATTTTGACGAAATCTTTTCGAAATCTAGTAGTACTTAGTGATGCAACTATGTTTTTCCCCATATAGCACTAAAAACTACTTCCCTGCACAAGAAAAAAATGACATTTTAACAAAAAACAAAACTAAAACAATAATAGCTGCTTGTTAAAATTGTTAAAAAATTAAAAAATTTCGTAATATAGTAAAAAAAAAAGCAAATGACAAATAATATTGATATAATAAATGAAGTTGATTATAAAGAAAATGTAATGCAAATTTTTAAATGCCTATTTCTTTATATGTAAGTATGTGTTACACAAAAAACTTTCAGTCGGCGGTTTTTGTTGTGAAAACCAAATCTCGCTAATGTCAAACAAGTTAATGTAAACGAACTAGATTTGGAGGAAGATTTCAAATGAAATCTACTAGATTTCAATGTAATGTAAATGCCCTATAAAAAAAATTGTAAATAATACCCGAAAAGAAGTTTTATATTTAAAAAAATATACAAGGGTAATTTTACCTTTATTAAATTGAAACACTGCATAGCATGAACATCAGCGGCAAAATTGGTATTTTCGTCGATAGCCAGGCGGCTCTGATGTCATTAAAGTCGCATAAAGTAGCGACCATTCTCGCTAACCAGTGTAAGGAAGAACTATCCAGACCGGGGCCTTATATCCGACATTGCCTTAATTTGGATCCCCGGGCATAGGGACCATTATGGCAATGAATAGGCAGATGGACTGGCCAAGACTGCTTTTGATATTTCACAGAGTGTGCCAGTCGCAGCACCCCTGGGAAGTATCAGAAGCGAAATCTTCAGACACTATCTGGATATGGCTTATATTAAATGGAGGAAATTGGATGGTTGCAGGGCTACCAAGGTAACGTAGCCCACATACGACAAAGGTCGCTCCGAGCGACTTCTCAACTTCAGACGCAGGGACATTGTATACGTTATAACTGGTCACTGGACGATCGGTAAGCAGGCTATGAGACTCGGTCTCCCTTTTAAAAAATGGTGCCACAGCTGCAGAGAAACTGGAACCGAGAAGACAGTATTTCATCTCATAACTGATTTCCCGGTGTTTAATTCAACGCAACGGGCTGGCTCTAGTTTTGCCCTGGGTCACGCTTTATTCGGGCTTCCTACTCTTGCCGAGTTGTGTTTTTTTTTGGTTAGGACTAACACTTAGGGGATGGCCCCTACAAAAGGGGGAAGACTTCAGCAGGAAGGTTGTTCCACATACGAACAGTTCGGCAAAAAACGAATTTTCTCTGCGTTGTACGATTTACCGGCCAATCGACCACAAAAGGATAGGCTCTTGAGGAAAAACGTGTTTAAGAACAAAGCTATGCGTTTCGGGAACCAAATCCCTGATTTCATCAGAACACATCCCGTTGTAGTAACGATAAAATAGGCAAATACAACCCACATAGCGACGGTGCTCAAGGGAGTCAATAGAAATGGATACCCTAATGTCGCCAATGAGAACCTTCGCCCTCTCCTGCACACGGTCGAGAAGCTCCAAAATTTACTTTGAAGCACCGGCCCACACATGAGAGTTGTATTCCATTCGCGGTCGGATATAGGTGGTACAAATAGTAAGAAGATCAGATGGAGTGAAGTATATCTTACACCGTTTCAAAAGCCGAGCCACTTGAATGCTTCTTTCGACACCTTTAATATATGTTCTGTCCACCGGACACCACATTGAATCCTCATGCCCAGAACATCAAGAGATTCTGATGTGGTGCCAAGACGGAGTCACCGTCGACACTACTTGCAGCACACCTAGTTTTGGGCCTGCTACCACGTTAACCAAGCACTTTATTATTAAACTATTAAAACCTGATATCAATGGAAATTTACTTTCGGTATTCATTCAACTATTGTTTGCATACTGCTCATCA
Source organism: Pollenia amentaria (assembly GCA_943735925.1). Lineage (NCBI taxonomy): Eukaryota > Metazoa > Arthropoda > Insecta > Diptera > Polleniidae > Pollenia > Pollenia amentaria. The sequence goes on from OX031007.1 coordinate 30,420,383, forward strand.
ACATTAATATTGTTTAACTTTAAAATTAAATTTCATATGCAAATCGAAAAAAAATCAGTTTTTAGAATTTATTTTGCAAAATAACTGTCTGGCCCACAATGTGGACTACAACATTTCTTTCGTATATTTATATTTAAAACATTTAAGTGTTTTTTTATTGCTCTCAAAGAAATGTTTTTGTCGACATTGGGCTGTGGGAAAAATCGCCCAAAGAAAAATGGCCCAAAAAAGAAATGAAAAATCGCCCAAAAAAATTCCATGTAAAATTGGGCCTAAATTCATATCAAAAGTGACCTAAAATTTTTGGGCTATTTTTCGTTATTGTAAGGTGATTTTTCGTTTTTTAAATTTGGGTGATTTTTCATAATGTTGTATGAAAATGGCCCATTTTTTTGATTTTCTCCTCTATGGTATAACAAACACCGGCTTCGCTTACTAAAGCTTCTCTGCACAGCCGGCCTTCGGCCGGGCGCAAGGATTTTCTCCTCTATGGTATAACAAACACCGGCTTCGCTAAGTAAAGCTTCTAAAATCTGCCTTGTTTCCAAACGAAAGCCGACTATGCAGAGAAGCTTTAGTTAGCGAAGCCGGTGTTTGTTATACCATAGAGGAGAAAATCCTTGCGCCCGGCCAAAGGCCGGCTGTGCAGAGAAGCTTTAGTTAGCGCAGTGTTCATGGACACTATGACACTTTTTGGAGTGTCATTACGTCCATGGACACTATGACACTGGACGTTATAACATGCCACAGGGAAAAAATTCGTTTTTGCTTTTTGGGTCATTTTTCATTTTTTTTGGGCCCTTTTTCGTTTCTTTTGGGCAAAATTTCATATATAACTTTTTGGGTCATTTTTCATGTTCTGTTGGGCGATTCTTCATTTGTGCGATTTTTCATTTCTTTTTTTGGGCCATTTTTCTTTGGGCGATTTTTCCCACAGCCTCGACATTGTAGGCCTGACAGTAAATTACAAATCGACTAGTTTTTTGTTGAAGATCAGACGACTAATAAGAACACGATATAAACTCGAAATACTTCTAACATTGTGTATATTTTAAAACTTAAACAAATGAAAGGGCGCTGCGAAATATGGCCTCAAAACAAAAATGAAAATTGACCCCACATTTGGGGCTATTTTTGATAATGCAATATGACCCCATTTTGTTAATGAAAAATTACCGCAAAAAAATTAAAAAAGCCATAAAAAGAAAATGAAATATGACCCCAAATTTGGGGTTATTTTTCAGTATGAAAAATCAACTGAAAAATTTTAATGAATTTTAAAATCCAAATTTATAATCCCGAATTTCCATTTACAGTTTTGGTTTTAAAAGTCGCATAGATAGCATAGTTGGGCCGTCGGCCCAGGACTTTGGCCGGCCAAAAGGACTTTCTCCTCTATGGTATATAGAGTATCCACTCAATTAATTGTTGTTCGATTAATCGAAGAAATTTTTTGCCACTATTAGATCGAATAATTAAAATAGCCAATTTCAAATAACGAATAACTCGAACAATTTATGGCAATTAATCGACTAAAATTAATTTCTTAAAAAATTATACTTTTTTGATATAAAAAAAATTTTTTTTTTGATGTTAACTTATAAAAACATAACAACTATATAACATGTTCTTACGTTCTGTATCTATTGTGTTACTCGTACTTCTGATCATATTTTCGTCCCTTTTCAGATCACAGAAAAAATTAATTAATTTCTCCAATCACCAAATTTGTTCTAAATTCATAATATCAAGCAAACAAGTTGTTGATTTTGCACCTATTACCAAAATGATTATATTGATCACTAAAAATTTTTAATTTTTAAAAAAATATTTTCAATGAATGATATTTTTAATTTGAATTAAAAAAGTGATCAAAAAACTTTGCCAATTCAAACAATGTGTTAATTTATTTAAATAAATATTGACAATTCCCAACAACAACTCTACAAGTTTAAATTATTTTATTTTAAACGAAAAAAGTCAATTAAGGCTTTTTGTTATTGAATTAAAGTTTTAATTGAAAAATTATTTCAAGACAACTAAAATGTTAATTAAATCAAAACTAAATTTTTAATTTTCTTTCAACTTTCAAAAAAATAATTGATTCAATTATCACATTAATTAAATTTAAATACTTTTTAAACCATTTTTTCAATTGAATCATCAGCATTTATAAGTATGTAAACCATGCACTGTCAGATAATGGGTTACCTCTTTTTACGCGACCTTCAATTTCTTTATTACCTCTTACCATCCAAACAGCTGGATAAATTTTGACAATTAAGATATTGTTAGATTTGTCTTAAAAACCGAAGTGTCCTTATATAGGTAGCTGCAAACAAAATCACGGATTGATTGTTGGCGCAAAATAGTAATAAATATGTACGTTTAAAGAAATAAATTACCAAAACCTATAGAGAAAATGAATTAAATAAGAATTAATATGAAGAAATATAACGATATCAGCCATGTTCGGTAAATCGAATACATATGATTGAAATTGAAATCGAACAAACTTTGAAAACGATCCAGTTTAAAAAGTTTATATAAAAATTCCTTTTATATACTTTGAGTTCTTATCTTAACCAGGGGCCTATTTCATTAAGCTACTAGTTCACAATTACAAGTGTTTTTGCCTGTAAAATTGTGAACTTGTGAATAATTTTGTTTCATAAAAATACAATTACAAGTTTGTGCCTACAAGTGAATTTTACAAGTTACAAGTCTACAAGTCATACTACAAGTGGTTTTGTTTCACAAAACTAAATTTTCACTTGTACACTTGTAGAATTGTAGAAGAAAAGCTTAGGGTCGACGGAGACCCTCAGAAAAAATTTTACAAGTTACAAGTTTTTTTTTTTTATTTTTTTTTTTTAATTATTATTCCTATACTAAATCCCGCGAAGCTTTTTGCTTGTCGCAGGATACCAGAGTCTCTGGCAGGAATCGAACCCGCAACCTCGGTACTGATAGACTAGCTCACTACCAGCTAGCCTACCGGCTATTTTTAACTATTTTTGAACAAAAATTTTAATATTTATTAGCATTTATTTATTTATTTTGTTTATTTTTAATTATTTATTTTTTTAAATATGTGATTATATGTAATAAAACAAACTATATCACATTGTTTGCTTATTAGAAATTATCGATAAGCGGCAACCCCACTAATCATATATAAAATAAGAAATAAAAAACACGTGCAAGTGAAACATATAAGATATTATATTGTTCACCTTTTATACGATTCCAGTGATGAAAACGACAATGAAATCGCATTAAGAAGAAGAAGACTCTTTACACAACGTCTGGAAAATGAATTCCTGGAATCCACGTTTGAGTACAATGAGCGTTTCAGGCTAAAGCGGGACAAATTTCTTTTGATATTAAATTTGTTGTCTCCAATACTGGAGAGGGAAACACATAGAAGCCATTCTCTCACGGTGCAAGAGCAGCTACTGATAACGTTACGCTGGCTAGGAACAGGAACCACATACCGCGCAATAGGTGACTTGCATGGTGTAAGCAAATCAACAGTGTGCAGAGTAGTAAAAAGCGTAGTAACAGCAATTAATACCGATATAAATTATGGGAACAATTGCAAAAGTATATATTGTTATCGCTCCCCGCACACTTTCCGATAGATTGGGTTTAAAAAATAAGAAATATTTGGGGTATTCACAAAGTGTGCTATCATGGTTTATTGTCATAATGTTCTAACATTTTACACTGGTTTAAAAATATTGTTGTTGGCTTGTAAACAAAAAGTGTCTTAAATAAATAGAACGTTGCTTGCTTTGTTTATTGTGCTGTCGTAATTAATAGCACATTTAATTATGAGGGGTTGCTCACAACAGTCGTATTTATTCATGTTATTATTTTAAGACATATGACTTTATGACACCTTGTGAATCCCCCAATTATTAAAATGTGTTATATTGCGTTTTTTATAGGATATTTTAGCATTTTGAGTAATAATAAATAAGAATTGCAAAATTAATATCACAATATATACAAGCACTTGTAATTGTAGAAATTGTAGTTTACAAGTGCAAAAAGCTACAAGTGTTGTAAAAATTTTAATGAAACACAATTCATCAGCACTTGTAAGAATTAGACTTGTGATTGTAACTTGTAAACTTGTAGAATTGTAGTTTAGTGAAATAGGCCCCAGAACTTCTGTTAAAATTAGAAAATACGGTGATTTATATGAAAATAACTGAGAATCTCCATTGATTTTAATTTAACTTGATTTTCATGAATAATAACCTATTAAATTGAATTACGAATAATACATTTGTTTAAATAGGCTGGACCTCTCATAAAAATGCCGCGATAAAAAATTCTAAAATAAAATAAATCATTTAAAATTATTTATAAAAATATGAGATGAAAGCCCATGTTGAATTCCCGTATTGAGTATAGCAGGCGGAATATAATTACTAATTATACACTGAAATAATATTAAGCTGCTGAACCTAATGGATGTATTAAACTTTGGCTTTCAGATCATTTTCTTAGTCTGTTCAACGAAAGTAGTGTTTCATTTGTTTAAAATTTTATTTTTATCTTATTCCTATTTCGGTCTCTTTAGCGCCTTAAGAACAATATGTTTTTCGGCAGGGTTTATGATTTTTTAATTATTATTTCATTTGTAAGTTTTAGAGCTGTATGCGTAGTAGGGAGATCGAACGGTTAGTATTCGACCGGTTCTAACCGGTTATATTTGCTTTGCCCAAGTCGGTTATTTTAAAATGCCCATATTTCGAATATCGAATAAGCCGGTTATTTTGGTATAATAAACCGGTTTTTTTAATAATGTGTAATTAATATACATTTTCCTTACTCTGGTTATAGATGTACCTATAATTTAATTATTTTCTAATTGAATATTGGTCAAACTTAAACTTTTAATGAAGAATGGCAAAAGAAAATGTAACAAAGGTCAAAAAACATTATGAACACTGTAAATACAAATCGTTTATAAAAGCGTGTGTTCTTGTAAAAAAAACCAAAAACTATTCAAAATACTACAAAAACGTGTGCAGTTAAAAAGGAAGAATTTTTGCGAGAGTATTAGAAATATTAAATATATTTTTATATAGAGGTTATCTCTAGGGATTTTTCGAACGCGATTTAAAAGACAAAGTTAGGTGCTTGAAGTGCCCTTAAATGATAAGTTACAAAGGTTCTTCCATGTCACGACTTATTAATCACCTTTAATTAGTCAACATGCCTGACATTAATGTGCTCCACATAAAACTTAACTCCGTTGGAAGCAGTTCTAAAGAGACGACAAAGAATACTTTACTAAAATACGCTGCCAAAAATGAATCATTGGTAAAATATTAGCCCATTGTGTTGCTGAGGACGAAATGCACTTTAAGCCACTAAAAACTCTTAAGTAGTTCTAGCATCTCTTCATGCTGAAAACTTCAACATTCCGGCGGAATCAACGATATGGGAAAAATGTCTACCAGTTTTATTTATTAAGCCACCAAGAACGAAAAAATAAAATTGAAGAAATCAAACAATATCATGGAAGTTCTTTAATTTTAGTCGACGAATTGAAAAATATTTCACACAAAAAACATGTTCATTTTACTATTCCTTTCTATAAAGCTGAAACAAAATAATTTGAAATAGATAATCCTGGCTAAGAGGTTTTGTTTGCAACTTTTCAAAAATATGGTTAATTTATATAGATATGCTTAACCACCAACACATTAAAACTCATTCAAAATAAATTTTGGAGAATATTTCAAATAACAACTTTACTTAATTCCTATAATTTATTTGCTTTTGTAAAACGTTTGTCTAGATCAAATATCATTCAACAGCTTCAAAATTACATTAAACAAATATCTTCTTACAAATAAAGTTAAGTAAATCAATAAAAAATTGTTGAAAATTAAGCTAAAGTTTGATCAATTAACGGGTCCTACTTTTCTTGGATTTTATCATAAAATATTTGTTAGCTCTGATCTAAATTTTGAGTTGACTCTGTTTCGAGGAACAAGTGCGATATGTATTTTGTTGGTTCCTTACCTTTGCAAATTGTTTTGTTTTTATTCAAATTAACGTGTTATTACAAAATCTTATTTGATTTTTGTGTTTTTATGTATTCGAATTAAAACCGGTTAACCGGTTATTTAAAAAATGCTTAACCGAAAACCGGGTTTTTTAAAATAGCAACTATTCGTAATATTCGAAAACCGGTTATTGAAAAAGTCAAATAATCGATCTCCCTAATGCGTAGTATAAATAAATTGTCATTTTATTGTTTCAATGTATTTTTTTCTGTTTAATAATATAAAAAAAAGATCAAATTAAATAGACATGTATGTTTTGCCTATTGAATACAATTATTTGAATTATTCGAGTCATTCGAACATATGAAAACTCTTATTTGATTAATCGAGCAAAATTAAAATATAAAAATCAATTAATTCCTTACTCGAACAAAACCAAAAGTCAAATAATTGGATACTCTAATGGTATAACCAACAACGGCTTCGCTTACTAAAGCATCTTTTCATAGCTGGCAGGAATTTTCTGCACTTTGGTATATGTAATCGGGATTTAAATACAATTCTTAGGAATTTTTATACACAATTTTACAAAATTTTTATAAAATTGTTGGGGGTGCTTCTTTCATTTCTTAAAAGTTACAATTTATATTAGTAAATGAAAAATAGCCCCAAAGTAAAAATTGTGATTTTATTTGGGGTCATTTTTCATTCTGTGATATTAGGGTAATTTTTCATTTCACTTAAAATGCAAAAACAAACAAATTACTTCAAAATTGCGTGTTGTTGTGCCTAATGTAAAATTTTGGGGGCATTCTTCATTTTCTTTTTGGAGCCATATTTCCTGGAGTCCCTTTGCGCACCGCCAAATCTGAAAACGCTTTTATTTTATTCCAAATTTCTATATCAACAATTTTTAATGTTTTCAAAGTTTTTAAACAATCGCATGTGCAGTGTGATTTAAAAATTTGTTAAAAATTCAAAGAAAAAATGGCATTATTAATTTTCATTTTAATAAGAAAAAATAAGGTAAAATCTTAAAAAACATTCCGTCTCTTTTTTATTTATTCTTGACATAGTTTTGTGGCATAAAATTTAAAAAAAGTCCAAAAGTGAATTGATTTAGTATGATAGAAAAGTGTACTTTATAAAACGGTCATAAAAGTGGCAAGGTCCTTAAAAAGGGTAAAATTTGCCACTTTAGTGGCATACGCTATGCATATAAAACCGGCTTGCAACACGCCGCTTTATGGAAGTTTACCAGATCACAAAGTCTTACGTATTTTGAGGAAAAATTTCAAACAATTCAGAGATGCATTTTCGTCAAAATACGTATGATCCTGTCAACTACCCTTTACAAAAGCTCTTGTCAAAAAACAAAATATAAGTGCTTTTTTTAAAAAGGGTCAAAAGTTGCACGAAAATTTTTGAAATGATACAAAAGAGTAATTTAAAAAAAGGGTCATAAAAGGTATCAAGAGCCTCGAAAGAGGGTCAAATTGCTCCTTTAGTATCACAACGGTAACGCTGATTGCAGCAAAGGCTCGATATGTATTTTAACAATTTATTTTTAAAGAGAACAATTTTCTTACGAACAATTCTTAGCTTAAATTGATTTGATTTTATATTTTGTCCGGCAAAACTTGAACTGAATTGCCAGTAGGTTAAATTTTGTTTCACAGTGTAATTTTGTTTTCATTTTAACAGGCAGTAAATTGTTTTTTGTTCATATATTTATTTTTTGAATCTTCATTTGATATTTATAATTAATTAACTGTTAAAACTAATACTTAAACATTAACGGCCTTATTTATAAAAAATAAAACAGGTTAATTAAACAAATTTTCATACAAAATCCGTTTTATAAACCCGTAAGTCAAGCCAGCGCCGGAAACAAATTTATCGGTAGTACATAAAATCATTTTCATGTAACGAGATCTGAAGATTCCCTCATTCGTAGGCGTTGGTGTATTCGCTCGTAGTTAGTTTCGTGCCAGACGGTTCGGGCTTAATGCAAATTTTTCTAAATATTTTGCACTATGCTGATCATTTTCCCTTTAAGTAGGGATACAACTAAATCTCTGTTCATCTGTTGGTTTCTCATTTACAATTTTATTTTTGCAACTTTGCAATTTTTCTATATTATAGGGCGACGCAGTGTCCCATAATTGTATACCGTAGCCAGCGTTGCCAAATGTGCAGATTATATGTATCTGTTGTTTGCAGATTTTTAAAGTGTAAAACAGTCTTGCAAATTTGTACTTCAACAAACAGTTTTTTAAATCACTGCAGTTTTTAAAATTCTATTTGAATCATACAAAGAAGCATTTAGTTACTAATTAATATTATCAACAAACATTTTAATGCAACAATGTTATAACTTGTAATCTCTTAAAAAAAAAATTACATTATATTTAGACAAAATATGTTGGGATGGTTCAGAACCATTTCCGAATAAAAAAAAATATATATAATTGGTATTGTGGTTATTTTATTGAACTGTTATTGGTTTTAAATCCAAATTTAGATATTTTTAATCAGGCTTAAGTTCATTGAATTTAATTTTCATTAAATTATTTTTATGAAGAAAAGAATTTTACAACATTAAATTAATTAAAATTTATTGATAATTTTTCATTCTTGACTGAGCTGGGAATTGAACTCAGGTTTTCACGGACAGGTTGCCCTGGCTAGTTTCGATTGTAACAAAAATTATTTATGCAATTTTGTCAAAACAAGTGTCTACAGTCAACTTTGAGAGGATATTTTCTGAAAGTAATATTAACAAAACCAAAACAAGAAATAATTTAAAAATTTTTACAATATGTTATATGGAATTTTGAGGACCAAAGACTATTTTAGAAAAAATAATTTTAATAGGACACATTTTCGTACAAACAAAAGATATGGACATTTAATTTAATATGAATATGCACAACTTATTTTGTATGACCTCTAAGTGGAATTATATGAAATATTTTATTTTATTAACCATTTTTATTTTTCGATTGTATTCAAATTTCAATTGAACACATTCGAAAAATAAAAATGGTTTATATAATAAAAATAACTTATAAAAAGAAATAATTCTTCACGTTCTGTTTTATTTTATGTTTGTACTCTTCATTTTATATAAATATCGTTGCCTAAAACGCAAAATGCCCTATCTAAGATTTTCAAAATTTTACAAGAGAAGCAAAAAACTACTACTTGACAAATGGCAATTTTGCATTTATGCAAGCTGATTTGTTTGTTTATGGTTAATAAAATTGCTAATTTCGAAAGATTCGTGGACATTTGTGTTGATGCAGTAAATCACAATCTATGAAAATATCGATTTTTATTTTTTTTGGCTAGTTTGGGCCTTTTGAGTTGTTGATAACGATATGTATTTCTTTATATAGATATATAATACAGGGTGTCCGCCGGGAAGGAATATGTATGTATGGAATACAATATCAGATAAATGTCCGCCTCTGTTAACCTCACAAATGCGAGCCCTTTTGAGCACATTTTGCACTACATTCTCACACATTTCACTCGGTATTTTATTAATTGCATCACTTATATTTTGTTTGAGTTGCTCAAGCGTTTCTGGTTTGTTTGCGTAAACCTTGCTTTTCAGATATCCACACAAAAAGAAGTCCGGAGCAGTCATATCAGGCGATCGAGGAGGCCACTAAGCACCACCATTTCTTGAAATAACTTGCTGCGGAAAGAGGTCTTGCAGATATTCCATTGTAGTCCTGGCTGCATGCGATGTGGCACCGTCTTGTTGATAGCACATGTTAATCAAGCCCAAAGCATGCAGTTGTGACGTTAAAAAGTTTTCAATCATATCACGATATCGCTCCCCGTTCTCAGTTACTGTTACGCCGTTTTCTTTTTCAAGGAAGTAAGGTCCAATGATTCCTCCTGACCAACTTGCACACCAGACTTTCACTTTAAATGGATGCAAAGTTGACTGAAGAATAGTTTGAAGGCTTTCCATTACCCAAAACCGACTATTCTGTTTATTCACATATCCATTCAGATGAAAATGTGCCTCGTCACTCATTATGATTTTTTCATGAAAATCGGGGTTGTCACGGGCGAGCTGTAACATACTATTGGCATATGTACGGCGGCGTAAATGGTCTTGTGGAAGAAGCTATTGTGTCAACTGAATCTTAAATGGAAACAAATGCAAATCCTTGTGCAAAATTGTGGCCAAAGTTGTTCTTTGAAGACCAAGCCCATTAGCGCGGCGTCGAATTGAGGTTGATGAATTGTTTTGAACACTTTCTTGAGCAGCAGTAATGTTTTCAGCCGATCTTGGAGTACGTTGTGGTCCATGATTGGGCCTATCAACAACAGGCCCTCTTTCTTCGAAATCATTCACTACAGGATAAATAGTGCGTTTTGTTGGCACGTTGTTTCTCCCAAAAATTTTAACGTTACTTTCTCGTCGTCACAGTAATCGATGATTGATTTTGATAAAATGTTTCAACGATCAAAACACGTTGGTTTATCGAATATTTTTCCATAATAAATTTGCCAAATATGAACTGGCAAGACTAATGTTTACCAAAATGGCGGCAAAACAAAGTAGTATACCTTCCCGGCGGCCACCCTGTATAATAGAAAATTTATTTTTGCTTGAATAAAATTGCATTCAAAATACACAGATATGTTTTATCATTTTTTTAACTTTTTTTTTAAGGAGCAGTTTTTTTCTCATAAGAACAGATTTTTTTAAAAATTGTCAGATTTTTTAAAAATAAATATGGCAACACTGACCGTAGCACCAAATAGACTCCAAAATTGAGTGTATTGTAAACGATAATCTGCTTTTATCCGTTATTAACACATAATCTTTGAAAATAACTTAAAACATGAAGGTTGACACTAGGGCGATCGAACGGTTATTATTCGACCGGTAGTTAAGCCGGTTATTATAAAATATCCATTTTTCGAATATCGGATATAAGAAATATTTTAGTATAAGAAACCGTTTATTGTAATAATATGTAATTTATATACGTTTTCCTTATTCTGGTTGTAAATGTACCCATAATTAAAGCACTTTTCTTAGTGTAATATTGGGCAAACTTAAACTTTTTAGGAAGAAGGTCAAAGCAAAATGTGACAAAAGTCAAAAAAACATTATGAACAAAAAACTAAAAACAATTCAAAATTCTACAAAAAAAATTATCTTCAGTTTAAAAGGTAAATAGCAATTTTTGTGACAGTATTCCAAATATAAAATATAGTTTTTTACAGATGTCATCATTGGAGATTTTTTTAATAGGACTTAAAAGACAAAAGTGCTTCGAGTTCCCTTAAATGTTAAATTATAGACGTCTTTCGACGTCACGACTTATAAATCACCTTTTCGTTAGTCCACAGGCTTGACATCAATGTGCTTACTAAATAAGTAAAACGACTAAAATACGCTGACAAAAATAAATCATTGGGTGAAATATAAGCCCGTTGTGTTGCCGAGGACGGAATGGCCGTTGAGGCACTAAAAAATATTAAGTAGTTTTATAAAATATCATGATTCCGGCGGAATCAACGACATGGACAAAGTTGACCTGTTTTATTTTTCAAAACACTTAGAACTAAAAAACAAACTTGAAGAAATCAAAAAATCTAATGGAAGCTCTTAAATTGTGGTCGACGAATGTACCGATATTTCATACAAAAACATGTTCATATTACTATTCGTGCTGAAAGTGAGTGGTTAAAATTTAAGGGCCGATGTTGATTTTGAATAAAACACAAATTACTTAGGTAATTATTGCCATTTCTTTTTATTATGATTATATTGGTATGGTTCAATTTTGTATGGAGCAAAATATCGGCCAAATGGCCGCGCGGCACACCTCCATCCAATGGTCCAAATTTTCGATGACGCTGAGACATAATTGAGGTTCTATACCATTAATGTGCCGATTTATCTCATCTTTTAGCTCTTGAATTGTTGCTAGCTTATCGACGTACACCTTTTCTTTCAAATAACCCCAAAGAAAGAAGTCCAACGGTGTCAAATAACATTATCTTGGCGGCCAATTGACATCGCCACCACCTGAGATAACACGGCCATTGAATCTGTCTCGCAAAAGAGCCATTGTTTCGTTAGCTGTATGCAAGTGGCACCGTTATGTTAAAACGACATATCGTCCACATCTATATCTTCCAATTCAGGCCATAAAAAGTTCATTATCCTCTCACGATAGCGAACACCATTCACAGTAACTGCCTGACCGGCCTCATTTTGGAAAAAATATGGCCAGATGATGCCGCCAGCCCTTAAACCGCACCAAACAGTCACTCTTTGTGGGTGTATTGGTTTTTCGACAATCACTCTTGGATAATCATTCGCCCAAATGCGGCAATTCTGCTTATTGACGAATCCACTGAATTGAAAATGTGGCTCATCACTGAAGATGATTTTCACGATATGCATTTTGATTTGAACGCCCATTTTCATAATGGGCCTGAATAACTTTAACACGTTGCTCGATTGTGTATCTTTCCATGGTTCAAATTGAGGTAGTCTGAAATTGACAAATGTCAAATGAAATGCAGAAAAAAACTTGATATTTAAGTGTGGTTCAGATACAACATCGGCCCTTAAAATTTAGCCACCCGTTACGTAAGCCTGGCTGAGGTTTTGTTTGCAAATTTCAAAAATATGGTTGAAGTCTACTGAATCATATAGACATGCTTAAACACCAAAATTTTAAATCTCATTTAACCCGGCAATTTCCATACCTTCAGTAATGAAAACAAAACTGATGTTTCTTTCAAATAATATAAGAAAAAAATCTAATTAAAAAAATAATGCTAATTCCGATTTTATAGGTATGTCACTTACAGGTGACACAGGGCATAATTTACTACACATTTTTAACATTCGGCTATGAAAGTGATCGAAGTTAGGTTCACTTTTGTCTCTATCTCCCCATGCACAAGAGGATACAGTATGATGACGCCAGGGTCATCTTCAACCTCTAGTATTTTCATTATCGCTAACGCTAGTCCTTGTCACCTAAAAGTGACACTGGAAATTGCCGGGTAAAAATAAAATTGGGCGAATTTCTCAAATAATAACTTTATAAAATTCCTACAATTTTTTAATATTCTAAGTCATAACAATTTTTTTTTTTTGTTCTTTACATTTGTGAATTGTTTTGTTTTAATTCAAATTAACTTTTTATTTCAAAAGATAATTTGATGTTTGTGTTTTTATTTATTCGAATTAAAACCGGTTAACCGGTTATATCTTAAATGCTTAACCGAAAACCGGAGGTTTTTAAATTAGCAACTATTCGGAATATTCGAAACCCGGTTTTTAAAAAGAGTCGAATAATCGATCTCAGTTGACACTGAAAAACAAAGCAAAAATACTCAGTCGCTGAAATACCTTAATAAATAGCTTTTGTGTACAAATGGCAGCTTTGATTTTCCGGACAAATTACTTGAATTTTTTATCCAGACAGGGGTGATTCCATCTTAAGACCACTCCTCCACTAAGGCACATAATCATTATTAAAATAATGCTCTATAATTACTACACTATGACAGATCTGTACGATCTCGTGTGACCGCGCCATTCCAGAGATCCTAGAAGGTGCTACGGGAGTCACGACACCAGACTCCGAAAGTATATGCGGGAGTTTGACTTTGCCGTTGAAAATACTTTCGGAGATAACATGGTGCTTATCGTTTAGACCCTAAGTCGCGAGAAGAAAGATTCTCCCACTTAAAAGCTGATTTTCTACCACTTATGGAAGAGTTTGGCCTGAGGAAAAACCATCGATCGGCGCTGTTGCTGCTCATCGATGCTGCTAGCATAATTCCAAAAGGTTCGATAGCTCCAGCCCCTAAACAATGAGCGAATGAATAGCCTTGCCGGATTGTGAACTAAAATTGCTACTTTTGAGTGTTGGTTGCTCTCCCATTCAGGGGCGACTGGTAAACACAGTGTTTTTCACACAGTGGCTGAGATACACCATGAGATAAGACCATATGGCAGCTGCTCATGTAAACCTTTTCCACATCTGTCCTCCTTAACCTCCTCCTGGCGGTACGTAGAGAAAGAAATTCACATTTTAGTGGAACATCCTTCAGGGAAATCAGGAGCAGTCAGTACATGAAATTTGGCTGAGTTTGTAATAGAAAGATTTCTTTAGATCGCGGCATATTAAGATATCTGATATTGTTCAATAAGGACATTATGACCTGGAAGCACAGGTCCAGACTGAGAATTGGTTGAGTTTCTTCAGGAATCACGTGGTTGTTGCGGTTAAACTCGAAATCCCGGGAAGAGAGGTATGATGGGCTGATTTTCGACCAGTTGTGGAGAAGTTCGCTCTTCTGGCGGATATACCGAGGAGCTCTTGTTATCTAGCAGATGCTGCTTGCTTTCAAGCCACAGCAGGGGCAAGATAGATCCAGCTCCAAAATAAGGAGCGAGTATATAGTTCTGACGAAAAAGCTACTTGTGAGTTGTTTGCTTTCATAAACAGTGGTTAGACCACAAGGAAATTCGGCCTACATTGCAGGTGATTATGTAGATATTATGTTGATCTCCTTAAATTTGTTATTGGGTTGTTGAATTTTTTCTTGATATAATTGTTTCCAATTTAAATTGTTTAGGTCAGGTCCGCTTAGAAGTTATGGAAGAAGAGATATTTGATTTACTCTATTAATACATTGAAACCCTTTTGTAGTTCCTATTTCTAACGCTTTGATCACTACTGCGAATATTTGAATGGTGTTGAGAGTTGACATACCTGTCGGCTCTCAGATTCGGCTTAAGAGCCATTTGCAGCTTATAAAAAATACACGATGTTGTATCATAAAATTATTAAATGAATTAAATACATTTCTATAACGTGAATTGAAACTTATCTGGTCTTTTACATTTCCTTTACAAGGCTAATTTTTTACTTTAATAATATGACTTTGGGTTTCTTTTCTTCCCTTCTTCTTAATTTTACCCCAGGATTACCGTCTTGGTCAGATCAGACCAAATTTATGTTTTACTTGCAATATTTTTCGAATTTAGCAAAAAATAAATATAACAAGGACACGAATTCTATAAATGATTTGTGCTGAATCTGAATTTAACTAATTTGGATTCCCTTGGAGCAAATTAGTAGGGTGACATTCGATTTTTATGTTAAAGTCTTTGAAATTACCCTCTTGGTCTGGCAATAACAATTTTTTTTTTTGCTTGCAATATCCTTCAAAAAGGACAAAATATCAAAAAACATTAACGTGAATTCTATAAATGATATGATCTAAATCGAGTGAATCAAGTTTGAATCAATTCAGAATGGTACGGCCCATTATGCGCTTAGTTCCATTTAACTACAAAAACCAAACGCAAAACTCGTTTCAGATGTGGTAGATGAAAAAAAGGTATGTGCGAAATTAAAGACCACATTTTCGATGACTTGCATGTGGAATAATATAATGAAATAATAAATTTATATAATAAATTCATTTTATCTAAAATAAAAAGCAAACGGTTAAAAAAAATATATTTCTTTACTATTCATTTAATTGGGGTTTTTAGATGTTCTAATTGCGGTCTGGCCAGACCAAGAGGAGAACTAAGTGGTAAAAAGTTACCGAGAATTCTAGAGGTAATGAAAGACGATAAATTCTGTAAAAATTTGTTTATGATCCTTCGAACCGGTTAACAAATGTTATAATTCGTTTTTTAATTGAAGCATTTTTGGCTTGATTAAAAACATTTATTTAGTGGTACATATAATTTATTAAACAAGCATACAATTTGTGTTTAACAACGCTTTTAATAATGTGTCCCATTGTGCAAGCACAATATATTTCCTAGAATCCTTAAGGCGTAAATTACAATATACTTTGACCTACTTAAAATTACTCTTTTATATAAAATCGATCGATAAATAATATGAATTAAAAAAAATCCCTTTTATATGTCCTTCACTGTAAAGTTCTTGAGTCTTGTATTTACATTAAACATTTATTAGTAGCATTTGGACAGTTTAAGGCTGTTTTCATTTCTCTTTGTTGCTTTCTTTTCCAAACTTATTTTGCTACAAATTTTTTTTTTTGAGACGTGAGTAAACTTTAAAAAGCACAAGCCATCATGCAGGGTTTTAAAGATTTTCTTCTTCTTCTGTTCTAAAAGGTCATTTTATGTCTTTAATTACCAAGTCGGCAAAAATTTTGTGAGCGTTCATAATTAATACGATTTAAAAGCTTAAAAAATTCTTTTTCCTATAATTATTATTTATTTCAAAAGAGGCCCTTTTCTAATTTTCAACTAAAGCGGGGAAATTAGCAACATCCGTTTTAATACTACGAACAGAACAAAGAAAGAATCATTAAAATGTCTTATAGAATAATTGATGTGGAAGATTTGTTTTATGTTATTTATAAATATTTTTTTTTATTAAAACATTTTTCTTTTAAACTCATATTTAAGGAATTTGAAAAAAACAAATTAGTTCTATATCAATCAGCTTTAATTAAATTTTTTTAACATTAAGAAAAAATGTTAATTAAATACTCGTAAATAATTAAGAAGAAAGAGAATAATTCAGGGCATATTTCTAGGAAAAATAATGTCGAAATATTGGAATAAAAAAACTAAATAAATACCTTTCAAGCTTAATTAAATAAATATAAATTTTAAAAATAACGTTTCAACAGAAGACAATTTATATAAGTTATTCTTATAGGAAATTGTTTGATCTTAAAAAAAAAATAAATTAAAAAAATAAATTGTTCATCTGTAGAACTGGAAGTGATCAATTTAAATTACAATTTTTCTACCTTAGGCCTATTTCTTTCTTTTATTTTATTTACCAGAATTAGCCTAGGATGTCCTCAATATAATGTAGAAGTTTCAAATTGAGATCTCCTTAAGTTTAAGAGTTATGATAATTTCTTAACACGCGTAACGCACTTCAAAACCGGAAGTGATCATTTGGAATTCCAATTTTTCTCACTTGGACACAATTTTTGTTTTTTTTTTAAACGAAAATAGGATAAGGTGTCCTAATTATATTGTAAAAGTTTTGAAATGGGATTTTCATTAGTTTAATTTATGTAGATTAGATATGGGATATTGATGTATGGACTTTTTTAGCAAGGGGATTTACAAGCGCTAGGCCCCTAGTTTTATGAGGTTCAGAACAAAAATGCATTGGCAAAAAAATAGGGTGGGGTAGTAAAAGGGAAATGGGGCGTTCATCGAACTCAAAACGAGGGCAAAAAGGTAAAAAATTTAAAAAACACTCCATAACGCTCCTAGAGGGTTAAAATGCAGGAGGGACCACTTTTATTTTTGCTTCACAGCATTCCTAACTCCATTTCTTCATTCCTTAAGGTGGCTCCCATACAAATTTTAAACATTAGAAAATTGTAAAAAATTGACCCGCCGACTCCTACGATTTCCCTACACCAGTAAAATTTATAACCCATAACACTTTATTTTTTTCGCACAACATTTGTTTCTAACAAACCTACCCGCTATCTCTACTTTTTAAGGGAGCTCCCAAACAAAATCCATTCCATTACATTTTACATTTCTCTAAAAAATCAATAATTTCTCATTCTTCATAACTTTTTTAATGGTAACTAAAGCCCTGCTTTGATAGATGTAAAGAAGGCATTACGCACCGCGACCCAGAGGATCTTTTGTGCAGTCTTTGCATATCACCATATCAGGTTCAGGTTGCGTATAAACCCTATCACCCTGCCCGGTAATAAATCGTAGATTTCAGTTTGGACCAACATTTGCCCCCCGAAAAATTTCCTCCTGGAAGTCCCCAAAGCGGGACAGCAGCAGAGGAGATGATCCGACGTTTCGTCATGAACCTCACAAAATCTGCATAGCTTGGTAACAACATTACCCATTATACATTGATGGTATATGAAACCGCAATGCCCCGTAAATAGGCCCAAAAGTAGCCTAAGTTCTCCCTTCTCAAGAAGAATTAGTCTACTTGCCCTGCTACGGGACAGAGTCACAAATCCTTTGGACTAACTTAATCCAGAAATGTTCTTCCATGTGTGAAGGAATGCACGGTCGGACCATGGTTGCAACATCTCTTTAATGTGGCTGGCAGGGACGCCAACGAAAAGCCCAGGGCCTACAAATGGGCGACGGGTGCTCCTGTTTTCTAAGCAGGCACCTCTCACATGACCCTCATAGCCAGAGACCCATCATGACGTATGTGTACAACGACAATGACAAATGCTGTGCAGGACTGTTCGTCGCGCAGTTTAATTACTGTTGTGAGGGTCCAAGAATTCAAGGAAATACACTCCAGACAGTACTTGTTTCTTTTGAAACCTTTTAGTACAGTAAATATTTTTTTGCCTATACCCCTGATATTTGAAAATTAACTCATGCAATCAGCGAGAACTTGTAATGTTTACTTGTGTGTCGAAAGTAACGGACACATATAAAGTATTTGTAATGTTTACTTTTGTGTCATATGTGACGTATGCACTCAAAGATTAATATTATCAAAAAAATTTACATACTAAATATTTCGTACACTCATTTCCCAAACTCAGCTTCTAAAAAAGGATGAATTTTGTATTCCAACTCTCATTGCTGCGTGTATCTTTTATATACCCGCTTCTCATTTGACTTCCACTTCAGTGAAGCATTTGTTTATTGCTTCTACACGTTCACACAGTATTTATTTCTGACAGTGACACTGCAGTCTAGAGTTTGAAAATTTTTCAATGATTTAAATGCGTGTTTAAATTTAATTATTCAGGTCTCTACCTCATACCCTTCTCCCTTCTCCAATAAAGTATATAAGTTTGTTTAATTAGCGACTACCGAGATTATTGCGCAATTGAAAAAGATACAAATATGAAATATTTTTTTAAAATATCGATAGAATGTTAACTTTAAATGCTGGTGAGCTTTGATGTTTTGGTTCCTAAAATTCCTTAAAAATTTTACAACAAAAATTTTTTTAAAAAATTTTTGAAATAAAATAACAATAAAAAAAATATTTCTTTCAAATTGAAATAAAAAACTTTAAATATATGTTCTTAACTTTTTACTACACCAACAAAACAATTTCTAAAATGGGTGTCATAATTTTTGTCCTTTGATATTTATTTTGCAATTCGTTTAAAACAAAAAAGCAACTACATACTAAATTCCAATTCCTCTTCAAAAAGAAGAGTCAACAAAATTCCTCTTGACAATTTCATTTTATCATCATTGTGAAAAAAAGTTTCACGAAAAAGTTGATAAAGTTGCTCGTCTATTTACTTATGCTACCAAAAAAAAAAAATGAAAAGCAATCATGGCTGTAAAAACTTTGCAAAAAAAAAAACAGAATAGGATAATTCATAAATCAACGTTTGAGTCATGAGCACTTCAAATGACTAAAATTTCAGTGTTGATGACAAATATTATTCAAAAGAACGTTTTAGATAAGTCGATTTATTTTTTGTTTTAAATATACGAAAAGTATTTGCACAAAAGACACATAAACACATACCCTGCAGACAAAGTAACTAGTATTTAGCTAGAAACTTACTGGTTAGTTGTGACTTTAAACAAGTTGCACTTTTAATTTTTTCATATATCAATCTAACGAACTTAACGTTGTGGTGTTATATGTTTAATTTTTTGCATTTTTAAAATAGTTTAAAACTAGTTGCTTTATTTACAGTAATATAACCAAGACTTAATTTGATAATTCCAATAATTTTTTTTTTATACTTAATTATTGTTTTTTGTGTATGCACTTACCTCTTGGACCAGAGGGGGAGAGAATATTATAATTTATTTTTTCCTGTTACATCGTCATGTTTCACATTTGTTGAATTCGCCTTTCTTTACAGAAATTTAAGAAGCTAGCAGAATTCCCCCGATATTGTTTTCGTCATCATTGTTCATAAAAAAATTTAATGTTTTTTAACTAAATCATTTTAACAAAAAGAATACGGGAATTTTCCTTTTTTAAGCATGAAAAAATTACCCGGCAAATAATATTGGAATTATTGATCCGTTTTAAATAAAATGGTTAAACGACATGTTTTCGTTTTTAAACGATTTCAAAACTAATCCTCTAGAGTATACCATGGAGTAGTTTCAAAACTTATCCACTGGGAGTATGCATGAAAATGGAGTAGTTTTAAGACTACTCCGTTGTAATGCAAAGCTGGATGATATGGTGTTTTTCAATACATATGTATTCAACATATGTACGGTTCTGAAAGAGAAAACTCGCCGCCCTGAATTTGCCTCTGCTCAGACCTAAAACCAACCAAAAATATACGCTTTTCTTCATGTACCTACAACAGACAAGGTATTGTTTTTTTAAATCTACTTTTGTAGAATTGTTGTTGTTCCCACAATGAACATATATGTAGTAAATAATTTTGTAGTGTTCTTGTTGTTTCTTCAAGAAGCGGCGTCATGTATAAAATTGCGCACCCGAAATTTTATCATCTTTCTTATTTTTCGACTTCTAACAACAAGTAAAAAACTAGTCCAAAGCCTTACTGTTAACGGTTTTAGCTGCAGGGTACTTACACACATACACACTGTCCCAGCGGGAAAACTCAGAAGAACTTCCAACTAAAAAATTGTTCTGATTCAATTACCTTCTTTTTTAACTTCTAAAGAATGCCGCATAGAAGGCCTCGGCTCTTTCGTATAAATGATAAGATACACCTTCCATACTCTCTTCTATGAGAAGAGAGAAGGGAAGGAGTAACATTTTTTCTTTTTGTTATATTGCCAAAGCAAGAGCAAAATAATAATTATTTTTTATCCCATTAACATTTTTATGTACCTGCTAAAGAAGCGAGTGCGGAAGGCCTTCTCCGCAATGACATCGTGTGTAAAAAAGATATGAGTATGGAATGGAGCGGTTAGGCCTTGTACATACAAAAGAAGGATTACAGAGTCCTTCCAGAAGGCATCCGTACTCCTTCTTTTTCCAGCTGGGTTAGCTATGTTAGTTGTTCATTAAAACAAATTTAAAAAAGATTTTTAAATAGAAAGAGATTGTTGTCAACCATTTCATTTGCCTTAATTGCACTGCTTTCTAACACAAACCTCTGAAAAACAAACATGTTTCCTTGTGCAAACGTTTGAGTCCATGTATTAACATAAATAACTAGACTCTCACACATATACACGCAAGCCACTACAATTACAAAAATATGTATTTCATTTCAAAGCATTTCAAATATTTCTAGATCAAAAGTGATGTTTGAATAAATAAAGCAAAAATTTATTCGTTTGTATAAAGACCGCGTACTTTTTTTTAAACAAAAAAAAAAAAAAAGAAAAAAAAAAATAAATAAACAAAAATTAAAAAAAAAATATAATAATAAATTTTTTTTTGCAAAGCGCTTCACAGTTTAAAAATATTTTTCTATTTTTATTTGGTACAATGCACCGTGTAATTTAGAGAAAAAATATTTTACCCAAAGGTCTTTTTGGCTTTTGCCAAAATACATTTGTACAACTATTTATGGAGAATAAAAATAACAAATACAGGGTCTTCCAAATTGGAGTTTTTTTTTTCTTCTTTACATGGATATTAAGTACAATTTTGATAGAAATTAATTGTTTGTCTAAAATTGATTTATAAAAACGTCCTACGCGTGCAGGTTCAAATATATCGATTCTCCTTGTGAAGTTTTCAATCACATTTTTGGCAAAATTCTCGATCTTTCTTGGCAAAGTTCACGCCCAAAGTTGTCTTTGAAGACTTAAAATGTTTCTAGTTTAATCTAATAAAATATCTGACGATTTAAGCGGTCAAATTTCAATAGAATTTTATGCTTTAGTTGGCTACTCGTTTATTTGAAAAAAAAAAAAAAAAAAAATTTTTTGGAAAAATTTCCCCACAATTTAAGTTCTTATGACACGAAATTCGTTATAAATGCCAGTCAAATAATGTCGAAATAAATCTATGAAGAAAAATATTCATTTGGTACAAATTAGAACGCATCTTAGCGAAATAGGAGGAGCTGTAATTTGTATTGGTTTATCAACACAGGATCTAAAATTCAACATCACCTAAAAAAAATTCCCCCGGATTTAAAAACTTTATTAACAATATTTTTTTTCGTCTAAAGCCTTCAAATCTTTAAATTAAAACTAAAATTATTAACTCTTAACAGAGGGAAAAGCTGGTCCTAGGAACCCTTGTTCCGGATTGTGTTACCAGCAGTTATCTCGCAAGCGGGCTTGGATGTTGTTGCAGTCTTGATTTATATTTCTCAGGAATTTTCTCGAATTCCTTTTGACTAATTTTCTTCTAAATGGATGTTTGCATGGCGGTTCAGTCATGGTCCTAAGAATTTTTTAATGAACTCGTTGTATAAAAATACAATCATAGGAGCTCATGTTTGTCCAAGAAGATGTCGTATATTATAGTGATTCCGAAGCCATAAAGAGACCCGACGGTACCGTCCTCATACAGACCGCTCAGCTTTGTTTGACAAGGTTTTCCAGAAGAATATAATGCCTTTTTTTAAATGAGAGAAATGTTATCCCAGTCTACCAATATGATTTTTGTGGGCATCATGAATCATTGAACAGGTCAATCGTAAAACCGGGGAAATAAGAAAATCATTCAAACAACAAAAAATACTGCTAAAGGGCGTTTTACACTATCACACAAGTGTTAACTATTTTGACGAAAATACTTTCCTTATCTAATTATTGTTTGAAAATTTTTAAAAAAAACAATAACAACTTATGACAGGGTTGTATTTTCCTTTAAATACGTAAGACTTGTGTGATAGTGTAAAGTACCCTTAAACTCTCTTTATAGACGTTGCTTTCGGCAACATTTGAGGGCTTCACCATGCACGGTAAGGAATTTACTGCTTCCAGCATGCATAAGTTGCTCGAGTCATACCTTTCGAATCGTTTTTTTAGATTAAAGTTTAGCGGCTTACTAACAAACGATTTAATGCAGAAATCAGGGCGTGTTCTGGTTCCCACACTCTACTTAGTTTAGACTTCTGACCTGCCAATGAGCGAAAATTTGACTAGCCATTTTTGCTGATGATACAGCTATCTTTTATTCACTCGCTGGCCCATACTTGGCATCCGGATAACTGAACAACTATAAGACTTTCAGAGACGTGGCTGAAAAATTGAAGAGTCCAAGTTATCGAGACGAAAAGCAAACATATTAAGTTTTCACTGAGAATGGGAGATTGCAGCCCTGTTACCATCTACAACGCAACCATCGGTGAGTCTGATCTTTTCATGCCTTGGCATACGCATCAATAGACGTCTTTCCTGGCTCCGACACATTGACACCAAGAGACTTCAAATGAAAATTAAAGCCTTAAATCTGGATTTTCTAATCAACCACAAATCAAAATTAAGTCTTGACTGTAAAGTACTCCAGTATAATACTGTAGTTTAACCAATTAGGACACATGGATGGCTCTGAGCTAAAGAGAACCAAGTAAAAACTGGAATTTTAGGGTTAAGTAAGTGAACTGCCATTTATTTCTGAAGCAATTTTCGGATGTTGGACTTATTTTAAGACAGAATTATCTTCTAAAATGGTTAACAAAATAAAACAGAAATGTCAAATCTTCTGACATTAAGCAAATAATGGTGGAAATTTAGCGGGAATATTTCTCATATTCCTAATTTTCATCACAGTTTTTATTCTAAATTCATTAAAGATGCGGTTGGATTATTCTGCCATGTTAGAGCTGGTTCAAGTGTTTCAAGTTGTAGCTATCAAGTCTTGAGCTTTTAGGAGAGAAGTGAAAAGAGAATGGCGTTTATTTTTCTCTCTCTTCTAAAACTTAAGACTTGACGGCAAAAACTTGAAGAATTTATACCAGCACTTATACAATTATCCAAAAAAAAAAATTGAAGGTTTCCGGAAACAAGAAAAGAAAGCACAAGAGCGCTGATATATGCGCTGGCTATTACATACTCCTTAGAAGCAGCAGAGGGGCGTACACCTTTAAAGTGACTTTTTAATTTAATTACAAAATAATGATTTAACAACTTCGCAATATCCGTTATAAGTAAGAAGGTTGAAAGTGAATAACTCAAATCATTATTTTAAAGAAAAAATTCACGAACAAAGTTCTAAGTGCTTCTGTAAATCAGTTACACGGAAGCAGGTTGTATGGCAATGATTTTGAAATGTGTTTAGGATTATTCCCGAAATATAACCAAACATAGAAACTACATACTTTTTAATACGCAATCAGTCATCAAATAATTCTTTAGTATTGTGCTTCTCTCCCTTACAAAACTGCTTACCAATAAGCTTCATCTGTGAGTTATAGTTGCTCTCACACACAGAAACGATAAGTAAACGCATTTCCAACGGGAATCCATTCCATACTCATATCTCTTTTACACACGCTGTCATTGCGGGGTAGGCCTTTCGCTCTCGCCTTCGCTTCTGCCTTATCATAGAAGGGAATGTGGAATGTGTATCTTATGTTTTATACGGAAGTGCAGAGAGGTTTTATGGGGCATTCTTTAGCAGGCCGTTAATAAGGCCAGAAGTAAGAACCCAATAAAAATTGTCTTATTTTGCGAAGTGAAAAATGTATTGCTTCAAATTGGGAACTCGCCATATAAAATTCAATCTTTTACGTTTCTCCCTTACAAACCTGCTTCGTTGGAAGCTCCATTTTTTATTGGGAAGTACTTCTGAGCTTTCCCGCTGGATTGTTTTTCATCCAGTGGTTAAGACCACAATGAGTTTAGGCCCACATGGCAGGTGCTCATGTAAATATTTTTCAAGATCGCACATTTTTTTTCCAGCGTCTGATTACCAACAAATAAACACTTAATTTAGATAAATGTAGTTTTCCAACACC
Organism: Pollenia amentaria; assembly: GCA_943735925.1. NCBI lineage: Eukaryota > Metazoa > Arthropoda > Insecta > Diptera > Polleniidae > Pollenia > Pollenia amentaria. Next base: position 30,445,270 of record OX031007.1, read on the forward strand.
CCCACATTCTTTGGAAAACTTTTATTAGTTTCGAGAGATATTTAACTTAAAGATCTACCAAAGTAAGTAAAATTCTATTTGATGATGATAGATATGAAGAAGGCCATATGCACCGTGACCCAGACGATCTTTTGTGTAGCCTGTGCATATCACCATGTCTATCACCCTGACCGTTGAAAGATCGTACATCTCAGTTTGGCCCATCATTTGCCTCCCGGAAAATTTCCGCGTGGAATTACCCAAAGTGGGACAGCAGCAGAGGAGATGTTCCGACGCTTCGTCGTCAACCTCACAAAATCTGCATATCTTCGTACCAACATTACCCATTATATTTTGATGGTATCCGAGACCGCAATGCCCCATAAATACGCCGACAAGTAGCCTAAGTTCCCCCTTCTCAAGAAGAAGTAGCCTACTTGCCCTGCTACGGGACAGAGTCACAAGTCTCTAGGACTGTCTTAATCTAGAAATGGACGTCCATTTGTGAAGGAATTCACGTTAGGACCATGTTTGCAACATCCCTTTTATGTGACTGGCAGGGACGCCGACGAAAGGCTCAGGGCCTATAAATGGGCGACGAGAGCCCCTGTTTGCTAAGCAGTCAGCCCTTTCGTTGCCCACATGGCCCTCATGGCCGGGTAGCCAACACAAATTCAATTCGTTGTGCTTCCGCAGATCGTTCAGAGACGCAGAATAGTCCATGACCAGCCTGGACTTCACCTATAAAGAAGATAGTGCTCTAAGAGTGGCTTGGCTATCCGACATTATAAATATCCACAAGCCCTTTGCCCTTCTCCTTAGACAATCCCCAGCGCATATTAGGATAGCGAAATTCTACTTAAAAAGAAACTCAAACCTGAGAGACCCTGTATATATGAACTAAGAAGTGCCGCCAAAACAAAAAGTGAAAAAAGTATAAAGACATAATATAGAGAATATGCAAATTGCCAATTTACAGAGGCAATTAATTATGAAGACATTGCAATTATTTTGTAGTTTACAGAGACATTTCTGGAACTCGTAAAGGTTGTCAGTGAGAACTTATTTTTTAAGGACAAAATATACTACTTGTACTAACTAGTACTTTTAATTATAATGTTTTTTTTTCTTCTTTTTTTACGTAATTACTTTAAAAACAAGTACAAGTGATAAGTATGTTCAGCTGTATCTTGTTTACCCTTCACCTAAAATTGTAGTAATACGTATCCTTCAGTTTTATAATTGAAAGGAAAACTGTTTCCTTTTTAGTCAGGATACCATTGGCAGAAAAATATTTTGCGTACTGCAATTTATAACTGGCATGAGTATCATATTACATAAAGGATCTTTGAACTCATTCTGTTGTTGCCATATGAATTACGAAATATTTTTTTTTAAAGATTTGTAAAGGTTAAAGCTAAATTTCGGCAAGAGGCAGAACATTGAATCAATTATGGACCTTATCTGGTCGAAATATCTTGATTTTTTTGGGTTATAACTATTATCTTATGGACTAATCTGTGAAGATCAAAATTGAGGGTAATTTGTGTCACAAATAATATATTAGGGGGGTACAATGAATTTACATCCATTCGCTGGGGGCGGATTTACATCCGCCAACTTTGTTTATTTTCATTGCAGATAATCCGTAGGTTGATGGGGTATAGGAGGTTGAATTAAGTCAGGGGTAGGTGGAGGGTCAGACTGACTAGCAGGGTTAGCAGAATAGTCAAGGGAGTGACGTCAGCAGAGAATAAGTGAAATAGCAGTATCAACCGAAAGGCATAGTATACAACTAGTATGCCGACTCTTTGACAGGTACATAACTCAACTGTCAGTGGTACATTTTTATGTTTGTATTAGTAAGATTTTTTTCAAATGTATTGGTGTATAAAACTATTTCCACCACTAAACATAGTTGCATAAAATCGTATAGAATGTGGCAACAATTTTTTTTTCCAAAATAAAATTTTCTTAGTTCAATAAATTTTCAATTTATTGAATGCTGGCTGCATTTATAAACTTTTAAAAGCCATGTTTGCTAAATTTTTATTCTGCAATATCGGATAATATATAAATAATTAATGATTTAAAATATTATTTTTATACCACAAAATGCTACTCTGCTGGCTTTAATAATATTAACAACAGAAAAAATTTAGTGTCAAAAAAATTTATTTAAAAATTTTTAGTTTGTGAAAAATAAAAACATTTTGTAAAAGCAAATTAGCAAAATGTATTGAAAAAAATTATTAATTATGTGTGTAAGTCATAAAATTAAACATGAAGTGTTATATTGTGAAAAATTTTAAATTAAAAAATTTCAAATTTTGTTTTGTTTTTGTTGTTCTTAAGTGTGTTGAATTCACACAGAAACTATATGTGTGATGAGAGTTATAAAAAAAAGAGAACGTTCTCACCAGTCGGCATACTAGTTATATACTATGCCGAAAGGCGTTAGCAGCGAGGTGTCAGCAGAGAAGAGAAGTTGAAGAGCGTGAAATAAAGAAAACAGAGCAAACAACTGATGCAGGTCAGCAGACAGAGACGTATAATGAGAGTTTACCGCTAGCGGTTCAAACATAGTAGAAATGTAGCAACTACAAAACAACATTGATGTAGTTAAAAACTAGTATTTAAGGAGGTGAGATAAAATAAACCGCTCTTGGTTTTCGCACTGCAAAGTGAGACGTGATAACAAAAACAAAAATATAATAAAGGAAAACAGTTAGAGTGAAGAATAGGTTGCTAGTTTTACAACCAGTACAGCGAGAAGGATCCGACTTATCTCGACTGAGATTTACATCCAGTCTGAAAGCAGCATAGAGCACTAAGTAAGGTCTAAGCTGTGGACATTTCTAAGGTTCATTACCAACTGTAGTCCTCGTGTACACATAAAAAATTATCAGTAGGTTTTTATGAATTAAAAAAATTATTTAAAAAGTTTTTCAATTTAATTAATTTTATAATTGAATCAATTATTTTTTTACTTGAAAGAAAATTAAAAAAATTATTTTGATTAAATTAACATTTTAGTTCTTTGGAAATAAATTTTAAATTAAAATATTAATTAAATAACAAAAGATCTTAATTGACTTTTTTCGTTTAAAATAAAATAATTTAGTCCCTAATCAAGTAAAACGCAACGAAACGCCAAAGAATTACATTGAAAGCAAAAACAAAGTCATAAATATTTTGTTATTTTGTTGTTGCTTTCTACAGAAATTTTGAAAACTTATTAAAAATTAAAAAACTTTACTGTACTTACTTAAAGTAAATTTTGTTTCAAATCGGACAAATCGTTTTCAAGTTATAATGAAATCTATTAGGAAAACCACTTGTCTTTGGTATTGATACAAAATTTGAAGATAGCTTCTATAACAGCTGCCCAGTAAAAACTTCGCCGACAAAAAAGTTAAAAAAAAAAAAATTTAAACTAACAATTCTTCTAAAAAAACCAATGAATTTTACAAGGAATGTCCCAAAATGATCGTATTTAAAAGAAAGTCCTTATTTTTATACCTACAGGTATCCAGAAAATAAGTAGTTATAGAAGAAAGCTTTAGTAGTAGTAATGAGTGAAAGAAGCTATTAATTTTGAAAAAGTAAGCAAAGTTTTTACTGGGTATAACATCATGGAAAATAATTTTGTGATAGTAGGTCCAGAGTTGACTATAGAGTAGGGCTGGCAGAAGTCTAACCCCGCCGACCAGGACCATTATAATAATTATAAAATGAAATATTTTCCTTGATCCATTTAATTTGTGTACAACTTTTTCTCTTAACTGCATCTCGCTGAATTGCGTTACACTCATAAATGGGTTATATATTTCGTAAAAAAAAATACGCGGTTAATGGCACGAACGAATTTCTAATTTTTTTTATTTTGTTTGTAACTTTAAAGGATTTTATTTTTCTTTGTGTTTTAAAATAATTACGCAATTCACAAAGTGTTCTATTGTGTCATATTGGTTGTATTTGCTATAATTCTATGTTTGTCAACAAAATCGTGTTTAATATTTCATATTAAAATGTTTAATGATTAGGCCAAGTTTGCCCTAATTATGACATTACAAGCTTGTTACCTATTTATTTTTAATGGGCTATTTGGTTGACAGGATGTTCAAAACAGTGCTGTTTAGATTAAAATTGTACTTTATTACTTAGTACTTTAGAACACTTTGTGAACTAGTAAACTATTTTCGGGTATTAATTTTTGTCAAACCATTTAAATACTAAATTGGATTGAATAAAACTGTTATATCTTATATATTGACGTAATTGCGTTGTTTATTGCTGTTTCTTTTCACTTAATAAATTGTACATATCGCTCATTTGCTGTAACATCGTCTTAACTGAAAAATATAAGATTTACAGAAAAAGACTTTAAATTCTAAAATTAGCACACAACATAATGTTGCGATAATTGACTTATGACGTTGTTGCAGCAAATGAGCGATATAAGCATTTAAACTTCATCTTTAATAATTGCATTGTGAACCCAATTAAGATAAAATTCTGTTAAATGCGTTTGTAACGCAATTAACCAAGACCGTTAAATGCAGTTCTCGTTTAAAAGCGTTTGGCTTTAGGCATTTTTCATAAAGGCATTTATTGGTGATTTTCTGCATATTTCAGATTTAAGTCCAACAATTAAACAATAGATACAAACTCTTAACATAAAAAAACAATAAAATAAACAATTAATAGATTAATTTAAGCTTTGACTTAATTTTATTGAAATCGATTAGTTGAACTACGTTTACCCCAGGCTTAATTTTTGTGTAATTTGATCTATATCAAAAACCAGGACAAACTGAGAGTGGACCAGGACACCAGGATAATTTGTTTAAAACCAGGACAAATCCTGGAAAACCAGGACGTATGGCAGGCCTACTATAGAGGCCATAAAAACATTGTCCCTGAAATCACTTTTTGAACGTATTTGAAAATCAGACACGCAACAAAAATCAAATGCGTGTACAAAACGTTTGTGTACAACCACAAGGACAAACGCTATGCGGTAATGTTCGTCTCACAATTTAAATAGTGTTATGAGGCTACAAGAATTCAAGGAAATACACAGTTTCTTTCGAACCCTTTTTGATACAGTAAAAAATGTTTCCCTATACTCCTATTATTTGAAAATGAACTCGTGCAGTCTGCGAGAATTTGTGTGCCGTATGTGGCGTACTCATCAACGCATTGTTTATGCAAAGAATTGTTGTTGCAATATTATCAAAAAAAATTTTATTAAAAAATATTTTGTACACATATCCCAAACTTACATTTATTTACTTAAATCGCCAATGTAACCAATATTTCTTACTGGCTAATACTGTGGTTTTCATGGGTAACCGCTTATGTCCATTTTTTCTATTTTGAGATGTTAATTTTAAGCGCTCTTTACATGGCTCTTAAAATTTTTGAAAAAGTATGGACCAATTCCGATTTTTTTACGTAATGAACAATTTCAAAAGGCTTAATACTTCGCCCATTGTTCGATCTAGAATGTTTTTGGAAAAATTTGATTTTAAGACAAACGCGGTTACCCATGAAATCCACAGAATATGCTTAAAATAAATAAATCTAAATTTATAAAATAAAAGAAAAAATTTGGCATTAAATTTATCTTAAGACAATTGGGAGGTTATATTTGATGCCAATAGGATTAGTGAAATCGATATACGTATACAAATTCTTAAATTTTAAGCTCATTCTGTGGATAGGATCAACATTTGCATAATAAGACCGAAAGTACTGAAGTCTAAGGGGTATATAATTTCTGTAAGGATGAATAGGAATTGAGAACTCAACCTGACGGAGTAGGAATTCTGAGAAAATTTCACCGTTTAACAGATTCAGCATGAAGGTGATATTCAAATTGTTACGAAATTTGATTTATCTAAGAATTATTTATGGTTTAAGTTAAAAGTTATCTTGTAAATTACAGTTTTATGTTATATTAGTTTAAATTCTTATGAACGCCACTGTACTGAATTTTCTAGTAATTATAATTGTAGACTTTAGATTTAGATGTATAACAGTTATTTTAAAATAATACGAACACAAAATTCTAGAAACGACTAGATGTTTCTTGAATCTACTCTGAATGGCTTTGAACTATAAATACAGGCTAACTCATAAAAGTTTAGAATAGTTTGATTGGAGACATTAACCGGTTCAGATCGCTACTTACAACAGTGGTTAAATTTTAGGAACATTATAATTAATTTCAATAAAGTTTGTTAAATTGAATTCGTGTGTGTATTTATTTTGATTTGCAATTAAAAGAACTCAAAGGTTTATTATAAAGGGAATAAGCCTTAACGCGTTTTATAAAGTAAAAACGTAACAATATATATCCTCCGATTTTTTAAGGTTGGAAGAGTAATAAGCTTTAATCGGTTTTCATACGGGGGTAAATTGATATTTGGATTCCAATGCAGTTTTCGAAGACAGAATAAAAGAATTTGCTTCTGAACGGATTCCAATTTTTTTCGTTACCTCGTACTGGGGCTCCCAGACGACCGAGGCGTATTCTAGAATAGGTCTCATTTATGAAATATGTAACTGTTTTATAACATAGGGATTGTCAAACTCCTTCCCCAACGATTAATAAATCCAAGGACACATTTGGCCTTGTTGAAAGTCTACGATGTACGCATTAAAACACACTTTATAATCAAGAAAGATAACCAGATCAAGGAATTTCTCCACTCTTTAAAGCTGCTAATTATTTAGTGTATAGCTACAGAGTACTGAACTTCTTCTGTAGAATTACATGTGTTTAAATTTCTTCGAGTTCAGATCTATCAAAATTATATCACATCATAAGCTCAAACTGTTCACATCATCTTAGAGCAAGGAAGACATAGTTGACTTTTTGTAGCTAAGGAAAACTTTTACATCATCTGCATACATTAGTATTTTCGAATATTTAAAATCATTAATGAATAATAGGAATAATACTGGACCCAAGTAACTGCCTTGAGGAACTCAAGATGGAACAGGTATAGCCCTAGAATTACAACTGCGAAACAATATGAACTGATAACTATCCTTAAGATAAGTGCACATCCATTTAATAAGTATAGGAAAGAGCCCGATTTTATACAACTTGTACATAAGAAGGTTATGATTTACTTTATCAAATGCTTTACTAAAATCGGTATAGATGGTATCAGCTGGCATCCCAGAATAGTATGAGGGTAGCACCGAAGTTGTAAATTCCAAAACATTAGCAGAAGTCGAACGACCTTTTTTAAATCCACGTTGGATTGGTGATAACAAGGAAGATACTAGATGCGATATAATATTAGAAATAACACTTAATTAGCTATACCTCTATAACTTGAAATATTGAATCTATATCCGGACTTAAACAAAGGTATAATGAAAGATTTGTTCTAGTAATCGTGGAAATACCCATTTAAAAGTGAAACGTTATATGAATACGTTGAAGGCGAAATTAAGGAACATTAGCAAAAGAATGTATATTTGTTATTCCTGCTCTCATTGCTGCGTGTATTTTTTCATTCCCTTGCTAATTTTTGAGAGTATATTTAATACCCGCATAACATTTGACTTCCACTGTAGTCAAGCATTTGTTTTCTGCTTCTACACCTTCACACCACAGTATAGAACTTGAATTTTTTTAATGATTTTAATAATAGGTGTCCAAATTGAGGTTTTAATGGCCAATGGAAATCTCTCCAGGGAGATGATCCGATGGATTTTGTGGTGAATAATTGAAGCAAAGCCGCGAATAACGTTGTAAAAGCCACTTTTTGCAAAAACTTTTTTTTTTTGCAGATTATCGTTAATATTACACTCTTACACTGTTTAAACATCCAATAATCCAAAATTATGCACCTTAACGCCGTCAAATTGCGATCCAAAGAGTCAGCCACTGGAAGAACGTTGTAAGTTACTAACAAAATGATACAAACGAACTGGGTTTGCAAAGTGGAATAACGTTTAAAAAGCCGCTTGTGAAGTGGAAAAAATTATAAACTGTAAATTTGCATGCAATATAAAATTTAAATTTCTTGATATGTATGCAAAAAGTTTTTGTTATCATTATTTTTGATAATCTACCAAAAAAAAAATTAAAAAATAAATAATCCTGCCTGTTAAAAACGTTTTTTTGCTCTCCTGAAAAATAATAATTTTGTAACTTACAACGTTATTCGCGGCTGTGCTTCAATTTATGATTTAGAGGAAGAGAATATGTGGTTTTAACAGGATGGTGGTTTCAACAGATGGCTCTTTTGAAAGAAAAGTTTGAAACTTACATTATACCTTGTCGAGGAGGAGCTAATTGGCCAACAAGATCGTGCTATTTGACACCTTAAGACTATTTTTTGTGGGGGGTTTTTTTTTAAATCAAAAGTGTACAGCAATAATACCACAACAGTTCATGAACTTTATAACAACATTAACGACCAGATATTAACCATTGACCACAGTTTATTGAAAAACGTGTTTGAGAATTGTAGTAAAAGAATGGGAGCCTACTGAGCCAGTAGGGTGGCACTTGACCGACATGATTTATAATTTTTGGCCGGAACCTATTTGTAATAAACTGAAATAAAAATATTTTTAGTAACTTAAAAGAACTATTTTTTTATTCAAATCAAAATGATTACTAAATTTTTGGACAACCTTTTATAATATTATATACAACCCAATTATGAATAAAAATTCCCCGTGAGTTTTCTCCCTTCTCCCATTTTTCTATGTCAATTCAAATGTAGAAAGGGCTCTTACGTATGCAAATCGTCCATGCGGGACATTTGTGTCAATTGCTCTTAAAGCACTTATCCCGTGACCAGTGAACAAAATTTTATAATTAAAAGGAACGAATTGTGATAGGTGAAAACAAGACCTATCACTTAACTGGTGATAATGTGTTTAGAGTGAAGTTGGTCCAGTGGAAAGGTAATTGGCCCAAAACTATTCATGTGATTGGATTTTGTGCGGGTAGTGGCTGATTCTCTCAAGTTCTATTACTTTATATAAAGGGGATCTATCATATTGACATGGTTCATTTGTGACAATATCTGCGACAGGCATTATTTTAACCGAAATTGGATGTATCCATTAAGGTTATTTCAGTAACCTGTTAAAAAGTGTCAAAAAGGTGCAAATTAACCCCCCGTAGGGGTTAACCCCTCGCCATGTTAAAGTGACTTGTCACGTGACAAGTTTAGTGTTTGTTCCCTTTCCCCTAGGGTTATTATTATAATAAAATTTTGTTCTGGTGGGACTGTCAGTTGGTCCCAAATAGGGTGCCCAAGTGAAAATTTGTCTCAGAAAACTATTATGTCGAACATTTTATGTTCAAGCTCGACTGACTGAACGTTATTACTTGTTTTATTATCCTTTTTGCAGAACTCGGCTTAAAACTATACATACATAAAATTATTGCTCCTTTATTTTACTTTTAAGAAATTTGACATTTCTTTTTCCTTTTTTTCTGACTGTCTTTAATCAAATGTTACTTAAGCTATAAAAAAATATATTCCTTACAAGGATTTTAATCCTTAAAAGGCGTATATTTGCAAAAGGACAAATTTAAATTATTAAAAAAATATACGATAACGGAATAAAATAAAAATTTATTAAATATAAAATACTCATAAAATCATCATACAATAAAGTCCTTTATTAAACTTTTAAGTGTCGATAATAAATGTTATGGCAGGGATGCAAAATAATCGCCATAAATATTTTACAATACGCATTTGAAACATTTTACATTTAAAGTTCATATTATTTTTTGCTAAATTTAAGTTAATCCATTAATCATATCAGTGCTGTTTTGTGTGGGTATGAAAATATTCATATCTATCAGTAGAAATCACAAATATCCGTACACTTTAAAACATTTTTATTACCGGCCCTTTAGGCAAGAAAAAAAATACGTTGCGCATATTAAAACGAATTTTTTTTAACTTCAAAACAGTGACAAAAAATAAAAAAATCATCTGCCTGAAAATTTTGAACGATAACGTACTCATAGAAAATTTGCGTGAAAAATTTGTATACCCGCCACCACTAGTGGTGAATGTGGGTACAGTAAGTTTGTCCTTCCGAATGAAACTTTTTTTAATATTAACCTAAGACCCCATAAAGTATAAATATATTCCGGGTCCTTGAGTAATTCTAAGTCGCCTTAGCCATGTCCATTTGTTAAAAATACGCTCAATTTCGAAAGACTCAACTGAAAATAAATATATTGGCGTCAAATTTTTTCTAGTTCCCCTTAGTACTTTGGAATTGAAATCCCCAGTAGAATTGGAGTCAGATGGAAACGAGTTATGGATCCAAATGTGGAACAACCTCTCTAATTAATGCATATTTTTGTTACAAAAACTTACATAAATTCGTGACAGAGTGCACCGATTCTCATTAAATTTTACGCAATTTTTTCCATATGACTGGAAATCACAATTTTGTGAAGATTGGTCCATAATTTCCCATATGCCCTATATAAAGCCCCATCACGGAAGATACTTTTGTACGCTTTAATTTCTTATTAATAATCTTGTTCGAGTAAAATGTAGTGTGTCATAAGATTATAAATCACTCTGACAAATTTCATCAAGAACGATCCATAATTTACCATAGGCCTCTTATAAAACCCGCTCTGGAAAATCATTTAAATACGATTAAAACCGTAACAAATAGAGATATTGTGGTAAAATGTAGTTCAATTAAACATTATTTGCTTAGAAATAATACAATCTAATTTTGTGATAAGCGGTCCATAATTTCCCATAGGTCCCTTAAAAGGCGGCCTTTCGAAAATCAAATTAAGAACGCAGAAACAAATTCTCGCCAGTTTTTTTTTCAATTAAACTTTTAACTAAAAATTAAATCAGTTTTAATAAAAAATGTAATCAAGTGAATTAAACTTTTACTGAAATTAACAGCATTATTGCAGAAAATATTGTAAATATCAAAAAATATTTTATTATTTAATAAATTGTTTAATTAATATCACACATTTTTTAATTGAAATCAATTTTTGTTTTTTTTTTTCTGTAAAGCTTAAAACTTCTAAAAAATGTGAATCACTGTATTAAAAGTTGGTATAGTTTAAGTTTCTTTAAGACTGCAAATCACTCTACTGGATATTGTGATCAACGAACCATCATTTTCGTAAGGTCCCATAAAAAATCCCCTCCTGAAAAATACTTTAGTACACCTACTAATATTTCTAAAATAAGTCAAAATATTGTATTGAAATAAGGTCAAATTAAGTTTAATATGCCTTAAAGCGCAGCGAGTTATAATACGGTGAGGTTAGCTTTTATAAGGATTGGTTGATAATTTATGGACCCCACTCCTAATCGAACTCTCGGTGGTGGGTATTAAAGTTTTGGCAGAGCCGATTATAGCACTCTGACTTGTTTTTCAAATATTTTCCATATGAATTTCTATGTGGATGTTAACGTTCGAAATTCTAATAAATCCAAAATATTTTTGTTTAATAATTTATCGCACTTGGCCAACAAGAGGGCATTAACTCAAAATTTTTATTTTTTCACTTTTTGGAAACACGTAATATTTGACTTGTAATATTCGTATCTACCCGCAGTAAAAATATCATGCTATTTTGTCTACTGTTTGGTAAAGAAACGGTTGGCTTAAAAATTATTTTTAATTTGCCTTTAATATAAAATGGTTTTTCTTGTTCGGAAAATTTTTAAATTTCACGTTAATATCCTCTTGTTGTTCAAGTGCGATATATTTACACTTTATCTATTTTATTTTAGGGGGATTCTTTTTTTTATTTTTTTCAAAAAATGAATGGAAATGTAAGCGGCCAATTAAATATGTTTTTTTTTTTTTTGCAACAAACGAACTGAAAACAGTGGGTTTTAATTGTGAAAATGTGGTTGTATGTATTGTACAGGTATGTATACGTATACTTGCAAACTTAAGGATAGATTACAAAAAGTTTAATACAGAAATTATTGGGTTAGATTTATTTTTTTTAGAGTAGAGGTTTTTAATGTTGACCCATTGAAATTTAAACATTTTCGAGAATTTTAACAAATCTATTGCTATTAATTAATTCATTTATTAATGACGTACTAAGCTCCCAATTTTTATTTATGATAAAAACACTGAAATTTATTGTTGTGGGAAAGCGAGTTTCTATGCGCATTTCGCTGGTTGCTTAGGCCAGCACGTCAGGAAACTTTTGCAAAGACTTTAGAAAAGCAAATAATATTATACAAATAAGAGCATAAAGTGAATAAGAATTTTAAACACTCAGATCTTCCTTGTAACAATATCAAAGCTTCAACAAAGCCACAACAATAAACAGTGAATTAATTTTTCTTACATTCCCCACAATTGGCTGGTTTTCTTCCAACACGAATTGTATTTGTAAGAGTATTGCTAATTAAACCTTCATCATAATTTTGTATTCGCTTCGCTTGTATTTAGTAAGTTGAATGAGAGCAATCAACACTTGATATTTAAGAGCCGAGTATGACGAAGTTAGTTTGTTCACTCATACAAGAGAATATGAATATTAGCAACTCTGAACCAAAACAACCATTGAATCAGTGTTGCCAATAATGAATTCGGAAATTACTCATGTCTGTGTACCAAATTACACATTTGTAACAAAATAACACACACAAATCGAAAAAGTAGATTTGCAGTAAATACGTTAAGTTTACAAAAAAAAAGCAAAGTTTACCAATTGCTGAAGTAAAAAAGCAGTAACGTCGGCGGAAGAACAGCACAAAAATGTTTTTGTGCTATTAGCGAGGAGACATCTGATCCACTCATACTCATATAAAATGCTCTAATTATGAATCCCAATAATCAATATCATTCTTATATCTCAGCTTGATTTATAACTTTAGGAAAACACTTAAATCATTAACATATTATGCTTACAATTGATTCAACTCACTCAGCTCATTCACCTACCATTTTAACGCAACATGGACATTACACAACCTCATAATCAGGACTGCCAGATAAATTTGCAGAAAAATCGTCAATCATCACTCTACTATTTCGGGCACAAATCTGGCAGCCGTGCTTATAATAAATATTTGCACGTTCGTATACGAATCTTACTTATTTTGCATCGCCTATACACATTTAAGATATCCACTTCAAAAGTTGCAATTTTGCGAAAAAGCAAAATTGCAACAACATAACTACAACCACATAATCAATTATTTCGCACAAATGAATGAAGTTTCTATAGGGTATATTTGGAATTGTGGACCAATTCTCACTAATGGTATTCACGTAAATGTTTGTTACCCCCGCAAATGTGCAAAATAGCATAGTTGCACTTATTTGACGTAACCAACCCATTTTGTTTGCATATTAAAATATCCATATGACAATTTCAATTTTTTACTAAATTTAAACCGCAATTTCTTGAAAAATATGATTAATATGAAATATGATTCATTTTCTTAATTTACAAGGCGAGTTTATAACTTATCTACCTCAAGATTTTTTTCAGATAAGTATTCCAGTATTTCTATTATTTCTGCTTCTTAAATTTTTTGAGGCTTTTATTTTTTTTATATTAATTTATATTTTACAAATTTCATCTTTAAACACTACAATTTATAATATTTTTCAATTCAAAGAAAAAAAATTACGTCAAAATAGAATTTATGCGTTGTTGTTTAGTGTAGAGTTGATTTTATGAGTACTTTTTTAACATATTTTTCAACTGGGCAATGCCAAAAAAAGTTGCAACATTTTTATGTTTTTACTCTGATATTCATGCACTTACTTAGACCCTGACAATATTGCATCGTTTGGTCAAAATACTCGTAATTGTCTATGTGGTGACGTGAATACCTTTACTATTTGAAATATGCTTCGTCCTTATGACAATGACAACATCTGTACCAAATTTCATTAAAAATTCTTTATATTGCGACCTGAATTTGCGCACAAGGTTTACGTGGAAAGCCAGCCAGCGGGATGGACGAGTTTTAATTGTATCGGTATATTAAATGATTGGTCGCTGAGTGGTTCTGTTTGATTTTAGTAAATTTATTCACTTAAGATACGTATCGACTACACATTATTATTGAGTGCTTTTAAGCTTTAATTATTGTTTAATTGTTGTATAAAACAATTATATTTCGCAATTTTTAGTAAAACTTATTTTTTATTTTAACATAAGAAACTTTCTTCTTAACTTACTTCTGATGAAATGTTAATAGTGTTCACATTTTTCTTTATTATATAGCATAAAACAAATGTCATCGAATTTAAAATCAAATTTGACAGTTTATGTTAAATATGCAATTCTTCCCTCCCCTCTCACCAATAAACTCAGACTTTCGTAGTGTATACCCAGACCTTGACAGTGGAGTATGGCTCGTGTAGATGAAAAGTGAAAAAAAGTCAGGGTATAAACAACAATTTTTACTGTGACGTAATCTGACAAAAATAAAAAAACTCAATGTTGGAAAAGACAATCTTGACTGTCAAAAATTAATGAAAAAATAAAACTTAAAGTAAAATTACACATGAAACTAATTACGCAAGGGCTGCACATGAAATGAAAAGTTACATACAATATGTGTCATTACACATGGATTGGCAACACTGCCTTGAATTAACCTCCAATTAGTTCATGGAAAAACTCTTTGACCTAAAAGTCAGTGCTGCCAGTTGAAGGAAAAGAAAACTTTTAAGAAAGGTAAAAAAAAACAAAGAAAACCATGAAGTGTAAATGCAAAATGATTATTATGATGATTATTTAATATTAATGATTTACATTAATATTAAAATAACCAAAAAAAAAAAAACCAAATTTGATTTTGTTTCATTGCTAATATTAAAATTTCAAAAATATTTTATATTATTTTCAAAAACATTTTAGCTTCATTAAAAAGGAGTAAGCAAAAAAGATCAAAATGCATTATAAATTAAATATGTTCTTGTACACAGAGACAAAATAAAAATAGTCTCTACTCACCAAATTCATAGAAACAAGAAAACAAGTTGTTGATTTTGCAACTATTACCAAAATGATTACTAAAAATTGTAAAAATTTAAATTTGTGATTTTTTTTCAATAAATGATATTTTTTTTAATTAAAAAAATGATCATAAAACTTTGCCGTTTCAAACAATGTGTTAATGATTTCACTAAATATAGCTCAGGTTTTTCCCAACAATAACACTGTGCAAGAAATTAACACTTTTTTTTCGTGAGAAGCTGGGCACCTAGCGTTTTAACATAATTCGCTGAATTTTAACGCTCAATCCAGTGGTGCCCGCGGTTTTTTAAGATTGGCTCTGGTTTTCGAGATATACCGTTATTTCGAAAATGGATGAGGTTGCAGAACATATGTTCGCGTAACTCAAAAACCCTTTAGCTAATTGAAAAAACTTAAAAAACCGAAATTCCGCAATAAAATTTCCTTTAGTCCTCAGTCGTTTTAGAAACATAATTTTTTTTTTTTCGAAATTTTTGTTTTTTAAAAATTCACAAAAAATTAAAATATGCGGCTAGGCTTCTAATTTTTTGCAGACATTTAAAAAACGAAGCTGCAAACAAAACAAGCCATAAATGATTAAAATCCGTTAGCAACTTTTTTTTTCACAAAAGTCGACAAATTTCAATTAATTTAAGAATTTCATAAAACGCCCCCCTAAGTGATGATGATAAACGGAAAGTATAATTTGAGAAAATGTTAAGAACAAAAAACTAATTGAGGTCATTCATACATTTTTTCCCTCTAGGGGCGACTCCTGGGCATTTATGGGACTTTTTCTTCAAAATATTTCTAGTCTGCATTGAACATTTTATATGGAAGCCCCCTTAAGAAATGGAGATAGCGGGTGGGTATGTTAGAAATAAATGATTGAGATGAAAAATAAAGTGGGGTCGGTCATACATTTTATCCCCCTAGGAGTGAATCCTAGGCCTTCAAAACAAATGATGGGAATGAAAAATAAAGTTGCGCTGGTCATACATTTGGCCCGTCTAGGGGTATCTCAGGCGCTGCAGGTGCAAAATGTAAGGCTAGGGTTCTACGCGTATAAAAAACAAAGTTCCAAACAAAATAAGCTATAAGTGATTAAAGTATGTCTACAACTTTTGATTTTTTCAGAAAAGATGAAATTTTTTTATTTTTTATAATAACCAAACTTAAAAATTTCAAAACATTTTTTTTTTTGTTGTTAATTAGTTAAAGTTAAAGTTTTTATTTAGAAATTTATTCTTCTTCCTCCTGCAGATTCCAACAAATATCCCCTAATAGCGAATCAAGTTGTTTGCCGCTATACCAGTGCTCGAGTTTGGCTGTTACTTGGTGAAATCTCTCGCCATCTTCATCTGTTGATTGTTCATTAAATTTTTCGGCATGGTAATGCAAAAAATGTATTTTCAATGACATTCTAACGTTTAAGTTTTTAAATGCGGTTAAAATTCGCCAGTTTTCAGACCGATGATTTCCTAATACATTTTCTATTACTGATTTCACACAATTCCAGGCCAATAGCTCGATATCATTCAATGCAACCTCAAATTGATGGTCCTTCATAAGACGACGAATGTCCGGTTCATTAAGAATTCCGGTAAAATAAAAACATTATGATATGAAATATAAATCTAATTGAATAAAGTAGTTAGAGTTCATACCTTCTTTTACTTTCATGCCGCTTAATCGTGGAAAAATTCGGCGCAATTCGGTAAAAGCAATACCATCTGGGATCAATGCTTTTATAAAATTTTTTACAATACCCAGTTTGATGTGGAGCATTTATGACTTTATTTCTTAATTCTAAGAATTTTTTAATCGGTAAGTGTGGATTTTCCAAAATTCCTACCGCAAAGTGAAAGTGTGGTAATAAAGCATGCATATTTCTTTGGAATAGCATAAACTTGAATATTTGTTCTTTTGTTTTGTATTGTAAATGGCACAAAAACCGCATTTAAAAAATTTTACGTCAAAATGTCATTGAAAATAAATTTTCTGCATTGGCACATTCTCCATATCGGCCCTTTGCTGCAATAGAGTCATAACTCAAATTTGAATTTCTAGCATCTAAAAATTTTATTCTTCTCTCTAGAGTTGAATATAGAAAATATTGCGTTTTATGAAATTCTCAAATTAATTAAAATTTGTCGACTTTTGTGAATAAAATCAAAAGTTGCTAACAGATTTTAGTTATTTATGGCTTGTTTTGTTTGCAGCTTCGTTTTTTATATGTCTGCAAAAAATTATAATTCTTTATGAATTTTTAAAAAACAAAAATTTCGAAATTTTGATAAAAAAATTAATTTTTTTTTCAAAAAAAAAAATTGTTTCAATAACGACTACTCAAATTAAAGAAAAAGTTTAATTATTCTTAAATGAAATTTTATTGCGGAATTTCGGTTTTTGAGTTACGCGAATATATGTTGTGCAACCTCCTCCATTTTCGAAATAACGGTATATCTCAAAAATCAGAGCCAATCTTAAAAAACCGTGGGCACCACTGGATTCAGCGTACCCGAATTAAGTTAAAACGCCATGTGCCCGGCTTGTCTGTTTTTTCAACTAACATAGTGTAAAGAAAAAAATCAATTAAGATTTGTTGTTATGTAGTTAATATTTTAATTAAAAATTTATTTCAAAACAACTTAAATGTTAATTAAATCAAAATTAAATTCTTAAATTTCTTTCAACTGCAAAAATAATTGATTCAATTATCACATTAAATAAATTGACATACTTTTTAAACAATTTTTTTAATTGATAAAAAACTACTGATAATTTTTTTCTGTGTAAAGGGTATACTTTTTTTGTATCTCTATAACGATTCAGAAAAATTTATAAAACAGGATTTTTTTGGGTTTAAAATTCTAAACCTTTAACTGAAATAGCAAATACATATATAATGAAAAGCCCTTGAAAATAATTGATAGAACACTTTATCAAAAAAAAAAGTTGCTTTGCCTAAAAACGTCTAGCAATATCGATTTAATACGCCAGCAAATTTGATATGAAAATCAATAAAAAAATGGCAGCAAAATATTATCTCAATGTTAAAAAGGCCATATTTTACGAATCCATTAACTTAGTGATAAATATTTTTTTTTTGTTCTTTAAATACATTGACTTGGCCGCTTGAATGCTGCGCTTAAAAGTTTTTTAAATCCAACAATTTTTTTGTTATTCTTCTGACGCTAGATTGGCCTAATATCCCAGTATGCAATGGGGCGAAAAAAGTTTTCTGTTTTAGCAGTTCTCAGTTTAGCGAGAGATCGTTCTTAATTTGGCAACAAATATTTTATTGTATTTTCCCTGACAAATCGTCAACAACAACAAGCTCTTGACTTTAAAGCGTATGGTAACTTTAACTTTTTCTTGATTTAACTACGATTCATTGCTGTATTGATACACTGATTGAAAAAGAGTCATAATGCTGATGTGTTTTGACATCAGTACTATGACAAATGCCTTCGTTTTTGATCCCATGACACTTTATATCTTGCCCAACTTGCCCAAATTATCATCAGGATCAAAAATGTAAATTACGTCATCAATGGGTTGATACATCCGCCATACAGAAATGATGAATCGGAGTCACTTTAATTAAACCTGTCAGCAGTGCGATGACTCAATAACATCGTAGAAACGACTCATTAGGCTCAATTTAATGACAGTTTGTCATTGGGATTGATTTAAGTCAAATTGAGAGAATATTATTATATCCCAACCCATTACACATGTTTGTATCACTTTTGTGTTATTCCGCCCTTTATTAACAGAAGAACTCTTAATTATAAGACGCCAACAGTATGGCCGATATAATTAAAAAAAATTAGAATATGGGAATTTTTTGCTTCTCATTTTATTTTTTAAACATGAATATAATGTTAATAATACACAAAATGTGGCATTGATGTCACTGTAGTCATAGCACAGATGACGCATAAAATATGACAAAATTTTATAATGACGTAAAACATTGAACTTTTTACCTCATTGATGGTATTTGCAATAACATTGATGTCACAATTCTGATGTTAGGGCATCATCAATATGAAGATGCATTTATCTTTGAGTGTACAGTTTGAGAACGTATATTTTCGATTTATGAAGTCTATTTAAATTTATTTAGCTAATTTTAAATTTTCTATAAACATTCTGAAATTTTAAAATTTATTAACATCTATTTTCTAAGAAAAAACCTTTAGAAAATTACTTATAACCTTGCAACAAATTTAACAATTACACTACGCACAGCAAGCAAATTTTTCATATTTTTCCGCTTTATTTTTATATATTATACTACAGCATACAACAACAACGGCCAATCACCCCAAAAAAATAAAAAATAAATAAAATATTGAAAAATGGCGAGAAAAACACCCAACAATAACACTTCGTTAGCAAATCTCATGGTGGGTTCGAGATACAGGACAAAATAATACTTTACACTCTTACACACCTCCCGAATATATATTTTCACACAGACGCACACACACTCACACACATTTACATGCAAACACTGATATATTTTTCGGTCGGTTTATATAGATGTGTGTAAATTTACCTCCCAATTTATCCATTAAATTTTGGTGGGTAGAAAATAAATGCTTGGATGGTTACATGGCCTAGCTATTTAACTGTCTATGTAAATGGCTAGCAGGCAAAAAAGCAACAACAACAGCAACACCGACAAAAAAAAATACCAAGTGAAAACAAAAATGAATGAAATAATAAAGAAAAAGAGCCAAGTAACAAAAGGTCACAGTGGGGTTGACAAGAAATAAAACAAAATTGTGCAAAGAAAATAAGCCCAAACCTGACAGACCACATCTATAAATGTCAATTCAACTGTCAATAGATTCCACACCCAAAGAGCTGGGGAATACAATTTTCTCTTCATAAGATTTATTTATCTGTGTAATCAAATAGCCCACGTACGTTCAAAAGGATATTGGTAACACAAGGGGGATGTACACAAATATTCTCCATATTAATCACACCGAAAAAAAACTTGAAACCAATTTAATTCAAAATCTTACTCTGTAAAAAAAAACTAACATCAATAAATATGAAATTCTTGAGAGTGACATAGTTGACCTTTTTCGGGGGGTGTGAGTGTTCGCAAAATTTTTAAACGAATTCGAATTTTTGCTTTGGAATAAAATTCCAATTTATTGATATTTTTCTTTAAGTAAAAACTCAAAAAATAATTTAATGAAGTTGAACAAGTCTTTAAGATTATCAAATTTTTTAGATTTGTTTTTACTTTTATATTAAGGGAAAATATTTTAAATATTATATTTTAATATATTTTTATTAAGCTTTAGGTCACTTTTTTATAAAAAACAATTCAAATATTATTTATTTTTCGATATTTCGATTTCCGTTGGAAATCTTCTTCAGGGATTTTTTAAATTATATAAAATTACAAAATTATTTTTGACAATAAATGGAAAAATAAGAAATGGAAAAATAAATTTAAAATTTCAATTACAAACTTCCATTCCATTTTTTTCCATTTGTTATTTTTCCATTTATTGTCAAAAATAATTTTGTAATTTTATATAATTTAAAAATTTCCTGAAGAACATTTCCAACGGAAATCGAAATATCGAAAAATAAATAATATTTAAATTGTTTTTTATAAAAAAGTGACCTAAAGCTTAATAAAAATATATTAAAATATAATATTTAATTGAAAAAGGTCGAAATAATAGGAATATAATTGGGAAAATTTTTTTTAATAATACACATAAAAAATTTTCATTAGACATTTTATCAAACAAATAAGTTGTTTGAAAAGTTTTAAGTCAATCAATTATTTTTTTAATTGATTAAAAATTAAAAAAAATGTAATTCAATAAATAGACGCTTTTTTTGAAAACGCTTCGAAGGAGTGAAAATAAACATGAAAACAAAAAAAATTACAAAAATTGTTTTTGTTTATCATACAAAATTTACAGTTTTAAAAGAGACAGAAACGCGTTAAAACTTTCACGTTAATATAATTTTAGAAGTGTATAGATAACAAAAACATTTTACGTATTTTTTTTCATGTTAATTTTTATTCCCTCGACGCGTTTTCTAGAATAGTCACCATTAATTAAATTAATCAAAAAAATTCCTCTCTTCATAAAAATAATTTAATGAAAATTAAATTCAATGAACTTAAGCCTAATTAAAATACCGAAATTTGGATTAAAAACCATTAACAGTTCAATAAAATAACCACAATACTAATTATTGTTAACAGCTAAGGCACGAGCTATGTTTACATTTGTCCTTCAAGTTGTGCTGAAAAAGGTCAACAAGAAAAAAGAAAGACAAAAAACATGAAAAACAAAAATGTACTTTGGATTTCAAGAAGAATTCTTGACAAAAAGTACGAAAAAACAGAAGTTAGGAAGTACATGTTCTTCCTCAATTCAATTAAAATAGATAATCATTCATTCAGAGAAGCAAATTTCGATCTACCAAGGTGAAATACCATTTGGTTTAAAGATTGATGTTTGACTATTGACGCAATCCGTCTTCAATGGCGGTCTGAGTAAAACGGCAAACCCCTCCGAAGAGATTGTGTGATTACAATCGAAACTATCAAAGCAATCTATTCGTGAAAACGCGGGTTCAATTCCCAGCTTAGTCAAGAATGAAAATATTATCAATAAATTTTATTTAATTTCATGTTGTAAGATTCCTTACTTCATAAAAATAATTTAATGAAAATTAAATTCAATGAACTTAAGCCTAATTAAAATACCGAAATTTGGATTAAAAATCATTAACAGTTCAATTAAATAACCACAATACTAATTATTAATCAAAATTTTAACTGATTTTTTCACTTAAAATAAAATAGTATAAACTTGTAACATTGGACATTTTTTTTTATTGTCACAAGCTGAGCTATTTTTATCAAAAAGTTTTCAATTAAATACTGTTTTTCAATACTCGTTAGTTTAGATTTTAGAAATTGCAAATAAAATTTACAGATTTAAAAAGATGTTATTGGAGAGGTAATAATATTGAATTCTACGTATACGTAGTATTTTTCACAGAAACAAACAAAAATTGTTTGTAATCATCAAATTCATAGAATCAATCAAACAATTTGTTGATTTTGTACTTATAACCAAAATGATTATATTGATTACTTAAAACTGTAAAAATTAAAAATTGTGATTTATTTTTAAAGAATTGATATTTTAAATTTTATTTAAAAAAAATTATCAAAAAAATGTTGCATTTCAAACAATGTGTTTATTGATTAAATTAAGGCACTAATCATGTAAAACGCAACGCCAAAGAATTATATTGAAAGCAAAAACACATTGGGTTTTAAAATTTCAAATGCTGCGCAGCTTGTGGCGTTGATAATTTTAAAACGGAACATGAACTTCTTTAGAAAACAACAACAAAATTACAAAATATTTATGACATTTTTTTTGCATTTAATGTAATTCTTTCGCGTTGCATTACGTTTTACATGATTAGGTCCTAAAAATAGCTCAGGTTTTGTCAATTCTAAACAAAAATTCTACAAGTTTAAATTATTTTATTTTAAGCGAAAAAATTAATTAAGATTTCTTGTTATTTAATCAATATTTAAAAAAAAATTATATAAAAACAACTAAAATATTTAATCAAAATTATATATCTAATTTTTTTCAACTATAAAAATCATTTATTCAATTATCACATCAATTAAATTGGAATAATTTTCAAACAATTGCTTTAATTGATAACCAACTACTGAAAATTGTTTTTCTGTGTTTAGACAAATTTTCTGAACTATAATATCATAATTCTGTTTTATGTATATTAAAATTTTTTTCGGAAAACGGGTTTATATGGAACCTGTAGTGCATTTTGGACCGATAATTACAAAGTGTTATTTTTAGCAATATAAAACCAGTTTGGAAAAAATTTCATTTTAATCATTACAAGTTTAGGCGTATTAAAGCGTTCTCCGAAACTGGCCATTGGACCTACGCTAAGGAATGGGCCGATCCTCATGAAGCTCAGTAGTGTAATTTATAGTCTTATAAAACTAAATTAGACCCACTTTCAACAAAAAAAAAAAAAAACTATTTGTTACAGCTTAAATCGTTTTAAATTGAGTTCCAAAAGTGCGTTTCATATAACTCTATGGTTAATTATGGACCGATCATCACGAAACTGTGTGGTGTGTCTTCTAATCATATAAAACGGGAAGTTGTTTTTCTCTGTCGAGTCTTTCGATAGTGAGTGTCATTTTAACAAACCAAACGGCAGACTGACGGGCACGATGGAAGGTATAAAAATGTGTTTTCTGTTTAAATGCGAATTTTATGATTAAGTATTTCTATTGATTTTGTTAATTTTAATATTGAATTAAATTTTTAATTATTCATATTAATTTATTTGATACAAATTTTAATTGTATCTAAGAAATAATTTTATTACTAGTTTGCTTAATTCAATTACAATAATTAGTATTGTGGTTTTTTTATTGAACTGTTAATGGTTTTAAATCCAAATTAAGATATTTTTAATTATTTCTAATAAAAATTTCTAATATTTTATTCAGGCTTAAGTTCATTGAATTTAATTTTCATTAAATTATTTTTATGAAGACAGGAAATTAATTAAAATTTTATTGATAATTTTTCATTCTTGGTGGCGCTAAAATTTGAACCTTTCACGGACAGGTTGCCCTGACTACTTTCGATTGTAACCACACAATCTTTTCGGGGGATTTGGAGGATTCAATTACTATATTAGCTATTTTTTTATATATATTTTCTTTTTATATATAATTAAATAAGATATAGATTTTAGTTAATTAATTTTTTAATTGAGTCAACGAACGCATTGTTTGAAATTTTTGATTATAAATATTTTTAATCAAAACTTAAAATATCAGTTATTGGAAAAAAAGAAAGTTTCCCATTTTTACAGTTTTAGGTAATCAATTTTAGCATTTTAGTAATGGGTGCAAAATCAACAAATTGTTTTCTTGATTCTACGAATTTGGTAATTAAAGTCAATATTTAATTATTTCTGTGTATCGACAAAATTTTACATTGAACAGTGAAGCATAATGCATATTAATATTAAATAAACGGCAAACCCCTCTGAGGAGATTGTGTGGTTACAATCTAAATATGTCAGGGCAGCCTGTTCGTGAAAACCCGGGTTCAATTCCCAGCTCAGTCAAGAATGAAAAAATTATCAATAAATTTTAATTCATTTCAAGTTGTAAAATTCAATTCTTCATAAAATAATTTTATGAAAATTAAATTTAGGGGCTTATTTTGTAAAACACTTTACCACACTTGAAAATTATTTTCATACAAATTTTTGAGAATTCAAAAAAATTTTATATGAAAAAATGTTGAACTTTAGCCTGAATAAAATATTAGAAATTTTGATAAAAAACCATTAAACAGTTCAATAAAATAACCACAATAGTAATTGTTGATATTAAATAGTTTAATTGGTGTGTATAACTTTTAAAAGGGAGATTTTTGACAAATTTTGTGCGTATAAACAACACAATATAATTCTATTCGAGGTATTGGCCAACGTCAGCGATGGCCTAAGCCCACCATTCTGTAAACATATAAATTCCGTGCATAAAGAACTGCTCATTGTTTTAAAGCCAAAAGCGAATACAGCCAATTTCAAATAACCTGTTATTAAGTTAAGCGCATTTTGCATCCCAACAAGGTCTGGACTATAAGGAAAAACGTTCCAACTACCTATTCCTTAAACCGTTTTTGCACTAGTTGTTTGAGCGTTGTCTTAGTTGAATATTACGGCTTCATGTCTGGTAGCATACTCCGGGCGTTCTTTGGCCAAAAATCGCTTCAAACATATTAATATAGCTCGGCACAGATCTGCTGTAATCATCAGGCTCGATTTAGAAGCTCGTAATAGATGAAACCCTTCTCGTCCCACCAAATACAGAGCATTACCTTGGCACCATTTCTATTCGGATTGTTGCCCAGACTTCACATACGATTACTTAAGATTTGTGTTGTCATAAAGTATAATTTTTTCATCGCCAGTGCAACTTCGTTGCAAAAATGACTTATTTTTAGGCATTGCAGCAGCTTGAGTGGCTCATAATGATTTTCCAAGCTCATCTTCCTGGAGTTATGTCTTCTAGTCATCATTTTCGGCCTTTTGTGACAAAATTTGGCAGCCTTTGTAGTCGGTGTCAAAACCAACACGTCTAAATCGCGCTTACAATCTCTTGTGCGTTGATTTCGAGGGAATATATTAAGGTTCAAAATGCTTATCAAGCATGTTTATAGTTTGAGCGAAAATTTACGTACAGGGTTAACCCATCTAGCCCGAACAAATTTGAATTATAATTACAGTCTAATTGTGAACCGTTAAAAAAAAAAAAAAAAAAATCGGAATCAGAGAAGCAGAACAAAAATTTAAAAATATCTGAAGAACCTCTCCTTCATCCGTATGTGTTCTTTTAATTAGTTTTATTTTTCTCGCAAGCATGCCGCTCTTGTTGTTATTAAATTTTTTTTTATTTAGACACATTTTAATATCTTTTTGCCAAACAAACAGCACAAAATCAATCAAAAAATAAATTGGCCATAAAGCATGATCATTTCATAGCAGCAACCACACATACACGAATTTAATTGCAAGCATTTTTCCCGTTATCTCGTTATAATAGATGTGCTCAGCTGCATTTTTTTTCAAACCGAAGAAGTTTAACAAAATTTTTCACCGATTATCCTTTATTGCCATAATATTCGACATTTTCGGAGCAAAAAATAAAATATCCATTCACACTATAACGTGAACACACAGATATCCAGTTAGCCCACCAAATGGACGGACAAACATGCTTCAATGTACTGACTATATGAACCGATTGGTATACTAAACGGTTAGTTGTAATCAGCGTTACCGTTGGATATTTTCAAAAAGTACCAAAAAAGGGGATTTTACCAAAAAAAAGTGGCACCAAAAGGGTGATTTAAGAAAAAAAAGGCGGCACATGTTTTAAAAAAGGAAGAAGTTCACAAAATACTAGTTTTGCATGTGCTCTGTTTAAATTATTTAAAATTTTCTATAAAATTTTTAAATGGTAATAAAAAATTCCAGAAAATATTTTATCAGAAAATTTTTTTATGTGATTTTAATTGACCTTAGCTTGCTGAATACAAATCTGTTCAATGAAAGGTCTAGTTTTTTAAAAGCCTTTGAGTCATCCATACTATTGAGTCATAGTACTATTTTTGTTTTCAAAAATTCATACAAAAGTTATAAGGACATTAAAAATTCATAAAAAAGTTATAAGGATGTTTATTTAAGTGTTATATAAAAATCAATTATTGCGACTTTTGGCGAATTTTTCATAACAAAAATCTTAAGAAAATTAAATTAGTCAAATTTGGTTGATTTCCGGCGTCTAATTATTCCCGAAGGTGAAAAAAAATCTGACAACCCTGATTTATACAGGCATAAGTTAAAATCACATAAAAAAGTTTTCTGATAAAATATTTTCTGGAATTTTTTATTACCATTTAAAAATTTTATAGAAAATTTTAAATAGTTTAAACAGAGCACATGCAAAACTAGTCAGTACATTGAAGCATGTTTGTCCGTCCATTTGGTGGGCTAACTGGATATCTGTGTGTATATATAAGTATATATTTATATATTCAAGAGAACTTGCTTGCGTATAATTAATATGTACACATGTTACATAATATATTCGCAATAAATGCATAAGCTTATTACGATAGACAAAAAATTATTTCATATAAGCTTGCTTACATATATATATTAAAATAATTACAGTTTATATTAAAGCTGGGAGTTTTAATAAAACAGAAAGTTCAAAAATTATCTCATCATTTAGTAAAAGGTACAAAAAAAGTGGCCAGAATTACAAAAAGTATCACATTTGGGTGCATTTTGTAAGAGTAGCAAAATAGTATCCAAGCAATCGAAATAGTGGCAAATTGCTACTTCAGTAGCACCAACGGTAACGCTGGTTGTAAAATTTTAACAACTTAAAAGCTTCAGCATTAACTCCAAATGGAGGGCTCAGAGCCGAACCGAACCAAGTTATGAAATATAGTATATATGTATATATATATTTCAAAACTGGTGCGAAATTCTCCGAAATTAATGGCAGTTCACTTACTCAGCTTCAAATGTCTAGTCCACCTTTGGCGGTGGACAAATTAGGCCCCAGGTACCTAAAAGAATGTATATTAAGCATTGAAAGACTTTGGTACAATTGTTAAGGCTTAATTGTTCCTTTGAAGCACCCGCGGATGACTGTAGGGACAATCTTAAGGATTTTTCACCTTTTGATGTTATATTCTCCGGAGATATCAGGTTTAGTCAATACCTGGGACTCGGAAAAAAGCCAACATTGAAAGATCTTAAGGGATTGTCAAGATAACGGGGCTCACCAGAGATTGAAAATCGATGAAATTTTGCAAACTCTCCCGTTTTTAAAGCTCATAAAAATATTTCCTTTTATATACCGCATACTTTGAGGACCACTTTCCTCTACCTAAACTACTTTTGAAATCAGGAAAAGCTGCGTTCATTTTTTCAAAAATTTAATTGACAATATTCGGCGATTTCAATTTTACGTGATTTCGGTTTCCATGACATGGCCGTATATCTGGTAACACGGGAGTCTGTAGATCCTGGTGCCATGGCACCGGATTGACTATTGGTTGAGGCCTCGGTTAGTATGATTTTTTTGGGAAATACGTTTTGTCTTTTAGCAAGACTGTCTTTCCGGAAGTTTTGCTTTTCGGTTGAAAATTAACTTTCGGGGATCACGCGGTGACTGTGGTTTTCTACCCGTAGTCACCAGAAGGGATGTCCTGAAAAGCCCACTAAAGAGCTGATGTTACACCACTTGTGGGATATCTGCTGCTAGCAGTTTCCAGATACAGCAAAGGTTAGATAGCTCCAGCTCCTAAACATGGGCCGAGTGTAAAATTTTGCCGGACTATTCACGCAAATTGCTACCTGTGTATGTTGGTATCTTTGGCACTTGAGGGCGGTTGGTAAACGCATTGTTTGTTACCCAGTGGCAGTGTGGCCATTTCTGCAGCTAAATTTAGCATTAAAATTTTTTTTTAGCTGCATAATTTTCATTTAGCACTTGGCATTTTATTTAGCATTTTTAGAAAATGTTTTTAGCTTTTTTTAGCTTTGTTTATTTTAAAAGTTTGGACGAATAGTTCTATTGATTTTACTTAAATTTTTGATAAATTATAATAAATTTTGAATTAAAATAGTTGTACCTAAAATAATTTCGTATGAAAAGGGATAATTCTTATGTTATGAAACATCTTACCTGTCCTGTTAAAAAATAGAATATTCAGGGGATATTAGATATGCCCTTATAATATTGATTGCAAATATTGCCCTTTATTTTACGATATAAAAGTACCAGAACATTTTACTTTGTATTAACATAAAAATTCAATATGTAAACAAAGCGAATTCAGGTTCAAATTGCCCTGAGTCTAAATGTGTGAAAAAATTTTTTGCTCTAAACTGCTGAAAAAATAATAATATTAGCTTCAACTTTTTTTAAGCAAGAAAAATTATATGATCTAATAAATTTGTATATCATCAGGGGTCTGCGGGCGCCTAAATTTAATATTTAATCTCAACTACCTGTTCTTCATATTTATGTGTATCAGATGCTTTACCAAAATCTATCCACTTGTTTAAATATAACCATTTATTGCAATTTCGTTAAAAAATAAATCACCAAAATGTATTTAGTTTCGAATAAAATTTCATACTGGTAAATAACTTTAGCAAAAGTCTTTAAAAAAATTTTAGAATTATTTTTAGCATTTTTGAAAATCATTTTTAGCATTTTTTGGCCATGTTTAATGCGAGATTTAGCTGTAATTTTTTTTTAGATCTGGTCACATTGCCAACTGGTTAAAAATCACTATTGAGTAGGCTCGAGGGTAGATATCCATGTAAAACGGTTCCACAGTTGTTCCTTGGAAGCAGTAGCTAATAATTAACAATTACCTTCAATATTTCAATTGCTTTCACTGTGCAACAACGAAAGCAGACGCAGCAAAAAGCCCATAGTGGCTTATTTAACATTTATACTCAGCTGCATTTTCATAAAATGAATTTAGCTTGCAGTAAGAAATCGCAGTCTTAAACTTCCCTCAAAAGACTAAAGGCCGTTCAGAGTGTTTTATATGTGTGTTTATGATTGTTTGTTTATTTGTGCGTTTGCCTCTGCGGGTTCATTTTTATGTTCACATCTGCCTAAGAGTCTTTTGTATATGAGCGAGTACGTGTGTTTGTGTGTGTGCGTATGTGCTAAAAGACCCACGATTTTTGCATTAAATTTAATAGCATATAAGTGAGTGTGTATATGTGTTGGTTTGTTGTGATTTTGTTGTATGTTTTGTTTGTTTAAACAAAATGAAAATTGGTTCGAATTTAAGCGGCGGCAAGCGATAACTACTCATCATGCGTTCGTTGACATTTTTGGGTCACAACTAAATAATTGCACAGTTATTGTAACTACACACACACACTCACACAACCCCATACATATTGCTCTATAACACATACATATTGCTCTATATAAGTATACCAATGAATGTTTATAAGTAAGTATAAAACAACTTATTTATGCGCCATTATATTTGCATGTGCTTACAGAAGTGTAGAATTGTGTTTATTTTCAATGAAATGAATACAAATTGCTGCAGAGGCCTCTTCTCATTTTTCCTTAAAAAAAAACGATTTAACACAAGGACAGCAACAATGATGAGTACAATGACGACGACAACAATAACAATTTATTAAAAAAAAAATTAACAAAAAACTGAAAATAACTGTTGCAATAATAACAAATAATCATGATATACACATACTTGTACTTTAACATCCACAAACACTTGAACACACAGATACACACACACACACATGTATTCTCATTCATAAATACATTATGCATCAACATCATTGTGATCATCAACAAGAGCCTTATCGTTGAACGTTATAGTATTTATATTGTTGTTTCCTCAACACCATCGTCGCCCATAACCATCAACAGCAGCATTGACTTTACTGCGGGCAACGACAACTACAAAAAAAGATGCCTTTTTTCGTAAAAAAAAATCATAGTTAGTCCTTCATCAAATCTCTAAATTTGTATTCATTCATACTACTGTCTTTCTATTTTATCTTTTTTGTAAATTGGCCAAATTGGGCCATTGATTTGGGACACTTGATGTCATTTCATTAGAAATTTTTTACAAGTAATAATTAAGTGAAAAGAAATCGCATTATTAAGTAATTGACTCAGAGTGAACTTAAAATTCTTTCAACCCATAAAAATGGAAGATGGAAAATGTACCACTTACATTTCTGGAGATTTTGTTTCAGGGCTATACAAAACTGCAGCTACACTCATAGAAAAATGCATCTTCATATTGATGATGCCCTAACATCAAAATTGTGACATCAATGTTATTAAAAGTGACATCAATTCAATGATGTACGTCATCATAAAAAGTTGCAATAATTTATTCATCATCTATGCTATGACTACAGTGATATAAATTCGGTGCCTCATTTTGAGTATTATTAACATTTTTTTCTTGTGTAAAAAGTAAAATAAGAAGCAAAAATTCCCATATTCTATTTTTTTTAATTATTTAGTGGAATAATTACGAAAACCGTATCGGGCATACTGCTGGTATCTTATAATTGACAGTTCTTCTGTAAATAAACGGCGGAATACAACAAAAGTGAAACAGACAAAACATGTGACAGTTTTGCATTTAATTGAGCCTAATGAGTCTTTTCTCCGATGTTACTGCGTCATCGCAGTGATGACTTATTTTATTAAACCGACTCCGATTCGTCATTTCTGTGATGCCAATATGTCATTCCATTGATGACATAATTTAAATTTTTAACCTTGATGACAATTTGGCCAAGTGATGTAAAGGCTGACATCACAATGCTGCAAAATGTCATGGGGGCAAAAACGAAGACACTTGTTATAATACTGTTGTCCAAATACATCAACCTTATTACTCCGTTTCTATCAGCGTATAGACTCTGAGGCTACTGCACTGGTTTTCCTAAAATTTTCATAGTTATTTCCCAACTACTCGGCGTTTGAAATAGGTTTGTAAATATTTATCAAGCAAACAGTTTATTCATTTTGCACCTATTACCAAAATGATGATATTGATTACTAAAAATTGTAAAATTCTTAATATTTTTTTTCAATAAATGATATTTTTAATTAAAAAAATGATCAAAAAACTTTGCAATTTCAAACAATGTGTTAATTTATTTAAATAAATATTGACAATTCCCAACAACAATTCTACATGCTTAAATTATTTTATTTTAAACGAGAAAAGTCAATTAAGATTTTTTGTTATTTAATTAAAATTTTAATTGAAAATTTATTTCAAAACAACTAAAATGTTAATTAAATCAAAATTTAATTTTTAATTTTGTTTTTCAACTAAAAAAATAATTGATTCAATTATCACATTAATTAAATTTAGATACTTTTTAAACCATTTTTTTAATTAATAAAACACTTTTTTCTGTGTAGCTTTCCCTCAACAATAAATTTCAGTGTTTTTGATGAAAAATAGAAATTGGGAACTTAGCACGTCATAAGGAAATCTTATTAAGCACAATAAGAAGATTGTCTAAATGTAAGGTGAAGGATACTTATGGAAGGAGAGAAGTTGGAAATTTGTTAAAATTTGCTTTGTTTTACTTATTTTATTTTATTGGGGTTAGCGTATCACACCTGGTTAAGTTTGTTTTATATAAAAAAAATACTTTATATAAATACTTTAAAAAAATTTTTAAAACTTATATGTCCTAAAAAAGACACTAATGCAGTTTTAAAACAAGATTTTAAAAATTTGCAAATCTCAACCACGAATTATAAAACTCCATGTTCGTTATTTTCCCGAAATATTGATAATTGTTTGTTGCTTCGGGAAAAGCAAAAATCCTGACTTATTAAGATCATTTTTAATGGCACATCAACTTAATTTGAATATTGTTTTACAAATTTAAAAAAAATTATGTATGCAAAACGCTTTTGGTCATAAAGAGGGTATTAACTAGTCCCCATATTCATAAAAAATATTTTTGATTAACAAAGGGTTTATTAAACAAATTTTCATAGAAAATTCATTTCATAAACCTGCTGTAATCCTAAAATATTTTTCATGAATATGGAGGTAAATATTTAAACATTTCCATTAAAAACTAAACGATTTTTAATTTAATATTAAAGGCATAAAAAAAATAAGTTTTAAATTAACTGCCAGTTTATCGATTTCGAACGTTAACGTTCGCATAGAAAATAGCATTTAAAACAGCAACAAAATTTTAAAATTTGTTATCTATGCGAACGGTGACGTTCGAAATCGTTGAACAGGCAGTAAATTATTTTAAAAAAGGACTAGTAAATAAAAAATTATTGTTAAATTTTGTGCTTCCCTACCCACATTCAATTCTTATTGCAGTTGATTTAACACTCACAGTTTCCCTCATGTTCTCTCTCTCTCTCTCTCACACACACACATACACACATAGTATTCACAAACTATTACCCTGGCCACAGTCAGCCGTTGACATATTTGAAGTCAACCAACAGCCAGAGCCTACAGTGGTTTTAACTTTGAAATTTCACTTTTTTTTCGACTTATTTTCAAAAAAGTTTCGTATTTTGTTGGCTTTTTTCTTTTTTAAGTCTCTAGAGCGATTAAAATAGGATTTCTTGCTGAAGTGTTAGAAATTTTAAGTGTATCATTTATTCAACTAGCCCTATGGCCTTCTATACGAGATGGCTTAAAAGGTCTTAAAATTGCCAGCATTTTTTGAGAAAAAAAAAGTGAGAATGTTTGGAAAACAAATTTGGCTTAGTGCGTTTGTTGTTTGGGAAAAAACTTATTGCGAATTCATGAAAATTGATGCTATAAAACTAACGGAGAACGAATTGAAATTGTGAGTTTGATGTAGTTTTTTTTTCTCGCAATTTTTTTCAATTTCAATAGACAATAGACGTTAAAGATTTGCAAGGAAATATTCTCGAAAAATTTAATGTGTACAGAGTTATTTGGTGCAGTAAAATAGTTTGGAGCATATTACGTAGAATTCGAAAACAATCTGCTTAAATTTCTGGAAATATGAATGGAAAAGTTTTGCGTTTCAAAATAAACGACTTTTAACGCTCAAAGAAGATTCAAATTTCCAAAGAATTTCAATATTAAAGTATGAATGCATGTTGTTCGTTCGTTCGGTAGTTTGAATGAAATAAGTTGCTGTGTTGTATTTCTGCAATGAACAGCTTTAGGGTCATTAAATAAAATAAAGTTGTTTGTAATAAGGTATTCAACAGTCTTATGGGTCGATTACGGATGGCAACTGAACTGAAGTTGTGTTGCCAGCAGCGAAATTATTATGTTATAATATTAAATTTTTTTTTTTCATTTTATATTTTAACATCAGCAGCGTTGCCTGATTTCACTGCTGGCAATACAACTTCAGTTCAGTTGCCATCCATAATCGAGCCATAAGACTGTTGAATACCATATTTCAAAGAACTTTATTTAATTTAAAGACTCTAAAGCTGTTCATTGCAGAAATACAACACAGCAACTTATTTCATTCGAACGAACGAACAAACAAACATGCATTCATACGTAAATATTAAAATTCTTTGGAAATTTGAATCTTCTTTGAGTGTTAAAAGTCATTTATATTAAGAAATAGAGCTATTCCATTCATATTTCCAGAAATTTAAGCAGATTGAAGTTGGGTTGCCATTCGTAATCGACCGATTAGTTATAAGCAGGGAAACCATAAATATGCAACTACATTTTTTTCCTTGTGCAACCAAAGAAGACAGAAACAATATATTTATCCGTTTCAGAGCTTTTTATGAATTTTGCCATCGATTTGTTACTGCGTATTTTTGCATATTTTACCCTTTACAGCATTTTTTTGCATAATTTAGTTCAAAGATCATTTTTGCTACATTGTTTAAGTTAATGGCGCATATTTTGCCTTTTTGAGGCATATTTTGATACATGTTAAATGTTTAAGATGATTTAAGATGACAAGAGCTTTCGCAGCTAATAAAAAAAAATATTTTTTTTTCATAATTCTTCTTTTTCTGTTTTAAATATATATCTGTATTGTATACCCGACGTGTTGCTTCAATTTTGTCATCTACATTTAATTTTTACTCTAAAATTGTAAGCCAAAGCAGGTTGTTATTACAGATAAATGTTATTTTAAACTTAAAAATTTTATATTTACATAAGCAAAAATTAAGGAAAATGCAATTATACACTTTTTGACGATGTAATACATAGAAATCTGGGTCGATCTTGTAGTAAGCGGACCGACTCAGAATCACTTTTTAAATGTCCATCCCTCCGTCTGGCATATGGATTTCAACCTCATAACATAACTTTGTTTAAGTGAGCTTATTACTGCCCATCGTTTCCAAATGTCGTAAAATTTCAAAAATTTGTCTGGAGTTTCCGCTTTACCGATTATAATTTAAGAATTTTTTTTCTTTTTAAGATGCAAAATTTGATGCAAAAATTGTTAATATTCTGTTTTCAAATGAGAAATTTTGTAGTATTTAAACAATGGCATGTAGATAACGACTGATTTATTATTGCAATGTTATATCGTATGAAGGGTAAGAGTAAGAAAAAATTCATATGTATCGTATATGTCATACATAAGCTTGTAAGTAAGTATGTACATTCTGTACATACAACATCTCTATCTTTAAGCTAATCTCAAAGTTTTAATTCGGATAAATATAATGTTAATTCAATACAATTCATATACTAATATACACAGAAAAAATTATTAAATTTCTCCAATCACCAAATTTTTTCTAAATTCATAATATCAAGCAAACAATTTGTTGATTTTGCACTTATTACCAAAATGATTATATTGATTACTAAAAATTTTAAAATTTTGAAAAAATATTTTCAACAAATGATATTTTTAATTTTAATTAAAAAAGTGATCAAAAAACTTTTGTATTTTAAACAATGTGTTAATTTATTTAAATAAATATTGACAATTCCCAACAACAATTCTACATGTTTAAATTATTTTATTTTAAACGAAAAAAGTCAATTAAGATATTTTGTTATTTAATTAAAATTTTAATTGAAAATTTATTTAGAAACAACTAAAATGTTAATTAAATCAAAATTAAATTTTTAATTTTCTTTCAACTAAAAAAATAATTGATTCAATTATCACATTAATTAAATTTAAATACTTTTTAAACCATTTTTTTAATTTGTAAAACAGTTTTTTCTTTGTATGTAATCTTATAAAATACAATTCAAACTATAATACATAATATAATAAATGTTGCCATCCAATCAATGTTTACACCAGGCTTTTACAAAGTACGTTTGCGGAGCCACTTGGAATTTTTCGCAGAATCGTGCCATCTTCTAAACGTTTCCAATAAGATCGTGGTGAAGGATGCGTATTTTCGATGGTAAATTTATTCACCGGTTTAAGCCCTGATTGTACCATATATTCTCCCCTCTTTTGAATGGCAATTTAGCTTTGGCGTTTTTATCGCAGTACATTTTTGCATAAGCGTTTTTAGACCTATTGTTCTGGTAAATGTTTGGAACACAGTGTGGTTGAAATAAACTTATTTTGCCTGGGTTAAGTGTGCGAGTTTTGCGATTCATAAATAACTCTGCTGGTGAAGCATCAATTTCTTTTAATTGCATATTTCGATATTCTTACAATGCAAGCCAAATATCTTGATTGCTTTCCAAAGATTTTTTTAATAAGATTCTTTGCTATTCCAACAGCTTTTTCTGAAAAGCCGTTCGCCTGAGGATATCCAGGACTTGTTGTTATCAAATTATTGTCAAATTTTTTACAAAACTCCTTGAATTGTGATGAATTAAATGGCATGTTATGTGACACTATGTTTACTGGAATGCCGTGGTTAGCATTAGCTAATACATTATACTTTAGTTGATACATTAGCTGGCGGTTTTGGTTCGTAATGGAAAAATATCCAAAAAACGCGAATAAAAATCCTATAATACTAAATAAGTTTTTTTTAAGCATATTCACAAATGTCTACCCCACTTTCTTAAAATGTAGTTCTGGTATTGTGTGTGAAAGCATTGGCTCTTTCGTGTTAACAGCACGATACTTCTGACAAACATCGTATTGGGTAATAATTTTTTCAATAGCTTCCTCAATTTTTGGCCAATATATCAAACCTCGTGCTCTCTTCTTGGTTTTTTCATTCCGAAGAATGTAGCTGTGCCAAAACATTTTCGCGTAGGTTGTGGGGTGCAATTACTCGATCATTGAAAAAGATAATATCGTTTTCAATCGTTAAGTCGTTTCTGAGTTTCCAATAAATTTTTACGTCTTCGGGAATTTTGCGTTTGTCCTTTGGCCAACCTTCTAATATGAAATTCTTAAGTTCTTTAAGTGATTTATTTTTTTGTTGGGGCATATTTTTAAATAATTTCAGGGCATATTTTAGAGTTTTTACCACATATTTAATCCACATAAAACGGGGTTTTAGAGCATATTTCTGGTTCCCTGGTTATAAGTATGTAAAGTTAACATAATTTTTAGCTAAGTAAAAAAATTCTTAATACAATGAGAAAAACGATTTAATTCTTAAAAATTTATTTTGCTTGAAACAGCTCGAGCGCAAATTCACATTATTCCTTGTGGATCCAAATAACGATGCGATTAAAATGTAAATTGCAATCGATATTGAATGCTGAAAGTTGGCTTCAGGTATTGAATATCTTTCTAAGAAAGAACTTCAAATTCCAACTTCTCTATAAACTTAAACTTAAGTTTTATAAATTATAAATGTATTTTCAAAATTTATTTTTCCTTCTATTTTAAACCTCCAGAGACGGCGCACACTGTGGCCAAAAGCCCTTTTTTCTAGGATTAATTTATAGCTTCTCAGCTACAACAGTGAGGCACCCTTAATTTGATGGGGATAACTCTTACATCAAACTTCATGTTCTAGCAATATCTTGGGGGTTTAAGAGGGGGTATACGGGTACCCCCCATACTAAAAAATTAGTTTTTTTCTTATATCTGAAGATAGTGAAGCATATTAAATTTGATGTGCGTAACTCTTAAAACAAACTTAATTTTCCAACCACATCTTGTGGGTATAAGAGGGGGGATACGGGTAGCCCCAATACAAAAAAATTTTTTTTCTTATATCTGAAGAATTACAATAGTGAAGCATACTAAATTTGATGTGCGTAACTCTTAAAAAAAACTTCATGTTCCAACAAAACTTTGGAGCTATAAGAGGGAGGAGACGGGTAGCTCCCATGCAAAAAATTATAAATAAAAAAATAAACATGATTTTTTATTCACGCACACTCCTGCTTAAAACTGTTAAACTTTTTTTTGAAAACTTTCGAGTTGCCTTCCGAATAACCAGTGTGTTTCTTTAGTTCTTCTTTTAAATAGGTAATTTTTTCAAATATCATTAAAGCTTTGGCAGCTAAAAAAATAACAACGGACGAGCTTGTTTCTGCAAAATGTAAACATATTGCATTGGAATATACAAAACAACATTTAAAATATATAAATTATAAAATATAATATATAAATTTAATCACGGTCACGCGTGACTCAAGTGTGACTCACGCGTAAGAAATCACGACATTTGCACATCTCTAATAAAAATTATAGCAGAAGTCGTGAAGCGTTTTTTTTTTTTTGGTAACACAACGCTGATGCGCCCCCAAATTTTTTCAAAAACAACGCTGATTTATTCAACCTTTAAAACAAAGTTAAAATCTCTACTTAATTAAGCCTGAGTTAAAACTTTATGGTCACTTAAATTGAGAAAATTAATTTTTTTTGCATTTCCCATATAAACTTAAAAAATAAAAGCACTTCCACAAGTAATTTTTTACAGGTTTAATCTACACATTTGAATAAATACCTAAGCTTGATGGTTGCATGGTTACTATTACTTTTTGAATTCACTTTAGGTAAAACGGATTTATTTACGAAAAATAATTTAGCTTTTATACCAACTTTTTTAAATATTTTGTACAGTGTTTAATTTCAACGCGTCAGTACAAAAGCACCGTAACATTTGACATTTTTTATTTAACACTTTTTACTTTTAGCACTTTAACCGAGTACTTTTAGTTTTCACGGTACTTGAAATTTTGTTGTTTTAATTAATCCGCGAAATCACTGCCTTTGGCCTCTGTGTACGGCGGTGCTCAAAATGACCCCAAAGGAATATGGCCAAAAAGGAAAATGAAGTATGACATCAAAGTTTTACATGAGACACAACAACACGCAATTTTGGGGCTCTTTTTAATTTTTTTATTGGGACGTTTTTGCATTTTAAGTGAAATGAAAAATTACCCCAATATCACGGAATGAAAAATGGCCTCCAATTAAAATCACAATTTTTACTTTGGGACTATTTTTCATTTAAAAATATAAATTGTTAATTTTAAGAAATGAACAAAAAACCCAAAATATATTAAAAATATTTTGTATAATTGTGTATGAAAATTTCTAGGAAAATCCCGATTTCTTACACTAAAGGGGAGAAAATTCCTGCCAGTTATGCAGAGATGCTTTAGTTAGCGAATCCGGTGTTTGTTATACCATAGAAGAGAAAATAATTTTGCCCGGCCAAAGCCCGGCTATTTAGAGAAGCTTAAGTTAATATAATTATTCAGGTTATTTAAAATCAGGATTTTGAAATTCTGGATTTTTAAACTTGGGATTTTGAAATTCAGAATTTTACATATGGGATTTTAAGTATCTGGCGTGTTTTTGAATGTTAACTTTTTTTGGGGGTTAAAGTTCATAAAAATTTTTGGGTGATTTTTCATAATGAAGAATTACCCCAAATTTGGGGTCGCATTTAATTTTCTTTTTAGGGCTACTTTTCATTTTTGGGGTAATTTTTCATTAAAAAATGGGACCATATTGCATTATGAAAAATATCCCAACATTTTGGGTAAATTTTCATTTTTGTTTTGGGGCCCTCCAGACAGTGCTTTATTTTCACTTTCAACAAATTTTCAAGCAAACAAAGAAGTAGTTTAAGACCTTAAATATTTGATATGAACATTTTTAAAACTCCTTAAATATCAATATGATCTAGCAAAGTTTTTAGACCTGTATGTTTCAAAAACACAGACCACTTTTTACTGACGCCTTGCTTGAGAGTTTGAGCTATTAAATTTACACTGTCAGTCCGATCTGTTTAAGTCCAATTACTCACAAAATGTCCAGTTGGCTGGCAAAACTTTTGACACTAGTTCTGTGTCAAAAATTAGTTATTCATTCAAAATCTGTCCTTAGATTTGGATTTGAACAACAGTCACAAAGTTATATCCAATAGGGCATAAAACCTCCCCCCCTCTCAGAACTCTTTATTTCTGATGGCTACTGATAACAACTGTTCCGATTGGGACTTCAGTTTAGGCTTGAACTATAATCACCACCAAGCCAAGTAAACATCGAAAAGAGTTGCTGATTCATTCCTCAGTTTCCTGATATCAGATTGGACTCTAGGTACATTGTCCTATCTGTCAATTTTAAGGCTTTTAAAACTGCAATTCCAAAAAGAGGAATTATAACGCTTATAAACACTACCCGAAAATATGGCCCTAGGCCAAATTTAAACAAATCGAATGGATCAACTGAAATTAACAATATTAAAATGTATAGCAGGCAGTATTTATAGCATACAAAAAAAGCGAGGTGTTTTACTTGCGTTTACTGCCCGAAATGTCAATCTGTTGAAAACAAACCATTATAAAGCAAATGGCTCGAACTATCAATATCATTACCCATGTTCTGTAACTTTGGTGAGAACTTCTCGCATCGATTAAATTAGCCAAGAACCAAATACTTACCTCTTCCTTATTATTACACTGATAGAAAAGCCGTCATACGCTGATGTATTTTGACATCAGTTCTATGACAAGTGACTTCGTTTTTGACCTCATGACACTTAACATCACTGTGATGTCAACCTTAACTTCACTTGGCCAAATTGTCATCAGGGTCAATTTCTGGCATCACAGAAATGACGAACCGGAGTCGGTTTAATTAAGCATGTCATCAGTGCGATGACAAACTGTCATCAAATTGAGTCACTGTAATTGGCCTTTAGTCAAATTGAAAGAATATCAGAACTCTTAATTATAAGGCACCAGTAGCATTCCCGATATGGGTTTCGTAATAATTCTACTTTAACAATTTGATGTTTTTAAAAAAATAATTTAAAAAGAATAGAATATGGGACTTTTTGCTTGTAATTTTACTTTTTAAACATGAAAATAATGTTAATAATATATTATG
This sequence comes from Pollenia amentaria, assembly GCA_943735925.1. Lineage (NCBI taxonomy): Eukaryota > Metazoa > Arthropoda > Insecta > Diptera > Polleniidae > Pollenia > Pollenia amentaria. The sequence goes on from OX031007.1 coordinate 30,485,684, forward strand.
ACGTGATTTATTATGTCAGCGCACTGATGACAGTTTGTCATCGCATTGATGGCAGTTTGTCATTGTACTGATGACATGCTTTATTAAACCGACTGATGATAGTTTTTCTGTGCTGATGTCAAAATACATCAGCATAATGCCGCCTTTTCTATCAGTGTACACAAAATGTGGCATCGAATTGATTCATAGAGTAGATGACGCTTACAATATGACAAGATTTTAGGGTGACGTTCATTATTGGATTTATGTCACTTTTTTCCTGATTTATGCCATGTGTAATAACACTGATGTCACAATTCTGATGTAAGCGTATCATCAATATGAAGATGCATTTTCCTATGAGTGTAGTCATCGCATTTTGGATATTTAATATTTTTATAGTGTTAACATTTTTTCTCACCGCGTTTTTATTCGTTAGTTTATTTGATAGTTCAAACCGGAGCTTGCTCATAAATATCTTGCAGACACATTTTTTCTGTAAATTGACGAATAATTTCCTTACGTGACAGCTTTTACTCGTAAAAAATGTTACAGACGCAGTTAAGTGAGAAAAACAGTTGTTTGTTGCAATTTATGGCATTTTTGCTTCAATTCTCACATTTCAATCGAAAAGTTTCTCGAAGCGGGAGTAACAGAACATGGGCACAGCTGGGCTTTTACCGCTATCTAAAACATCAATTCACCTTGATTTAAGATCAATTATTCTAACATCTGTCGATTATTATGTTTTTTTTTTGTTCCTAGTATAACTATCGATATTTTAACAGCGATTTCTGAAACAAATTTGTGGAATTTATGGTTCCCTGGCCTAATACTAATTCCATTAAAGCACCCCAAATTAAGTGCCAAATATTTATAAGTTACCAGATCTGACAACCGTATGACAATTTAATCCAAATCTAAAAATATACAACCTAAACAACATTTACATACTTAATTAAATACCAGAACAATTTTAGAAAATTTCTTTCAATTAATCAAAAAAAAAGTTCCCCTAAACGTAATTTTTTCTAGCCGAATGTCGACACATTTTTCACAAAAAAAAAAAAAAAAAAAAATTGTGTAACGCTAAATGTTAAATAGACCAAGATTTAATTTCTCATCTCCTTTTATCTCCCTTCTAAGAAAACATCATAATTCAAATTCGTTTACATTTCCTACAACCAAAAATCTCTTCGCTAAACTTTCCCATTGAATTACAAAAATTCCTGAAAAATTTGTTTACTAATTTAAACCAGAGCAAAATCTTGTTAACAACAATGACATTGAATTTTCCAAATTCATTTGCATACCACAGTGCATGTCATAACAACAATAGCACAATTTTTTTCTTATATATAAACTTTTTTTTTTTTTTTTGGCATAACACTCTTCTTATCAACACTCTGGAGCCTCAAATTCAACACTACCCCCATTTCATCCAATAACATCATTCGTTTCCCTAACAAATCATAGGCATCATACATTTTCAATTTAGTTTTACATATTTTTGCCATAGTTTTATTAAAAAAAAAAACAGAAAATTTCATGGGAAAAGGAAAAACAAAATAAAAAAAATTGTTAAAATTACAATGTATAAATTGAAAATCTATTCACACTAAACCTTGTTTCTCGTGCCATGGTTGGTTTGGTAACACTTATTTGTTGTTGTTGTTCTTCTATTATTGTGTTTTCACAACTATTAGAAATGGAAAAAAAGCACCAATACAAATTTCAAGATTGATTTTTATTTTGCTATGGAATTGTATAGAGAATAACGTCAACAGTGTTGCATTGATGTGTCATCATCAACATTAGCACTTTAACACATACAACGAATACACACACACACACATACTCACAAGCCCATTCAAACATAAATATAGAAATTGAAACACAACCGCAACATAAGAGTGAAGTGGAGTGGAGTGGAGTGGCGACATACACTCATAAACGTGTCCTTACAAAAGCCAGCAAACACATAAACTGTGTTAGATGGGTGTATGTAAATGCCATCCCAACAAACACAAGGGCAAAGCTTTGATATAAAGTGACTCTTAAACCTTTTTCAATGGTTTGACTTTAGCCAAATTTGGCAGTCGAACAAAATTTCGGTAACAGTATTAAACTATTTGTTATTTCGGTATTGCTATTTGAATTTTTTCGCTATCGATTAGAGATTCGGGATTTCAAAAAATCAAAGCACTCGATTCCGGAATTTTCGGGATATCGGGATTTTTTGGGATTTTTGAAAGTCAAAAGATAAATGCTTTTTATAGACACAGAAAAATTTTTTTTATCAATTAAAAAAATGGTTTAACTAGAATTAAAATTTAATTAATGTAATAAATGAATAAAGTATTTTCTTAGTTGAAAGAAAATTAAAAATGTTATTTTGATTTAATTAACATTTTAGTTGTTTTGTAATAAATTTTTAATTAAAATATTAATTATATATAAAAAAAATCTTAATTGAGTTTTTCGTTTAAAATAAAATAATTTTAACTTGTAGAATTGTTGTTGCGAATTGTCATTATTTAATTAAATAAATTAACACATTGTTTAAAATGGCAAAGTTTTTTGATCATTTTTTTAATTAAAATTAAAAATATCATTTATTGAAAAAAAAAATATTCACAATTTCTAGCAATCAATTTAATCATTTTGGTAATAGGTGCAAAATCAACAACTTGTTTGCTTGATATTATGAATTTGGTATAAATTCGGTGATTAGAGACAATTTTTAATTTTTTCTGTGCATATCTATTTTAAAAAAACGTCTTTAAAAGAGGTTTACAAACAAAAGTTTTGTACTTCATTTAATATTACAAAGTGGTTTAATGATTATATTGATCACCAAAACTTTTAAAAAATTGAAATTTGTGTGTTTTTCTTAGTTAATGATAAATTTAATAAAAAAATATGGAAAAAAAACCACGTACGATATCCAACAATGTTTTAATTGATTCAATTAAAAAATATATCTATATTTTACTCAATTACCTCAGTTGCTTCAAACTTAATAGAAAAATAATTAATATAGTAATTAAATAGAGCAAACTAGTAATTGATTTATTTGCAAGATTCTATTAAAATTTTTATTAAATGACTTAAGATGAAAAATTGAAATTTGAGTTCGAAATTAATTAACAAAATTAATTTTTTTAGTTAACCATAAAAATCTTATTTGAACAAAAACTCATTTTTATACCCACCGCCACTAGTGGCAGGAATTATGTAGTGTATAAATTTCACTACTTAATTGCGTAAGATCGCTCTATAAATTACCATGATCCCATGCCAACTCTCGGAAAACACTTTAATAAGCCTAAACTTCTAAAGAGTAAAGTTAAAATTTTGCATTTGGTGCACCAGTGATATCAATTAGATAAGAAAACCACTCGGAATTTTTGGTTTTTCTTTTTGTTTTGTGCATTTCAAAAGGCATTTATTTCTTTAATTCATTTTCTTTTTTAATTATTTGTAGCACTTCTCACATTGAAATTTCTTTATAATTGTTGGGCACACTTAAAAATAATAACAAAGTTTAACTTTTTTCTTTCGTTTTCAATGACAGTATTAACGGAGTTAATCAAATAAATATAAAAAATCAATATTGTGTTCCCTATCATCTCAATGAAAAATGTCATGATGAATTTCTTTTTATAAAAAAGGTAAAATTAAGCTAACGACTTCGGGATTGACTAAATCCCGAAAATCCCGGTATTAAGAAATTCAAATCCCGAAAATCCCGGAATTTTTTCGGGATTTCGGGATTGGCATCCCTTGTATCGGCATACCAGTACAAAAACTTTTCCAACATTAAAGACATATCGGATTATTTAATTAACCAAACCAATTTAATTAACCAAACCAAACAAGAATCTTAAAAAAAAAACACACACACTGGATCTAAACAACTTAGATGATAAATTTTTTACATGGTGACAATTCTGTGGTTTTCATGGGTAACCGCGTATGTAAATTTTTTCGATTTTGAGATGTTGATGGCATATTGCTTAATTTTAAACGCTCCTTACATGACCAATTTCAAAAAGTTTAATACTTTTCCCATAGTTCGATTTAGTATGTTTTTTCCGCTCTCTTGAAAAATTTGATTTCAAGACATACGCGGTTACCCATGAAAACCACAGAATTATCAAAGGGATTGTAAAAAAATAACAATTATCAAATGGATTTTTCTCTAAAATATTTCAGATTTGGGTTGTTTTTAAAATGTGGTTCAATCGAAAATCTTAGTTCAAACGTATCACACTGAACAAAAAAGTGTTCATAATATTAACGAACAATGTTATTAAAATAATTTTCGTTGATTGGATATTCGTAGAGTCTTTCTGAGTCATTCTGTTACCTGGGGAGCTTATTGGATAAAAGTGGTGGCTCCAAAGCCGACATATCTAGTCGCATAAACAAAGCTCGACAGTCATTTGGCCAACTGAAATCGGTGTGGAACTCATCGTTTATGTCAAGAAGGACGAAGTTCAAAATTTTTAATTCTAACGTAAAATCCACGCTGTTGTATGGTTGCGAGACGTGGAATGCAGCACCAAATGATATACACTCCATACAAGTTTTTGTTAATAAATGCTTAAGAAAGATTTTGCGTATATTCTGGCCTATAACAATCCCAAATCATCGTCTCTGGTTAGAAACTGGGCGACAACCAATCCAAATTTAAATCCGCAAACGAAAATGGAATTGGATTGGACACACACTGCGCAAACAACCCAACGATATTGCTAAACAAGCCGTAGAATGGAACCCGCAAGGCAGTAGACGTATAGGTAGACCATCACACACATGGAAACGGCAAATTGAAGCTGAAACATCCCAATTACACATGAGTTGGAATGAAATCAAATACCATGCATCAGATCGAACTTATTGGAACAACCTTGTAGGCGGCCCTATGCTCCTTGTAGGAGTAAAAGGAACAAATATATATATATATATATATATATATATATATATATCTATTCGTTTATGACAAATAATATTATTCAGGTATTTAAATTTACGTAAATATTTCCTTAGCATGGATTCATAATGAATAATGAATGTTCTAAAAAAACTAATAAAACTTTCATGAGACAAAAGAATAAATAGTTCATTGGAATTAACATAATCATATGTTGCCTCAATTAACCCTAAATTGGTAAACTTTAATTGTTGGTTAACTTTGTCGAATTGACGAACATCAAATTTACATTTACATAATTACGTAACCATGCATATTTTGTTAAGGGAAACGAATTTGTGTTCTTCCTAAAGCTGTTTTAAATGATAATGATACAGATTTTCATAATTTTTTGTTTTATTTATTTCACTTTTATTGAAATAAAAATTAACATAAAATTTGGCTTTGCTTCACAGGTACTTTTACAAAAGGTTTTTTTTCATCTTTTGTCTTTTAAGGGCCATTATTACAACTTACAGATAGTTATTTTTAGGATGCTATCCGACAGATAAATAGTTTTTGGTTATTACAAGTTAACATTAACCTAAAAAGTGACTGATAAGCTAACATCAGGTTTGTCCTCATGGTAACTTTACAAGTGAACTTTGAGAACTTGAAGATGCCATATTTTCTGCTGAAGATATGGTAGCATCAGTGACAGTTTTAAGTCAAATTAAATTATGCAAACTTAAAAAAAAAACACAATTCAACACCAAAAAACAAAACAATTTACCATTAACAACAAAAATAAAGCACAAAAATTTAATTTTTTTTTAATTAAAGAAAGAAACAAAAGCAAGTCGTTGCCACTACGTATTTTAACAACCAAAAGTAGTCGGTATATACTGCAATGTTGCCACAGTATATAAATTACATTTTTTATTTTATCGGACAGTTGTAATAATGGAAAAAATCTTATTGGTCACTTTATCGTTCAATATAGCTATTGTTCACGTTAACTATCAGCAACTTTATCATTAGGTTGTAATAATGGCCCTAAGATGTTTGTTCTAGGGTATTTATTTAATCGGGCTTTTGATTTAATCGGTTAATCGCTCGATTCATTAACCGAGGTATTGGTTTAATCGGTTAATAATCGGTTAATTTTGTTATTGATCGGTTCATCGATTAATAAAGTTTTTTTTTATAAATTAAGTAATTTCAATAATAAAAATGCATAAATTATTTATTATTTGGAGTTTATAAGTAAAAAAAAAATAACAAACTTAACAATTCTTTAACTAAAATAAGCAAACAAAAAATAATTCATAAATATGTCATACATATTTTTTAATTAATACAAAAATATTATGTAGTAATTAAAAAATAAACTGTAAGATAATTTTATCAGTTATTTCAATAGTTTAATGAGACCTTAAAAAATTATCTTTTTGAAAAATTTTTAGGATTTAAGCGATTCTTTTCTTTAGTTTTGATAAAACTTGACTTGAACAAATTCTTTCACTTCTCGTTGATGTTGGAAAAATCGAAAGCAAACCATTATACAGAATTTATAATTGCACAGCTCTTTTCCTGGATATTTCTAAACTTATAAAATCTTCCATTATGCCATTAGAGTCCTGTTTTAAATATTTTTTTTAACTTTTAACTTTTCTAAATGTTTTGGTTAATTTTGCTAAAAGATAGATATGAGAAAATGTGAAGAGAGACAAATAACTAAATACATACGGCCATGTACTGCAAATCGAAATTATGTGAAATTTAAATCGATATAGATTTTCAATTGAATTTATGTTAAAGTGAAAGTAGCGATTCCTGTGGTGCGATTCACTAACTTTTAACGATCCGACAATCTTGCAGTAACGATAGTGTCATTCTGTAAATTATTTTTAACCATTGTAAACAGCTGTTGTTTTTGTGCCTACAAAAGGTTAAAATAAACGAAAAGCTCAAAAGAGAGTAAATGAAAGAGAGCAAATGAAATTGTGCTTAATTTACTGTTTTTTATATCTAACTAGCTTAACCCGGTGCGCTTTGCTACCCCCATCGAAATAATATACAGTAGCCGTTCAACAGATATACAGAAATTAGAAGTGTCTTCGTATGGGAGTTGTCGTGCCGTGCCTACTTGTCCCATTGAACCTACCTTTTAAAATATGTTGTAGGCTATTATCTAAGCTACTTGTACAAAATTGGAATACTTTCACTATTACAGTAGTCCAAATAAGTAGAAATATTTATTACCATTATATGGGAGGTGCCACGCCCGCTTGTCTAATCCAGCCAACTTTTTGGAAGATATCGTGTATTAGAACGAAGTTATTTGTTTCATATTGGAAGACTCTTACTGTAACCGTCCTTCAGATATAAGGTTATTCATATTTTTTTTGTGTTGGTGCCACGCCTACTTTAAAATGAAAATATATTAATACCATTTGTTAATTCATTTTCAATGGCACTTCTTGCCCGACATTGTTCATACCAACATAGAAACCTTTGCCGGCTCATGCGCAACAACTTTACTAAAGACCATAGCATGATCAAATGATATAATTTATTTTGAGTAATTTTCAAAGGTGCCGCCTATCGGAAATTGGTCATACCAACCTAGAAACCTTTGTATGCTAATGCTCAACAGCTGGTCTAAAGATCATAGCATGATCAAATGCACAGTTTATGATTTAACTCATTTCGAGTCATTTTCAGTGGAGCCACCTGTCTGAAATTGGTCATATCAACTTATAAACCTTCGCCGGCTCATGCTCAACAACTTTGCTAAAGATCATAGCATCGTCAAATGCAGAGTTTACGATTTAATTCATAATGAGTCATTTTCAATGGCGTCACCTATTTTAGATTTTTTTTTGCTATTCTTCTTACTTGGTCAGAGACCATTCCGAATTGGTACGAATCATTGAAATCGGCCACCCGTTCTTTAGTTATAAACGTAGTAACTAACGCCACTTTCTTTTATATATATAGATTTTGTGAATTTTACATTTAGAATTTGGTTTTTGTTCATAATTTGCTTCGTTTTGTACATTTTGAATTTAGAATATTGTTTTTGTTCCTACATTTACATACATATGTATGTACGTAAGAAGTCGGGCCTCAGCCACTTTAGACATAAAATACACTTTATCGATTAAATAAACACAACGTAAATTATTGTCGTTAAAATAACGAAAAAAAACTGCTTAAAGTAACAGCTGACTTTAATCGACAGCGAATATCGTTAAAAATGTTACTGAATAACAAATTAGATACATTTTCGTTATATATATTTTAACGATACGATTAACGTAAAAAAGTTAGTGAATCGCACTACTGATTTGAAAAGTAGTTTGGGTAGCAGAAGTACATAGGTCCTCAAAGTATGCGATATAGAACAGGACATACATATTTTTATGAACTTTGAAATAGGTTCGATTTCAATTCCACGTGATTTCGATTTCCAGAACACTCCCGATACATATAAAAAGTGCGTGAAACAAAAAGCTGTTGACAGCAAACACCTGCTTAAAACACCTTCTTTTTTATGAAAAAATATTTACTAAACACATACATTTTGTATATCAGACGAAACAAATAATTAAAAAACACAAAAAATGTGTTATAATAGCAAAAAAATTTAAACTTGCGCCACATCGGTTTATCGGTTAATCCACTGCAGTTAATCGGCTTAATCGAAAATAGCCAATTTTAAATTAACCGATTAGTTAATCGGGAAGTATTTAATCGGTTAACCGATTAACGGTTAACCGAATTAATACCCTAATATGTACATTAGATATATCAAACATAAAAATAAAAATTACTTTTGCATTAAATTTGCACATGAAATGCAAGCTTCGATTTTAGGCTCGCCATGTATAATTTTTTTTTTTTTGGAGAAATTTTAGGCTCTTTTTATCATTCGATGCTTTTCGTATGCACAAAGCTTACAGTTGCTTCTTTCCAAAACATCATCGTTGCCTTATTGACACGAATATATAAACACGAATTAAAAATTTAAACAAATGGTATTCTTCGTCGAAGCGACGAAGTGAGTTCCAGGAATAAGCGTCGACGAACCACGTACAGAGAAAATCAGAGTGTTACGTGTAAAGAGACAAATGCGAACACAAATTCAAAAAATGTGTTCGTCTATTCGACGAATGTGTACCGATCTAGGGTTAAAATTAACGTTATAGTCAATAAAATGTTCATCAAGTCTTATTAACACAAAAACGCGTAAACTTTTAAAAACTATTCGTTGTCCCATGGAACTCGTGATCCATGGGCTAACGAGCGATTTAACAAGTTAACGCGCGAAAATTCTACGAACTATTCGCAGTCATACTTAACCCGAAAGTTAAAATTAATAAAGTTTTTGTTCAGTTCACAAAGCCTTTATTAAAAACTATGCATACGCATAAAATTTACAATTGATTTCCAAAGTTATGGAGAGTATGGTAAGCACCATCTTGTCCAATTTTTAGACTCAAATTACCTACTAAGCGACCGCCAGTATGGCTTTTGTAGAGGTAATTTTACTGGAGACCTTCTAGCCCTGTTATCGGAAAAATGGTGTCGTTCCATAAATATGCAATTTTCAATTCGATATCCACTTTAAAAAAGTATCGAAAATGTAGACTAGATTTACTAAAATGTACTAGTGATTCTCTGGTTCCATTGTCTACATAAGGTCCCAAAATAGCTACGTAGTCAACAGTACCAACGTCAGTAGTAGATTTCCAATGACACGCGCATGTTAAATGTTTAAAGTAAATAACATTGTCTGGGGTATAATAAGTCACTAGTGCCAATAGTGAATCAGTACATATTCCCTAGTGATATTTCCTACAGGGAAGGAAGTGAATATAAAAAAGAATTATTTGTTATTAAAACAACTGTCAAAATAAATTCATATACAAAATTCTATGTTTGTATTACATAAACTTTCAAAGATTTTTTTATAGCTAAAACATTTTTAATTGGCTACCCAAAAAAAAAAAACACTTGCATTTTCAAATCGGCAAGCAGCGAATTGCATTACAATATTTTTTTCGACACATCAAATTGTGTTTTTCTTAACAATTGTTTTTATTAGGGTGGTAGGCGTGTTTGTATGGAGCAAGTCTATCTCAGTGCCAGGATTACGGGTTCGTTTTGCGCCAGAGACTCAGGTCTGTTTCACTAGCACGGATCGAATATCTACATTACTATCGCTCGGTTAATTAAGTTAGAATTTAATTAATTATAATTAAGTTAGAATTAAATTTGGAATAGAGGCAGTCATGGTTTTATCTCAGCAATTCGTGGAACGATTAGGCTGAATTTCAACAGAAAACAATATCGGACTATATGTAATATAAATTTAGATATTTTTAATTTGGCTTAAGTTCATTGAATTTAATTTTCATTAAATTATTTTTATGAAGAAAGGAATTTTACAACATGAAATTAATTAAAATTTTATTGATAATTTTTCATTCTTGACTGCGCTGAGATTTGAACCCAGGCTTCACGGACTGGTTGCCCTGACTAGTTTCGATTGTAACCACACAATCTCTTCGGAGGGGCTGGTGCAATATAATAACCACAATACTAATTGTTGTGATATAAATATATAAGTACCTTGTTACCATCATATCTGGGGTCTTCAGAAACCCCATTTCAACGGACAGACGAACATCTTTAAATTAACTTCGCTACTCATAATCATACAATATAAATATCGAGCCCTTAGCGCAAAAATAGCTTAAGCGACATCATTTTCAATTTTAGTTTTTTTTTTTAAATAAATGAATTTATTGGCAACACTTGCATTATCTCCTAAACTGCCATGTTCACATAAGGTACCGTTACGATTTTATAGCAAAACAATTTTTAGCTTAAGCGCCAACATTCATACAAAATTTTTATGAAATATAATTTAAAAAAACAGTCTCCTGTAAAATTTTGTTTTCGTCGCTTAAGTTTTTTTGCAGTAAAGGCTCGACATGTTATAGGGTCTAAGATCAATATTGTAGGAATTACAAATGAAATGACCAACTTATTTATACCCTTTTACATTTGGTGAATGGAATAAAAATATACAAAAATATTTGCTTCAGCAAAAATTTATAAGCATTAAATGGGATTCGCACTAGTAACTAATAATTTACTCCCTTATTTTCGATCACGAAAGAAAATTCAATGTAACTTAAGCGAGCCAATTTCGTGTTCGTGATCTCAAAACAGCCCGTTAGTAATTTTAGCATTTAAGCAAAATTATGAATTTGCCTTTAATTCCATCCCCTTAATTAAAATACATCAACATCCTCGCCATCATCACAAGCTATTGTTGCCTTAATTTTTTCTGTTTTATTTCTAATAATTCTTTTTTTGTTGCTATTGGTGGTTAGTATTGTTGTTTTATACCCTGCATACAAGTGTTGTTTGTTACTCGCAGTTGCCATACAACATTGCGATAATCTCAAACCGAAAATAAACAATTCATTTTGAGCTGTGATTTATGTGTTGACGTGTAATCGTAACACATCCTTTTAATGAGCTCCGTTAGTATAAGGAAATTAAGGTTTTGGGTGTTCTTATTTATTACTTTGTTTTACAGCTATACACGCATTTACATACATTCATACGTACATACATATGGCAAAAGTAAACCAAAAATTTGTGTGGTTGAGTGAAGTAACAGTATTGTGCAGAACGAAAGCGATAAAGTGTTAAAATTGGAATCATTTATCTAATTTCAAGTTGTGTACATGTTTGATACTGTCTAAAAACTTGTTTGTTTGTTTATGACACAAATTAAAATGTGCTGTTGACTTTAAATCCATTAAAAAATTTGTTTATCGATTTAGGAACAGAAACTTTATGCGTTTGTTTTTAATCGAAAATTGTATAGTACTTTTTATACCCTCTACCACTAGTTTTATATCAGGTTATACTGAAAACAGCCATAATGTTTACTTTGACACCTTCTAGCATTTATTTAGCACAAATTAGTATCGCCTCGCTTCGCTTCGCTTCTATCGCACTAATAGACTATCTCACCACTATCTAGTAAAACTTTAAATGCATTTTTCTCGAAAACTATAAGAGTTAGAGCTCAAATAATGAAAGTCGGGGAATATATATATATATGTGTTCCTCTAACTCCCATTGGAGCATAGGGCGCCAAAAAAAGTCGGGGAATAGGTATGAAAAACTAAATACAAGCGTTTTATTTAACCTTGGAAGAGTGCTCTTTATTTTAGTACATTAAGGTTACTCTTCGTCTAATCGACTAACTATTTAAAGCAAATTCTTGCGGAACGATTTTCAAAGTAAAAAAACAACAAAAAAAAAAATTAGTTAAGCATTTTATTAAAAAAAATAATAAAATCAGATAAAATAAAACGAAATAAAATAAAATGAAATAAAAAAATTAAATAAAAAAAATAAATAAAACAAAAATAAATAAAATAAAATAAAACAAAATAATAAAAAAAAAATAAAATAAAATTAATTAAATGAAGTAAAATAAAATAAAATTAAATAAAATAAAATAAAATAAAATAAAATAAAATAAAATAAAATATCATAAAATGAAATAAAATAGTTAAAAAATTTTGTTTGTTGTGCTTTATATTTTTTTAATAATTGATAAAAAATATACTGAAATTTATTGTTGGTGGATAAGCTGTTCCTATGCGCATTTCACTGGTTGCTTAGACCAGATCATCAGTGTTTTTGAGTGTATGTTGGAATTCTCATTCCCTCTGTAGTCTTTTTTGCTGATAGCTTTGGCTTTTCTAAAATGATTCAGGAGAACGTTTCCTGATGATCTGGCCTAAGCAACCAGTGAAATGCGCATAGGAACAGCTTATCCACCAACAATAAATTTAAGTATTTTTTTTATCAATTATTAAAAAAATATAAAGCACAACAAGCAAAATTTTTTAATAAATAATTGTATTCCCAACAACAACTTTAATAATAAAATAAAATAGAATAAAACTAAATAAAATAAAATGAAGTAAAATAAAATAAAAAAAAAAATTAAATAAAATAAAATTAAATAAAATAAAACAAAATATAATAAAATAAAATCAAATGAAGTAACATAAAATAAAATGAAGCCAAATAAAATTCAATTAAATAAAATAAAGTTAAATTAAATAAAATAACATAAAATAAAATTAAATAAAATTAAATATAATTAAATACAATAAAATAAAATGAAGTAAACTAAAATTAAATAAAATAAAATAAGATAAAATAAAATAAAAAAAAATAAAATAATATAAAATAAAATAAAAAAAATAAAATGAAATAAAAAAAAATAAAATAAAGTATTAAAAATAAAAGTTCTTTTTTCCCTCAAAATTCGATTGAATAATTTGCAAAGCACAAAAAAAAGAGATCAACTTTTTTTGTTTTAAAGCTAATTATCTTTTTAAAGCTTTCGTTATTCACTAACGTTGCTCAAAAGAAAGAGCGTTATTTGAGTACACATAAAAAAATTATATTATAAAGAGTTAATGGGCTTCGGCGTTTCGACGAACATTAACCATCCAGGGTTAACAAATTTTTTGTTCTAGCCCTGTTAGCAACATTTCTAATTTATTGTTGCAACAATAATTTTCAACTATAACTTTTTGCTCATTACTGTATCTCACTATGATGACTCCATTTTTCCGTATGTCAAAAGAAGAAGAGTGTATAACTGTATAAACAGGGTTTATTGTATTCTTGGTTTTTATTTTTTTTTCCCCTCAAACAGACACCTTTTAAGTCAGTGTGTTCATGTTAATGGAATTGTGGGCCAGGAGAGTAAATGTTGTCTACGTCTAGTTTAATAAATTGTTTTCATATAAATCATAGGGGACATAGACCGCTAGTAAAATCGCATGTGTGTGTGTGTGTGTGTGTATGTGTAGTTGTATGTATGTGTATTCACAAGTAAATGTGACAATTACATTCGTTAACAAAAGAAGTGTTTAGTATTTTGTAAAATATTTTTTATTTTTCTAGTTTTAATAGCCAGCACCCAAAAGATGACGGGTGGTTGGGTGTGTTTATTGATTTTGTCATTCTGTTGGAAAAATATCGCAATCATCATTGGTTACCCTGTAAAGTGTATATGTTTATATTGGCTCTTTGTGAAATTGTAAGGCAATTAAGACACTTCAATCCATCTGTCTGTTGAAAGCATGATTGAGCTTGCAATAGATGACTTAGGCAAATGACATTTGGTTAAAATAATTATTAGAGAACAGTAATTAAAATGTATCGAATTGGTCTATTATTTCAACTAGCTCGCATACAAATTTCCCCACGGCTTAGGACTTTTGGCATGATAATGAACATATGGATTGCCACATTAAAATATTTTAAAACTTTTCTTATTTAAAGCTTGTTTGTTCACAGAAACAAATAATTTTCATATTGAAAGGCTGAAACTGCACCCAAATCCATTAGCTCGAAATATTTTAAATTATGGCCACACTTTATTAAAGAGAAGATACACTGCAGAACTCACCCAATCAGATGATAACTTCTAACCGTATTATGATTAATATGATCAGAATATATTATAATAATATGAAGTAATAAAAACAAATTATGATTAAGGGAAATGTATTATGACGTATTATTAAGAATATATTTGGTCATAATATGATAATTTATGATTCTAATAATAATCATAATATGTTTTGACTACAATCATGAATATGTTTACCACAACCATATTTTTCTCTGCTTGTATGGAAGGCACTATTTACATTATTAAACTGGCACCGCGGAACTTTTCTTCAGTGAAAAGTATACAGAAAATGGGCCGTCTGTTTAGATGCCCTTCCTAGAACAGACTAAAAAGGTCTATTTTTGGTTCGAAGAAAGGAATTAGGGTTGGCGAGCGTTTCTTTATAGAGAAACTTAATATAAAGGCTTCTTTTCATCTACCGGATGACTGTAGTATCCTGCAGGCGAAAATCTATGCAATAAGACAGACGAATAACTGTCGAAGATATTATCGCATATCGTTTATTTACTAGGGTATTCATTAAATTAATTAAATTAAGATTAATTACCCAAGGTTTTGCTTTAATCGGTTTATTATCGGTTAATTTTGTTATTGATCGGCTATCCGATTAATAAAGTTATTTGTTATAAATTAAGTAAGCTCAATAAATAAAAATGCATAATTAATTTATTATTTGAAGTTTATTAGTAAAAAAAAAACAACAACATAACAAACATAACAATTCTTGAACTAAAACGAGCAAACAAAAAAAATCATAAATATATAATACATATTTTAAACTGTGAGATTAATTTATTAGTTATTTCATTAGTTTAAGGAGATCTAATAAAATAATATTTTAGACAAATAATTTGATTTAAATGTTAAGATTTAACCGGTTCTTTTCTTTATTTTTGATAAAACTTAATTTGGAAAAAATTCTTTCATTTATCGTAGATGTTGCAGAAATCGAAAGCAACCCGTAATACAGAATATCCAATTTCTAAGTCCTTTTATGGTTGTGATGAGTTGTAATTGTTTGATGTTTTTGTTTGCCGCAATATAGCAAAGTTGTAAACCATAATACAAAAGCTTAGAAATTACAACTCAAATGAGTTAGGTTGTGAAACATGATAGGGGCCAAAATCTTCCATTATGCCATTGGAGTCCTGTTTTTATTTTTGAAGTTTTTTAACACTTCTAACTGCTTCGGTTAATTCTGTTAAAAGATTGATATGAGAAGAAACAACCCAGCGGAAAAACTCAGAAGACCTTCTTACTCCAGGCTTTATTGAAGGCCTGCTTAGAATTTTTTTATTCAATTGCTATTCTGATCTATCTGTTAAGGAGTGCCTCACAGAATGCATCGGCTCTTCCGTACAAAAGATAAGATACACATTCCCTTCTATGAGAAGGGATAGCACGATTTTTTGTTTTTTTCTCTTTTGCCAAAGCCAAAGAATTCATTTCCGGTTATAAAATCACCATACTCTGGAAAGCCTTAAAAGAGCCATTAATTTGAATGGCTTTCAGAAGCTCTGGCGAAGGAAGCGAGAGCGATACGCCTACCCCGCAATGATAACGTGTATAAAAAATATATGAGTATAGAATGGAGCTAGCAAGCCTTGTACGTCCAAAATAATGAGTGTAGAGGCCTTCTAGAAGGCACCCGTATTCCTTTTTCCCGCTGGAAAATAACTTAACACATACATACAAAAAGTACGTGAAACAATAAGCTATTGACAGCGAACACTTATTGAAAATGAAGATCACTGAACACCTTCTTTGTTTGTATGAACAAATATTTTCTAAACATACACCTTTTGTATATGAGACGAAACAAATAATTAAAAACACAAACAAATATTATAATACCAAAAAATTAAACATTTTGTTACATCGGTTAATCAACTGAAATTAACCGGTTTAAACGTTAATCGAAAAAAGCCAATTTTAAATTAACCGATCAGTTAAACGGGTAGTAATTAATCGGTTAAACGTTAATCGGTTAAATATTAGGGTGCCATTGCATCTTAAGCGGATTTATATACGATTCCGAGATTAACGGCTGAATGTCGGGTGTCTTTAAATGAGACTGCGAAGCACTCTGAAGTAGCGCTGAAGTGGATTACAGAGTATGTCAACTGCCTGGGCAAACCAAATAGCTGATAAGCTTGTCAAACGAGGTGGTCATCTGGATTACAGATTTTTTAATCAATTCGTTGGTTGTCCAATAATTTACTTTAAATCACTTATTAAGCCTGAGTCTTATTTACTTGCACAGTTGGGCGGCTCGTTATCTACCTGCTCCGCATCCAGGGCAATGTTGCCTGGCATTGGTGAACGGAGGACCTGCTCTCTACTTGGGTTAAATAGGGAGCAGATTAGCATAGAAATCTCAATGATAACTGGGCACTGGCCTAAACGGGCTCATGCGTGGAGAATGGGTTTGGATTTCAATGACTGCAGAAGTTGTCATTATGAGGCGAAGGAGGAAGCTGTGTTTATTTTTTTGTGTCACTGTTCTAAAATTCGGGAAATTAGAGAGAGTTACTTAGGGAACAAGAGTTTGTCTGTTTAAATAAATTATCGAAAATAGAACTAAGGCTGCCTTTTTGTACTCGTTAGGAAGACGAATTGTTTGAATAACTGCTCTATAAGATGGTCATTGGCGTCGGGTATGGTATCATAATCCTTTATGGCTACCGAAGGTACCTAACAAAATCTTATATAATTTTGCATTTATACTTCTTCTATACAATATTCTACGTATTCATAAAAATTAATTTAGGTTTTAATCGTATTTTAAAGCTTAGCGCTATGTTTGCACCTATTAAATATTTGAAGTCCTCCACGTAACCACTTGTTTTATTACAAAATCGTTTTCTTTTGCAAAACGTTTCGCTAGATAAAATATCAGTAAACACTTTTTTAATTACATTATAGAATTAGCATCTTTCAAAAATAGTTTGGTAAATCAAAACAAGCTATTAAAAATAAAGCTAAAGTTTGATCAATTTACTGGTCGCGATTTTTTTTTTGAATTTTTTTCATCAAATATATGTTAGGTCTTATGTATATGTTAGGTCTGAACATACCTTATGTATTATACAAAAATTTTCCTTAAAATTGATGTCATATCCAATTTATCTTTTTATGAAAACGGCAGTAAGTGTTTGATTCCTTTGCGTTTCATAATCTTCAGTCGTTTTGCTTGAACTGACTGTGAAGAGTATCAAAGATTCGGCCTGATCGGTTAAAACCTTCTCACTTTTGTTTTTAATGTTTTGCTTTTTCTTTTTAAAAAAGAAGATTATATGGAATTGGTATTTATATGTGTATGACAAAACAGGATATTACACAAACATACACACACACACACACACACACACACAAACAACAACCTTTGACACTTCTATATACACATAAGACTTGTTAACATATAAATTGTATTTATTGTTAAAATACTTAATGATTAATAGTAATTTCATCGTTTCTTAAAATTGCACAAAAATAAAATAGACAGAGGAGTTCCATTAAATTTTTAATGAATTGTTTTATTATGTATGATATTTTTTAAATTAAATTATTCCTGTAATTTGTATAATGATAACAATATTTGTAGAGAAAATGCACATGCAGGATAAAGACTTTCCAGAGAATCCTTGTAGAGCTATTAAGTTTAAGTGGAATGAATTTATTGTCTAGAATGTACTTCATATTCTATTGTTTTGGTTTTGGTAAAGGAAATTGTTTAAATAATTTACTTAAAAAAAAAAATTATTGCATAGATCATATAACAAATTAAGATATGTAGATTTATAAATTATTTTTACATTATTATAATTTCAAATTGTCTAAATAAATTATTAACTTTATTTTCTTTCAGGAATAACTGAAAGCTTGAACATCTCTTAAATCAGGTAAATGTTTGAAATACTTCTTCAGTGTGTATTCTCAAAATATTTATTTAAAAAAAAAAATTTACTGTTTTGCTTCTTGTTTTTATTACTTTCTATTGGCATACAAATCACTTTCGAAACTAAACTAAAGAAAAATTGTCACTCTATTAACCGAACTATACACATTTGTACATACGTTGAGAAAACATATTCAAATTTTGTTTGTCTCCAACTTTAATGTCATTATGTTGATGGGAAAACAAAAAACTAAAAGAACAAGTTATTTAAGAAATTTCAAAACTCCAATAAATGTCAATGACATTTGAAAGCATAAAATGAGAAATTTATGTTTAAAAAGCAAAACTCAGCTAAAAAAAAGTTTTTACATTTCAAACATCTTTCAAAGGTAAAATTTATTACAAATAGACTTTACTTAAAAGCATTGTTTTCTGCAGGCATTAATTTAACTTAACTTCTTATATAACCTAATGCTACCAGTCCATATTTTGGCACAAATAAGTTGTTTGGAAAGTGCTTAAATAAAAATTTTACTAGGAAATCCGACACTACGAACTAATTCCATAATGAACTAAGTCAAAAAAAAAACCCCTCAAAAATTAACTAAAACCTTAAAATTAGGGAATTAATTGATAACGAACTAAAACCCCAATTTTGAAAATGAAAAAATCCACAAAAATATGAAATAACCTCCAAAACAAAAATGAACTAAAACCCCCATAAATGGAAACTTATTTCAATCTGATTTAAAAATGAAAAAAGTGCTCACATAAAAAAAATGTAAACATAAATCTTTTAAGAAGCTATGCAGAGAAGCTTTAGTACACAGAAAAGGGTTTTTATCAATTAAAAAAATGGTTTAAGAAACATTTAAATTTAATTAATGTGATTATTGAATCAATTATTTTTTTAGTTGAAAGAAAATTTAAAATTTAATTTTGATTTAATTAACATTTTAGTTGTTTTCAAATAAATTTTCAATTAAAATTTTAATTAAATAACAGCAAAAATGACTTTTTTCCTTTAAAATAAAATAATTTAAAGATGTAGAATTGTTGTTGGGAATTGTCAATATTTAATTAAATAAATTAACACATTTTTCGAAATGGCAAAGTTTTTGATCACTTTTTAAATTAAAATTAAAAATATCAAAAATTATTTTCGGGAATGAAATATTTATTAATTAATTCATTTATTAATGATGTGCTAATAATCCCAATTTATGATAAAAAACACTGAAATTTATTGTTGTGGGAAAGCTAGTTTCTATGCGCATTTCGCTGGTTGCTTAGGCCAGCTCGTCAGGAAACTTTTTCCAAATACTTTAGAAAAGCTAAAAATATTATACAAGTAAGACCATAAAGTGAATAAGAATTTTAAACACTCAGCTCTTACTTGTAACAATATCAAAGCTTCAACAAAGGCACAACAATAAATAGTGAATTTTTTCTTTCTTACATTCCCCTACAATAATTTCTTGAAAATGTTTTCAAAATTTTAAAATTTTTGGTAATAGGTGCAAAATCAACAAATTGTTGATTTGATGAAATTTCTATTGAACTGATTTTATATTTTATTTTACCTTATTGTTGAGTTTTTTTTCAATACAATATAAACATATCGTTTTTAATAAACTTTAAAAACAAATTTTTTAATTGTTTTGTATCATAAAAAATTCAAAAAAGTCTCCATGATATATTTTGTTTAATTTTTTTTTTAGAACAAAGTAAAAATGATTAGTGAACACAAAAAAGGTGCAATTTTTAAAATATTTTAAAATTCAGTTTTAACAAACGGGTTTTTTTCATTGTTTCATTAACATCCAAATGTACGTTAGGATTCATAAAAATCTTTAAAATATCTTTAACAACAACGAATTTTATCTGTGATAATTTTTTTCACTTTTTAAATGGAAAAATGTTCATAAGCTTTAATTATATTCATTTTTTTTTTAAATAAATCTACTTACCAAATCTTTCAAGAGCACATCTAAATGTGAAAAAAAAAATTCTCGAAGAATTTTCATTATCTCCATCAGCCATTTTAACATAATTTATTTAAATACTGGTCATACATATGAATATATCAAATTTCATACATTGAAATATTAGAATAAAAAAAAAATATTATTTCTATATATTGAATTTAACAAATTTCAAAACAAATCCATGGCTCGTCAAAAATAGCCAACAAAATCGCCAACTATTTTATTAATCACCAAAAAATCGCCATGACGCCAAATCGAAAATTAGGTCGCCAAACAAGATTGAAAATCGCCACGTTTGGCGAGAAATCTCCACATCTGACAGCCCTGATTATTACCAGAATGAAATTTTATTCAAAACTAAATGGGTTCATTTTAGTGACTTATTTTTTAACGAAATTATGTTTATTATCTTTGTTTCTGTTTTGATTTGTTTCGGTTTTTGACATTGTACAATGATTTTACAAAAACACATTGCTTCTGGTTTTTGTACGAGTTGTACTTGTTGTACTACCGAGAGTACCTGTAATGAATTCGCCAGGTACCTACCAAAAAAAATTAAATAAAATTTTTCAAACAAAAACAAAATTAATATTTTCCAGGAATATTTTCTAAACACTATCACAATTTTGTTTGTTTGTATATTTCTATTACGAAATATATAAAGAATGCTGAAGAAGGCCGTAGAAAGCCAGAAAATGCATAACAGTCTGCTGGCATCTAATAGTTGTATAAATTTTCTGCATAATTAAGTTCATTGCAAGCCAAATGATAGCTAAAGTAAGCCTCGTAATAGAAATATACAAACAAACAAAATTGTGATAGAAAATATTCCTGGAAAACATTGAAGGAATAAGACTATTAAAGTATAAAAACTTTTAAAATTGTAATTTTACTTAGAATTAATTAATATGAAATATAAAAAAGTTTTGAAAAAAAATTAATTTAAGTAAAAAACTAGTTCTAATAATTCAACACACATATTTTTATAAAGTTGGAAGAGTAATTTTTAAAGTTGTTTCTGGGAATACAATTATTTATTAAAAGATTTTGTTTGTTGTGCTTAATTCCCTATTTTTATAATTGATAAAAATACTGAAATTTATTGTTGAAGGATAAGCTGTTCCTATGCGCATTTCACTAGTTGCTTAGGCTAGTTGCTTAGAACAGTAATGTTTTGTAATATGTCCCTAATTTTCTGGAAAATTCTGATCAATATCGAGTGGTAAACAGTTACAGTATAACCATTTTTTCCGGGAT
Organism: Pollenia amentaria; assembly: GCA_943735925.1. Lineage (NCBI taxonomy): Eukaryota > Metazoa > Arthropoda > Insecta > Diptera > Polleniidae > Pollenia > Pollenia amentaria. The sequence continues at coordinate 30,507,262 of OX031007.1, forward strand.
TGGGAATTTATAGTATTTCTTAATGTAAAATGGGGATGCCTTGCAACCCTCTGTTCTAAGATCTTTTCGGTCTACATAATTTCAAAGTTTCATTCTGATATCTCTATCCATGTCAGATTCATGAAATATCAAACGTTAAAACTATTATTTTTATAGTGTAAATAAATGAAAGAGTTTTCAATATGAGTAGAAAAATAGTAATTTTAACGTTTGACATTCTATAAGTCTGACATAAATAAAGATATCATAATGAAATTTGGCAGTTATGTAGACTTAAAAGTTCTGAAAACACTTAAAAACATCCCCCTACTTCAATAAAAAAATTCCACAATTCTCAATCTCAGTCTCAATCATTTTCATACTAAAAAAACATCAAAAGTTCAACTTTGACCTTAAATTTCTCAACAACTGCTGAACCGATTTTCAAGAAATCGTCTCTCTAGCAAACGAAGAAAATATCTGTATCGGTTCAAAAATAACAAATTTTTAGCCGATGAAAAATTATTTTCATCCACTTTGCACCGTGCATTGCTCCATCTCAAATCTGACCTTTAAGCCTATTACTCTGTTCCAATTTGTGAAAAATGTTCAATAATCTCAATTATTTCATGCGAAAAATTTGACATGTATCAATGTTACCTATCTCGAGAGTATGAACAATTTGACGTTTTTAATCTTTCAAAGTATGCGACATTGTTTTGAATATGTAAACAAAACCCACATGTATTTTACTAAAAAGTATTTTTTAAATAAAAAATTAAGTAAAAATTAAATTAAATATGAATGAAAACTGTTACCGGTTGTGTTATTTATAATTTTTCGTTCTCATTTAATATAAAGTGTAAACTTTTTTTTTATTTTCTTAAAATTCCAAGTGAATTAAGTGCAGCGTATATTATTTCGCAGTTGTAAAAAAAAATGTTGCCAGAAACATTTCGCAACTTTTTCACAAATTGAACAGAGTGCAACTCTATCAACATTATTTCATAGAAGTTCCGCACAAGTTTTTTTCATATGAGTTTTGACAGAATTTCACGTGAAATGTTGAAAAAGAAGATAGTTTGGGTGTAAAGCGTAACAATAACAATAAAAAATTTTACTTCATATGATGTTTTACAAATTGATCGATTTAATCTCATTTTAAAAATATGGATGCTGTTGTTGTGGAGGGTTAAAAGTAGGTCCCAATATTTTTTTTATTAATTTTCCCATGTGTCCAAGAATAAAATGGAACGCTTTAGTGCTATTCGTGATTGAAATTTGCAAAAAAAAAAAAAAAAAAAATATGGACGTTAAACCCCATTGTACACTAACACACGCACATGAATATCTACAAAGTCAGTTGTTAACTTAACGCAAACAAACAAAAGAATAACAGATGGCAGAATTGAGAAATAAATGTAATTAAATCGAACAAAAAAGTAAAGAAATAAAGAAAAAAAAAGATAGTGAAACCTTTTAGCAGCATGACTGTCTAATTATCATCCATCTTTTTTTTCATTTAATTCATTATTTTTTATTATTATAACCTTTTTTCATTTTTACAATTTTCCCCAATGTTTTTATTAAATTTCATTTTTGCTTATCCTTCGCTCGTTAATACACAATATGACAAATATTTTTTAAACATTAATTTTTTTCCATTGATTCCCTTATTTTTATTAGGATTGCACAATGACACCCATATACTACTTTTTAAGGACATTTCTTTTTTTTATAGCTTTTTTGGGGGGTTTTTATGCTTTTTTGGTTTCCATTCGCACTATTAAATCAATTTCATGCACCATACCTGCATGATGTGGCAAACATTTATTTATGTTCAGTTATTATGTGTAAAATACATTTCGCTTTTGTATGCGTGTGTTGGTTGGGGGAAAGTGAAGCCGTATACGAGGGTGTGAGTATGTGGATTCAGAAAAGCTGTTGTCGGTTAAGCCATGTTCCTTTGGCATTTTTCATTTCATTCTTTTCCTTTTTTATTCCTGAACTGTTGATGGTTTTTAACACACTCGTAGAATTTAATTTAATTTAAAGTGATTTTAGTATTCTTATCAAGGCAACAAAAAAAAAAAAAAAAAAAAAAAAAAAAAACGATTGTAGAAAAGTCGGTAAGGGAAAACTTTATAAAAGCTTTACAAACTCATGACTTGATTTATGGTAACAAATAATAATACCGAGAACGTATAAAGGTAAAGATTGAAAGTTTTCCTAAAATCTCTTGTATTCGCTGAACTCTCTTTTGTACTTTCAATTCTGCAACCCTTAAAATGCAAAATCCAATTAAAATTTTTTAGGCTTCAGCTATCGATACTTTTTTACTTTATAAGCACTTTATGGAGTAAAGGCCGAGTCACATAGAATCCCTTGTACTTAAAACGTCACTTTTTTTTATCTTAAAACTTAGATGAAATGCTGGTTTTCTTATAAGCCTCGTCCCCTATCGTACGTCTCCTTTAACGCAAAGTACCAAAATTGGGCAACTTTTAACTTTTTGTTTCAATTTAATTTTTGTCTTGTGTCAGCAAAAATAAAATTAAATTCAAAATAAAATCAAAAAAAAAAACTGTCTTGGTCTAGATTAAGGAAGGCTTTTATTGTGGAAAACGCAACGCAACGCAACGCCAAAAATGTCATTAAAAGCAAAGACAAAGTCAAAAATATTTTACAATTTTGTGGTTGCTTTCTACAGAAATTCATATTGTTTTTAAAACTTTCAATGCCACAAAAGATGAACTACCATTTTCATAAAAAATAAAATAGATTCCAAACGTATTTTAAAACAAAATTTCCATACAAATTTTTCTTAAAACAGATTTCATATCCATTTTAGTTTTTTATGAATACGGCAGGAAGTGTTTGAAATTTAAAAATTCAATAAGAATTCCGGTAGTGAGATTCACCAACTTTTAACGAACCAGCCGACAATCGTTATATTTGTCGACATGTATATTCGCTTGCAGTAACGATAATCTGATTCTGTAATAACAAATAACAAATGTATTTTTTGGATTTATTTAATTTAATACCATTTGACATTTCTGTCTACAAAATGTCAAAATACGCGCATGACAAATACTCCAAAGCCATTTTAAACACAAAATACACTTTATCTTTTAAATAAACACCACGTAAAATATTGTCGCTCGCCTAAATAACGAAAAAAATTCTGCTTAAAATAGCAAATCCGAAAAATTTGCTTTATATTTATTTTAACCCTCTATTGCCTAAGAGTGCCTCAAGGCACTCTTCACAAAAGTTGCTCTGACGTCCAATATATAATTTATTTATATTAAATTATCTTTTTTACAGTTACTAAAAGATGTAGCAAAATATTTGTAGAAGCTTCGAAAGCTGTTTAAAGCTCTTACAGCATTCTAAACATTTATGGACACAATGCTTTTGCTCCAATTGGAGGCTTCGTTTATTCTGCTCAAATAATTAAAAATGTTTCTTTGATTATTATAAACAAAGTAAATATTTTTGATTTGTTTCGTTGAAAATAAAAACTAATGAACTGAGTTCTCCAAAAATGTAATCTGTCTTTATTACTAAATGCTCAAGGGTGCCTCAAGGCTCTCAAGATATTTTCTCACCTGAAGTTTAAGGACTTTATTGTACGAGCTTACAAATATTTTTTTGAATTCAGGGGCCCAAAATTACCCTAAAAAAATCATTTGTATAATATTTCCAATTTTTTCTTCAGTTTTCCATTAGAGGGTTAACGATGCAATTATCGTTTTAAAATTTAGTGAATCGCACTACTATAGAAAGCAACAACAAAATTATAAAATATTTTTGACTTTGTTTTTGCTTTCAATGAAATTCATGGCGTTGCGTTGTGTTTTACTCAATTACGCTCTTAATATCCCGTCATTAAAGTATACACAAGTGTCCGTTGAAAAAACGTCGTATAAAATACAACGGATTTTATGTGACTCGGCCTTTAGTGTCAAACAAATGTTATTACAAAGTCTTTCTTACCTTTTTTTTGACCTTTACTCATTTCTAGCTCTATAATGTAAACAAAATATTTGCAAAATTTAATTAAATTTACCTAGACAAAAGCGATTTTTTTTCAAAGCACACCTTTACCTTATTGCTTTGATCTATTAAAATAAAAATACCCAAACAGAAACCCAAACTTTTAAAGCGAACTTTTTATTTTAATTATGTTTCCCAGCGTCCAAAACTCTTAACTTTTTCTTTTTTTTTTTTCCAAATATCTTTGGGAATACTTCACTTCAAAGCCCACTTGCATTTCTATAACTGTGAGAAACTTTTTAAAGATTTTATAAATTTGTTGCTAGCAAACCCTTTCACAAACTTAGTAGACGACAAATCTCTGGTGGCGATAAAAAAAATGGATGGAAAACTATGAACAAAGAAAAACAACACTGAGATAATCAACCTGTAACAAAAAGAAAACAGCAGGAAAAATAAAACGTATAAAATTATTTGCAGAAAAATTATATGAATTAAGTCAACAGTGGGTATAGAAAAAATAAATTACAAATCACTTTAACTTCCATAAGGCTCCAGAAAAACTATCCTATCGAAAAAATTAATTCAGCTCAAATTATTTTTGTTCTTACTTCTTAATTTTCCATCTATGGGCTATTTCCTTAGTTACAAACTTCTTTTTGGTTATGGGGTACCATAGAAGTATCGTTAGGTTTGGTAAGCTCCATTAGCAGCGGCAATTTGGCATTACTCACGTTGATCCAGCAAGTAGTTCCAGCTCCCAAACGTTCTATATAACGTGGCCGCTAATAATTATTACTTCTCAGCCTAACGGTTGATTTTGTGAAAGAGTACTTGGATTCATACCAAACCAGTGTCAGAAAGACAAGTTTTGTCTCTGAAGCTGTATTCACCCATGCGTTCGAACAATATTTTTGTCCGTACAAATTTTTTTTTATATTGAGTTTGATGTCTTACTTTTGAGAGAGAGAGAAAGAGAGAGAAATAATTTTGTTTGGCAAGTTTTTTCTTGAATTGGTTTAATTTTAAATGATAAAACATAATTGAGTCTTCAACTTCAGGCAAAAATTCTTAAGCCCATAATTAAAACGTCGACCTTAACTGCAAATGTTCTCTCATTTCTTTCGTTTTCTTTTGTTCTTTATTTTCTTTGTTTACAAAATGTATGAAATTGAACGAAAGTATGGTAGCATTGTTGGGAGAATAATTGTCTCTATGTGAGAGCATGAGAAAAAACTATTTCAAAATAAGGCCTGGAATAGAATAAAGTAGTTGTAGTAGTAGCTGAAGTTGAGGAATGCTTTGTAGCGCAACAAAGTTCAAAATTGCGAATTTTGCGCTTCAACTTCAACTGCAACGACTACTACAAATACGTATTCTGTTGACACTATTTTGAAATCGCCATTTTTTTCTTTTCAAAGCTTGCAGCGCTATTCGTCACGTTGTACTACAGCGTCTATTCTGTTCCCCACTTAAAGTTGATTTTATTAAACCACTTGGTAGCTTCGTTTTTCTGAAACGGGCGAATCGTTCTGTAGAACACTCTCAGTAAAAAAATTTTCTCCGGATAAAAATATTGTTCGGAACGCATGGGTGAATCCTCATTAATGCCAAATTTCAACAATTCTATTAATGTATATATAAATTTATTTTTAAAATTAATTTTTCATGTCAAATAAAAATAAAATTATATGAAAAACTATACTCAGTAAAAAAAATTTGTGTTTTTTGAAGCACTTAAAAGAAAAAGCACATTATCGAGGGCTTCAATAAAAGAGCTCTTATACAGCAGTAAATTATAACGAATAAAATATACAAAAAAAGCTGCTATTTTAGTGCAGATAACGAAGAAAGCGAAAAAAAAATACAAATATATGTGACGCGCAAAATAGAAAGGGACCTAAGGGTTTTATTCAGGAGAGCCATTTTAAAGATTTAAATACGTGTATCTTTGGTGTACCATCACTGAGCGTGTTGGTATTGGTCTCATTTGAAAGCGACACATCTCATGACGTCAGGAACGTGTTGGTCAGCCAACGCGCGTAGGTCGTCCCTACTTCTTGTTTTGTGTAGTTGGTTTTTACTGTTACCTTTACCTTACTTGTTCCTTTCTCTATGCGCTGTCACATATTATGGTTTACGAAAATTCTTGAAAAAAGGCATTTAAGCCAGTTAAAGCAAAACATTAATAAATATGCTAATATAGTTAGCACTTAAAAAAGCTTTTTAGGAGTGCTTTAATTGTATATTTTATTATGTTTAAAGAAGCGCTTCTTGTCAGCAGAAATTAGTTCTCAAAACCGGGAACACCCCTTACAAAAATCAGTATCCTATCCCAGCAGCTTTGAAGCGATATAAGGTATTCATTCATATATAAAACCTGCTTCTTTTGGAGCACATTTTTTACCGGGTATTTAAATATGAATTGATATTTAAATAAATTTCTTCTTACTCTTCATCGAAACTTCTATAAAGGGGATTGGGCACAATTCCCAATAGGCCAATGGGTAGTTATAACAGTAATAAGGTTTTTTAGTTGAGGTCTGCACAGTTTTAATGCCCGCTAAGCCCTTTTGCAGTCGATCAAGGACGAGATTTTCTACACAGCCAGTTTCATCGACCCATCTCTAGCTAGCGCTAAGATGAATTTTTTGTGCCAAGATTATCTTGCTCCTCGAGAGTGAAACACATCTTGAACCATTACGGTTCAAGGTGGTTTCTGCATGCGCCAAAGCGTAAGCTATACTTTTGGCATATATGCCCCTACCTCCAGGTACCCATTAAATTGTAAATATTGAATGTTTTGGCATCTCTTCCAGAGACGCCAGGAATTCTAGACCAATTCTCAGTGTGTAGGGGTCTTATGGCCGCCTTAATATCGGTAAAAAAGTAAATATCCCTGCCAGATATCCCATCATACTGAATGTACTTCGCGGCTGTTGGCCATTATTTCGACCTGAATGACACTGCCAATACCCGGCAGCCTTTTAGAAATACTCAAATCCTACACAGAAAAAAGTGTTTTATCAATTAAAAAAATATTTTAAAAAGTATTAAAATTTAATTAATGTGATAATTGAATCAATAATTTTTTTTGTTGAAAGAAAATTAAAAATATAATTTTGATTTAATTAAAATTTTAGTTGTTTTGAAATAAATTTTCAATTAAAATTTTAATTAAATAACAAAAAATCTTAATTGACTTTTTTCGTTTAAAATAAAATAATTTAAACATGTAGAATTATTGTTGGGAGTTGTCAATTATTTATTTAAATAAATTAAAACATTGTTTGAAATGGCAAAGTTGTTTGATCACTTTTTTAATTAAAATTAAAAATATCATTTATTGAAAATATTTTTTCAAAATTTTAAAATTTTTAGTAATCAATATAATCATTTTGGTAATAGGTGCAAAATCAACAAATTGTTTGTTTGATATTTTGAATTTAGAACAAATTTGGTGATTGGAGAAATTTAATAATTTTTTCTGTGTACTGTTCTGAGTAAATACCAGAACCGGCACCATAGTGATTTTTAGATTAATCAGTGGTATACCTGTATCATATTAGCAGGGATGCGTAGGTCATCCTGGTGAACTGTATTGTTCAAAATACTTACAGTGAAGCCAGGATCAGAGATCTTTTCAGGTCTGGAATAGTCAACAGCCATCTGCCAATTAATCTCATACATAATTCTAATATGTCCGACATTGTTGCCTTTACTCTGGGTTCACACTGTGAAAGTTTTCTTTCAGAAAGTCTGAGTTTAGTGATGAGAGGGGATAGAATGTTCTATTCTCCGAAAAATTTAAAATTTGAATATTTTTTTTTTGTCAATAAATGATATTTTCAATTTCAATTAACAAAAATTATCAAACAATTTGCCGCTTCAAACAATGTGTTAATTGATCTAATTAAATATAGCACAGATTTTGATAATTACCAACAAGAATTCTACAAGTTTAAATGTTTTTATTTTAAACGAAAAAAAAACAATTAATATTTCTTGTTATTTAAATAATATATTAATTAAAAATATATTTCAAAGCAACTGAAATGTTAATTAAATCAAAATTATATTTTTAATTTTGTTTCAAGTAAAAAAAAAAATTGATTCAATTAAATTGAAATACTTTTCAAACGATTTTTTTTAATTTTTAAAAATCTACTGAAAATTTTTTCTGTGTGTATGGAAGCTATGGTCATATATGGACCGATTTCAATAAAATTTGGACGATTCAGGCCGGGTTTTTGAGATTTGGATTAAGATTAAACTTAGTTTTACCTATGTTTTATTATTTCATTAAAGACCAAAATTTAAAGAAAAGCTCAGCTGTTCCGTCAAAATTTTGTATACAAACATGATTATGGAGCCACAAATCTGTTTCCCGATTAACTTACCCGAGTTCTTAGAACTCAGCCTTACACAAATCTGTTTCCCGATTAACTTACCCGAGTTCTTAGAACTCAGCCTTACACAAATCTGTTTCCAGATTAACTTACCCGAGTTCTTAGAACTCAGCCTTGATTGCAATAAAATAATACCCAGGTTTCATGATGATTTTTTCCCCTATTTTTAAATCATATCTTTTTTTTCTTTTGAAAGCGAGCGGGGTAGAGAAGTAAGCAGGTTAGAAAAAAAGACATAAATGGTATTTACTGTGTTTCTTTTTTGACATTCCTCTTTGCAGTTATTTGTATTTTTTAATATACGAGTATATTTACTCTTATTTGAAAATTAAAAGAGCCGGTTAAAATAAAGAAAAATAAAAAAATTTAATTTAAAAAAATTAAAAACATATCAAAATTATGTGGAATAACGAAATATTAAATATTTTTGTACGAATTAGGAAATAAGAAAAAAAACCAACTCTGACTGCAAAAAAAGAAATATTGTGAAAATTCAACAAGTTTTTGGAGATTTCTTTAAAAAAGAAATACAAAAAGACATGTCTTTCAAATCATCGTGAAAATGGGTGAAAGTTTGGACCAAATTTAATCAAAATACCAACATAATAAGATGGCTTATTGACACAAATAGTCTATTCCGGCAAAAAGCTTTATAACCATGCCTTTACTGCTCGAAATATTTGCACTCCCACTGTATAAGCTAAATATGTATGTGTGTATGTCGTTTCTCTATGTTGTTCATCGTCTGGTTCTTGTTTTTTGCGAATATATAATTTTCCTTGTGTTTTTCCTGCGTTATTAATGATAAAGCATAATGTTGGTTATCATGACATTTTTATTTTTTCAGTGCCATCTTGTTATTATTATATTTATGCTTTTATTTCCGGTGTGTTTGTGTGTGTGTGTATGAGTGGTTGTTTTTTTCTCGTTGTCTCGTTGTGCTATTTTAATTTTTTTTTTTTTACCTTATACTTGCACTTACACACAGTCACCACCCACACCCAGTGCCACTCAAAATGCGACGCTAAAATTAACAACAACTACAAAAATAAAGTTAAAAAATGAACGCTAAAGAAAACAATATTTAAGTCAAAAGAAAAAACTTTTGCACTTCATCTCTCCGCTCAGTGTATTTTTGTGTTTTTCTTTTGTTGAATTATTTAAACCGGGTTGCCATTAGGTAAATAGGTTTTAAGGACAATAATGGATTTATAAAGAATTTTGCCAACAGAAACTAACGCAGAAAACACACTCAAATACACAGATACTCTCCTATAAATACATTGTACAACATGTTGTCATCTTTTTTCCTAAAATATATTTATTTCTTTGTTTTTCTTTTAACTTAAATTCTTTTTATTAAATAAAACAAAAACTCAATATTGTTCAAGTGACTTTCTGATCCTTCTTATAAAACTTTTTCATTTACATACACGCGCCAATTTATTTATTCAGTCACTCATTTTTAGTTTATTTTATATTCTGTTGTGTTCTTTTCTTCACTATTAAAGGATTTGGTCAATAATTTTTTTTTTTGTTTTAGTTTGATAATTTTATAAATTTTTAGTTCAGTTTTTTGTTCGTTTTTCTTTCCACTTTAGATGCACAGAAAAAATTAAAAATTGTCTCGAATCACCAAAAAAATACCAAATGCAAAAAATCAAAGAAACAATTTGTTTTGATTTTGCACCCTTCACCAAAATGATTATATAGATTACTAAAGATTGTAAAAATTTTAAATTGTCATTATTTGTTTTTTCAATAAATGGTATTTTTAATATTAATTAAAAAAAATTATCAATAAACTTTGCCATTACAAACACTGTGTTAATTAATTTAATTAAATAAAGCTCAGTTTTTGACAATTCCCAACAACAATTCTATAAAATTTAAATTATTTTATTTTAAACGAAAAAATCAATTAAGATTTTTTGTTATATAATTAACATTTTAATTAAAAATTTATTTCAAAACAACTAAAATATTAATTAAATCAATCTTATATTTTTAATTATTTTTTAGCTAAAAAAAAAAAATTTTATTATCACATTAATTAAATTGAAATATTTTTTAAACAATTTTTTTTACTGATGAAAAACAACTGATAATTTTTTCGGTGTAAATTTAGTAATTTCGAAGAAACTATTTAAAATGAAATGTGACTGCAGATAATTTACAATTGGGTAATTCCATGTCAAATCGACCAAGAGTGGGACCCAACCACTTTCGATTTGAATGAAATTTGGTATAGAGGTTCCTTTCATCCTGTAAGGAACATATATCAACGAACAAAAATTTTAAGCATTTTTTTCAAAAGTTACGTCATATTCAAAATGTCATAATTTCGCCGAATTAGACGAATGTGTTGAGTATATTTTTTCAATATCTCAAAAGCCACTGCACATACGAAGACGATTTGTATGTCATTTTAAAGAGAATACTTGGAATACGAATAATATATTAAAAGCCATTTTTTTCAAATGTAATATCTACAAAAAATTTAATTTTAAAAGCGGACTAAGTCAAAAACCAAATTTTTTTTTTTGGCTGATGTTTTTTTATATAATTCCTCAAACTGTTCTTTAAAAATTCTGAAACTTTGAAGAAGTTGTGTTTTTATTCTTTTTTAAGATATGATTTTTTTTCTTTTGCAACCTGTAAAAAATAATTCTAAGATAAAATTTTAATATTGTAATTTTGAGCAATAAGTATTTATTATCAAAGTTGTTTTTGGGAATACAATGATTTATTAAAAGATTTGGTTTGTTGTGCTTAATTCCTTTTTTTTAATAGTTGATAAAAAAAAATACTGAAATTTATTGTTGTAGGTGCTTTAAAACCATGTGAGATAAGGCAATGATGGCTTTATTGCTCAATTGAATGGGAGATAAAGCCATAATGGCCTTATTGCCCAATCATTGAGAGGTAAGGTCATATTAAAAAATTTGCGAAATGAGAGATATTGCCATACTTTTTTTTCGCAAATGAGAGATAATTTAAACTTTAGTATGCGAAGCCAGATTCCAATACTTTACTTAAGTGTTTCCGTGAAAAGCCATTTCTTTATTCTTGTGACGCACGCAGGAAAACTTTATTCAGCGAAGCCACCTGCCGCGTCCTACTGGAGGAGAAAACCCGTAAGCACGGCCGCAGGCCGCCACGCAGAAAAACTTTAGTATGCGAAGCCAGATTTCGTAAAAGGGAAAATCATAACCTCTTAATTATAAAAATAAGAAAACTATTAATCAATGTAAAATGCAAAAGTTCTTCAAAACTGAAATGAGAGATAAAACCATTTTCTAATATTGCTAATGTGAGCTAAGGCCATGATGGCTTTATCTCCCATTCAAATAAAAAAAGGCTTTATCTCCCTATTGAATGAGAGATAAAGCCATCATGGCCTTATCTCACATGGTTTTAAAGCACCCCCCCCCCCCCTCGGTCGTCCACAGCTGCACTAAGTGACTGGTCAATATTGCTACTGGTATTTTGTGATTGGACTGAATTGGATTTCAATTCTTCTGCTGGCGTTTTACTACTGTTGACTTCCTCTGCTTTTGCTATTTAAGTAATCTTATCTTTTAAAGGGGATATTGTTTTAATACGCAAATTAAGTATAAAATTGGTACATTACAGCCAAAATACAAATATAAAGTTCTTTATTTGTCCATGCCGAGTCTTATATCATATACAGTTTTAGCACCTTTGGTGGAGATTATTAACTTTATTATTAATTAATATCAATTTTCAATTAATGTAATATTTTATGCGTTGTATCCCACCAAAAAAGAAACTTCTGCTTGCTAATACATTATTGGTACTTAAAAAGTTTAATAGATTCTAAATAAACGAAAAAAAGAATTTGTTTTATATCTGGGAAATATTTACCCTGCCCTTACGAAGACAATTTGACACCACTGCTGGTTCTTTTTACTTTCCTTCTCTAAATTTGTCACCATCTACAGTAACAATTCAATAAAAAAGTTATTAGTAATGGTTATTTTTAATGTCCACAATATTTTCTAAATAGTTGATTATATATTCCTTTGATTTTCACTGGTTCACTTTGCTCAGAGTAACTTTTCCATCTTTTTTTCACATAAAAATTTTCTTTGTAAATTATTTTTTCATATGAAAATATCTTGGCATTTGTCACAAAAAGAGAATCGACGGAGTTGTGTAACTGTGAAAAAATTTCAGTCTTATTATCAAAAATAAAAAAATTGGGATTTTAGCAGTTCATAGAGAAATTTTATACAAAATTTCTTATTAAATTTTGTTTTCCCAAAAATAATTTTTGATGAAAAATATTTGCTTTCGTGCAATTTTTTTCATATGAAAATATTTTTAATTTTTTTTATCATTTCTTTACTAAACAGGAATCAAAAATACTATGAAAATGTGAAAAACCTTTTAATTTCACAGTTTTATAAAAGAAGAATTGGCCCTCTAGACGAGGATAAATAATTAACTATTATGGCACATTTCCACTGTCAACTTCATGGTTATCTTATACACATTAATGTAAAATTGTTTCTCTTGAATTCTTCTTTTGTGAGCGAAACAGTCATAGCTGGATACCCATAGAACTAGAACTTGTAATAAATAATGAGTTTTATGAGGCATCCCCTTTAAACAGCACACGCCTTTAGCTACACAATTCGCAAAGTATCGTAAATTAGGATTGTGCAAATAGACCTTCAGGCAGGGACTCATAAGTTGGTACAATTACTGCCCGTTCGCCGATATCTAGCGTTAACGTTCGCATAGAAAGTTACATTTAAAACAAAAACAATTTTCGAAATTTTGTTTATGTTTTAAATGCTATTTACTATGCGAACGTTAACGTTCGATATCGGCGAAGGGACAGTTAGAGTTTTGCCGAACTATTTGAAAGTCAAAAGTGCAATAGAATCTCAATCACAAATTGAGCACTATTTGAAATGTTCCCTTCTTTGTAACATTCAAAGAAAGTATTTTTAAAATGTCTGTTTCATTAATCTTGGATAACCGTTCGTTGTGAATTGCTGTGCACATTTTGTCTAATCATCGGTAGTTTTTAAATGAAAATAGATGTATTCCAAACCATCGATTCGGTTTTAGAAGAAAGCACAGCACAATTGAACAAACTCAACGAATAGTAAATGTCATAAGAAAAGCCTTAGAAAAAAAAAATTCGCTCAGCACTCTTCATCGATGTGTCTCAAGCTTTTGCTAAAGTCTGGCATTAAGGATTATTACTGAAATTGAAGCAAAACTTACCAGCAAAAACACGCAAGCTGTAAGAAAGCGACTTAGTCGGTCGTCAATTTATTATTAAAGAAGGCGATTTTTTAAGTTCTGCTCAGCCAATTAACGCTGGAGTCCCACAAGGCAGCATCCTGGGCCCTCTATTATACTTAATTTATACTTCGGACATGCCAACAAACAGCTACACTCAAACCTCAACATTTACGGACGATACAGCTTTTCTAAGCGTACACACAAACTGTCAAGAAGCATCTCGTTACTTACAGGATAATATATTTGAACTGGACAGGTGGTTAAAAAAAATGTAGAATAAAGATCAATGAGCAAAAATGCTCACATATAACATTCACATTGCGTCGGGAAACATGCCCCCCTATTAAAATCAATAATGAAATAATACCCCAACACTCGCATGTAAAAGACCTCGGTATACATCTAGATCGTTTAACGTGGAAATGGCATGTAGAAGCTAAATTAACTCAAATGAAACTAAAAGCAATTCTAATTAATTGGCTTATTGGAAGAAATTCTGTTCTTTGTTTCGATTGCAAACTTCTACTTAACAACTCTATCTTAAAGCCAATTTGGTGCTACGGTATTCAGTTGTGGGGCACTGCCTCGGCTTCTAATATCGAAAAAATTCAAAGGCGCCAAAATAAACTTCTTCGAATAATCACAGCCGCTCCCTGGTCCGTTTAAAACTCAAATATTCACAAGGATCTCAATGTGCCATTAGTAAAAACTATGATAAGGAAATATGTAGTAAAATATTTAAAAAGGCTGGAACTGCACCCAAATCACTTAGTTCGAAATATTTGAAATTATGTTGGCCACACTCGCTTAAAGAGAAGATACACTGAAGCACTCACCCAATCAGATGAGCGATAAACACCTACATTAGACCGTCTCACTCTTCATTTTTTTTTTCGAAATTTCTTCATGAACATCGATTTTCTTTATCTACTGTAAAAACCAAGAATTTTGGTGTATAACACTTAAATATTGATGAATGGGAAGTGGTCTCTCAAATCGTTTTTTCATTTTTTAAGGCAAATGCCTTTTTTCAAAAAATTAAGAAATCTTGATTTAGTAATATGCCTCAAACTCAAGCAGTTCTGAATGGATTTGAACATCATTTCATGCATTAGAAAGCTTATTAAATTTCCTAAATGTTTCTTAAAGCACCATTGCCATTTTTTTCGATGGTTTTTTATTCATAGCACTACAAATTCAGATTTTAAAATACAAATTTAACATTTTTTTTTAATTTTTGCCTACTTTTTCATATATATAAAATTTAACGAGGCAAAACTTTTATATTCTGTAAATGCAGTATGGTAGGAAATTTTAAAATAAAGATTTTGGTGTAAATAACAGTCGCATTCTGTTAAGAAAAACTGCAGTTTTAGTTGAAATGAGTAAAGTTGTTTATTTCTAAATATAAAAAAAAATATATTCTGGTAATAACTTTTTTGTATCTGCACCGATTTTTCCGAGTTTTTCAGCAAATATGTTCTACTAATCTGATCTTTAGATATATTGACCGTATCCATAGGTCATATAACAGCTCTAAAATTTTAGTTTTTATAAAAATGTTGATGCTTTTAAGCTAATTTTTGAAGTATTTTGCTTATAACTTAACCATTTCTTAACCGATTTGGCAGATTTATATACCCACGTCTTTAGGAAGAAATTTACCATTTATTTAGATTATAACACTTGGACTCGGAAAGATCTATTGTTTCTGAAAATGGGTTTGTTTAAAAAATTTTTATTTTGGTCGTTACTTTTCCATTTTTGGGAAAAAACTTGCAGGGTTTTCGGAAAATATATTCTGCTAAAAATTCTGATATTTTGATATATAAAACGTGTTCATATGTCATACTAGAGCCCTAAAATTTAAAATTTCGAGTATTTTTAATAATATCTTTGTACGGGAGGTACCATGCCCAATTTTCCAATCCCGCCCATATTTTGAGGGATGCTGTGTATTGATAACCAATATGTTTGTACCTAATTTGGGAACTTTAGCTCGCTTCGTTCCCCAGATATACAGAAATGTATAACGTCTTTGTATGGGAAGTGCCACACCCAAAATGATTTAATTTAAGTCATCGAGCATTTTCACAAAACGCATCCAAACTCCAACAAAATCACAATTTTAGCAAATTTGAATAAATAAAAAAACCAATATGTTCTTACTTTATAATGTATTTATGCAATAGAAGCCTATTTAGAAATAAACAACTTTACTCATTTCAACTAAAACTGCAGTTTTTCTTAACAGAATGCGACTGTTATTTACACCAAAATCTTTACTTTAAAATTTCCTCCCATACTGCATTTACAGAATATAAAAGTTTTGCCTCGTTCAATTTTTATATATGAAAAAGTAAGCAAAAATTAAAAAAAAAATTATAAGTTTGTATTTGAAAATCTGAATTTGTAGTGCTATGAATAAAAAACCATCGAAAAAAATGGCAATGGTGCTTTAAGAAACATTTAGGAAATTTAATAAGCTTTCTAATGCATGAAATGATGTTCAAATCCATTCAGAACTGCTTGAGTTTGAGGCATATTACTAAATCAAGATTTCTTAATTTTTTGAAAAAAGGCATTTTGCCTTAAAAAATTAAAAAACGATTTGAGAGACCACTTCCCATTCATCAATATTTAAGTGTTATACACCAAAATTCTTGGTTTTTATAGTAGATAAAGAAAATCGATGTTGATGAAGGAATTTCGAAAAAATCGTATAAAAACTGAGACGGTCTAACCTACATATGTGAACAGAAACCGTGATGACTAAATCTTTTTTGTCTGGCACTGGCAGGACATAAAGTAAATATTAGGATAAGATTGGATTAATTATTGTTAGTTCATAAAGTGTTATAAATCAAATATATTAAACATTTTGGCCGAGAAAAATTTCTGATGAAAGTCTGGTCAGTTACCAATCGAGGTTGAAATAAGTAAGGAACAATGGTACTGGATCGGTCATTTTTTTACGTAGGCTTCAGGATGATATCACAAGAAAAGTCTTAAGTTGGAATCGCCAAGAAAATCGCAACAGAGGAATGGAGAGAAGCGAATGAAACTAATTGATTGTAGAGTGCAAAAAAGCCGACGCAGCGGATAAGTGGATTGGGAACGAATTCTTTGAGGCCGTATTTTTCTAAGAGACACCAAAGAAACCCACATACATATATATATTAGGGTGGGTCGATTTAAAAATTGCCCAAGTGACAAGGAAAATCGTATTCTAGGGATGAAAACAAGAAACTTTACCCAAGGAACCATACCTCTAAAATGAATTCTGATGTTCTTTATTTTGGCCCAAAGGTCACATTTTGAAAACTCCCACTTTGACCCATTTAAAGTGCTCCAATCGAGTCTAAATGTATGACCGACCCCCACTAACTTTGTGGGCCGACCCACCCTTGTCACTTGGGGGATTTTTAAATCGACCCGCTCTTTAAAGAAAAATCTGCAAGGAAACATCTGTCACGTTACTTCGTTACGTATGAGTAATATTTAATTCCAATTTATTAACATGCATACGCCATGTGGTACAACTCATAAATCAAACGTTTAAAAAAGCAATAAGCGAAAAATTAAAACCTTTTGAAAGAGAAGGGCTTTTTCTAAAGAAAGTCGTGTAAAATTAGGCTTTTTCTTAACATGTTGGCTTGTTGTAGAATTAAGTGAGTTTTAAAGAAAGTAAATTATAAGTAAAGAATATTTTGTTATAAAGTTAAAATGCATGTACAAATAATATGTGCCGAATGCTATTTCGATATCTTCATTTAAACTAGATTTAAGGATGGGTGTTTTATGGGATCTATAGTTCATTTTGGACCTACCAGGACATCATTTTTGTCCATGACATAGTAGCCGTCGTAAAAGTTATCATCACCAATTTTTATGTTAATACCAACATTAATAAGGAAGTTACGGCATTAAAATTTATTTTCGGGAGTAGTATTTGTATGGGAGCTGTGGTCAAATATGGACCGACTCCAATTAAATTTGGTGAGATGATTTTGATTGCAATAAATAAGTTTGGAACAAATTTAATCTAAATACCAACATTATAAAATGGCTTATGGGCACAAAGTGTTCACAAAGCTAATAGAAATTATTTCCAATAGGCTTGGTCCTTGTGCTAATTAAAACCTATATACCAAAATTTATCAAATTATCTCCGAAATTGCAACCTGTACTTTGCGCACAAAGTCACATGGACAGCCAGCCAGCTCGTCAACCGAAAGGATATCGTTAGATCGACTCAGAATCACGTTATACTTAAAGGTGCGCCTATGTCCAATATTTTAAGGTCTTACAAACATAATCACAAATGCAAAATACCATCTTCACTATTGTAATGTGGGCATGAAAATACAAATAATAACTTAGACACATCTATATGAATTCAATCAGAAATCTATTTGGCATATCGGTACATAAATTTGCCCCGATATATCCGTAGGAAATCGATCAAAAAGGGGCCAGACAATACGTATTCGTAGTAGTAGTAGGGAGGAAATTGAAATTTAAAAATTGCTCCTTATGGGAATCGCGTAGGGAGAAAAAATAATAACCAGAATCCCAAAAAATATACGACTTGTATTATCAATGTCTGACAGAAATTTGGACACAGTATCTAAGGATGAAGTTTGCGAGAAGTCGGATTAAGATAACGTCGGAGTGTTTTGCTGGTTGGGATACGGCGTTGTTCGCGACTTTGCTTCAATTAATTTTCCTAACTAGAGGTCTTAGAGCGAATAAGCAATTGTGATAGCTTTTTTCTTCCACTAAGTATAGATCTTCTTAGCAACAAAAGCCATGTTTTTTTTGATGATGGTTCTATTGTAATTTAAAAAGACACTTTAATTTAAAAAATAAATTTTTTAAATAATAAAAGTTTTTAATTCTTTTTCCCATTACAATACAATATTTTGTTAAGGAAAATTAATTTTTTTAAATACATGCTAAAAGAATTTGTAAATTATTTAAATTTCGCGCATTAAATTTTAAATAAGTGTATTCAAGATATTCTAATACGTGTATAATTATTTAACCCTTAAATAGCTTGAAATTAGAAATTGTCCCCCCCTTGAAAAGTGAAATCATAAGTTCTCTTTATTTTTTTTTATTCTTGATTATAAATTTTATTATTTTGCAAAAAAAAAAAAACGAAAATCCGTTTAAGTTTTTATCTTAGAATCAAACACATTTAAATTGGTTCATTTTTATGTTTAAGAAGGATAAAGAAATTTACATACCCGCCAAGTCAAAATAGGCAGACTTTGCAATTTTCTTTATCTTAAAGAAAGATAAAAATAAATTCCGTTTTTTTTTTCTTTTTATTATTTGGAAGGAGAATATAAAAGAAAAAATTGTAAAAGAAATCGACTTTACTTTGTTATGTTTTACTTACTTGGTATTTTGTAATGGTAATCTTGTGCACTATGGGTAAAAGTAGCTTGCATAGGAAAATCCAATAATTCAATATGTGGAGCTTGTGGCGAAGAAGACGAGACACTGAAACAGTAACAGTAACACGTTCACCACTCACCGTCACATATTTGTGACATGGGAGTTTACACAGAAACTCATGTCACATGTATGTGTCGAATTTTTAGTGAAATGTATTTGTCTCCAATTTCGTGAATGTTTGTTGGAAGTATTTTTCTTGTAGTTTGAGTCTCTGTTATAATATAATATAACAAAAGTGCTGCGGTTTGTGTCTAGGTTGAGTATTTTCTTAAAAAAAATTTACTTTTTGTTTGGGCCATGTCACATATTTTTTTGTTCCTGAGTTTGGACAGAAAACGCAAAAAACTGCTGAGTGGTGAACATGTTAACCAGAAGTTGTGCAAATATACTGCATTTGAACTCTTTTGGAGCAAAAAAAGTTAGAAGGGACAATATACCAAATCTAAAATTCTTAAGGGAAATGAAATGGAAACTCTTAAAAAATTTATAGAGGTTTTTAGCTTATAGATAGCGGCAACACTCCCCTTAGAGCTCACAACATGTCAAATTGGCGTATGAGTAAACCAAAATGGGTATGGGTGATGGATCATCCCCCTCTTTTTAATCTAATCTTATCTACGGGTGAAAAGTATTTAAAATTTTTCTATCTTTCAAATATTAAAATGGTAAAAATCGCGGATAAAATGTTAAATTTTTAGAATTTATCTGAATTTGGAAAAAATTTAACTAAATTCAAAAGTAATTGTACGTATTTATTTACACAGAAAAAAGTGCTTTGTCAATTAAAAAAATGGTTTAAAAAGCATTTAAATTTAATTAATGTGATAATTGAATCAATTATTTTTTTAGTTGAAAGAAAATTTTGATTTAATTAACATTTTAGTTGTTTTGAAACAAATTTTCAATTAAAATTTTAATTAAACAAAAAATCTTAATTGACTTTTTTCGTTTAAAATAAAATAATTTAAGCTTGTTGTTGGGAATTGTCAATATTAAATGAAATAAATTAACACAATATTTGAAATGCCAAAGTTATTGATCATTTTTTTAATTAAAAATATCATTTATTGAAAAAATTTTTTTAAAAATTTTTAAATTTTTAGTAATCAAAAGGTGCAAAATCAACAAATTGCTTGCTTGATATTATGAATGTGGTATAAATTTGGTGATTGGAGAAAATTAATAATTTTTTCTGTGTATATATAATTAATAAAAAAAAAACTTTAAAAATTTAGAATATTAAAAATTGATTACATTCAAACATTTTTAAGCGACTCAGAAAAAAATCGCTAGATTTGGGATGATTTCTAACTCCCATATTCATAAAAAATATTTTATGTTTAAAGCAGGTTTATGAAACGAAGTTTCTATGAAAATTTGCTTAATAAACCTTTTATTAATCAAAAATAATTTTTATGAATATGGGGGTCAGACTTTAGAATAATGCATGATAAGGGATGTTTTTTTTTCGATTACAGAATAAAATCTGTAAAATCATAAAAACTAAAAGAATCAATCAAATCACAAACACGAATTTTAATAATTACAAAAACGACAAAAAGTTCTGAAATATTCTCGAAATTTGCACTGGTTAAAACGAAAAAAACTATAAAAACTGTGAAAAACTTAAACAAAATCCGCAAAATTAGAAAATAAATCTTAACGTAAAATATCAAAGAGAATTGTGTAAGAAAATCTGTAATAAAATGAATAAGAACTACTTTTCCAAACAAAAAAAAAAAATCACAAGTCGGCATAATCGGAAAAAGTTTATTAATTTTACAAGTAAATCGTAAAAGTCAAGAAAGTCTGAAATAAAAAAAATTAAATGAAAACTCAGTAGCATAAAAACCCTTTAAAAAACACGAAAAACAAAAAATCGCCAGTTCAAAAAAAAAAAATTAGAAAATTGGATAAAATGCAAAAAAAATACTTATGGCCTTATGATTTACTTATGATTTCAAATATTATGATTTACTTATAATTTACATGGAAGAAAAACAATATTCTACGAGTATAATTTGTTTGTGTTTTAAATTTAATTTAAGCGAACATGGTCTTCGTTCGGAAATAGATAAACAGGCAGTTCATATTCATAAAAGTCATTAAAACAAAAAAAAAAAAAAAAAAAAAAGCGCCAATTATATAAAAAGAAAAAACTTATCAAAATGGGAAATTTCTACAAATCCCAATCAATATAAAATCGTCTTAAAGTGTAAAAGAAAAGGAAAAAACAAAATAAAAGTCTGAAAAAAACGTCACAAGTTAAAAAAGTAAATATTACAAACTTTGAGGTCAATCAAATTAAGAAATAAAAACGCTTAATCCGAAGAAATCGTTAAGCCTACAAACAAAACTGTTAAAAGCTGTAAATAAATAAAATTAATTGAAAAATCGCAACAACGCCAAAAATTATTTAAAGTAAATAAAAACCTCGATTAAGAGCGAAAATAAAAAAATCACTTATTTGCTTAAAAGTTTAAGCAAAAAAAAAAAAAAAAAAAAAAATAAGTAATAATCATGAAGCTAAAAACTCCAATTCTATTAATATTATAAAAGTAAAGGTTTTTGTGATTTTGAGTTTGTGAGTATGTTTGTGGCACAATCACGAGAAACCCGCTTGGGGTGAAATTTGCTAGACGGCTAGCATTGGGTAAAAACGGGGAAAATTATTACTTTTGATACTTTTTCTCATTTTGATCAATTTGGAATAAAGATTGCATATATTCCGAGTTAAAATATATTTTACTTTTAAGGGGAAAAAGGGGATGAAATTGGCACTTTTTCTCTTTTCACTAAATATGGTATGCATACAGATCAGGGATGTTAAATGGGGTTTTTAATTTGGTACCAACTTCCAAAAAAAATGTACTTTTTGGACCTTCCCGGTAACATTTTTTTTTAAATTTATTAAAACAACAAAAAAGTACATAAAAATTCAATTGTACACAAAAACAAAAACTTAACATTAACATACATTTTATGTATGAATAAAATAGGGTACACAAAAGTCTCATAAATATATGAGATCAAAATCAGGCACTTATTTGCTGAGTTAATAAACTATTTGGAATTTTTTACTCATAGCAGCATTTTGTCGATCTTAACCAATCCTTTGCTTGTATGAGACTTGATAATGTTGGCACATGTATTCTGATTCTTTCCTTAGTTTCAATTATATTTTGAAAAGAAAAAACTCTTTCCACATTTGCAGACGAATGTGGATTGGACAAAATTCTATCCCATTCCATGGATAAAATTCCATTCAACATTCAGCTAATTTTAAAAATTAGCTAGTGTCGACCAAAAACTACAAATGTTTTCAGGTTTAAACGACTGCAGTTGCTCGACATCAGCCAAAGCTCTAAATTGATTATTGATTTGCAATTTCATTCGGGAAAATTTTTGCTAGAAGAGCTACAATACTACTTGTTTTACCTGAAATAACATTTTCAGGAGTAAATTTATGGAACCACATTAAAACTTTGTTATTAAAGTTGTCTTTGGTTCTCAAAACTTCTCAAAATTTTATAGAAAATTGTCTTCCATTTTCTTTAATTTCTTTACTCTTACCTTGTAAAAACACATGCATTCGAGCATCTTCTGATTGCATTTCTAAATTAACCGTGTTAATAATTTTAAGTGCATATTGCATATATAAAAAATGCTATTTAAAAGAAGGATTTTTTTAAATCCGGATGAAATAAATAATAATTAAAAAAATTAATGTAATGGTAAGGACTCAATAATTTGTTTGCTATACTAAAAATTCAAAAAGGTGGAACTATGACAAATTTTTAATTTGTACCAAAATGAGTCACGGTAGTACCACGGTACTTTAGAAGGTCAAAATGTACCAAAAAAAAGTACAATTGTACCAACTTTAACATCCCTGATACAGATAATAACCTACATTAACATACAGGGTACTTTCTGGGGACCTAAAATGAAAAAAAGCAGATACTTTTGATACTCTTTTACCTTTGGTACTTTCTCCTGTTTCGTTAAGTTTAGGATAGAGATATCATATGGCCCAGATAAAAATATAGAGTCCTTTTTAAGTGGTTAGAATGGGAACAAAATAAAATATAAAAATTGAAAAAACACCAACTTAATAAAAAACGGAAAAGTAATTATTTTTACAGGAAATTGTTTACAAAAAAAACCAAAAATCTTTGAAAATTTAAAAGAAATGGAAATTTCAAACAAAATCTTGAACAAAAAAACCCCGTATTATAAAAAATCTCTTTAACTGGAAAATAAATATTAACTGAAATATTTTACCAAAATCGCTTTTGAAAATAGTCAACAAAATAATAAATCAAAAATTTCACAAAAACAAGAAAAAAAAAATATTCGAATAAAAAAAACCGAATAAACAAAGCGAAAATAAAATAGAGATAAAATCTTTGAAATTTAGAACAAATCATTGAAAATTTTTATAAAATTGCTAAAATATAAATAAATATTCGGTTTACAAATAATCGCTAAATGATTTTTTAAAACACAAAAATTTAAAAAACCGGATTATCCGAAATAATTGGGTAAAAAATCGGCACATGGTACAAAAAGACTTAAAGAGCAAAATGATTAAACAAAATATGGCATTACATAAATAAATATTTAATTGCCAAAATATAATAATTAATAGACAAAAATACTACAAAAAAAAAAATCGCTTAAATAAAATTCGATAAAAACCCAAAATTCTCTAAAAGCTAAAAATATCTTAAAAAGATAGAAAAAAACTGTTTTTTAAAATTCTCTGACTATTTTTAAAAATCGCTTAAATACATTACTCATTTTATTTAGGTGCTTTTATGAAAATTGTCAAAGAATTTTTTTACATACAAAATAAATGCTTTAAAAAAAAATTGTTAATATCACTTATTATTGAAAAAAACTCATGTTTCGTTAAAAAAAAGACATTTAGAAGTAAATTAAAAATTTTAAAAGATCTCTAAATAAAAATTCGATAAAATTGATAATTTCTTAAAAAATAAACTCTTACTCCCATATTCATAAAAAATATTTTAGGTTTATAGCAGGTTTATGAAACGAATTTTCTATGAAAATTTGTTTAATAAAACTTTTATTAATCAAAAATATTTGTTATGAATATGGGGGTTAAAATTAAGGCCAAGACTAATTCCTAAACCTAAATTTACAAAAGCGCCAAAATTGGGAAATTTGTTATTAAAAAAACACCTTACCTTAAATTCTTTGGAAAGCGCATAAAACCTGTAAGTAACTTTTAAAATTTATTAAGTCTTCAAATTTCATTAGCCCATATTCGGCCAAGAAAATTCAAACGTGATATATTAAAAAATTTATACTCTTTTTGGGTCTTCTGAATCCAAATCCGTTGTCAGTTTAACGCCGGAAATGGGTGTTCGCAAGTGCGAACACTGGCTGCTATTTTACATGAACTTGCAATATCAACAAATTTTTGTTCATTTATAAAAATGTCAAAAGTAAGATAATAACAAATGAGCAATGTTTCAAAATATATTTATTAGGGTAATAAAATAATAATGTCTTATTTTATATGAAATTTTTCAAAGCATTTTGGATGCAAATGCACGTTGCATTTATGGCACATCCATTTGAATGGTTTACCTCATCCCTTAAGTTGGCACCTGCGAGGTTTCCTTGATGAACTATTGGAATATGCTCCCCTACAATATTTGGCAATTGATAACCAACGCTTTTGATGGATCTGTCCTGAGCGGATTCAGAATCTGTTTGAGAACTAAGTAGCAAAGCTTTGCTTACGCTTACTCTGAATTGGTTTTGAGATAGCATATTTTTCTTGTCTTTTTGTTTCAAGAAGCAGTGCAGTTTCCAAGCATTAGTGAGTCAGGAACTTAGAACAGAAATAAATAAAGGCCAATAATACCACTTCTTTGCCAAGTGCAACTCCTACAGTCCCTGCGAAGGTGACAAAGCCTACACGGCAACGTTCGGAGGAGGAAGCTGCAGCCGTGAAACGGCAACCAGGGACGAAACGTCCCAAAATTGCATCGAAATCGATGAATAAGTCCTTCGGCGAGGTGGCCAAAGGTCACCTTGTGCGGGCTATCATTGACAGAGGTGTTGATAATGGTGCCATCTCTCAAGTGGGACCTGGTGAAACAAAAATTAATGGAAGTGTTCTGGACGATCCTCAAGGAAAATCCAGGGCAACCTCCTCAATGCGATGATTCTGGAGGACCCAAATGAGCTGCCTCTCAATGTCTGCCCATGGAACCTAACCTAACTTATATTTATTCTGTAATTAGAGACGGCATTGTCTTGAAGGTCTTCGCCCCCCATCCCATTATTGTAGGAGTTGAGAAGCAATGGTTGTGGTACATTTTCGTATTTTTTACATCCTTTTTCCATCGCTTTACGCTGCCCATCGGTTCAATTTGTTCGAATTTGTTGAGAACCGTTAGCTCTTTGTTATCTGCCCAACGACACACCAATATAGAATTTGTTCTATTATATTGATAGTAACTTTCTCCCCGCTTCAGCTGCTTTCCTATGCGTAGTGGGGCTTTTGCAATTCGATTGGGTCGAATGGTTCCCGTGGCGCAAAACTTTTTTTTACTTAAAAGGCACATCAAATAATATGATGTGAAAAAGTTGTCAAAATAAATTTGATAGATAGTGGGATCTTTTATACATCCCAATAGTCTTAAAACCACCTCTGCACTTAAGCCAATTTGACGATCGTAGTTGTCCCGCGAACTAGAATATGGTATACAACTAAACAAATAACCCCCACTCGAACACAAAAACCAAATCTTGTACCCAAAACTAATTGGTTTTTTCCGGTTATACAATTGTTGTTAGTTGCGTGACAGGGGATTCTCTTTTTGTTTATGATCAGCACCGATTTATCAAAGAAGCGTATTCTCCAAATAGCAGCCAATGTTGGCGCTTGCGAACAGTGAGACAAACAGCTATAATTTAGTAGAAATATTATTTTTTATTTAGGTTTTTTATTTATGTTTGGTCATTTAAATTATTTAGACAAATTCTATTTATTTAGTTTGAGCATTTTTTAACAATTTATGTTTTTTTGCAGGTATACAAAAATCTTCTTAAGAAGCGTCCCCAAAAATACCCCTGCAGGGAAAACATAAAATTCATTTTTGATTTTTTTTATAACGGCTAATTAAAATTAAGACCTTATATTAAAGAATGGAAACATTAAATTGTAACAAATAAATGTACAAAACTTTGTAACATGGCAATCAAATTCAGTAAACTTACTGTTCGCAAGTACGAACAGTGGCCGAAAATGGGTTAGAACTAAATAACGTTTGGTTTGAAAACAATTTAAATAATCGCTTAAACTAAAAAAACAAAAATCTTTTAACGAATTACTAGCAAAAATCAGTGATATCGAAACATTGGATTAAAATGTATTAACTAAAATGTTAATTTTAGAAAACTGGCAATATCATCCAAAAAAATCGCTATAACAAGTGTTTGAAAAAATACAAATTTTGTAAAGAGAAAAAATCAATGAACTAAAAAAATTTTACTGATTTTATTGAAATAATGTCGCCATGAAATAAGTGCCCAAAAATCAAATGAAATAAGTCCCCAAAACAGCATAGGAAGCAACAGCAACGTTTTTTTTTTTTTTTTTTTTTTTTTTTTTTTGGGGACTTCTTTCGTTTTTTGCTTTTGTATGTAAAAAAAGTTTGTAATCAAATAAGTCCACAAAAAATATTTGGGGACTTATATCATTTTTAAATTTTTACCTATTTTAAAAGTCGTAAGGCATACAATTACAATCTGCATACTAGACATGAGCGATCCCGTGATTTTTAAAGATCATCGTGATTAGTGAATGTGATTTAAAAATCACTGCTCCTTTAAATTGTGATTGTTTGTGATCACGGTTTATCAGTTTTCTGTTCTTTTAAAGCAATTGCGGCCAAGCTTTATGTACAATGCGCGAGCTTTTGCAAGAGCTTTTGTAAGCACTTTTCCAAGAAACAACAACAAATTGTAAGAGCTTTCAAATCTATTTACTTTCATATACATACATACTTGAACAAATAAATTTTGGCATAAAAAATTCTAATAAGATAGAAGAGAGAATGAAAGGAACAGCAATATCATTCGACATTTCATTCAAAAAACGCTATTACCCACACAAACAGTGAAATATCATAAATTTGTTTATGTAACAAAACACAAAAGGAACGACTTAGAAAGTACCTGTTACTTGACAAATTTAGTAACAACTGTGATTCGTGATTTTTCAGTAACAGTGATTAAATCACAGGTACAGAAATATCGCTCATCTCTACTGCATACGCTTATCGTACATAAAAATCAAAATCTCTAATTTCAGAATCCTAAAATATCTTCCAATCTGAAAACAGACCCCAAAAATGTTGGACTTATTTCAATTTGTTTTTGGGGAATTGTTATAAATAATATGGATAATTTTATGGATAATAATTAAATCGCCAAATGATTTTTTGTTAGGATTTCTTTCTATAAAAGTCGCTAAAATTAAAGAAAATAATTAAGAAATATGTATATAAAAATATGGACTTAAAAAAACTTAAAATCATCAAAATACCGTAATTCATGAATATTATCAAACATTTATATAAAAATAAAAGCTTCCTCATAATTTTACGAAAAAAAAACACGCTAAAATTAAAAATCGCCAATATTCGCCAAACAATTTTTTAATTTTTTTTTCTAAAAAAAGTAAACTATTAAATTTAGGAACGACTTTAAATTAAAATGATACTTTTAAAAAATAAAAAAAAAATTACATAAAATCGTCAAAATAAAATTGTGATTTAAATCACAGAAAATTCATAAAAATACATATTATTGAGACTTGAGAATCTTATTTTTTTCAAAAACTACAAACTTTTAACAGAATATTTTGTGCAAACAAATTTGATCTTCTCGAGCCATAGTCCACACGATTCAAAAACGGCTAAAAAAAGTTTCAAACAACAACTATGACAAAAATATGATTTACAAAAAAAGTTTTTTTAAAAAAAAAACAAAAAAAAGAGAATATTTCAAAAATACTAAAGGAGATGAAAAAGTTTTTCTGTCTTTCTGTTGTTTTTTTTTTGCATTGTAAGCAGGTTATTACAAATACATTTACATGAGTATATATATATTTATGTATGTATAAGTATATGTATATGGATGTGTGTGCGTATGGGTGTTTGTAATATGATTTTATTGTTTTTTTTTTCTTCTTTTATTGTTTTTCGTTGTTTCTTTAGTGAACAAGTTAAAAGTTAATAATTTATTTAATGAATTCAGATTAAAAGCAACAAAACGTTTTTTTTTTCTTTCTAAAAGTTTTTTGTACTCCTGCTTCGGCTCTTTTGCTTTGACTTTTTGTCTACTTATTATAAAGTACATATTGCTTTGTGTTAAATCTTGTGTTTTTTTCTATTTGCTCTGGTCTTCTAAGCCTGCTTTTGTTGTTGTTATTCAGTCTCTTTAAAGAAGACAAATTCTTGAGATGTAAGATTAAAGCAAAATAACAAACAACAGCAAAAACATCAATAGCGAAAAACAGCACTGAAAAAAACTTAAGTTTTGTTCATGATGTCAGTAGTCATTAAAAATGGTTGGTTGCTTACGTGTGTCTGTGGGTGTATGTATGAACGTTCTACTTGGGCTTGCCAGATGGTCTTGTTTTTTATTTGATTTGGTTGTGAAGAATTAAGGAAAATATGTTTTGTCAAGATTTTTTTAAAAACGATATTATTTTTTGATTTGCTTACAGGATTCCTTCAACAAAAAAAAGAAGCAAATAAGTATCTCATCGTTCTGTTTTATCCTGCTTTTACACATGTAAATAATTACTTGCAAGTAGATTATACGTGTTAACATTGAAAAAGTCAAAGAAATAGTCGAATGCCATACAAGTTGCATTTGTGTTAACACAGTTAAGTGGAAGTTTCCTATAAATCAGAGCTACCAAGTGCGCAGCAGAGCTCCATTTCTAAATTAACAGTTGGCATTAAAAATTTTTATAAATTTTCCTAACGAGATTAATGTTTTAAAATTAAATCAATTGTCTACTTTGCAAAAAAAAAAAAAATATCAAGAAATATTTTTAAATATACCTTAAAAACTTAACCGCCATATTCATAAAAAGTATTTCGGTTTATAGCAGGCTTATGAAACGAATTTTCTATGAAAATTTGTTTAATAAACCTTTTATTAATCAAAAATATTTTTTATGAATATGAAGTTAAGTCTATAATTATTGTTTCCGCAATTAATAACATATGGTAACACTGTTTATGTTTTTATATTGGCCAACAAATACGAAGTCAAACGTTTGATAGGAAATAACTTTTTCATTTGTTATCAAGAACAATTCTCAAAACATTTTCAATTGTTTGATTTAAATATTTAAATTCAAATTGATAACAATTTGAATATAAACATATGACATGCAATGTTTTATCAATTTAATATTGAATTCATATCAATAAATTATTTTTATGAACAAAGGAATTTTACAACATGAAATGAACTAAAATTTTAAAATAAACACAATACTAATTATTGTTAACACCTAAGGCAGGAGCTATATGTTTACATTTGTCCTTCAAGTTGTGCTGAAAAATTTCAACAAGAAAAAACAAAGACAAAAACATAAAAAACAAAAAAAGTACTTTGGATTTCAAGAAAAATTCTTGACAAAAACTACGAAAAACAAAAAGTAAGTTAGAATTTGTAGATCAATTAAAATTAATTGTTATTATGCCGAAAATTAAGTAGTGTATATTGGCCTGCAACATTACTTGCTAACTTACCAGGTAAGTAAAGTTTTTTCTCGGTTTATAGAATAATCTATCAAAACTACGTTTCCTTTATGCAACCAACACTAATAATTCGACAACACTGAGATGCTGATATGAAACAGAAGCCCGTATCAACACTCAACACTAAAAGTTTAAATCGTTAAACAGCTGACTTAAAACAAAAGCGTACAAAAATATTTACTGCTAAAACACTGAGTTCATTTGATTGTATTTTTTTTCCTTTTAACTGGTTTTAACAATTTTTTTTAATTTTATAAAAGATTATTTAAGGAAGATTTTATTTATCAAGAACTCTTTTCCAATTCAAGATTTTCTTTTAGCGAATGTCAAGAATTTTGCAATTTGTAATCTGGCAAGCCTAGTGCTACTACTACTTAGTATGTGTAAGTACTACTACTAGTGGTTGTTGTTTTTTTCTTCTTGATAGCGAAAGTGGTAGACGCCGTAGTGGCAGTGTTTTTTTTTTTTTTCTTATATCAATTTGTTTAAATCAGGTGGCCGAGAATGTCAAGTGTTTTATTATTCTCTCTTTGTTATTCACAATTTGTTTTTCGCTTTTGTTTTAGCCAGTGTAACAGAATTTTATTTTTAAATTATGAATGAATAGTTGAGCCTTTTTGTTGTTTCTTCTTTTCACTTTATTTCTCTTTGTTTTTTTTTTTTTATTTTTTGAGATGCTTAATTAAAAATTTCACTAAAGGATTTACACTTTGTCCTTTCGTTATTAATTTGTAGTTGTGACATGAGATTAATTTTTGTTAGTTAGAATAGAGTCATCTTAATTGTTAAAATTATGGCGTTAAGTATCTGTTAAGTTGCTGAAGTATTGTTTTTAGGCATTAAGATACAAGTGATGTTTGAATTGAAGGTGTTTGGTGTTTGACTTAGTAAATAGTTTAGTTTGAAATAAATAGTTTTAAAATATGTTAAAACAACTAATTAGAAAAGAACAAAGAACTTTCATACATATGAATATTGAACTCATAATATCATTTTGTTTTGGTGGGTCAATGTTGCCCATGAGTCCCAAATAGGGTATACCCTTGAAAATTTGCCGGTTAATGCTATGGGTTTAGGGTATCAAATGGTCGGGCTTGCCCAATAATACTTTCTTATTTACAATTTTTACTCTTTGACTAGTAGAATTGTAAATGAATCCATTCCTATACGTGTCTTGATTCCAGTGGGTAAACTATAGTCACGTTTTTCATGTAGACAGCTTCAGGAATTTTTGCTGTGTTTTAACTATTTGTCAGTCAGTACAAGTACTATTCTAAATAATTTATTTTTGCAAGTTTCAAATCTAAGTTAAATTTGTTTGGTGTATTACATACAGTAAATGTTAAAGGTTATAAAATGTGTTATTTAGCTCTCAGCCTAAAAACTAGCAAATTTTGAAGAGTGCCAGATTCTAAATGGCGCAGTAACTGCCGGCACTAAGAACGTCATCTACTCATAAGAATTTCATATTGGAGGATATAAAAAGTACTTGTTTAACCCATCTTTGCCCTACACTATCAAATTTAAAAATGTCTTTTCTTTGTAGAGCTTTTAGTCGACTTGTTTACGTTTTGAAATAAAGACATACCCTCTTATGCAAAAAAAAATAAATAAAGTTCACATAAGTAAACCCACAATTAAGCCCAGCAAAAGATTGAAGATGTGAACTTCAATCTTCTTTTTTCTTTTTTGCATAAGGGGTTACAGTTTAAAACATTTCAGCAATTTAAAAAAATTACTAAAGTACCCCATATAAAAATGTAAGAGGCATACTGCCTATTTTTCAAACTAAAATAAAAATGTTCGTTTATACTACATTTACACCTACACAAAATCTAGTAGATTTTAGTTAAAATCTTAAAGAATTTTTTTTGGCGTTTACACCAGTGCTTTTTGACATATTGTCGGATCTAATTTTCATAATAAAAACAGTTGATTGTTGAAAAAGAAAAGAAATTGCATTGTAAACTTTTATTAGCAAAAATGGAAAGCCAAAAACTAATTTTATTATATTAAAAAAAAAAAATACAATCGGAATTAAGATTGTTGCGTAAAAAAACACCAGCATTTGTTAAATATGAGGATTCACAAACTGCTGCAAATGTACTACCCGCAATAAATGATGCCCGGGAAAAGACGACTGATACGGAAAAAGAGCAGCCAAATGGCGAGGAGTTTACTTACGACTATAACCCAAAAGGTGAACAAATAAGACACAAAATTGTTAATTATTTAATTTAACAATTTTATTTCAAAACAAACAAAAACAATATTAAAAGTATTAATAGCGCCTCTTCATTGGAATTCCACTGCTTTTCCTTTATGTAGGTACTAAACCTCTGCACAAATGCATTTAAAAGCCGTTTCAAGACATTCATTTGTTTTTTAAATACTGATTGTCGCTCACTCTTTGCTAACGAATCAAATGCTATGTTGTGCAAAACACATATAACAAAAAATAAATAAAAACACACAATTGCAAATTAATTGTAATTAGTGTGTTATAAACGACTAAATACGAAGTGTAAAGAGTACGGAATTTACACCAAACAGCAACAAAGCAAAACAAATCACACTAACTAAACCAAATCACACGAATCACACGAAAGAACTGTAGCAAAAAAGGTGATAAGTATGAATTATCTTGTTTTTTTTTTCAATTATTAGGTATGACTAGCTAGATTTGTATGAAGCAAAAAACAATTAAAGATGAAAAATATTTTTATAGAATATTTCAGTTTTTATTTTAAATTATTTTATTATTACAAAAACATATTATCAAATATTTAATTAAAAGTAAAAAAAAAATTAAAAGGCAATTCTATTAGTTGCAAAATTAATATAAAAAAAATACATACAACGATCAAAATCTGAGAAACAATCGGCAATAAACATCAAGATCACACACTGTGAATTGAAAAGTTTACCGTACATAACTGTATTATAGACACACAATTGTTGTGTGTTGTTCTTTCGTTCAAATCAAATTATGGATTGAGTTGGTTTATTTAAATCCAACTACTGCTTTACACTGATTTGTTTGAAACGAACTACTGTTTTAACAGTGATTTCGTTTTTCATAATGGATCATTCGAGCTGATTTAAAAAAAAAATTACAGTAGTTGACACAACAATAATTTGGTGTTGACAACTGTGTACAAGAAACAAATGCATTCGTGCAGGGGTTTAGTAGGTACGTTTTCTGTAAATTAAGGTCTTTATAATGCTACACAGTTTATATTAATTAAATTTACAAGCCGTTTATTAATTATTGGCTTATCCATTTTCACAAATGTTTATTATTGTTAATAATTAATTTAACGCAAATTTATTTCCCCGCTCTTTTTATATATTTAAAAAAAAAAATTTTTAGTTTTTGTCGAACTGTCACATTTTTATTGTTCAGAGCTGTATTTTTTAGTACATTAGAATGCTATTCATATTTGT
The DNA here is from genome assembly GCA_943735925.1 of Pollenia amentaria. Taxonomy (NCBI): domain Eukaryota; kingdom Metazoa; phylum Arthropoda; class Insecta; order Diptera; family Polleniidae; genus Pollenia; species Pollenia amentaria. The sequence continues at coordinate 30,540,674 of OX031007.1, forward strand.
ATCGTTCAGTATTGCAAGATTTCGTGAGATTTTGCCAAAATCTAGTGATGAACTAGATTTTTTTTTGTATGGGAAATCTAGTAGAAATGAACAAGATTTCGCTCAAAATCCCTTAAGTACTAGATTTTGTGTAGGTGTAAATATAGTATTAGAAATTTATAGTGAAAACAAAAACAAATTTCAGTTTTTTTTATTGTTGTTTCGGTATAAATTCCCCAGCGAAAATTTTTATGTTATTTTGAAAAACAGTTAGTTAGTGTTGTCGGCTTCTAAGCTGTTGATTGCACCAGAGTTAAACGTAGTTTCGTTGGAGTAATCCACAAAGTAAAACCCAGGAACATAAAACAATACAGATGTAATAAAATGACAAAAAATCAACTCGGTTGGGGTTGTATTTGTGCTGATGTGTGTAACATATACAAATATTTGTATGGAAACTGTGGGCCGTTAAGTCTACCGATCGACTCAGAATCACTTTCCGAGTCGATCTAACTATGTCAATCCGCCCGACTGGCTGGCAGGCTGGTTGGTTGTCTGGCCATGTAGCTTTGCGCGCAAAGTACACATCGCAAGTTCTAAGATAAAGTAATTCTCATTGGAACGAAGGCTAGTGAAAATGGTGAGCATTGAGAATAAACATCTTTCCGGAATAGATTCTTTATGCCCATAAGCCATCTTATTATGTTGGTATTTAGATTCACTTTGGTCCAAAGATATCTTATTATTGCAATATATATAAATTGTCTCAACGGTTTTTGCTAAATCGCCCCATATTTGACCATAGCTCCCATATATATACCCCCCGGAAAAAAACTTTGAATGCCATAAACTCTGAGCATTTATTTGAAATATACTAAAACCCTTCTGTCGATTTGATAAAAGTCTGACCGTGTTATAAATCCCATCCTTGGCATCAATTTGATTATATGATGTATTCATTATTTATACGACCGAATACAACGCAATAATTCTAAGGAGAGTCTGCATGTTGAATGAAACAGGAAAGTTGCAGATTGGGTTGATTCAAGTAGAGATACTTTCTCAATAGCCTTTTTTTGACAGATCACATGTAAGTCGTGTCATGCTGTTATGTTATTTTTGTTTAGTATTGTTTGGCATTTCCTAATGGAAAGACTTACGCCTTAACAACGTTTACAAATCGTTCAACTTTATTACGAAAATTCACGTGCTGTGAGGAATGTTTGTGCACTTCGCTTAACTTATGGTCTACTGAGCGTACTATTCCCAACACCATCACCCATTTTGAGACCCAGCATTCATTATTGGATAATATTCGACCGAATAGACTACGTCCAGCACGCTGTGAAGAAAATATAGTGGCCGTAGCTGAGAGTGGAGAGTCGATTCGGTGCCGTTCGCAGCAATTTGGACGGAACGACTTGGCGCATTTTTCGTCGAGATCTTAAATAGAAAGCGTACAAAATACAGCTTGTGCAACAACTGAAGCCGCTCGACCCTCCCAAGCGATATCGCTTCGCTATATGGGCTCTTGAAAAATTCTAAGAAGATCCGACGCTTTCGAGGCAAATTTTGTTCAGCGATGATGGGTATGTGATGGCTCAATGGGTATGTAAACAAACAAAATAACCGCATTTGGGACGAAGAGCAACCTGAAGAGATTCACTTCATCCAAAAAAAAAAAAACAACGGTTTGGTGTGGTTTGTGGGCCGGTGGAATCATCGGTCCATATTTCTTTAAAAATGATGCCGGTGCGAACGTAACCGTCAATGGCGACCGCTATCGTGCCATGATAACCGACTATTTGATGCCTGAAATTGAAGCTCGTAATCTCGGCGACATTTAGTTTCAGCAAGACGGCGCCACTTCACACACATCGCATCAATCAATGGATTTATTGAGAGAACACTTTGGTGAGCACATAATTTCACATTTTGGGCCGGTCGATTGGCCACCAAGATCGTGTGATATCACACCGTTAGACTTTTTCCTGTGGGGATATGTAAAGTCTTAAGTTTATGCGGACAAACCCGCTTCGATTCAGGTCTTTTACCAGTCAGTTACCAGTCGATATGCTCGAACGAGTCATCGAAAATTGCACTCAACGGATGGACCATCTGCGACGTAGCAACGGCCAACATTTAATAGACATAATCTTCAAAAAATAAATGCCAAAGACTGTTCTTTCAAATGATAATAAACATTCCCCATTAAATTTGAATTTTCTGTGTTTTTTTCTTTAAAAAAGTAGGGAACCTCGAAATGGATCACGCTTTACTTGAATCAAGCGCATTTTGCGATTGATTCAACGTCAGTTTTACTTAAATCAATCTCATTTTAGGATTATTTCAAGTACGAATTCGGGATTGAATATGGATAAGTTGAGTGTTCCGCGATTGAATAACAAGTACTTGATTCGTGAAAATCCGCAATTAGCAGCTAAAATTTTCATTTAGCAGTTGGCATTTTCGTTAGCATTTTTGGAAAATATTTTTAGCTTTTTTTAACATTATTTAGTTTAAAAATTTGGACGAATTGTTTTATTTATTTAAAATACAATATTCAGGGAATATTAGAAATGCCCTTATCATGTCGATTGTAAAATATATTATGCCCTTTGATATTACGATATAAAAATACAAGAAAATTTCTTTTTGTATTAAGATAAAAATTCAATGGTGTAAATGTTTGAAAAAATTGTTTACTCTAAACTGCTGGGAAAAAAACTTTTGTTAAATCATAAAAAATAAAATGATCTAAAAAATTTTGTATATCATCGAAATAAATCGTTTAAATTTTTTATCAGATTAAATTTTTATATATTTATATCAGAGGCTGGCAGCCCCCTTAAATTTAATTAATCTCAATACCTGTCCTATATATTTATAAGTATCAGTTGCTTTACCAAAATCTATCCACTTGCTTAAATATAACCATTTATTTCCATTTCGTTACAACATAAGTCACTGAGATGTATTAAGTTTCGAATAAAATTTCATACTGGTAAAACATTTTTAGCAAATATCTTTAAAACAATTTTAGAATTATTTTAGCATTTTTTAAAATCATTTTTAGCATTTTTGGCCATTTCTAATGCCAGATTTAGCTGTATTTTAGAATTTTTTAGACCTGGCAACACTGATTATCATGTCTTTCGAACGATTCTCTTGCCCGCTTCGTTTAGATAATTTTGGGATTATAAAATTAAAAATATTTTTAAATGCGTTATATTAGTTTTATTATAAGGTTGTTGATAGACACAAGTATGTAGGTTTGCTGTAGTTTTAGAAAATTTTAAGTTTTGTTCTTCTGTCTTTTTTCTTGTTTTTTTTTACGTTTTCTTGTGTTTAATGTTAAGTATTTTAAGTCAGTTCTTCTGTATTTTTTTGTTTTGTTGGTGTTTTTATTTCTTTATTTTTGTTTGGTTTATTATTTTAAGTGGTTTCCCTTGTTTATTTTTAGGTATTTGATTTGCAAAAGTTTTCCATTAAAAGCTTTTATTAATATTTTACGTTGTTCTTTTAAATGTTTTTCTTTTTAAATATACTTCTTATAGAAAATTTTATTTTGTATATTTTTGTGTGTTTTAACCATTTTTTTAAACACAATATTTATTTTTAATTTGAAATAAATCAGAGCTTATGTATATAAAATACAACCCACTCTCACTCTCTCTAAACCGGCGTTTACACATGCAAGTGCAAGTCAGGGCTGTCAGATGTGGCGATTTCTCGCCAAACGTGGCGATTTTCAAACTTCTTTGGCGACCTAATTTTCGATTTGGCGACATGGCGATTTTTTGGCGATTTATAAAATAGTTGGCGATTTTGTTGGCTATTTTTGATGAGCCATGAATTTGTTTTGAAATTTGTTAAATTCAATACGAATAAATAATATTTTTTTAATTCTAGTAATTTATTTCAATGTATGAAATTTGATGCATTCATATGAATGACCAGTATTTAAAAAAAATTATGTTGAAATGGTTGATGAAGATAATGAAAAATCTTCGAGAAATTTGTTTTCACATTTAAATAAGCTCTTGAAAGAATTAATAAATAAAATTAAAAATATGTATAGTTAAAGTTTATGAACATTTTTGCATTAGAAAATGTGACAAATTATCAAAGATAAAATTCGTTGTTGTTAAAGATATTTTAAAAATTTTTACGAATCCTAACGTACCTTTGGATGTTAATGAAACACAATGCAAAAATACCGTTTGTTAAAAGAGAATTTTAATGATGATATTCAATCTTATTTAAATCAGTTTAGGCCAACAATTTATAGCTACAAGGATACGGCAGGTACGTACCATTTTAAGAAACTTGCGTTGGCTGTTCTTTATATGCTGGTTATTACAACTAGTAATGCCTGTGTTGAAATAATGAACTCCACTAAAACTCGCCTTCGAAGTAGAATGCGATGTGAAGTTTTCGACACGTTTTTACGAGTTAAAAGTTAATGAATGTATATAGTACATGTTGCATTTCTTTTATAACTTCACAATGTATTCCAAAAAAGAAGAAAAAAAGGCAGTCTTCTCGGTGAAATATATAGTGTTTTAGATATTCAACAGAACTGCAACTACATACAAATGTATTGTATATCCAATATTTGTTTAATACTTACCGAAAAAATTTTTTTGTTGCTTTAAGTAGACTACTATAAAATGTTTTAAACATTGCATTTTTTTTGTGTTCACTAACTATTTTTACTTTGTTCTAAATAAAAATTAAACAAAATATATCATGGCGACTTTTTTTGAATTTTTGGCGGATTTTAGCGATTCGGAACAACTTTTTTTTTTGGAATTTATAAGAAAATATTTTTAATTATTTTAAAAATACATATATTATTTTCAAAAACTAAAAAATAAAGGCTTTGGCGATTTTGGCGATTTTTGACATTGAATTTGGCGAAAAAGTTCAAAATGAATCTGACAACCCTGGTGCAAGTTCGAAAAACTCAATACAGTCACACATTTTTACTAACACCATCACATTTTTCGTACTTGCAGCCCAGCTTGCAAGAGAATTTGCTTGCAAGTAAATTTTTGACACTTGCAGCAAGTTAAATGACAAATAAAGAAACAGTGTTACCGTGGATGCCTTTGGTATCAATTTACTAGTACTTAAAAATATAAAAATTATGTTTATAGTTGATTTTCTATGTGTTTTTAAAAATAAAAACAAAATAAAAAAAACACTACTACAAAGCAACATATTGCAAGTATTTAAAAAAAAAATTGTTAATCAAAATATTTTCTCTAAAATTTTATGATATCGGTAACTACGGCAATACTGGATTCACATATTTTAAAAATAAACATAATTTTTTCATCAAGATGGACCAAAAATTAATAAAATTATTTATATTTAATATTATTAAATAAATTTCGTGATAACATTAACATGATAAGGTTTTTTTTAACCCAAAAATGAAGCTTTTTTCAAAGATGTTTTCGCTTCGAGAACATTTGAAAAATAAACTTACAACTGACTGTGTAAACACTCAAGCTAGTTGCAAGACTTTCGGCTATTTCTTCGACATTTTCGTTGATAATACATATACACTACTTGCATGTGTAAAGGCAGGGTAAGTAATTTATTTGTATATGTTGCAATTGATATAAAATGTATTGCCGATAACTTTTATAATAGCTTCTATGTCGTGGCAAAATTTTGTGCTGATAGGTCCAGAATTGACCATAGGTCCTTTTGAAAACCCCACACTGAAATTGCTTTAAGACGAATAAATTTGTTATAGATGTTGATATCTGGATAAAATAAGTTTTTTAAGGGCCTTAACCTCATAACATAATATTGTCTTGCCAGAGCCATATTTGCCATGGTATCCATGGTTTAATATGGTCACCTCCAACAAATTTGTTTTTAACGTATATTTTTAAACATATTATTGTTAATTATTATAGTTAAATTATTATAGCATGGAATAGAGCAAAATAATATTGTGTATTTAAAACAAAACAATTATTAGTTGTAAACAAATATTTGTCATATTTTACCATATCATGTTTAGGCACAGCCATAATATGCTTGTGGCTTCTCAATGGTGGACTTAAATAACCATAATATTGTTTCCGGTGACAATAGTGTGGTTAAATTAACAATAATATATTTTAACGTTTTCGTTTAAAATAGTTTTTTTGTCAGTTACAATATTGAAAAATGTTTTTTCACTGCGTGTGCAATTGTTATAAGAATATGTGCGGAGTAGCAGAACAAAACTTGCCTTTTTGATTATTTAAAAATGTTGGGAAATCCAAGATAATTTTTTTCACCCGATTGATGTATAGCACGAGCCCAGAAAATATAACAAGGGCCTTCGTTATCATAAAAGGCTTCAGACCACAAACAGGCGCAACAAAAGATGTTACACTCACAATTTTCTGAACGTAAAATTAACTGAAGTTGTTATATAAAATAAATTAATATTTAGTTAAGAACTGGTCTATTTATTTTTAATTTCCCAGCAAAAACTTAACTTACTATGATACTTTTAATGACTTCTTGAATTCATTACTTTGTAGCTTTATACGCCACTTTTATTATTATTAGTTATATATAAAATAATAACTTTATTATAATATCTTAAATAAGTCATAATTATACATTACAAAAAACTACTTTGGTGTTATTATTATATGATTTTAAATAATTTTTTAAATCAATTTGCAATATATTATATTAATATTTGTTAGATATCCGATAGTATTGTACAATTTTAAGAATAATTTCGATGTGAAATACATGGAAATTCAAAAATCAATCTGTAATATTTAGATAAATATGTTCCAAAATTACCAACACAATATATTATTAGTTATTAGTGATATCAATCTAATTTTAACGATGTTTTTTTTTTTGAAGTATATAATCATTGTTCGGAATTTGTTTTGAATCTGTATATTCATTTCGATCGATTTTCGTAATTCCAACAAATTTTAATTTTGTTATTTTTAAGTTAAATGTGGCAATATTGTGCAAACCTAAACAAAAACTTTTTTCGATAGAAAAATTAAAAGTGATTTCATTCCGAGAAAATGTATCGGTTTTCGTTTTCTGAAGAAGCTTTTTGTGACAGGCCTGTATAATTACATATATAAATACACACATTGTTTTTATAATGTTAGAGCTATAAATGATTTTGTGCAGTAAAAGCACTCTTTATTAAATATTTTCTAACATTTCGAAAAGTTTATTATTGTGTACACTTTTTTAACATCAATTCCATAATATTTCAGAGCAATTTTAATTAGAGTGTTTTAACCTTTTTGAAAGTTAATTTGAAAGTACTTATTTCTTGTCTCTTTGGTAACTAAATATTTTTATACAACTTTTAAGTATAAAATAAAGGTATTATTTTTTAGATTGTAATTGTCCAACTTATAAAGAATTACCTTTGGGACTTTCTCTAGTAGAAAAAAAAGTACTCTTTTCTTCAAGTTCTCATTATTGTTCTGCTTATTTTGTAAGCAAAGTTTTTGCTGGGTTATTTTTAACGAAAAGTTAATTTTATTTTTGCGGTCAAAAATTCACCCGCGAATTCCGTAAAAATAAATGAATTTTCAGTTATTTTATGTAATTCAGTATTTTATATAATACAGGTTTTGCTCGAATTTCTAAAAAATACCAGACCCATGTCCGCTTGTTTTTCTAATGAGAGAGAGAGATAATATTTCTTTTTATTCACTTACCCCGTTACACATGTTTGTTTTACTTTTGTTGTACTGACCACTTTGTTTACAGAAGAACTCTCAATTATAAGAAACCAGCAGCATGACCGATTGGGTACTCGCAAAAATTTTACTTTAAAAATTTGATGTATTTAACTAAATAATTTTAACAAATAGTATATGGAAATTTTCTACACAAAACAAGAAAATCGTTTTGTACTTTTACGTTTTGCAACAGATAAATAGATATCTTAAAATAGATAACTTAAAATTAATTTTCTGGTGGTAAAATTATATAAAATAACTGAAAATTCTGTTGTTTTTACGGAATTTGTGGTGTACGGAATTCGAGGTTGAATTTTTTTACAGAAAAATAAAATAAAATTTTCGCCAAAATTAAATGCAAAATAAGTAGATCAGGTTTTAAGTAAATTTACAGTTGTTTTAAATTTTATATTCATTTAATTTTACCTACAGAATACTTTTACTTAATTAACGGACAATATTAAATGCAACCGAAAATCCGTATTAATGTGCACTTTAGTTTTTTGAATAAATGTTAGAATCAGTTAAAAATAAATTTGATTAGAATTTTAAATCTTTATTTATTTAGAAATGACTTAGCGAAATACTTCATAAATTACCTACAGTCCCGTTACTGTTATAATATTGTGAATGTAAGGATGTATTAAATTAAAAGACTTTTAATTTGACAAAAAAGCATGTTTGGTTTAAATAAAAGTAAAAAAGGTACGTTTTGTTATAAAAAAAATGTAGTAAGAATGTTTTGGTACGCATAACAAAATGTTATTTTTTACATTATACCCAACACACAATAGTGGAGAGGGTATTGTGCGTTGGTGCTGATTAGGGATGACAATCGGGACTGATTTTTGAAAATCCCGAGATCCCGGGATTTCGGAATCAATGTGTTGCCTTAAAATGCTACTTTTTTTAATAAACAACACTTTTTAAAGATTCAAAAGGTTTTATATACGTAACATAAATTTTTAAAAATTAAAACAACAAAAAAATTTATTTTATACATATGTTTATAACACTGGCCTCACCCATGATCAAACTGATCATGTTCGGAAAAAAAGCTTAGAAAAATATACGTATTTCTTAGTTTTTCTAGATCAACTCATTTCGGTTTTTTGACAGAAATTCAATTTTTAATGTGAATTAAGTTGTGACGATATTAATACACTGCAAAGTGTAGTCCCTCATCGATCTCGATAGCTGAGTAAAAACTGTAACACTAGGTCGACTGCAGTGCAGTACACCTCCAGGGTGAGGGCGTGATTCATAACCAATAATTTAAGTACGTTTGGAATTTATTTTTAAACAAAATGCTTATACAAATATTTCTTAAAACGGATTTCAAGTTTAAATAATTTATTTATGAATACGTCAAATAGTGTTTATTTATAAAAAAATTATTTTATTTACCGTATGTTTTTTAAGCAAATTTTTTATTTTTATTGGACCGGAAAGAATATGAGCTATTTCATCAATATTACAACTTAATTGTTATAATTATATCAACTTTTATTCTTTAGTTTCTGAATAAAACTTTAATTGGATCGTGAATAATTTTTATTTTCTGCTTGATATATAACAATTATTTCTTGATTTCTATATTTTGCATAAAAATAATCATTTTTATTTTGGTTTAATGTCTTAAGCCAAAGCTGAACTTGCTAAACGTAATTGTAAAAAAGGCTTGAGATGTGAATCTTCAAATATCGTTTCTACTTTAAATAATGATTTTTATTAAGCAAAATGCAAAAATCCAGAAAAAGTCGTCATATATCAAGCAAAAATTAAATATTTTAAATACTCGCTGTGTTCCAAAAACAAAAATTAAACTCAAAAATAAGAACTATTTGCAATAAAAAATATAACTCAAATATAATTTTTAATAATTCTTTTGTAAATAGTATAAAAATTCAATAAAAACGAACAGTTTTGTACATAAAAGTTGATATGTTAAAAATCCCGGGACTCAGAAAAATAAATCCCGGGATTCGGGATTTCCCGTTTGGCATACCTAGTGCTGATGTTTGTAGCACCTTTAAATATTGGTCCCAGACCCAAAAAAAAAACCATTTTGTTGTACAACAATTATTTTAAGATCAAAATTTTTCTATAAGAAGAGGACAGAAAATAAGCAAATAAGATTGTTTTCAATAGAACAATTCATCAAAATTTCGTTTTCGAAACAAATACAAAAAGGCAAGTTTTGTTCTGCGACTCCTCATATTACACCAGTGCCAAGTCGAAGTACCAATATAACTAATATAAAGCATTTAATCCGTTATAACTCCCAAAACGTTTGAAATTAAAAAAAGTACCAAATATTTATATATATATATATAATGGGCTGATTTTTATTATAGAGGTATCCCTTTTTAATAATTTTCGATCTTCAGCAAATGTTTAAACAATATTTCTAATCGGATATAAGAACAGGGTGTACCAGTAGTCACCATGAGGCTTAAACATTTAACAACTTTTTCGTTTGTTCTTATTTAATATTTTTAAAATTTTTTTTTCAGATTATAAAATATACAAAATACATATCAAAATCAATTAAGTATAAAAATTTTTATTAATCAAATCTATAACAAACCGTTCTTCACTTATAACAAATAAAAAAAAAAAAAAAAACAAACGCAGTTGAACCTTGATTATCCGACTCGCACGGGACCGGACTATGCACGGATAATCGAAAAACACGATTAATCGATACAGTATGAAAAAACAAACAAAATGTAATTTTTCCAACTTAAAATGTTGGTCTTCATTTTACGAAGTTATTTTAAGTTGGTACGTTCTGCATACATATGTATGTTTGTATGTATTTGTGTGTAATATAAACATGAGTGCATAACAAAAAATGGGAATCACCGAATTTTAATTATGCTTATGTGTATTTGTTTGCAAAAGAAAACAAACGTATGGTTGTTGCACGGATAACAGCGGTATAAAGAACAAGTTCGAATAAAAGGGGTAAAATCACGGATAATAGAGTTTGTAAAAGAAGGCGAGCTGCATGCCGGTTAATAGATGTAACCGGTTAATAGAGACCCGAATAACCGAGGTTCACTATGTTTTTAATCAATGTGTATTAGATTTGAATATGTAAAACCTTAAATGCATTTTATTATAAATTAATTATAAATATCGTTAGTCAATTCATAAGTAAGTGCTTATGTTTTAGATTATATGTCAGCCATTACTTAACTACTTCTATGTAATGCGGATGGTATAAAGTAGTTATTGAAAAGTAAGTTGTTCAGTAATTGCAAGTCATTACCAAGCTTTTGCTGGGAAATCATGGCATTCGACATCGATCGAAATTATCATTTTATTGTATCACAGAAAAAAAGTGTTTTGTCAATTAAAAAAATGGTTTAAAAAGTATTTTAGTTTAATTAATGTGATAATTGAATCAATAATTTTTTTAGCTGAAAAAATTTAAAAATTTAATTTTGATTTAATTAACATTTTAGTTGTTTTGAAATAAATTTTCAATTAAAATTTTAATTAAATAACAAAAAATCTTAATTGACTTTTTTCGATTAAAATAAAATAATTGAAACATGTAGAATTGTTGTTGGGAATTGTCAATATTTATTTAAATAAATTAACACATTGTTTAAAATTTGAAAGTTTTTTGATCACTTTTTTAATTAAAATTAAGAATATCATTTATTGAAAATATTTTTTCAAAATTTTAAAATTTTTAGTAATCAATATAATCATTTTGGTAATAGGTGCAAAATCAACAACTTGTTTGCTTGATATTATGAATTAAGAACAAATTTGGTGATAGGAGAAATTTAATAATTTTTTCTGTGTATTGTAATTTCGATCGATATCAAATGCTACAATTTGCCTCCAGGGAAAATTGCAGAATATTTAATTGAATATTTTTGTGATTAAGTTCGTAATAAGAATGAACTGGCTTAAATTGGAAATTGCGTTTGTTTTTACAGTAAAAGTTGTTCAAGTGAATAAGAATGACCATTTATTTATTTGCAGCAAAAAAAAAACTATTTACTCAAAGGGAATAAACCAACGCGTGTTGTCAAAATGTATAAACTTAAAAATATACTCTGAAAGAGCGACATATGGCTATTTTAAATTTAAATAAGCACCTTTATTACACAAAAAAATGCTTAATGGATTGCTTAGAAACATTTTGCTTTAATATATAATTTCATAACTCCCTCTCATTGAGCAATACAAACACGTGTAAATCTCTATTCATTATAACTTTTTCTTATCATCAAAGTGAATAACTGAGTTTTGTTAAATCATAATGTAATAAAATATTCAGAATATCTTTTCGTTTTACCTGCCATTCCCTCCCATTCATCCACCTAACTACGTAACACAATTAATGTTAATATAAATGAAATATTGTGCTAACGAGGCGTATGACTTATTTCATTTACCAGTAATAATACGCATACGTTAAGGCTTACCAAAGAAATATGTAGTACAACTGTTCGTATAATTAATATTAATCATACGTTTATAGTAATTTGCACTCTTTTCATCTAATCTAAAATAATTGTTGTAAAAAGTAGCAACAAGGTTCGATGATAAACGTCAAAAATTTTCCCTTAACCGCACGACACAGCTGCCCGCCCACGCCACCCAACTTCAACTTCAAACGAAACTTTTTTATAATGTTTATTTACCATTCTAGTATTTATTTCCAAAACAATAAAATCTAATTTAAAAACTCTTGTAAGGATTTAGGAATTTTAATTCAATATAATGTTAAAAATTTTACAATTATATTTACTTGAGAAATTTTCCATTCTAACAAACAATTAGTTGCTGAAGGAGAGGAAAAACAAAAGTTTTCTTTTAAGTAAAATATTCATGTATTAAATCTAATTACTCCTGCTGCTTTTCTCTATCTATTGATTACTAAACTGACAACGAAAGGGTGAGTGATGAAGAAGAAAAGTAAATAATTATGTAATAATTTCATAAGCATTTTTTTTTTTTTTGTGTAATAAATTATATTGTCGAAGGATTCTAAGACACAGCTGCAAAAAAATTAATAGAAGAAAAAGCTTATGGCAGCACACAGTGTGAGTGCGATGTCTTTGAAGTTGACAATTAATCACTATAAATTGTTTCAAAAGGATACAATACATAATAATGGCAACCAAAAAGCCTAAAGAAATTATATTCTCTTTCCCAGAAATACTCGTAGCTCTTTCATTAGATGGCATTATTTAGATGTCAGACAGCAAAAATAAAAGAAAAATTGTTTATAACATTAATTGATAACTTTTACTTTGAATAATTTATAGAAGAATTTTGTGGCAATATTTATAACGCAGTTTTGTGTTAAATAAAGAATTTACTAACAATTAAATAAAGATATATAAATTTACGTGGTATGATAGAAAATTTCAGATTAATTTTGCTTTTTTTTAGGTTTGTATCTGCTAGAGCAGGGTTGGTCATCCAGTAGACCGTAAACGTTTCAAAGGTAGCCCGTGAAGCTAAAGTTAAAGATCTTTGACTTGAATTAAAGTTAATAATTTTTATTTCGGTTAAAGATCGTTATTTGTTATAGCGAATATTAACAAAACAAATATAATGAAAAATATTTTCAATTAAATTTATTCGTAAAGGAAACCTGGTGACGTTTTTGGCGATATTGTTTAATTTTAAAGGCTGTCCCAAAATAAAAGCCAGATTTGAATTTGTCTTTATTTGTGCAGTAAAGAGTTGGTTACCCTTAAGAAAAAAACTCGACAGCTGACAGTTAAGGGTTAGTAAAAATGGAGCGCTACAATAAAGAGCAACGTGTCTTCATTATTGCACAGAAAAAAATAAATATTGATTTAAATCAAAGAAATGTGTGATATTAATTAAAAAATTAATTAAATTTGCACCAATAAGCAAATAATTAGTATAAATTAAGCGTTTAACTTACTTGATTAAACATTTAATTCACTTGATCAAACATTTAATTTGCTGGATTAAACGTTTAATTTCCCAGATTAAACCCCAAATTAAATCTTTAATCAAAACTGATTTTATATTTGATAAATGCTTTAATTGGTGAAAAACTTTGGAACATTTTTTCTTTGTGAACAACAGTATTGTGGTTATTTTATTAAACTTTTAATGGTTTTTAATCCAAATTTTGATATATTAATCAGGCTTAAGTTCATTGAATTTAGTTTTCATTAAATTATTTTTATGAAGAAAGGAATTTTACAACATGAAATGAATTCAAATTTATTGATCATTTTTCATTATTGACTGAGCTGGGAATTGAACCCAGGTTTTCACGGACAGGTTGCCCAGACTAGTTTCGATTATAACCACATAATATTTAAGAAATGGATACTGATTTTCCGGCAAAACTATCCTATTTTCACCTTGATGACTTGTTTAATCGCCAAAGTGGCCCCTTTTGTGATTGTGATTGTCGAAAAACAAATGCATCCATAACCTGTCACTGTTTGGTGTGGATTTTGGGCTGGAGGCATAATTGGACCACATTTTTTTTTTGAAAATGAGGCTTGTCAAGCAGTGACTATTACCGGTTCCAACAACATAGTGCCAAATGCCATACAGCCCGTGAAACTATTCAATTACTACATGAGACATTTCCACGTCTTGTACTCTCTCGTTTCTATGATCAGAATTGACCTCTTAGTTGGTGCGATTTAAAACCATTAGATTTATTTTCAAAGGTTTATTTTAAATCACAGGTCTATGTCAGCAAGCCCACAATCATTCGTGCATTAAAGGAGGAGATTCAACCCTGCATTAACAAAATTCAGCCAAATTTATGCAAATTGGTAATGGAAAATTTCGACAAACGAGTAGTGTATGCAAAGCCGTGAAGGCCATTTGCCCGATGTGTTATTCCATAAAAAACTCAATCTTATGTACTTTATGATTTAATAAAAAAACAACAATCAAAAGACTAAAAACTTTGCTTTGTATTTAATTCAAATCTTGCGTTATTTTTGGGAGAGCTTTTATATTTGCTATAATACCAAAAAAAAAATGTTTGTTAAAAAATATAAAATGTTAGAAAATATAAAATCATCCATTCGCCATAGGCTTTAAAAAGTACCACAAGTGTCGACTACACAATTTTTCATTGAAAATGGGAAAATTCCAGATGAAATTTAAAAAATTCCAAATGAAAATGGGAATATTCATTTGAAATTAAGAAAATTCCAATTGAAATTAAGAATATCAATTTAAAATTGAGAAAATTCCAATTGAAATTAAAAATATCAATTTGAAATTGAGAAAATTGAAAAAATTCCAAATGAAATTGGGAAATTTTAATTTGAAATTGAGAAAACTCCAAATGAAAATGAGAAATTTTAATTTATAAAATTTAGTTATATAATTTTTTTAGTATTCATACAACGAACATACATAGCAAACAAAATGATGGAAAAAATGAAAATAAATACAAATCGCAGTATTATTGACCAACAGGCTCTGGATCTTCCAGATCCAGAGCAGATTGGTAAAACGTTGTATGGCGTAGTATGTACTGCAATCTCCAGTAGTAATACATGCCATAGAAACCTTAATCACGTCTTATAAAAATTCAAGTCTCTGCTCTCCTACATTGGGGGGAATAACGTTTGATAGATTCATGTTTTTTTTCATCGTACTGTCCAGCTACACTCCTGCGATTGAGCCTTTACTTACAGATGCTTAACCCCATTGAAATTATTTGGTCAAAAATAAAAAGTATGGCGAAAACAAAGACGAATGTACCGAACATAATTCTCCCCAATGCAGGAGAGCAGAGACTTGACTTTTTAGAAGAGGTGATTTAGGCTTCTATGACATGTATAACTACTGGCCATTGCACTAGAGCCATACAAAATACTACAACGTTTTATGAATCTACTCTGGCTCTGGAAGATATGCCAGTTGGTCAATAGTGTGATTTGTATTTATTTTCATTTTTTCATCCTTATGTTTGTTTCATGAATATAATTAAAATTATATAATTCAGTTTTATCAATTTAAAATTAAAATTTCTCAATTTAATTTGGACTTTTCTCAATTTCAAACCAAAATTTCTCCAATTTCATTGTGAATTTTCTCAATTTCAATTGGAATTTTCTGAATTTCAAATTGATAATCTCAGTTTCAAATGGAATTTGCTCAATTTAAAATTGTTATTCTCAATTTCAAATGGTATTTTCTCAATTTCAAATTGAATTTCTCATTTTCACGCACATGTTAAATGTCAATAGTAAATAACATTTTTAAGGTTAAAGTAAGTCATTAGTACTGGTGACTGTATCAATAGTCAATCAGTACAGATTCACTAGTGATATTTCGCACAGGGATACGATATTGGTGAAAATATTTACAATACTGTTACTACATACTGACGTAAGATGGTTAAATCGTGCAACATTTTTAACGATATTTAAGGAACATTTGCTACAAATATGGCCATTCTTACAAACTAAAGGTGATTTATTCTGCGATTTTACTAAAAAACTACACCAACTTATTCAGCAACTACAGGGTAAAGATAAAAGAATTTTAAAAGAAACTAAATATGATCGTGACGCAATTAAAACATCGCCATTTAAAGCATTATCGAAATTTGGCTGATTAGTTTAAAAATAAAATG
The DNA here is from genome assembly GCA_943735925.1 of Pollenia amentaria. Taxonomy (NCBI): domain Eukaryota; kingdom Metazoa; phylum Arthropoda; class Insecta; order Diptera; family Polleniidae; genus Pollenia; species Pollenia amentaria. Next base: position 30,557,027 of record OX031007.1, read on the forward strand.
GATCTTATTAAAAATAAATAAATATGCCGATTTATCGCTTCTAAAAGAATTTGAAAGAAGATTTTTAACATTATGGGCCATTATTACACATTAGCGTAAGTAAAATGCAGGATTTTATCGGCCGTATAAAAAGTGTGCCACTATTACAACTTTATTTTAATCTAAAGTGAGCGATAAGTTAAAGGAAAGGCTATCGGTAAGTTGTAATAGTTCCCCTAAGTGAACTTGAATAAATTTACAGTTTTCTGTCTTGCCCAGATAATGACAACAAAAGTGTTAAAAGTGTAGCGCAAAAACTAAACAAATTTTTTGTTGCCACAAAGTTTGCAGGATTGGAAGAAGAAATGGTAAATTTTTTTTTATTCCTATGCTAATCCTACGAAGCTCTTCGCTTGTTTGCAGGAGACTAGAGTCTCTCAGGGGAATCGAACCCCGGCACTGATAGGCTAGTTCACCACCAGCTACCCTACCGGGACACCCAAAATTAAATGCGACACAAATCTTAAATCAAAATCAGTGGTTTCTAAATCTGTCGAAATAAACACGTAGCCAAAGGTTTAGAAAATGTTTGCACATTTTAATGCTTTCTGTGGAACAACATTTTTATCTAAATCTTCATTTTCATTGAAACAGCTCTCTCAACTTTAGTAAAGTCATCATGTGATTCCAAAAGAGTTCTCATCAATAATCAGTCTTTTGAACTGTAATTGCTACGAATTATGACTTTATCATGTTTGCTAGACATAAAAGTTTTTAATTTCGCTTAGCAGATCTGGACGTTATTCGTTAGGTTAATGCATTAAACAGTTGCAATCGAAATAAGAAATGCTTCCTCAATAAGACTGTACTTCACTTAATTATCTTTGAATATAAAGCCATCGGAAGGCTTTCTTTTGCACTTTTTGAATTTAATATACGGCTGTATGTTAAGAATTTTATGGGCATTAAGTATTACAGTACCATAATGCATATCAGAGTGTCAGAAATTTGTAAAGTGTTCTTAAATACTTAACTAACCTTAATTCTTTTAAAATTAAATATTTAAAAGTTAAATTAGAACACCTTCTAATATTATACTATTACGAGACTTTTCCTAACCTCAAAGTTTTGGAGTTTTTAAACTAATTGCCAGCATTAAAAAATCACAAGCAGTATAATCTTACACTCATCCTCAATAAAAAAGGCGCTTAAGGTTTCAATGCACGTATTTTAAAATATCTGCCATAAATAAAATATGTTTACATTGAATTTTTATAAGAACGAAAAAATAAAAAAACACCTCTTCAACTTAAAGCAGAATTAACATTAAGACCTTCAAAATATAAGCAAAATATGCAAACTGTAGCCCTATTTTATTCGCGCGCACACACATACACACAAACACACATGTCTCTATTATTAAGCTATTAACAGCAAAAGATACACAATATTTTCCACTTTTCTTCTTAAGAAACACTTCTTCTGCCTGAGTAGATTATATCTAGGTTAAATAAAGAATCAACGATTTTTCTTCTCATTCTCTTTTTTTTACTTGCTGGCATTTTCAAAACATAAACATTAACCCATTAATGCCTGCCCATATATCCGCTCTTACTAATATTTTACGTAAGTATGTACCTGGGGTTACGTTATAGTTGCTTGGAGTGAAAAAACATTTTTTTTCCTTTTCCCACTCGTGGGATAGAACGTGAGTATTTAAATACCCAACAGGATTTAGTGTGATATATTTCTTGATAAATAAAATTATTTATAGATTGTCTCTTATTTGACCTTTACAAATTTATATTTATGTTTTTATTTTTGTTTTCTTTATTATAAAATCAAAAGAAAATAGACCTCAATCTTTTATTTTTTTCTTATAAAAAAAATATTAAATTTAATTATCCAATATTTCGTCAATCCTTTGTGTGACTTCTTCAGGGGAAAATAAAGAAATTAATAATTAATAATTAGTATTGCGGTTATTTAACTGAACTGTTAATGGGTTTTAATCCAAATTACGACGAACGGCAAACCCCTCTGAAGAGATTGTGTGGTTACAATCGAAAATAGTCAGGGCAACCTGGCCGTGAAAGCCTGGGTTCGATTCCGAGCTCAGTCAAGAATGAAAAATTATCAATAAATTTTAATTCATTTCCTGTTGTATAATTCCTTTCTTCATAAAAATAATTTAAAGAAAATTAAATTCAATAAACTAAAGCCTGATTAAAATATCGAAATTTGGATTAAAAACCATTAACAGTTCAGTAAAGGCACGAGCTATATGCTTACATTAGTCCTTCAAGTTGTGCTGAAAAAGGTCAACAAGAAAAAGAAAGACAAAAGCATGAAAAACAAAAAATGTACTTTAAATTTCAAGAAGAATTCTTGACAAAAAGTACGAAAAACAGAATTAAGGAAGAACATGTAAATCAATTAAAATAGGTAACCATTCATTCAAAGCAAATTTCGATCTACCAAAGGTGAAATACCATTTGGATTAAATATTGATATTTGACTAATGACGTTATCCGTCGTCAATGGCGGTGAGAGCTAAATAGGCAAACCCCACTGAAGAGATTGTCTGGTTACAATGGAAACTAGTCTGGGCAACCTGTCCGTGAAAACCTGGGTTCAATTCCCAGTTCAGTCAATTAATTTTAATTAATTTTATGTTATAAAATTCCTTTCTTCATAAAAATAACTTAATGAAAATTGAATCGAAATTTGGATTAAAAGAAATTAATAATTGTTCAATATTTATTGTTGACCTGTGTCGATTATCTATGTTGTTGTTTATTTGTTTGGCTTTAGGTCATGAAAAATTATAAATAAAAGATTTTTTTCTCCAATTTTTATATTTTTAATTTTGTTTTTTATTTTTCATCCGAAATTTCGACCATACATTGATGGTCATCTTCGGCGGACTTTAAACACTGTAAAGTTAAAAAAATTAAAAAAAAAAAATTAAAAACAAAATTAAAAATATAAAAATTGGAGAAAAAAATTTTTATTTATAATTTTTCATGACCTTAAGCCAAAAAAATAAACAACGAAATTAATAATTTTTAAAAAATTTTTAAATAAATTTAAAAAAAATACAACAAAAGTGTCGTTTACAAATTTAAAAAAAAAAACACCCCAACATTTTTATGTGTAAGGAAAACTTAATCTATTACAGTACAATAATCATTTTATTTCCGGCTCTGTTTCTATGCACTAAGGCCCAAAGTAAGAGTTATTAGTTAGCTTATAACCAATCAAACTATATTTCCAATTTCCAGCTTTTTATTAACCATTAGTTAAACCATTGAAATAAAGCGCCGGATATGGCGCTAAATGGGCCACACGTTACGCAAGCCTGACAATAACTTCGCAAATGTATTCGTCTTTTTAATCATTTAGGTTTGGTTTTGTTTGCAACTTCCTTTCTTATGTGGCTGGAAAAAATTAGAAGCATAGCTGCACTTCGCCATTTTTGATGAATTTTTAAAAGACAAAAATTTTGACATTTTGCTAAAAAATTTTTTAAGGTTAACTTACCTAAAAGGAAATTTTATTGCGGAGTTTCGGTTTTTTGAGTTTGTTCAATAAACTAAAGTTTTTGAATTACGCGAACATTTGCTGTGCAACCTCCTCCATTTACCAAATAACGGTATATCTAGAAAACTAGAGCTAACATAAAAAAACGGTTAGCACCCCTCGATTTAGCGCACTCAAATTAGGTTAAAACGCAAGTTGCCCGGCTTTTTTGTTTTTTCAACTAGCACAGTGTTATTAAAGAAATAAGAAGAAAATAAAAAAAAGTTATCAAATGTTGCGCTGAAAATTATTATATACATTAGCCTTTTTATACCCTCCACCACCACCAGTGGTGAATAAGGGCATATTTAGTTTGTCATTCGATTTGAAACTTTTTTATTATTCATCTCAGACCCCATAAAGTACAGATATTCTGGCTCCTTGAGTAATTCTAAGTCGACGTAGCCAAATCCGTCTGTCTGTCCGTCTGTTGAAAAAACACAAGAGAAAAAAACAAACTTGGTCTCAAATTGCTTGTAGTTATCCTTAGCAGTTTGAGATTGAAATCCAGTAAAATCGGTTTTGTATGTTCAGAGTTTTGAATCAAAATGTGAAACGACCACCTTAAAAAATGTACCATTTTGGTACAAAAACTAACGGAATGACAAAAGATTTTGCAAAAATTCGTTTGAGAAGACTAAAAGTCATACTGCCAAATTTCGTGAAGAAACATAATTTAACCTAGGCCCCATATAAACCCTACTCCCGGAAAATATTTTAGTACGCCTAAAACTGTAATAATAACACTATCATACAAAAATTTGATACGACACAGTTTTAAAGGACTAGAAATTACACTGTAAAATTTTTTTAAGATCGGATCTTAATTTACCCTATGCCCCATATGAACCCTACTCTTGGAAAACATTTTAATACGCCTTAATCCGTAATAAATAATGCTATCATAATAAAATATTGTACGTCACTGGTCTATAGGACTAGAAATTACACTGTCAATTTTCGTGTAGATCGGTCCATTATTTAACCTGGGCCCCATATAAACCCTACTCTCGGAAAACATTCTAGTACGCCCAAAACCGTAACAAATAATGCTATCATAATAAAATTTGGTACGTCACTAGTTTATAGGACTAGAAATCATAGAACCATAGGCCCTATATAAATCAGACTTCTGAAATTCATTGCAAACGCTAAGACTAATTTCACTGCTGTATGGAAATTTATGTTTTTTAATACCAGAAATAACTCTACAGAATTTTGGGGTGCTTGGTCTATAATTCACCATGGGTCCAATATAAATTCCCCTCTTGAAAATCATTTTAGTTCGGCTAAAACTGTTACAAATCATATTATTTTACTCAAACTAGTTAAAATTTCTAAAAAGAAAAGCATTAAACTTTCTGATTATCAGTCAGTAATTTAGTTCATTAACATTATAAGATTAGATTAATTAACAATATATAGATATTAGGCGATTAATTAACCGAGATTTTGGTTTAATAGGTGAATAATCGGTTAATTTTGTAATTGATCGGTAAACCGATTATTTAAGTTTTTTTTATAAATTAAGTTATTTCAATAAATAAAAATGCATAAATTAATTATTATTTGGAGTTTATTAGTTAAATAAAACAATAACATAGCAAACATAAAAAGAAACGAGCAAACAAAAAATAAATTCATTAATATGTAATACATATTTTTTAAATTAGTACACAAATATTATGTATTAATTGAAAAATGAACTGTGAGATAATTTTATTAGTTATTTCAATAGTTTAAGGAGATCTTATAAAAAAATCTTTTAGGCAAATAATTTGGTTTAAATGTTAAGTAATTCAGCGATTCTTTTAGTTTTGATAAATTTTGACTTGGAAAAAATTCTTTGGAGAAATCGAAAGCAACCCATAATACAGAATATCTAATTTCTCAGTCCTTTTCCTGGATTTCTCTAAATATATGAAATTTTCCATCATGGCATTAGAGTCCTATTTTATTTTTTAAAATTTTTAATACTTCTAATTATTTTGGTTAATTTTGTTAAAAGATTGATATTAGAAGACATAAGAAGAAACAACTATCTAAACACATACATACAAAATGTATGTGAAACAAAAAGCTGTTGACGGCAAACTCTTCCCAGCTAGCATTTTGTATCATAATCGAATCTTTTAGGGATAAGCTTCAAGAGCAAAATAACCGCATATGAGCTAATTTTTCAATAATAAATGAAGTATGTTTTGGTGGCTCACGGAATGAAGCCGCTTATTTTTCTTTCTTACCCTTTGACATCATATTTTGTATAACGCAATGTTTTTCTTATAAGTTTCATTGCACGTTTATAAATCCATAATAATAATATTATTTACTTAGTATTATATAAAACATATCTAGATTTAAAAAAAAATACGGAGACAAATATAATTATTTAAGTACTAGAGCGCCCGCCAAGGGACAGTGTATGTTTATAAATTAAGATGTATGAACTATTTGTTTATTTATAGTATAAATACAGTAACTAAATTTCAAATAAATAAACATTTAAAAAAAAAAAAAAAAAAAAAAAAAAAAAATTCAATAATAAATGATACTCTCGTTTAAAGAAAATGATTCCCCACCGATGAATCAATTAAAAAAATCATACAATTTGCTGATACCATTTTGATCATGTGTATGAATCATATGTGAATCCTTTTTCATTTGCTCTAGTGATAAATCAGTTTTAAATTAACAAACATTTAGAAATCATTATATGAATTAATCAATTTTCAATAGCTCAAGTGATAAATCAGTTTTTAATCTCAAAAGTAAATAATCTGAAAAGGCTCATTTTACAAAAAAATTATCACCCAAATGCTAGCTGGGTTATTTAAAACAAAGATCACTGAACACCTTCTTTGTTTGTATGAGAAAATATTTTCTAAATACATACCTTTTGAATATGAGACGAAATAAATGATGATTATGAGACGAATAAAAATTAAAAACACAAAAAAATATGTTATAATACTTCAAAATATTAGAAATTTTGTTACATCGGCTAATCGGTTAATCGACTTAAATTAACCGGTTTAACCGTTAATCGAAAATAGCCAATTTTAAACTAACCGATCAGTTAATCGGGTAGTAATTAATCGGTTTACCGATTAACGGTTAACCGAATGAATACTCTAATAGATATTATATAGAGCCCACTCCTGAAATATTCGAACAAAAGATTCGACACATCCGAATAAAGCACCCTAACTGTTTTTTTTTTTTTTTTTTTTTTTTTTTTTTTTTTTTTTTAAAATACTAGTATAAATTGAACACAGGCGCTGCCACGCATTAAATTAATAATTGTCTCTAATCAAGCAAAGATTGACTTTGCACCTATTACCAAAATGATTGATTACTAAAAATTTTAAAAAGTTTAAATATTGTATATTTTTTTTTAATAAATGATATTTTTAATTTTAATAAAAAAAAATGATCAACCACCTTTCCCGTTTCAAACAATGTGTTAATTGATTTCATTAAATATAGCTCAAGTTTTGACAATTCCCAACAACAATTCTACAAGTTAAAATTATTTTATTTTAAATTGTCCTTTTTTTGTCTTCTATAACATTTCGGTACTTTTTTCTCTTTAGAAATAATTAAAATGTAAACAAAAACCACTGCTACCAACGTTGAAATTTATTATTTTTATAAAAAGTTTTGATTAACGAATATACTGTAAATATAATACGTTAGTTAACCAATAGTTATCATTTTAGTTTAAGAATAATTAATTAATGACTATATATTTGGGCCTAAGTGTCTATAATTTTGAGCTACATTATCTTTATCTGATTTAAAGTTAATTCTTAACGTTGTTGGTACTTTTATTATTTCTAACATCTCTTAAATATAACGACGTTTAAAATGAATCTCTGTACTTCAACATAAAACACTGTTCATAAACAAAACCTGAATAGCGATGTAAATTAGCACAATGCGTTGATAATGCTGTTTTATGTGATGAAATATAATTTTTATGTATTTTATCTGATTTATGTGCAATTTTAGTTTATTTTTTGTTGTACCTACATACGCTTTATTGCACTGTCCATTATCATTTGTTTTATAAAGTATTTTATAAACTTAATTTGTCATTTTCGCCTTATTTATTTTATTTTTTATATTAGTAGTTAATAATCTATCTTTTGTTTTATAAGATTTATGTGCCATTTCGTATATTCTTTTTTTTATAAATATTTGATTTTTCTAGTTTTACTGATATGGATTATTTTTTTGTTTTCTTTAAATATAGAAAACGCAACAATTTAAAAGTATTTATTTTTTTTTTTTTTTGAATGAGATTTTTTTTTTAAACAAAATACAAATACAATACAACACAGAAAAATTTATAAGTAATTTTTTATCAATTAAAGAAATGGCTTAAAAAGTATTTCAATTTAATTAATATGATAATTGAATCAATTATTTTTTGAGTTGAAAGAAAATTAAAAATTTAATTTTGATTTCCTTAACATTTTAGTTGGTTTGAAAAATTTTTTTTATTAAAATATTAATTAAATAACAAAAAAAAATTTCGTCTAAAAAAAAATTTTTAACTTGTAGAATTGTTGTTGGGAATTGTCAATATTTAATTAAATAAATTAACAAATTGTTTGAAACGGCAAAGTTATTTGATCATTTTTTTTAATTAAAATTAAAAATATCATTTATTGAAAATAATATTCAAGATTTTCAATTTTTAGTAATCAATATAATCATTTTGGTAAAAGGTGCAAAATCAACAAATTGTTTTCTCGATTCTATTAATTTGGTATAAATTTGATGATTAGAGACAATGTTTAATTTTTTCTGTGAATACAAATATTTCTCTATTAATTCTATAAGAAAATTATAAAAAATTTGATTAAGAGTGTATTTAAAAGAACTTCAAAACTCTTGCGTTTTGCGTTTTCGATTTCCAGAACACCCCTGAATATTAATAATATCGCACTTGATCAACAAGAGGGTATTAACAAGAAATTAAAAATTTTCAGTAGAAGCAAAACAAATTTTAATTTAGGGGGTAATTTTGTAAAACACTTCAGCTCACTCCAAAAATATTTTCATACAAATTTTTGAAAACGCAAGGTGAAGGGAATTATCAAATAAGCCCATTAATATTAAAGGCATATGACAAAGAATTTTTAAGCCAAGTGTTTCATGCCCAGAAATTAGACAAAATAGCACGAAATTTTTATAGCTGGTAGATATGAATAGCTCACACAGTGCTTTATCCCATAGACAAAAATAAAAAAATGTTTTATTATTTACATAAAAATTTATAGATCGATGATAGATAGCAAAACAATATAATTCAAATGAGTTTTAAAGAATTTTTTAGACTTAATTATTTTTATCTGCGCTAGATGGCGTCAGAGAATTTGAAGTAAAAATTGCTACTTCAGTTTTACATGCTTCAGAAAACTGTAAAAAAATAATTTTTTGGAGTGCGAAATTAAAATTTTGTTCTGTAGAGTTAACTATATTTAGGACTAACTGTAAAAAAAATTTTATGTTAATTCTTTTTTTATAAGTGTTATTTATATGTTTGAAAAATGCTTCTTATTCACTTAATCTCCAAAAAAAAAATTTAACTTTGATGGAATATTTAAAAAAACAGAAAAATATGGTTATGGGTTTTTTCTGTTTTCAAAAATTAAAACTGTTTTCTAATAACCACAGGAAAAACAATTGGGTGATTCACAAGCTAGTCATAGAGCTGTAAAGTCATAAGTCTTAAAAAAATTACAAGAAATATATGTGACTGCTGTGGGCCACCGCTTATAATTTAGATTTCTACTGTACAGTTATGACGAATTAATGAACACAGCATTAACATTTATATTTTCTTTCAAAAGCAACAATATTTTTTATAATCAATTGCTTAATATTATTTAGGATATAATGACGATATCAATTGATAGGACATCTTGTGAATCACCCAAATTAAAAAAAATTTTACCACAATATGAAAAAAAAATTTAAATAATGGCTCTTTTCGTAATTTTTACTCAAATTTGCATAGTTTTTAGGAGTTTAAAAAAATATAAACTACAATTACTTTGAAATATAAATTCTAATTAATACTGTTTAATTAAAGACAACAAAAATCAAAATAAGTATAAAAAAGTTGTTTCTCTGTATTTTACGGTATAAGAGGGAGTTAATTCACTATTTCTATTATCAAAATGATTTTATTGATTACTAAAAATTTTAAAAATTGACAATTGTGAATATTCCTTTTTTCAATAAATTACATTTTTAATTTTAATTAAAAAAATTGATCAAAAAACTTTGCCGTGTCAAACAATGTTTCATTTCATTAAACATAGCTCAGGATTTTATAATTCCCAACAACAATTCTACAATTTTAATTATTTTATTTTAAACGAAAAAAGTCAATTAAGATTTTTTGTTATTTAATTAACATTTTAATTAATAATTTTTTTAAAAACCATTAAACTTTTAATTAAATCAAAATTAATTTTTTAAGTTTCTTTCAACAAAAAAAAAAAAAAACGATTGATTCAATTATCACATTAATTAAACTGAAATACTTTTTAAATAATTTTTTTAATTGATAAAAAAAACTACTGATAATTTTTTCTGTGTACTTAAGCTCTAAAAAATTACCTACTTTCATGGATTACAGAAGCGAACAAGGTTTTTGCTGATTAAGAAATGAATGTTGATTTTAACGTTATTCGGGACGCTGAATCCAAATCTGCACTTAGTTTTTTTCTATCAGCTCGACTTATCGCGATATACCGGTTTATCAAAAATTAAGGCACTTGCGCTACTTATATTGGAATAACTTGGAACCTGTTCACCATATGCCGTTAATAATCAAAATTCATCAACAATATTATCTTTAAGTCGTTTTTATATTGGCCTTAAATTTGCCCAGTAGTTTCAGAGATATCGTTGAAGTTATCAAAAAAAAGTAGTTTTTGTGAATACATAAATTTTCATTAAAAGAATTAGTTTGTTGTGCTTAATTCCCTATTTTTATAATTGATAAAAATACTGAAATTTATTGTTGGAGGATAAGCTGTTCCTATGCGCATTTCACTGGTTGCTTAGGCCAGATCATCAGGAAACGTTCTCCAAAATAATTTTAGAAAAGCCGAAGCTATCTGTAAACAAGACTACAGAAGTTATAAAAAATAAGTTAAAAAAATAAGGACAATTTAAAAAAAAATACAATTTTTTCTGTTCAAAAATTCATAAAAAAAAAAAATAAAATTGCGACAAAAATCACAGTTTAGATCTAAAAAGTTAAATATATTTCGAATAAAATGAGCTTTATTTCATTGTAATCGATGCACAACTTTTGATATTATTCACAATTCACTGAGAGAACTGAATTGATAAAAATCACGATTTCCATACAAAAATAAAATTGTTTAATGTGTGTGTGTGTGTTTGCTGCTGTTCTATTTTTGGATGTTTTCTCTTTCACCTACAAATCGGGTACCTTCACTTAATTGTGAATAAAAGCGAAACGCGTTCATCTATTTTTATGATCTAAGTCTCATTTTTTTCATAGGTTGTGACTTTACGTGAAAGTAATAAAACTTGAACTTTTATCAGTTTTGGATTTTTCACGATATTTAAAAATGAAAAATTTGTAATTTTAATATTTTTATTTTTTTTTTTTACCTCAGCCATTTCTTGGTGATTTTCAAACGTTAATGAAGAGTAAAGTTATGATTTCTTAAATTTTTAACTTTTGAAAAAAAGTCCAAAATACAATTAGTATCTGTAATTTAAAAATGCGAGCTGATGGAGAGAAACGGAGAATTGCATCAAACTTCCAATTCAACACAAAAAAAAAAATCAATTTTGTTCCCTTGTGTTATTAAAAAAATTAGAAAAATATGGTCTATGGGTTTTTTCTGTTTTTGTAAATATGTAATGTTTTCTAAAAACTAGGAAGAAAACTAAAAAAGTTTTACTATAACTTGAAAAAAAAAATTATTTAAAAAATTGTTATTTTCGCAATTTTTGCTCAAATTTCCAAAGCTTGAATTAGTTTAAAAGAAAATAAACTAGGAATATAATAAGAAATAAATCCAAACAGATACTATTGAATTAGATAAATTAACAAGATAAGTTAAAAAAAAAAATGATGAAAATTGTGTCGGTATCTTTTTGACGCTACAAGATGGCGCTAAATTCACAGATGACGTTGGTTTTTCATTGTTTCAAGAATGTTTTCAAAATGTGACTTAGTGTAGTTTACTTAACACCTTCCCTATATTATATGCCGTTATTATTAAAAAACATTCAAAATGGGTACGTGAAAGAAATTTTTTTATTATTAAATTAAATTTAAGATTTATAAAAGAAGTTTTTTTTTTGGTCACAGCCTTAGTTTCTAGTAAGATCACTTTTTTGTTGGAGTGTTCGAAAATTATTTTTAGGCATTTTTTTTTTTATTTCCTAGTTTTACAAATAAATTCTAATTTAATTTTATTATATATTAAATAAATAATATATAATAAATACCATAACAAATTAAATGAAAATCGGATAACTTTTGTAATACTTAGAGGCTATTTCACGAAAAAGGACTTATGACAGGACCTAGAGTCCTTGTGTCAATCTCAATAGAAAATACCTCATTAGTTAAGAGTACGGAATGTAAAATATCTACGGATTTTCACGACTTTATATGCAGTTATGTAGCCAATATTGAAAATTTCTTTCGTACCATATATGAACGGTAGGCGTGTCCTTTATCCGATTTTTTCAAAAGATTTTATTTTTCTAAATTAAAGTATTTTATTGTACTCTACCGAACTTCAAAACTTTGGGGTCCCTCCTTCTAATTTTGTTCCATCGCCATATGGGCTCAAATCACTGTGCGTCGTGTCTTGAAAACGTACACGTCGATATTTATCCTAAAAAGTAAAAATTTTGAGTAAATGCTCTCTTATTGATCGAGTGCGATATGTATATTAACATATATATGTATATATATATTAAATACGAGGGCAGATCAATAAGTCCGTGACTTTTTGAATGAAACACAGTTTTTTCACAAAAAAAAAATTATTTTTCGACATAATCTCCTTTTAGCTCAATACACTTAGTCCAACATTTCTCCAGTTTGTGTATCCCTTCCAAAAAATAGGATTTTTCGAGGTCCACAAAATAGGCATTTGTTTGACCAATAACTTCGTCGTTGGAGCTCAATCTCTTTCCACCGAGCCATTTCTTTAGGTTCGGAAATAAGAAATAGTCACTGGAGGCTAAATCCGGAGAATATGGCGGATGAGGTACCGATTCGTAACCCAATTCATGTCATTTTGCCACTGAGACTGCACCCGAGCTTTATCTTGATGAAAAAGAACTTTTTCTTGGCCATATGGGTCGTTATTTTTAAATCCTCGTTAAATCGGTCCAATAAGTTGGCATAATATACGACGTTATTGTTTTCCCTTTTGAAGGTAATCGATATGGATTATCCCGCCTGCATCCCAAAAAACTGTTGCCACCACCTTATTGGCCGACAAACTTGCCTTAGCCTTCTTCGGAGCCGGTTCACCCGGAGAAACCCATTCTTTAGACTGCTGCTTGGTCTCCGGAGTGTTGTAATGAATCCATGTTTCATCCACGGTTACAAAACGCCGCAACAACTCATTCGAATTGCGGTTAAACAACTCCAAACAATCCCTTGAAGTTGTCACACGATTACGTTTATGGTCAATTGAGAGCAAATGCGGCACCCATCTTGCAGACAGCTTTCTTAAACCCAGCTGATCATTTAAAATCGAAATCACACTGCCAAATGAAATACCTATGGCATCAACAATCTCACGCACTTTTACTCTTCGATCGGCCAACTCCATATCGTGAATTTTTTCGATATTTTCGGGTGTATTGACTTAAATTGGCCGTCCAGATCCCATGCATATATTGTTTTTATATTTATTTTTTTTTAACGCATAAAATTTCATTGATTTGCATTGCGGCGTAGAAAATCACCGAAATATTGTTTCGAACTCCGTAATTATTTGGAGGATTGTGTCGTAAAACCAGAAATTCCGTTCAAATTTCTAACGCGAGTGGGCGTGGCACAAAATAGATTTATTTATATCTAGAGATTTGTATTTATATTACGTACTGTTGTTATCGCACCATTGCGAGGGGTATATAGCAGTCTTATTTGTTTTACATATCTCAGGGGACGCCTGAATCTAGTTAGAACGAATTGGCGTGTTTGGTTTTTCGCATTGTGCTTAATTTATGAACACTTTTACTTAAGTATTTTCTAGGATAACAAAATTCTTCATTTTACATAAATGATAACAAAATGCAAAAACCAAAAAAAAATACTGTGCTAATTTTTTCCAGGTTTACCAATTTCTACTTTTGAATTAAAAAGTAAGTTGCAGCAATTATCTCTTATCTGGCCTTTGCTAGAATTTTTTTTCTCTCTTAATTTTTTTTTGTATTTAAATACCCAAAGGCAGAAATGGGTTAAAGAGAATTTATTTTTTTGTGAGGCAAATTGACAAGTGAGTGAAAGTGTTGGAAAAAGGTTTACAATTTCATGTCATTGCTTAATACTAACCAAACAATAAACAAGTCAATAAATGAATGAGTAAGTGAGCGAATGCAAGAATTAATGTGAATTCAGCTTAAAATCTAACACCATTGTGCGGATATCAAATAACGCTTAAAAGTATACTTTAGTCATTTTCTTTTTTTTTTGCGCCTTTACAAATTATGAGCACTGTTCGATATTTTTCCTGCTTCTTTTATGTCGTGTTTTGCAAAATTTAAACCATTACACAAGTACCAATTTAAACAAGATGGTGTGTGGACTTGTTTAATAGTAAATTTGTATAAGATTTCTCAAACAATGTCTTAGCTTTAGCACTGCTTGGTACGAGGGTAAACGAAAAAGGATTTATACAGCCATGTCACAGAGTACAATTCCGTTCGGAATGATTCCGTTCGGAACTGAAGAAAACATATTTGTTTATTGATAGAAAGTATATTTGGATAGTTTTTTGGCCTTAAGATACAGAAAACTCCCATTTCGTTCATGAAAACAAAAATGGTTTCATTCCGCAAAGTTTTTTTGTAATTTTATGAAGCACCAAAGTAAGGAATGAATTCCGTTTCCGAACGGAATTGTGCTCTGTGACATGGCTGATAGACTTTATGTTAAAATATAGTGAATTTTAAAACAAATATTAAATGGCTAAATCTCAGTTAACGATCATTGTATGATAGATTTTCTAAAATGATCTTTACAAGAAAATGAGGTCCTTACTCCCAGCTGCTTTAAGCCTGTGTAAAATTTACATGCTATAACAACTTCATTTCTAGTACCTCCCACTTATCTTGGAAGTCAACAATATATACAGATATACACAAAAATTAGTGCACATCTTAAGATCTACCTTCTGTCGATTTGGGCTTAAACCAGTAGTAGCTCGTTTCTGTATTTATCGCATCGTAAACTTTCTTATATGACGTGTGTGAACCAAAAAAATTCCATCGTTTCTCGATTTGTGAGAAAAATGGATTTATGTATTTAAACTCGAAAACAGACAACACTGAAGCTGTTCATACTGAAAAATTTGAAGTAATTTACAGCCAGGCCCCCGATGTCGATCCATAACTTAAGCGAGCCACAACAAGACACTCATTATCGTTCTCTTAAGCGGCCCACTAACTATCGACTGTCGATAGGTTTTACGTGTCTAACGTTATTCATTTATTTATTGTCAAATGACTGTATGGCTTGCCACATCATCAATTCAATAAATAAAACGCTAGTTTGGAATTAAAAATTGACAAAACATATAAATTAAGCGGAAAAATAGAACTCTGGCAACAACCAAATCATAATAGAAAACAAAGGAGTAAACAAAAAACAAACCAAGCAGTAAACAAAAAAATATAGAAAGGAATTTTAATAAAAATATTTTATATCCCTATTTAATTTTATAAATATATAATAAAATATATAATAATAAAAAAAAATAGAATATGGGAATTTTTTTCTTCTTCATAAATTATTTTTAGTTATATTAACCATTTTTTCGAAAGTGCTTCTATGAGTTGTATTTCAATTTATTAAGCTTTTTTGAGGGAATAAGACAATTTTAAAAAGCTTTGTAGTTGCGAATTGTAGTTTAAGAGGATAGAAAGAAAAAACAATATTTAAAAAAAAAAAAATTGCTTAATAAAGCAGCTTGCCATTTCAGTGTTTTTAATTATAAATAAAGATTGGGATTATTAGCACATCATTAATAAATGAATGAATTAAAAACAATTTTTTATTTTACATTAAGGGCATATGAAAAAGAATTTTAAACCAACCGTTCCATTACCAAAAAGTAGAAAAAATAGCACGATATTTTTACAGCGGTTAGATATGAATATTACGTGTCGATATTTTCCAAAAAGTGAAAAAATAAAAATTTTGAGTTAATACACTATTGTTAAACAAGTACAATATTTACTTTTTTTTTAATTGTGTTTTTCTCGCTAAATATTGTAATAGCAACACTTTTTCTCACGTCCTTCCCATAATTGTTGGAAAATTATTTAAATGACTGAGAATTTTCGCAAGTTAAAGATATAGAAAAACTTGCGTCAGAAAAATATGTTTTGCATAATTTTACACTGTTTTCGTTGTAAAATAACATACGAAAAAATTTACGATAAGAGAAATAAAGAATCGGTCGACAGCACTATAGCGAGATCCCGAAAAGTGTTCACCACCAACGAATATGAAATAATAAAATTCTCGAGTCTTTTTACGCAGAGAAAACGCATTTTATTTATATGGTAATTTTATTATTACCGTCATTCATATTATGGTAAAATTAGTACTCCAACAAGAAGCCACAACCATATTAAGTTTGCCGCCGGACATATTGTGGTTATTAACAACAACAGTTTGCTAACCACTTATAATTTCCTCTTTTCAAAGAACAACATGTTCTGGTTGGAAAACAATAATACTATTACACAGGGTCTCCACCTAAGATAATATCTGATATAATATCTGAGAGAACGTCGACAGAATGAGTGAATACATGTCTTCATGTTAATCTTAATATTAAACAAGGGGAACACGTATCTTATAAAATTTCATAATCGACTGATTCTCGTACAGAAAACTTGCATTATTTTTATTCTTTTTTTAGTTTTTTGATTTTTTTGTTTAAAATATGGTTTTTTCAAACACTTTTCACAATATTGGCACTATTTGCATTAATAAATTACTCATTTTAATAATGGTGGCTTATTATTGTTTTATATGTGTGTATGTGTATGTGAATTTTTGACAGCTCATCTTATAAGATAGTTGTTATAAGATTTCTCATAACAACTGCCTCATAACATTTATTATAATATTAATACTAACACTATTTGAGAGTCCACACGTAATATAATACTCTCTGCGATTGAATTTGACGTTTGCTGATAAAAAAATCTTATATCTTATCTCAGGTGGAGACCCTGTGTTATAAGTCGTAAACATATAAAAGTTAGTATCACCCATAACATCTTTGAATTTTTAATTTAATAGAAAATAAAAATTTTAATTTGATTTAATTATCATTTTCGTTGTTATGAAATAAATTTTAATTAAAATAATAATTAAATAACAAAAAATCTGAAGTGATTATTTTCGTTTAAAATAAAATTATTTAAACTTGTAGAATTGTTGTTGGGAATTGTCAAAGACTGAGCAATATTTGTTTGAAACAGCAAAGTTTTTTGATCATGTTTTTAATTAAAATGAAAACTAAAATTATTTTAAAAAAATCACAATTTTTAATTTTTATAATTTGTTGTAATCAATAGAATCATTTTTGTTATAGGTGGAAAATCAACAAACTGTTTTCTTGAATCTATGTATTTGGTAAAAATTTAATGATTAAAGAAAATTTTTATTTTTTTCTGTGCATGTATTTTCTCTACTAAAAATTTTTTTTAAGCGAACTGTTATACACAAGCTTGGGGTATTGGCTGCAACTTAAAACCCCCTAAGTGCAAGGCCATCAGTTCATCTCATGATATGATTTTAATATCAAATTGAAAGTAAATTGGGTGACAATTGTTTCTTTCTATCATGCTTTATAAGATAGACGTATGCTCGTCTAATTTATATAAAATAGTGTTGGGAAACACTTCCTGCTTAGAAATGGCAAAAAGGCCAGAGAGAAAATTTGATATGAAAAATGTTTGTACATTATGGTGGATATGGATGAAGGTGATGAAATCAACCAAAAACAAAAACAAATAGCAAGAGTGCTATACATATTTGGCTATGCCAACAGAAAGTTATATAAATACCGTTCTTTAGATATAAATAAATCTATTTCATGCCACGTCCACTTCTCCAATCCCGCCCACAATTTGTCGGATGTTGTGTATTAATAACCAAGATGCTTGTTCCTAATTTGGAAACTTTGGCTTTTGCCGTTCTCCAGATATACAGAAATCTAAAATATCTTTGTACGGAAGGTGCCACGACCACTTTTCCAAGCCCGCCCATATTTTTATAGAGGTTGTGTATTAATAAGCCAGTTATGTGAACCAAATTTGAAAAATTTTTTCTTACCATTCTTGAGGTAGAGAAAAAAGACAATTTTGTCTAACACCACTTTCCCAGTCCCGCCCACATTTTGTGAGATGCTATGTAATAATAACCGAGATGTTTGTACCTGATTTGGAAACTAAAGCCCTTTTTTGTTCTCCAGATATGCAGAAATTTATAATGTTTTTGTATAAGAAGTGCCACGCCCACTTATTCAATCCCGCCCATTTTTTTTTTTTTTGAGAGTTTTTGTATTGATAACGAAAATGCTTGTACCTATATTGGAAGCTTTGGCTCTGGCCGCACTTCAGATATACAGAAAAAAGTAATAAAGAAAACACAACAAGGGATTAACTGATAAAATTAAAGACAGTCGGGATTTTTGCTCATACCCGGCGGGAAAAAGAAGGAGTATGGATGCCTTCTAAAAGGCCTCTGTACACCTTCTTTTGGATGTACAAGGCCTGCTCGCTCCATGCCATACTTATATCTTTCTTACACGTGTTGTCATTGCTGGGTAGGCCTTCCGCTCTCGCTTCTTTGACAGCAGGAACATAAGAATGGCAGGTGGATATAAAAAATAATAATTCTTTTAATTTTGCTTTCGTAAAAAAAAAGACAAAATATGCTACTCCTTCTCTTCTCCCTTCTCATAGAAGCGAGTGTGGAATCTTTTATACCATAGAGCACAGAAAACAATTTTGCCCCAATTAAAGCACTAATCAAAAATAAAATCAGTTTTAATTAAAAATTTAATCAAGGGAATTAAAGGTTTAATCAAGTGAATTGAACGTTTAATTGTTACTAATAATTTGTTTAATGGTGCATATTAACAGTTTTTAATTTACTTGATTAAGCTCTTAATTAATTTGATTTAATTTCTAATTAAAGCTCATATTATTTTTGAATAATGCTTTAATTGGGGCCAAAATTAGTTTCTGTGAACCGAGGCCTTCTATGAGGCCTTCTTTATCATTTAGATCGATGGGCGACTCCATCATTTATGTACCCATTTGGCTGAATTGCAAAAGAAGACTTTAACGGAGTATATGTGCCATAAAATTATTAAACCTAGTCCCCATAATTTCGGGGTCTGCCAACATACACGCGGACAGAGGGGCTTCGTTAAGTCAAC
Source organism: Pollenia amentaria (assembly GCA_943735925.1). Lineage (NCBI taxonomy): Eukaryota > Metazoa > Arthropoda > Insecta > Diptera > Polleniidae > Pollenia > Pollenia amentaria. The sequence goes on from OX031007.1 coordinate 30,576,304, forward strand.
TTTGCTTCTCATAAGTACCCAGAATATGTGTATAATATACATAAACATTCAGGTATGTGATGGAAATCGCTTTGGAAAACGAAACGATTTAAAACCGATAATATCGTTTTTAGAATTTTTTAAAATTGTTTTTTTATACATATTCCCCTTATTTTCTGTCCATATTCTTTTAAATTATGTGTTACATGCGTTAATTGTACTGTATTTTGAACAAAAAATTTAAATTCTAGTTCAGAAATTGATTTTAAAATCGTTCGAAATTCATCACACCTTTTAAAAACGTTCGTTTTGAAATCGATCGATTTTCATCACATACCCGATTGTATATATTTACTTTTTAGGTTCTAAGATTTGACCTTCGGTCATGGGTATAACTAAATTGTGTAATTTTTGAGTTAGAATAGGTTGAAATACTCTCCATTTATAATTTTTTGTATTCTGCAAATTCTTTACAAATTTTTCACAAAATTCTTACCCTTACCTCGTGTTAGGACATTAGCACTACCACATACATACATCGTCTTATATTACATCAACTACATATTTTCTTTATTACAAATAGACGCTGTTTTCTAGTTAAACCCATTCACACGTACACATACACACATCCAAACACTTAAACGCATTCGAATTCTAATTTAAATTTTTGCTTCGAACTTTTTTTTTTTTTTTGTTAGAAAATGATGTTTGTTCTTTGCTTGTTTTATACAACTCATAAACACTTATACACAATTACACAAGAATTTTATTTAAACACACATACAAATAAACGCGCCCACACACACACTTATGTACTTATAAAACTTATCAGATAAGGTTTCCCATGTTCTTGTATATAAATATATGAGAAAATGTGTTTGTCTAAACAAAAAAGGGGTATGATTTTTTCTTGCAAATGTGTTTTATAAAGCATTAACATTTTATAACTGATTACGTGAAACGTTTTATCTTGTATTTGTGTTTGTGTGTATTATATGATTGTATGTATAGGACTATGCTCTTGGCCCCAGCAGGAAAACTCAGAAGACCATCTTAATTCAGGCCTTATTAAAGGCCTGCTTAAAATTTTTTGTGTTTCAATTGCCATTCTTATCTAACTGCTAAAGAATCTCTCATAGAAGGACTCGGCTCTTCCGTATAAAAGATAAGATTCCCTACTATGAGAAGGGGAAAGAGAAGGAGTAACATTTTTTGCTTTGTTTTTTTTTTGCCAAAGCAAAAGTAAAAGAACTATTTTTTTAATGCAGTTTCCATTCTTATGTACCTGTTAAAGAAGCGTATCCGAAAGGCCTACCCCGCAATTACAACGTGTGTAAAAAATATATGAGTATGACATGGAGCGAGCAGGCCTTGTACATCCAAAAGAAATAGTACAGAGGCCTTCTAGAAGGCATCCGTACTCCTTCTTTTTTCCGCTGGGTGGATATTCTTAAACTCTACAGTGTAAATACTTTTGTATGGAAACAAAATAACAACTAATTCGAAACTGTTCTTCTTCGATAATTACTGTGAAATTTTTATAATTTGAATGGAAAAGTTGCAAAGAAAATTTTATATTTATTTGTTGATTATCTTACATAAATGTGAGCCAACAAGTAAAAACGCTCGCTTTATGTTAGTGGGCCGTATCTTTGATATCAGAAAAACAATATAAGTTTCTATGAAAGGTTGGTCGAAATTCGGATTCTCAACTTTGTTTCTACAGGTTTAATTTTGTTGAATTTCAATTCTGTGCTACTTTGGAGAATGAAATGGCTAATGAGTTCACAGATAAAATGATCAGTATTTTTTTATCAATTAAAAAAATTGTTAAAAAAGTATTTCAATTTAATAATGTGATAATTGAATCAACTGTTTCTTTAGTTGAAAGAAAATCAAAAATTTAATTTTGATTTAATTATCAGTTTAGTTGTTTGAAATAAATTTTTGATTAAAATATTAATTAAATAACAAAAAATCTTAATTGACTGTTTTCGTTTAAAATCAAAAAATTTAAACTTGTAGAATTGTTGTTGGTAATTGTCAAAACCTGAGCTATATTTAATTAAGTCAATTAACACATTGTTTGAAACATTTTGAAATTTTTTTTAATTATTTTTTTAATGAAAATTAAAAATATCACTTATTAAAAAAAAAATATTAAAAATTTTCCATTCTTACAATTTTTAATAATGAATATAATCATTTTGGTAAAAGGTGCACAATCAACAAATTGTTTGCTCGATTCTATGAATTTGGAATATATTTGGTGATTAGATACAATTGTTAATTTTTTCTGCGTTGGCAAGACTGGCCTGTGAAATGGAGTATCCTGACTGCGTGGAGAGAGGTAGACCTCCATTTTTTTTCTTTTGAAAGATTCGGTAATGTGTTCTTAGCGGCACTAATCGGCCCTGCGAGAATAGAACGGATTGCAGCTTATCGCGGATGTTAATGCCGGTGCTTAGAAAAGCCGATTCTTATTCGCTGCTGGACAGGAGCAAGGTCTGCGTTGGGACCATGGAAGGTATTATCACAGACCACTGCAAAATAGACAGGATGGTGGTGGTTTGACTTATAGGACTTATGAAGGTTGTGCGAGGAGCCAGAGGAAGTGGAGACAGTTGAGCACATTCTGTGTCACTTCAAAGCAGCAAGCTGAGATAGCTGGGTAGAATGTTCAGAGTAGAATTGGGAGATGTCCCGGCTGTGGGCTCGAGAATATAGCGGGATTCGTAATGGGCATGACCTTGCTGTATAACAGTCGGCTTGGGCTGTGTATATGTGACCGAATTTATCTTTCACTATTTCTTATGTAAATAAAAAAATATTTACAAGAAATGTATTTAACATATCGCTAACCATTTCCAATTTTACAAAAAAAAAAAACAATCCTTATTTTGTCAAACGTAAATTTCCATCGCCAAAAGGATTAAAAAATCACCATTATTGACGGGAAATCGCAACGTTGGACAGCCCTCCCACTGAGAACTAAAAAGCGGAAAAAATTTAATATTTCCTGTTTTGTTTTTTATAGCTGTGAAGTAAAAATGTCGTTTATTGTAAAGGCCATAACAAAAAATTTCAATCTATAAACTTTTAATAGACTGAATTTTGTATGGAAATTTCAAGGGTTTTGCTCTTGTAAAACAGAATTTTTTTTATTGAGAACAGGTTTCTCGTTATTTTCCAATATGTAAAAGAATTGAAGGTGAGCATATTGAAAAATATTTTTTATCTGGCAAAGAGAAGCGATAGTACCGTAAATCGGAATATCTCGAAAGCTCGAGCTAATCTGGAAAAGAACAATAATCAAGTGAATTTAACATTTAAAGAAGTGCATCGAAAGTTCAATTGATACCATTAATTTGTTTACTGATGCGAATTTAATTAATTTTTTGATTATTATCACAAATTTTTTAATTGAAATCAATTTTTTTTCATTTCTGTGTGTGATCATTATTTTTATATTCACATTATTTCCAGACTTATGCCAAAAAAGTGCATTTTCGACAACAGAGGTAAGAGATGTCGATGATAAGATGAAATAGTTTGTCATTATCAGGGAATTTATCAGAAATATGCTCTAAAAACCGCGTTTTATGCGCATTAAATATGCCGTAAAAAGTATGCCCGGAATGTTGTTAAAAATATGCCCCAAAAAATCAAAAATTGCTCATTTGAAAACCAAATATTCAACAATTTGAAAACATTTGCATTAAATAAAATCCTAAAATTATAATTGGTAAAGCCCAGACACAATAGTATTTGCAAATAAATTTTCGAGATTTTATAAGTTACTAGCTTAGCCCGGTGCGCTTTGCTACCCCCATCGAAATAAAATCGTTCAACAGATATACAGAAATTTCAAATGACTTCGTATGGGAGGTGCCATGCCTACTTTTCCCATTAAAACTACCTTTTGAAATATGTTGTGGATTATTATCTAAGCTATTTGTACAAAATTGGAATACTTTCACTATTACAGTAGTCCAAATACGTAGAAATGTTTATTGCCATTATATGGGAGGTGCCACGACCGCTTGTCTAATCCAGCTGTCTTTTTGGCAGATGTCGTGTAGTGATTTGTTTCATATTGGAAGACTCTTACTGTAAACGTCCTTCAGATATAAGATTAATCATATTTTTATTGTGTTGGTGCCACGCCTACATGTAAATTAAAATATAGTAATACCCTTTGTTAGGCGCCGGATTATCAGGAAATTACAGTGAAACTTTCAGGAAAATCGGCTCAGTAGCTTAGGAGTCTGTAGAGAACAAACGAACATATACTTTTTCATTTACATGTTATATTTTTATTAGAAAAACCATATATGTATTGTTATTCGATTAATCGGCATAAGTTCTTCGATTTATCATTTAATCGATATCAGCAATTTTTAATCGAACAATTTTAGATGATAAATCGAATAAGAGTAAATCGACTGAACACTCTATTTTTACGCTTTGATTTAAATTGTCAAATGTGTTTGTCTTCTAAATAAAGAAAATTGTAGGAAGGGAGAATTAATCTTCCTTTCTAGGATAAAATTTATTGATTTATTGGGGGGGTAAAGTTATGGAGTAAACCCAAGCAAGTCGATAAACGTCTTTGCTGGGTAATACTGTTATTATTTTATTATATGCAAAGAGTCAGATCGAACTATTAAGTTTTAATCAGCATTCTTCACTTTACAATTATTGTTTAAAATAAAACTCCGACTTGTGTCTTGTTAGGTCAAGCGTTCATCAGGGAATGATTTTATTTTTAAAAAATGTTTTTAAAGTACAATGTCAACCTCAAAATAAAATAATCCGTTAATCGTTTTACATATAAATAAGAATTGAGTATTGTTAAAAAAATGAGTGCTAATAATATATACTGCATTAGTAAGAATGAAAAATTATTATAAAACAATCAGATCAACATATTTTGCGAGAGTGTAAAAATGAGAAACAATAAAATTGAGTCAAATAAAGCAGATAAAACAAAAGGAAATTAATAACTTGCACTCATGTAAATAAATGAACAAATAACACCAAATATGTTAACATATATGTAAATGACTGAATTCTTTAATTTTAATTGTATAAAATATTTTATGATAATAAAAATATGAAACAATTATTAATATAAAATAATGATCCGCTACAAAATGGAATATGTTTAAGTTAAAAACCTCGCACACATTTACATATTTTGGCTCATACATATATAAATATTGCTTCCTACGATTCCAGGCTGGAATAAAAGGCCGCAACAAAATTATTCCATTCAGCTCTGTTAAGGGCCAGCGATTTAATTTCGGACCATGATTTTTCCACCAAACGAATTTCTTCTTGTTCCAATCGCCTCTAGGTGTAAGATGGCCTCGCAAATGCCTCTCCTGTTGCCTTTGAGGGTTCCATTCAATTGCAGTTCTTGATAAATCGTCGTTTGTTCTTCTTAGAACATGACCAATACAGTTCCATTTTCGTCAAGTAATTTCTAGCCGGATTAAAGTTGCACCTGTTCGTCGCCACAGATCTTCATTGGAAATAAAATTTAACCAGAAAATTCTTAGTAGTTTTCGCAAAGAACGGTTAATGAAAACTTAGAGAGACTGTATTTTTTGCTCCTACATACAAAATAAAAACAACTTTTGACAATTTAGAATCAACAGCTGGTCGGAAGAGTATACGCTTATGAATACGTCTAGAAAACATTTCTGTGGCAATAAGGAAAAAATAAATTTTTTTAGTGTTTTAAGATAGTATTTTTAAGCTTTAAAGCTTCGTTCAGAATGACAGCAACATTATCAATTGGTGTTTAGAATTAAAAAGCAACAATTTTTTTTTGCAACCAACCACATTTTCAATTTAGAAAATGTTTGCAATTTTTGCCACAACAATATTTTGTATTTATTATTATTTTTAAAAACATTTTGTTAAAATTTTCATTCAAAACTAAGACCCCTTTCAGACTCGGCAAGTTAGTTGCGCAAGTTACTTGCCGAGTACAATAAATACTGTACTAAATTACTTTTCCCTTAAACCGACCTTACCGCTGACATCTACAAACCAAGAGTTGCGCAAGAGACTTGCACAAGTAACTTGCCGAGTCTTAAAGGAGTCTTTATAAACTTATTATAAACGATATTTGCAATTTAATAGAAATTGTTGCTGAAGTACTGTCAACTTTAAAAAAAAAAAAAACTTTAGTTAAAGTTTTGTTTGAAAAATAAAAGGCAAATATATGAAACATTTTGGAAAGAAAGAAGATAGAAGAAGACACGAATATCTTCCTCCTTTTGTGAACGAAGCTTAAAATTGAGTTTTGACAATTAATTATATTCTAATACAATCATCACTTCTCTGCGGCCATACACATTAAAAATTTTCAGTAGTTTTTTATAAATTAAAACAATGTTTAAAAAGTATTTCATTTTAATTAATGTAATAATTGAATCAAATATTTCAACTCAAATCAAATCAAAATACATTTACAATTCGAATTGCAAAAAAAATACTAGCCAATTGTAGGGGAATGTAACAGCCATACCTAAACAAGAGCGGAACGCGTTTTCTAGCTGTCAAAAATCCTCATGCGCATACAATTTGTATGTAGCATACCGAAACAACGCGACGGCAACGCAACGGTAGCGCTTTGCAATTGGAAAATCCGATTTTGACAGCGCGTTAAAATAAACAGGGCTGCTATATTTGTTATTTTGACAACCCTGTTTTTATTGTTTGATAATAAATAATGGCAAATTAGCTATTTCTAGGTCAAACTAGCGGTTTTAATTCAATTTCTTATGTCTTTTATGAGGGTTTTAGTCGGCACGAAAGTTAACACTACTGTTTAGGGCACAACGCTGACGCTCTTATTTATGTATGGCATATCAGCGTAAAAGCTACGCTGAAGAAAACGTTCCGCCTTCCGCTCTTGTTTAGGTACGGCTGTTAGAAACGATAAATTCACTGTTTATTGTTGTGGCTTTGTTGGAGCTTTCATATTGTTACAAGTAAGACCTGAGTGTTTAAAATTCTTATTCGCTTTACAGTTTTATTTGTATAGAATTTTTAGCTTTTCTAAAGTCTTTGACGTTTCCTGAATTTTGTATTCCCGAAAATAACTTTTGATTGAATATTTTTTTAGTTAAAAGAAAATTAAAAATATAATTTTGATTTAATTACCATTTTAGTTGTTTTGAAAAAAAGTTTTAATTAAAATGTTAATAATTAATTAATTCATTTATTAATGATGTGCTAATAATCCCAATTTTTGAATGAAAACACTGAAATTTAATAAAATAACAAAAAATCTTAATTGATTTTTTCGTTTAAAATAAAATAATTTAAACTTGTAGAAATGTTGTTGGGAATTATCAAAACCTGAGTTATATTTAATTAAATTAATTAACCCATTGTTTGAAACGGCAAAGTTTTTTTTAATAATATTTTTTATTTAAAATTGAGAATATCACTTATTGAAAAAAATATTCAAAATTCTAAATTTTTAAAATTTTTAGTAATCGCTACCAAATCAACAAATTTATTGCTTGTTTCTATGAATTTGGTAGAAATTTGGCGCTTAGAGACAATTTTAAATTTTTTCTGTGTAGTTTGTGTAAGTTTTTATTCCTTAATATTCCCAATGTCGCAGATCGGAAGTAAACATAAGTTTTTATTCCAAATGTAATTTCACAGTGACAAAAGTTAAGCAAAAAGTAATTTTCCTATAACATCCTAAAAAATCGTACAAAATAATTGAAACTTGGCCTATATGTACTTTTGAAATTGAAGATCTTAAATGTACCATAAACTCAAATTGAAGCACTTTTTTTATTGTTGCAAAATATTTATTAAGATTGTGTACATCATGAGTAGCCACAGTTTTTCGCTTCACGGGCTCCTTGAGGAAATTTTTTTTTTTTTTTTTGCACAGGCCCCAAGTTTAATATTACGTGAAAATAATTTTCAGTCAATGATTTTGTATTTATTAACATGACTTTTTTAAGATTTTACAACATAAAGGATCTATTTTTCTTTTTAATTTTAGCCAATTAAAATAAAAATGTCTTAAAATTTCAAAAAGAATATTTTTTAATGTTCCTTCGCGGATCCGACTTTGTGTAAAATTAATTAGTATTGTGGTTATTTTATTGAACTGTTAATGGCTTTTAATCCAAATTTCGATATTTCAATCAGGCTTAAGTTCATTGAATTTAATTTTCATTAAATTATTTTTATGAAGAAAGGAATTTTACAACATGAAATGAATTAAAATTTATTGATAATTTTTTGATTCTTGACTGAGCTGGGAATTGAACCCAGGTTTTCGTGGATAGGTTGCCCTGACTGGCTTCGATTGTAACCACACAATCTCTTAAGAAGGGTTTGCCGTTTAACACTCACCGCCTTTGACGACGGATGACGTCAATAGTCTGATGTTTGACTATCTTTAAAACAAATGGTATATTACTTTCGTAGATCGAAATTTGCTTTGAATGAATGATTACCTATTTCAAATCATTTACATGTTCTTTTTTAGTAGAATTTTTATAATTTTTTTTTTTTTTTTTTTTTTTTTGTAATACATAATTTATCGCTGCTTAAACCAAAACAAGTTGGGATGTTTTTTATGCGAAAATAATGCAAAAGTGAAATTCGTTTAGAATACATATCAATAAGTATATTTCTTGCTAAATACTGGTAACTTTCTCTACATAATAATTATATTAAATTTCGTAAATCTTCTTCACAAAATGCTTTAAAAAATTAAAAATAATTTAAACCATTTAGATCGTTCAACGCCACCCTGTATATTGATTTTATCAGAAAACTCGTTTTGTTGCTCAAGTCCTAAAATCCATTATTGTATTACAAAAGTTATCTGCAATACAACGTATTATGTGCTCTCTAATAAAAAAAAATGTTTTTTTATTCAAATAAATTTTACACCAAAAATGTGGTTTCATAAAATTTTTAGCTACTGGCAATAAAAACATAAGACTCTATGGATTTCTGTTGTCTATCATCCTAAATATTTCTTAACTTTTAAACATTTTCCAAAAGCACAAACGCTTAAATATTTCCTAACTCTATAAAAACAACCAGCCAATTTACAACTTTTAGCGATGTCTTCTTTTTTTTTTTTTTTTTTTTTTTTGTTTGTTTTTATTACAGCCTGTTTTCTTCTATATTTTCATTATTATGTTTTCTTTCTAAAGTATTTAATTTCTCATCAAATTAAAGACATGTCCATTTACGGCGTCGTTTACTCAAATTATGGAACACAAAGCAAATTTTCGTCATTTTATGGTTATTTTTGTTGTTAAAATTTCTAAAAGTCTCCTAAGGATACCTTCCTTGTAGACAACTACAACAAGAAATATAGAGAAATCTTAAAACAAAATTTTTTTAGAAGACCAGACCAGGGCAATGAATAAAATAAATAAAAATATAAAAATGTGTAACAAAAATTGTGGTATTTATATGGGTTGGTGGGTGGTTGGTTTATCTAATTGTCTGTCTGTTTGGGTGTATTTTTTTTTTGTTGCTTTTTTTCTTTTATCAGTTTAAAAAGAGTTTTTACATTTCCATGTAGAACTTCCTTATTTTTATGTTAGTAAATAATTTTTTTTTTTTTTTTGCAAAAACTTAAAACTTTTTTATATTAAACAACATTTTTTTATATTTTCTGCAAGCAACCATGCTTAAGTAGTAATTTATATTCCCTTTTTGACTTTAGTTTTAGTACTTTATAAACAACAACATAAAAAAAGCAAACTTACACTTACTCACACTTTTGTATTTTATTTTTTAGCAATACCTCTCTCCTCTCTCTTTCTGTATCTGGTTTTTTGCATCTTCAACACATTTTCTTGTCTACTGTCCATTATTTTCCACAAGGCATTATTACCACTATCATTTCACTTGTTATATTTCTATCCCAACAAACACGGAGGTTGGATTTAAAATTGAAAATGATTTGAAATCAAACCTTTTCTCAAACGACAAACGTTTGATAATGATTTACTAATCAATTGAAAATCATAGATAGCATTCTCAACAAAGCCGGAAAATTATTTTCAAATTGAGAAATGAATTTATTTTTAAATTGATTTCAAAGGTTATTCTCAAATGTTTTTCAATTGTGGATTTTGATATAATGTGGAACATAAATGAAAAATATTTTTACTTACTTTACTTTAGATGACTTTTACAATTAGGGAAGTTACGAATACCGAAACCGCTATATCGGCGATACTTCGAGTTTGCCGATATATCGCTATCGGCAATATTTTACTGGCGATTCGACAATATTTTTTATTTTTTGAACTAAAAACTAAATTTGCAATTTTTTTTTTTTTTTTTTTTTTGCATAACAGTTTAGAGCAATAACACATTCCAAGCAGAGCATAAAATCAAACAGAAAACTAAAATGGTTTCTTATAATTCTTAAACTGGAGGTTCACACCACGCGTTCTATGCGTACGTTACTTTTTTGACTTTTTTTAAGGCGCGTGCTAAAGTAGAAAGTAATCCAGGTTCATGCTTTCAATACGTTAATGCATTCCACGCGTTTACTGTATAACTTGTCAATACATTTTTACACTACTACTTTCTGAACTGCATAAAGGCATTGAGCGCTTGGTGTGGACCTGCAGCTTTATCCGTTTTGATTTGCACGTTCTCCCATTGATAAATCTTGCATGTATTTGTACGTTTTATTTTTCGTTGATTTTTGTTCAGAGTCTTACGTAGCATTAGCTCTGAATGAAAGATTTCAGGGCTTAGATAATAATCAAATGTATTGTTTTTGTACAATTCTTGAACTTGGATACAAAGTCAGAAAACTTCAAAGACAATAGATCGAAAAAAAACGTGTTATTGAGGTACTTAACATGACTCTATATTACGAAAGGGGGTTGAAAACAGTCACCCATAAACCTAGTAAAAGTTCTCATAAGAACTGACCTTCGGAGAGTTTGTTAAAAGCTTAAAATAAATTATGAACAAGGATGATCCTCTGTCGGCTCTACGCTGTGGTTCAGCTAAAGAAGAAGTCTAGTTATAGCTTAGATCACCTAATTTTTCTAGAGACGTAGAGCCGTTTGTTTACTGCCTCAATTAAATTTTATATCTAAAATTTTAAAACCTGGCGCAGAAATACTTAAGAGTTCAAATGAGTTCAGTCACATCTGAGCGACCAGTTTTCCCTGCAGATCTGCATCAAGCGGAGTTGCGAAATCGTCTATCGCCGCAAAAATCGAAAAATCCTTGTTTTTTTAAACAAAAATATTAGCGAAATTCACCCTTGATAGTAAACTCCCTTGTAGACCTTGTTAATATTATAATTTTAGTAAAAATACTAACATTTACAACACTGCAACAACAAAATGTATTAGACTAAAATATACTACGCTGTGGTTGAAAAATCCCACAAAAAGCAGTAGTAAACAAAGTGTGTGAATTTACCAGAATAAAACAGTTGAAGAAACTTTATCTGTCTCTTTCTCTCACTCAGCAAATTCATTAATTTACAATGCATACGAAAAAGACACTCATGCTTTGAAGTATAAAATCGTATTAAATATAACAAAGTTGTACACTTACTACAAAGGGGGAATACCGCTATTATTAGTATTAATTTTATATAAAAATAATCTCTTACACTGTTTATGTTTAAAAAAATAAATTTTTGTTAATTTTACCATGATTAACATTCGGCACCATAGTTTTAAATGAAATAGCGTTCTTTCCGTCCTCAAACTTGGCTCCTTTTTGTTTTTAAGATTGTCATGGCGTAGCAACGGAATCATACACAGAGGAAAAATTGTGCCCCAATTAATGCATTGATCAAAAATAAAATCAGTTTTAATTAAAAAATTAATGAAGTGAATTAAACTTTTAATCAAGTGAATTAAACGTTTAACTGTAACTATTAATTTGTTTACTGGTGCAAATTAATAGTATCAATTAAACTTTTAATTCACTCGATTAAACGTTTAATTCACTTGATTAAACGTTTTATTCACTTGATTACATTTTTAATTAAAACTGATTTTATTTTTGATTAATACTTTAATATTGGCAACATTTTTGGAGAATTTTTTCTGTGTAGAACTAACTTATATTTTCTTCACTTTCCGGTTTTATTTTTACGCTGATATTCCATAACTAAACAAGAGCGTCAGCGTTGTGTCACAAACAGTAGTGTTAACTTTCGTGTTTACCAAGTCCCGCATAATAGAAGTAATAAATTGAATTAAAACCGCTGGTTCGACCTTAAAATAGCTAATTTGCCATTATTTATTATCAAACGATAAAAACAGGGTTGTCAAAACAACAAATATAGCAAACCTGCTTATTTTAACGCGCTGTCAAAATCGGATTTTTCAACTTCAAAGCGCTTCCCGCTGCGTTGCCACGCCGATATTTCGGCAAGCTACATACAAATTGTATGGGCATGAGGACTTTTGACAGCTAGAAAACGCGTTCCGCTCTTGTTTAGATATTGCTGTAACTCATAAATAATTTTTATTTATTTCACAACAAATTTTTAAATTTTTAAATTTCTAATGTTCAAGGCGTCTGTACACGGCCAGTCAGCTATCGTCAAGCGCAATGGTAGTATTAGTGAACATGTATTTGGGTGTGTTAGACCGACGATGTTGGATGATAATCAAAAGATTTAGAAATGACGGCGAATATTACGTCCAGCACACGTACGCGAGTGAATTAGCCTGCAGGGCAAGCATTTTGACCGTGTACAGACCTCTTTAAATATATGTTTCGTTTCAGGGTTGCAAATTTATTTTTGATTTGAGAAATACACTCGATAACAATTTGATATAAAATTGATAAAATCTTGTATGTCAAATGTTTAGATACAAATCATAATCAATTTGAATTCAAATATTAAAATCAAACAAATGAAAAATGTTTGAAAATTGTGTTTGATGTCAAATGATAAAGTCATTTCATATCATAGGTTTGACTTATTGTTTGTTGGGATATCATCAGATGCACATACAAACACACACTTCTAGCTTGTTCTTGTATCTGTGTGTTGTGTTAAAGTTTGCAAGAGTTTGTTTGTTGTGTGTTTTTGGGTTTGTGTAACAGAAATCAGTAACACTTTTATTACCAGTGCCATACTAAATGAGAACAACTGTGATGATAATTTGCATAATGTTGTGTGGCATGTTGCAAGTAGTGAGTTTAGTGTGACTTCGTATCTCTTTTTTATGTCATTCGAGATCTAGACAAATTTTCAGAGGTTTTCATCTAAGCAAGCAAGATTTAAACAAAATTAAATCGTATTGTTTTTTCTTAAGAAAATGTTCGTCCATTTTAATTCTCTCTTTTAATGGCTATGGACTTTAGCTATGGCCATTCATTTCTCTAATTTTTCTTGGAATTCATCAGGTTTATAGAGTTTTTTGTCTTTATAAGAAAAAATTAAAACGACATTTACTGCCTGTTTGGTGATATCGAAAGAAAATTTTTTGTCGTACATTTACATTTAAAGCAAAATCTAATTCTAAAGTTTTGCTTTAAATACACATGAGCCAAACGTACAAAATTTTCGTTTGACATTGGTAGACAGGTAGTTAGCGAAGCCGGTATTTGTTATACCATAGAGAAGAAAATCCTTGCGCCCGGCCGAAGGCCGGCTAGATCCCAAATTTGTTTACATTCTTGCCTGTCACTGAAATCAATTCCGATCGAAAGTGATTTCATTTATTTGGAGAAGCAAAATACGAAATCACTTCCACTTTGGATCGGAATTGATTTCTGTGACAGGCTTAAAAAAAGCTGTTTTCCCATGCTTTTTTTCAATTGCATTAACTCTAGAATATTTCCATCAGTTTTATTTTATTTTTAGAAATTCAAACTCTTTCTCCTGGTCTCATTATGGGGTAAACCTTAAATAGAAGAAAAACCGATTAAAAAAAATACCAAAATTGGCACCATTCTTATTACAAAAAAGATTATCAGACTTGTGCGTAATTTGACAACAGTTGGTGTCAACATTTTAAAAACGCTTTGTTATCCATTGTCTACAATTCTTTTACATTTGATAATTCACCCTTATTATATTGACAACATATTATTACTATTTCAACAAATTATTGTGAACATTTTGACAATACCCAGTTCTCATTTAAAAAAAAGATAAACTTAAGCGAATACAACCAATAAATAATGCTGAAATAAAAACAATGCTCAAGAATAATTAAACCCAGGGACAAATATCCCAACAAAAAATTGTTTCATTTTGCAAAGTACCTTTTAAAAAATGGTAGATTTTAAAAAGTAAGCACACATATATGCAGTCCGCAATAAGACATGCAGAGATGCAGGTATGTAAGTGAACGAATTCTTAATAAATTTAAAAAAAAATATAAAATTTAAAGAGCCACGACATTCACTTACTACGAAACTGGTTCGTAAGGGAGCATATAAACGAGTAACGGTAACAAAAAATACAGTGTGCAAAGCTGATCAATATATTCACCAATTTTTATATGCGCTGAATGAAGCGCTTTCTGTGTAAAAAATGTATTACTTCAAAGTGGTTACTCGCCATATAAAATTCATGTCTTTTGTTAGCGATATGGTAAGCGAAACTTTTACGTTTCTCCCTTACAAACCTGATTTGTTGGAAGCTCCATTTTTTAATAGGAAAGTTTCGAATCTTACAACGTTTTTTACTGGATTTGCAACAAGTTTTTCTGAATTTTTAAACAGGGCTTTCTTGATTTGACAAATAATATTTTCTTATAATTTTGTTATCGATTTGCTAACAGTTCGTTCTTGATTTGACAACGTATGATATTTTAAACATTTTCCATCTCCAAATAGATATTGGGAATTATTTCTTTTCATAAGCTACTTTATTATATTCAACATTTTTTATTTTTCGAATTTATTCTATGAGTCAAACTCGAAAAATAAAAAATGTTGAATTTTCCATCTCCTTTAAAAAACGTTTTGTTATGACTTTCAAAAAGAATATGTTTGCAAACCTGAAACAATTTTTGTTTGTTTTTTTTTTATTTTGACAGTATTAGTGCACAAAATAAGGGGGGCTACTCTCTATTGCGATGCGAATACAATTTCGATGCGAAAGCTAAATGCCAACTTGGTACTCTCTATCACTTTCGCAAAATTGTTTGAAAAATAAGCTATAAAAAATAAAAATAAAAGATAGCGCAGATTTTCAGTAATGAAATGGCAAAATATGTAAAAAAAATTAAATTGGAAAGCTTAAATAAAAGAAATAATGATGATTTGCAAAAAGACAAAAATAAAAAGATGCGAAAGACAAATGCGCAAACGCATTAAAGAGTACCAATCACTAGATTTGCTACCATTTTCTTTCGCATCGCAATAGAGAGTAGCCCCCAAGAACTTTTTTACGGAGTCCCATGAAGTACTCAGTCGCATTACTCGTTAGTGTGAAATCGAAAATTTCCTTTTACAGTCTGTTCATAAAAGTAGCACTGTGTACTAACAAATAGTATTATGGTTATTTTGCTGAACTTTTAGTGGTTTTAAATCCAATTTTTTAATATCTTAATCAAGCTTAAGTTCATTATATTGAATTTTTCATTAAATTATTTTTAGGAAGAAAGGAATATTAAAACATGAAATGAATTAAAATTTATTGATCATTTTTCATTCTTGACTGAGCTGGGAATTGAACCCAGCCTGATAAACTAACGGTTTATTGTTGTTGTTTGTTGAAGCTTTGATATTGTTACAAGTAAGTTCTGAGTGTTTAAAATTCGCTTTGCAGTCTTATTTGTATAATATTTTTAGCTTTTCTAAAGTTTCCTAACGAGCTAGCCTAAGCAAATAGTGAAATACGCATAGAAACAAGCTTTCCCTCAACAATAAATTTCAGTGCTTTTTATCAAAAAAAAAAAAAAAATTGGGAATTTAGCACGGAATTTAACATTTAATAGAGAAATCTTATTAATGACTAATTTTTAAGTTGGCCACGTTTTAGAAGAACCGGTGCGATTTGCGTCAACCAGTTTACATGATTGGAGGCGAATTCGCACTTTGCTTAAGTTCAAGATTTAAAAAATTGGACAAATATATGGATTGGAGTCCAAAACAAACAAAAAAAAAAAACAGATCAAAAAGTTATTGATGGCCAACACTTTTACTAAAAGCTGTTAAAAAATTTATTTTTTTTTGTTAAACCAAAAATATGGCAACACAAAACATATTCTGGATAACAGACAGTCTTCTGTTTCTAAACTTCCACTTCTTAAATCTTCAGCAGCAGCAACAAGAAACTCTATTGCCGATAATACCATGAATGGATATGACATCAGCTCATTATTTTTAACATTTCTTGTATCTTCTCTTCTATTCTTTTTTCTATTTTATTTTATTTCATTAATTTAATATTTAGCCATTTGTTTTTCCTTTTATTTTATATATTTCTGTGGCTTATTTTAGTGTTTTGTTGTTAAAAATACATACACGCACGGACAATACCAAACTCTTATTTGTATTCACTGTCATTTTTATTTGCCTAAGTGTGCGTGTGTGTGTGATTGAACATTTTGTGCAGTTTTATTTCCACATCCGTTTATCATTAAAGACGACAATAACAAAAGCAAACCATTTTATCTTGTTCTTTTTTTTTTAAATGTATTTCCTTTACTATCGTATGCCTCCTCCTGTATGATGTTCAAGCTGTTAACAGGGTCGTTTATAAGTGCAGTTAGGACACATTAAGCAACCATCATAAAAACCCCAATCCCTTCCATAAAATTATAAAATTCGTAACAAAGGAAATTCAAATGTACCATTTTATTCTTAAAGGCTCAATACAAGAAAATGTACAAAAATATTTTTATATGCATGGCCCAGAAGAGAATATTAGCATAGTAGGGGATTTAAACTTTGTAATAATTTTGAAATCTTCTAAAGGACTCAAGTGATTGACACAATAAATATAATATTGAATCTTTGAATGGATTGAATTTGATTTGCTCCATAAATGCAACCTTGGAATTTTTTTCATTTAGTAATTTGCATAAAATTTATATAAAGAAAGAGCTTTGAGGAAAATCTTTTGTTGATATTTAAGAGAAGGAAGGAGAAAGACAAGTCTATGAAAATATTGATAAATTCGAAAGTAATACTATATTATAATATGTATATAATATAAAAACTTCTTCTCTATTCTTTGCCAGTACAAGAGTTTCAGGAGTTAAATGACCGTAGTTTTTTTGGGATCAACGTAGTGGTTTTAATGCAAGGCCTATAAGGCTTAACTTGAACATTTATGTTAATAGAGGTGTACTTCGATGTCATCAATACTCTTTACCCCACATTTTAATTTCTTCTAAATACCTTAATTGTTTGCCTTCTTTCAGTGATACATTTCCGGAGATTAATTTTAAATTTTTAGACTGTTTGCCTAAGTAAAATGTTGTAATGAGCTTGACGGAAAATGTTTAATACTTAACTGTAAAAAATCTTTAAGATATGACTAAAGACTGACCAAGGGAGTTAGTTGACCACTCGAATTCATTATTCCCTGAAAAGGCCCTGAGAAGGCGAAACCCTGATGGCTTTTGTTTAGGCCCAGATCCGACGGAGGTACACCCAGAGAAAAAACATTTTCCATTATGGTCACCTCTAACAAAACTATTTTAAACGAAGGTTTTTAAACATTTTGTGGTTATCTTAAGCATATTATTATTCCCGGCAACCATATTGTAGTTCAATTAGCTCTTCAGGATATTATTCGAAGCTTTTAGGTAATCGCTTTTGTACTAAAACTACTTCTTTTAATTCACACATGCTATCTTTTGCACAACGTATCGATGAAACATATTCAAAAAAACTAAATGTATATAAGCAACCGAAACTTTGTTGCCATAACCTTAAACATTTTCAAAGCAACAAAAAACTTTATTGTTTACACTAGTTCATTAAGATGTGAAATAAATTTACACGGATAATTTTCTCGCAGATTAACTCTAGGATGGATATTATCCACTGGTTGACAAACAGTGCGTTTATAAACCACGCCTGAAAGTGAAAGCAGCCAGCACACCCACGTAATAATTTTAGTGTATAATCCGGCAAGATAACACACTCGCCCCTTGTTTAGTCGGTGGTATCTAAACACCGCTGATTTTGGAAATATGCGAGCAGCAACTGTTGAGTAGCAACATTAGCTACTGATAGTCCTCCCTCAGGTCGAACTCTCCTACAAGTGTTAAAAAATCAGTCCAATAGTAAGATTTCCAGGATATCCCTTCCCGCGACCTTGGGCTAAAATCAAAACCACCACGTGATCCCAGAAAGTATCCCTTTGTTAAATCGGTTGCACTTCTGTCTGGCAGGACGGATGGCAGTTTAGATAGTTAGAAAAAAACTTCCGCAAAGATTATCTTCCTGCAAGACAAGAAACATTTCCCGCAAGGGAGGCCTCAACCAATAGTCAGAACGGTGTCGTGCCACCGGGGCCTACTGAGGCCCTTCATACCAGATATGATTTTTGGTCAGCCGCGATCAAAAGAAACCGTGAAGATCTCCAGTCATCAAACAATTTTTGATTTGTGTCGAATCCCAGGTATTGGCCGCACTTAATTGCGCTCCAAAGGATGTAACACCAAAAGGTAAAATATTCTTAATACAGGGTGTCCGCCGGGAAGCTATACTACTTTGTTTTGCCGCCATTTTGGTAAATATTAATCTTGACAGTTAATATTTGGCAGTCGTGAAGTATGCACGTGGCAAAGTTATTATGGAAAAATATTCGATAAACCAACGTGTTTTAATGACGTGACGATAAGAAAGTTACGTGAAATTTTGGAAGAAACAACGTGCCAACAAAACGCACTATTTATCGTGAAGTGAATGATTTCGAAGAAAGAGGATCTTTAGGTGATTGGCCCAAGCATGGACAACAACGTACTTCAAGATCGGCTGAAAACATTACTGCTGCTCAAGAAAGTGTTCAAAACAATCCATCAACCTCAATTCGAGGCCGTACTCAGCAGCTTGGTCTTCAAAGAACAACTTTGGCCACAATTTTTCACAAGGATTTGCATATGTTTCCATTTAAGATTCAGTTGACACAAGACCTTCTTTCACAAGACCATTTACGCCATTTACAAACAAAGTAGTATACCTATTCCTACACCCCTGTAAAGGGCTATTTCGTACAATGACTACGTGGTAATAAATGATATTTGTTTTGTATCTAAATAAATTTTATGAAAAACACAAACAATTTGCAAAGTATCCACCGTATAGAAATCACGCGTAAATCTAAAAGAGGACAAAAAACTCGCGAGAATTTTGGCTTTCTAGCTATTGATTATTTTTACGGAAGACAACATCATATCACTTTAGTGACGCAATACCTTAACGAGAACACCTCTAAAACTTAACCTGGAAAATAAAATGAAACAACACAACATATCGAGAGTTTATTGGGACCCCAGTTCCAGAGAACGGAAAATATCTTTCTTAAATTCAACCTTTACTGTTTTAGTTTAATACCAGCCGAGAAATTTTCATTTACTTGAAATAGAAAGTGTTAATCGTATATAAAACTCTACCATCTGCCGTCTCTCTCTTTCACTCTTCTCCATACTTCTTATTAAAGTCACGTTTTGTAGGCGGTAAACTCAAGATGAACTAGAGCACTCTCGTTATTACTAAAGTTTAATCCACAATAACAGCGTTGGCTTTTTGCTGTGAAAACGTAAAGTAATCTTCCCTCATAGCTATTGTTTCTTTAACTGAAACGTTCTACCAACGAATCCCAAAAAACCTATGGCTTTAAAAAAAAATATTTCAAAAAAAAAAAATTATAAGTCCTTTTTAAAATTTTAGTGCATCTTTTTCCTTATTATACCCTTAAACAAGTTTATTTTGCGTATAAATCGTATGGCCACAAAGGATCACATTATAATAGTGGGTCTGTTGGTGGATGTTTGGCTGAATGTCTAACTGGCTGGATGCTGCTTAGCCCTCAACACATTTCTACCAAAAAAAAAAAAAAAAAAAAAAAAAAAAAAAACCAAATTACAGTGCTATATTCGGCTTTACCGAATCTTTGATACCCTCCACCGACACTTGGAATATTTCAGGAGTGGGCTCTATTATATGATATCTACACATAAATATGTTATTAATTACTCTTTATAAAAACGGTACGTTTGCGGTTTAGACCTATAGTAAATTGTTAACCGACAATCGGAACGTTTTATGCTTTTCTTTTTAGAAATTTGAACTAGATTGAGTAAAATATTATGATTCATAACAGTTTTGGCCGAACTAAAATGATTTTCAGGAGGGGAATTTATATTGGACCCATGGTAAATTATGGATCAATCATCCCAAAATTCTGTAGAGAGTTTTCTGGTATTAAACAACATAAATAAGAATAAATTTCAATACAGCAGTGAAATTAGTTTCAGCGTTTACAGTGAATTTTATAACGCTGCCTAATATGGGATCCAAGGTAAATTATGGACTCCGTATAACAAAATTGCATGAATTTTTTATGGCCATATGAATCTAACTTGGAACAAATTTTATTATTTATATTTTATTATTTGTATTATTTATATATGTCTGCTACAGTTTTAGGCGTATTTAATTAATTTCCCAGATTGGTCTTTATATGGGGCCTATGGTAAATTATTGAACGATCATCACAATAGCATTATTTATTACGGTTTTAGGCGTGATTGGATTTTGTGCGGGTAGTGGCTGATTCTCTCAAGTTCTATTACTTTATATAAAGGGGATCTATCATATTGACATGGTTCATTTGTGACAATATCTGCGACAAACATTATTTTAGCCGAAATTGGATGTATCCATTAAGGTTATTTCAGTGACATGTTTAAAAGTGTCAAAAAGGTACCAATTAACCCCTCGTAGGACATCGCCATGTTAAAGTGTCTTGTCACGTGACAAGTTTAGTGTGAGTTTCCTTTCCCCTAGGAAAGTTTTATTATGATAGCATTATTTATTACGGTTTTAGACGTGTTTTCCGAGAGTAGTCTTTATATGTGGCCTATAGTAATTTATGGACCGATCATCATTAAATTTAACAGTGTGATTCATAGTCTTTAAAAACTGTTGCATACCAAAATTTATTATGATGGCATTATTTATTACCAATGTAAACGTACTCAACTGTTTTCCGGGAGCAGGTTTTATATGGGGCCCAGGGTAAATTATGGACTGTTTTGATTTATAGCGCTGATCCTACTTAACCGATTTTGCTGGAATTCAATACCAAACTGCTTACGGTAACTACAAGCAAGTTTGTTTTTTTTTTTTTTCTTTTAAGTCTTTCGAAGTGGTTTCAACAGACGGCCTCACGGACAGACAGATGGACATAGCTAAATAGAATTAGAATTACTCGAGGTGCCAGAATATATTTACTTTATGGGCTCTTGGAGGTATAATAAAAAAGTTTCACACGAAATGACAAACTAAGTATACCCTCATTCAGCACTAGTGATGGTGGAGGGTATAAAAAAATAAACAGAAATTTGCGGTTTATAATTTTTTATGGAGGTGGATAAATATGAAAACACAAGATATAAAATATAAATAGAGAAAAGTAAGAGGAGAGAGAAAAAACGACAAAAATTATAATAAATGGACTCGAGGTTGTTTCCCCTTGTTTATGGTTTTTGGTTGCTGTGGCTGTTGTGTTATTTTTTGACTTGGTAAACACCTCTGGAAATATCATTTTTAGTCAAACAGCTTCACAATACACTCAATCATAAACACGCAAATGAATATACTTACTCCCTCCACTTATGGATGTACTTATGTTAAGAGGCATGAGGGTAATCTGAAATGTAGTTTTTCGTTTTTTTTTTTAAATTTAGGAAAATTTTGTTTGTAAAGCATATTATGTGTTCAATTAAAACTGAAAATAGTAAATGAAATAAAACACGGAGTGTATAGAAAAAGGTTTTTGCGAATTAGTTAATATATTTGCATAAGCTTAAGTGAATTATTGGTGGTATAAATAAGTTATTGCTTTTTTTACTTTTTGGGACGTGGCCAAAACCTGAATTTTTGTAACTAAGGTATATGTAACCGCAGTCCTACCATTATATGGCAACAATGCACTTTGTAACGGCCTTCTACGGCAAATTTTTCTGTGAAATTCTATGGAAAATGTAGTATCGACGTAATTCTGTTTGACCAGTAAGGCTTAAAAAAACAAGGCAAAAATCTAGGCCAAGATTTTAACAAAAAAGTTCTACTTCTTATAGAGTTACAAGTCTTCTTATTAGATTACAATTCATTGTTGATATTCTGCTGCTAAAAATTAATTTAAAAAAACCTTTCACACCTGACCTCCTACCATATTAAATGCAATTTTTTCATATTTGTATATGAATGTATAAGTTTGTGTGTGTGCGTGTAAGTCTGTTTATAGTTGTATGGCTTGTTTGTTTCCTGTTCAAACACTACTGTCGTAAATTATTCAAATGTAAATATCAACAACTGTTGTAGCTTCAATTCGATTCTATTTTTATAGTCAAGAGAGTCTGCATACAAAACAAAATAGTATTCATCATACACATGTAAAAAAATCACATATACATACATAAGTATATCCGCACACACACACACACACACACACACACACACTTCTTAACTTACACTTATGTTTTTCTATAATTGTATACGCAATAACAAAAACAGTAACTGAAACTAGAACCACAAGCCACTAGTTAGCTCTAGCTGTATCCAGGCAATCGACCATGTTATGTATGTATACACTCACAATATTATTACAGTCAAGTCCAGCTAGCATAGGATGTTTGTTGGGTGATTATGTTCAATATACATACATCTCCTAAAAGAATCTTCTGATGATTATCTGACGAGTAACAAAATTAAAAGCATTACAATTTTTTTTTTATTAATTTTTTATACATTTTTGACATGCTCGTCTTTCAATCTTAGAAGGAACGTTTTGCGACTCTCTGAGCTACATATATAAATAAGAACGTTTTTGAAATATGAAAATTCTATTGCCAATACAATTTCAACAAAACAAACCAATCTAAAGATCTTTAAAATAAGATTTTTCGACAGGATGGTGTTCATTTCGCGACATTAAAGTTTGTTCCATACCAATTGTATAAAAATTATAAGTTTTGACATGAAAAAGACGCTTGATGCCCTTATTTAGGTACCTCACCCTACAAGAACAGTGGCAGTCATTTGATCTGTCATAAGACTATCATTTTATTAAGGCAAATATGAAAAAACTGAGGGAAACTTTTGTGTACGTGTGATTTTGCATCCTTTTTTTAACCTATAAGTTTTGCCGTTAATAAACATATATCGGAGCTGTTTACTCTTACACTATTTACAAGTCAGTACTGATCGGGCACATCAGACTAGTCAGTTCTGATGTATATACCGGACACAGCCGATTAGTAAGTACTGATGTATATACCGGACACAGTTGACTGTGTCCGGTATATTATTCTTCATTGTTGACGTACCTTTTAGTTTAAATTCGTTTCGTTTTACAAAATAAAAATATATATAATTATATATTTTTATAATATATAATTATATATTTTTATAAGTTACTTTTTATTATACTAAACATTTTTATTTTTCGAATGTATTCTATGAGGTAAATTTAAATTTTATAAAGCTTTTTTGCAATAGTTCTATTCCTTCAATATTTCACTTAGATTTTGCTTAAGCCAACCTTTGGTTAACATTGATGCTATAGATGTGTACATATACTTAGGAATGATTGTATACACTACCAGAATATCTTGTATTTTCCTAAGAATCATTCCTTAGTATATGTACACTAGGGTTGCACCGAAATTTCAAATTTCGATTTTCCCAAATGCCCAGGCAGAATATTGTGCCGATTGGTCTAAAATATAATTGGTAAAAATTTCAGCAATATCGGACATCTTTAAGTGCTGCCCCAAAAAGGTCAAAGGTCAAATTTAAGTAAATTCTATGTTTCCATTAGAAATTTTCTTGGTTGTTCTTGGATTGGCACAAAAATTATTCATTAATTTTATGAAGGGTGGTAAGCAGTGTTTAAAAAACTGCAATAACTTTCATTTCTTTTGATTTGACTTCTGCTTGTGCTTCTGAAATCAACAACAGTTTCAGTCAAAGCAAAACCACAAAACGAAAAACAAACAGTTGAACGAAACTTTTGCCAGCAGTTGTTTTAAAAATTGTGATTTTGATTTTCCTTTCTTTTGAACAGTTTCGCAAGTAAAAGTAAAATCAATCTCTTTGCTTTTGTAAGTCGCAAACAGTCGCAGAAGCAAAAAGTTCTTTGTATTTGCAAATTATAAGTCCCAATCAGGGTTGTCAGATTGATTTTGAAATTTTTCGCCAAATTAAATGTCAAAAATCGCCAAAATCGACATAGCATTTATTTTTTAGTTTTTGACAAAAATATTTGTATTTTTAGAATAATTAAAAATATTTTTTTATAAATTCCAAAAAAAAAATTTGTTCCGTATCGCTAAAATCCGCATAATTGCATTTTTCATTGAATGTAATTAAATAGGGCTGAACTTTACAATATATAAATTTATATAAGCCGTTGTAAAACGTTTACTTTTTATATGTAATACTGAATTTTTCGATTTTGTTATTAAAAACATGTTTTTTTGTGTTTAAAATAGACATTTTTAATTTGCCGATTTTTTACCAACACCATCTGGCACCCCTGTGTGTGAGTAAGTATAAATGTAAAAAAAACAGAAGAGAAAAGAGAATATTTTTCTGTTAAAAATGGACAAAACTAAAAGACTGCCCGCTTTTAGGACTGCGACTTCTGACAACTTTCAAAAGCAAAGACACTGCTTGTGATTTTAATTTTTTAACTTATCAAAAGCAGAAGAAAACTTATCACACGACTGCCGATTGCTTTCAAAAGTTTTAACAAAATCAATGTTTGATTTTAAAAAGCAGAGAAAAGTAAAAGCATTGAAAAGTTAAAATTTTGCGACTTTTCGACTTTTGACTTAAGTTTTTTAAACACTGGTGGTAAGAATATTTTGTGAATATTTTTTTTGGAAAAATTAACCCTTCTGAGCTTAGAAGAGGCAAAATTACACGATTTAAACGCATTCAAAACTTTATATTCAGCAAGCTTTTCTTTTTTTGAATACAAGTTCTTTAAACAAATTTAAGAATATTAGTCCTTTTTATATTTGGTTAAAATATAATGCAAGTTTTTATTTTTAATAATGAGTTAATCACATAATAAGGTTGATGATTTTTTCACAAAACGCTTATTAACATATTTCAGATTATTTAAAACAAACTGTCTAAAATATTTAGTTTGTAACATGTAAAACAGAGGTCTGTTTGATCCACAAGACATGGCAGGGTTAATTTTTTCAAAAGTTTTTCTGAATATTCCTATCTTTATAAATACTTAATGAAAATATGGAATTTACTAAAATTTGACCTTTGACCTCTTTGGGGCAGCACTTAAAGTTCTCCTATTTCACTCAAACTTTTTATATTTATTATCTAGACCGCCTGGGCTTCTTTAAAATTCAGCAACAAAATTTCGTTCATACACTTCAGTGCCACCCTAATGTACACATCTATAGCAGCAATGTTAACCAAACGTTGGCTTAACCAAAATCTAAGAGAAATATTGAAGGAATAGGACTATTGCAAAAAAGCTTTATAAAACAGGGACCGTAAAAATTATTCCTATTTCCATTAAAATCGGATGGTAACAGTTATTTTTTGATTTTTATTTTTTTGAACAAAAATAAGTAATTTTTTGATTTTTATTTTTTCGAGTAAAAAAAATAAAAGTTATTCTCTAGAAAGGTACACGTTATAATATTTAAGTTCATATTCAATATTTATTTCATTATGCATAAGAAATCCCCATGATAATTACATATTAAAATAATTTAATTGTCATTAATATGAGAATATTATTACAATTTTATAAGATTTTGAAATTTGGAAAACCTGTGTACCTTAAGGACAAATTTAGTTTCGGACACTCTACTAGCACTAGTTTATTGATCATACCTAGACATTCTACTCAAATTATGAGTAGGTCATTTACTGTCAGAGTCTCAAGGATGTGGAATTCTTTCATACCATGTAGAGAGCGCGCGTTCTCAAATTCTATTCCAAAGATCAAGAAAATGTTATTGAAAAATCTGTAGAGAAGTAGAAATTGACTGTATAAATTTGCCACGAGTGGGTTGTCCTTATATCGTTTTTAACATTTGTGCAATAGGGGGGTTGTGAAAAATAGTGATGCATTAGTAAAAAAGGAAAATGTAATATTTGCCAAGAGAATTAGCTGGATTAATTTGGCTGTCAGGGCTTACAATCCATACCAAATAAATAAATAAAATAAATAAATAAATAAAAATAAGTATTCTCTCTCTTTCTCATTAGAAAAGCAAGCGAACAGGTGTCTGGTATTTTTTAGAAATTCAAATAAAACCCGTATCAAGGCGAATTCATTGCAGGTGATCCTAAAAGCCAACTTTTTTCTTTAGCTTTATAATTGTTGGATGTCAAAATTTTGTTTATTATCTTTGTTGCTGTTTTGATTTGTTTCGGTTTTTGACATTGTACAATGATTTTACAAAAACAAATTGCTTGTGGTTTTTGTACGAGTTGTACTTGTTGTACTACCGAGATTACCTGGAATGAATTCGCGTTGACCCGTATTATATAAAATATTTGGGGTATTCACAAGGTGTGCTATCATGGTTTATTGTCATAATGTTCTAACATTTTACAATGGTTTAAAAATATTGTTGTTGGTTTGTAAACAAAAAGTGTCTTAAATAAATAGAACGTTGCTTGCTATGTTTAATGTGCTGTCGTAATTAATAGCACATTAAATTATGAGGGGTTGCTCACAACAGTCGTATTTTTTCATGTTATTATTTTAAGACATATGACTTTATGACACCTTGTGAATCCCCCAATTGAATTACATAAAATAGCTGAAAATTAATTTGCTTTTATGGAATTTGTCGTTCGAATTTTTGACAGTAAAAATTAAATGAACTTTTCCTTACAAATAAATGAAAAATAAGTAGACGGGGTTTTTAACTGAATTTTCATTTATTTTATATTATAATTTCAGTTAATTTTACGTACAGAATATTGTGAGTGTATGTCTCTATGTACAATATTCTTATCTACTAAGTCGGTTGTTGTCGTCATCGTCATTATTATTTTCATTATAGCAAAATGGCACAAAAACAACTACAACAAAAACTATTAGTTGTTCTTATGAATAGTGAGTGTCCTGTGTTTCCTTATTTTTCCATTAATATTTGCTGCAATATCATCAGCAATAGAGAAACAAATGAGAAAATAAAATTCAATAGAGTTTTTCTTTTTTGTTTTCTTGTTAGTTTTTACATTTCTGAAGACAAGTGCTTAGAATATAAATTTATCTTTCCATTTGTAACACTTATTTACGAGCACTTTGGCAATTTATATTAACTCAACGTATGAAATACTAATTAAATAGTATTTCGCAAAGCTCTTTGATTATCTGAAACAAACAGGTCCACTTAAGCAGATTTTTCCCACTTTTTTTTTTAGCTGGAGTTCGATTGTTAGAGATCAATTTCAGTTAGCACAATTTAAAGACTTCAATAACAAACAAAAAATAATGCGTTATTCGGCTGTGCCAAACTTTGATAGCCGCCATGAGGAATTATATTTTTTCGGGAGTAGATTTTATCTTCATATGCAAATTTGGGATCAATCATCGCTAAATTAGATGTAATTATAAAAAAAGCGCGAAAAAGTATTTAAAAAATTGTCAACCAATGGTATTAAAATAATAACAAGGTGTCGTCAATACGAGTATTTCGACAAGTTCTGTTGTAAAATTCTTAGCAAAATGTAATCGAATTGGAACCAAAGAAAAAAAATACTATTATTTTTAAATAGATAGCGACGCCCTGTTATCAGTATTATTCGCAGTTTATTGAAATAAAAAAGTGAAAATTAAAAAGGAACAATGAAAAAAATGTAATAAAATGTCATCACCAAGGCCCGGATATTTATGCCAGTTAAAATCGCATTTTATGCTCATAAAACATGCACTAAAAACAGAAAAATATTCGCTAAAAATTTGAAAAATATGCGCTTAAATTTTTGTTAACACATTTATTAAGGGTAAAAAAAAACATTAATAAAACAAGAAGAAAAACAAAATTATAATAAAACGTAAAAATTCAGTCTCATAACCGAAAATAACACAGTACAACATTTTTCAGCTCATTGATTTGGTACTAAATTCTGAGAATTGCACGTGCAAATAGCCCCAAAGATAAGAACTTGT
Source organism: Pollenia amentaria (assembly GCA_943735925.1). NCBI lineage: Eukaryota > Metazoa > Arthropoda > Insecta > Diptera > Polleniidae > Pollenia > Pollenia amentaria. The sequence goes on from OX031007.1 coordinate 30,604,661, forward strand.
GCATCTTTAGTTTGTCAAGTTGGCTGCAGCATTGCCATTGGATATTTTCAAAAAGTACCAAAAAAGGGGCAACAAAATGGGGTTTAAAGAAAAAAAGGGGGCGCCCCTTTTAAATCAAAATAAGTTCACCAAATTATGTTTTTTCCACGTATTTTTTTAAACTTATTTTAAATTGAAAATAACATTTTATAAATGGTAGGAAAGAACGTTATGTAAAAGCACTGGCCAGCAAAACACAAAAAGCGTCGGGAGCAAAAACTTTTTATGTTATTTAAAGTCAAAGTGAGCTGAATCCAAATCTATTTACAGATTTATGGGCTAGACCAATATTTCGCCCAAAATAAGGCGGTAATGCTAATACGTTTTATCATAACTTGAGATCGATTTTTCCGAGTCAAAACACTTACAGATGTTTAGGAAAAACTTGCCTTTGAGTCATCCATATAAGTTTTTTTTTAATTTGTTTAATATTGTACTGTTTCGGAATTATTCAGACATTAGGGGCAATACATTTTTTACAATATTAGTTCGATGCTAATTTTATGTATTATTCACCATATTCGCCCGAAATAAGTAGGATTTGTCCGATTTGGAAAGAATTACCATCAAATGATTTGGAATTAAGTTCCCTTTAAGCCATCTCGACAAATTTTTTAAATTTTCAACAGTTTCGGAGATATTCAGAAAACTTTTGCTTTCAAACGTTCATAAATAAAATTATAAAAGCAAACATTTTGCACTTTTGTAATTTATCGGAAAGCTAAGAATAAAATAAGCCATAAACCCTGAAAATATTGATTTTGTTTCGAATTCTTTAAAATTTTTATTTATAATACGTATTCAGAAATTTCATGAAAGTACTTTAATGTGTAAATGCGCTGTTATATAAAAATCAAATTTTGGGACTTTCGGTGAATTTTTTTCTTAACAAAAATCATAAGAAAATAAAATTTGGTGAATTTCGGCGATTTTAGGTGCATTATTGGCGACGAAGGTGAAAAAAAAGTTGGACAACCCTGATTTATGCAGACATAAGTATACGCCATGGTATTTCATTATGGTATACGTATAGAAGCAAGTGACACTTACCAAGTGCACTTGCTTGCGAATATTTAATGCGTACATACATTTTTCGAAAGATATACATAAGCTTACCACGCATGACAAGAAAAATTCAACATAAGCTTGCTTACATATAATACAGAATGTTCAAAAAAGTATTTCTTCATTCAGTAAAAAGTATCAAAAAAGTGGCAAGAATTACAAAAAGTATCACATTTGGGTGCATTTTGTAAAAGAAGCAAAAAAGCTTCCAAGCAGTGGAAAAAGTGGCAAATTAGTACTTTAGTAGCACCAACGGTAACGCTGGTTGGCTGCATTAATTATTTTATGGCCATACGAATTTTTTTTTTTTTTTGCTCAAGGTGGTTTTTTTATCCCTTTTTCTATATTTTAACTCGTTTATATCTCGGTATACCGTACGGAATATCTCTTTTGTGTCTGAAGCAATGTTGTAGATGTTAACCCTGGATTGGTACTGTTCGTCGAATCGACGAAGCTCATTTATATCGTACTTTATCATATAACTTTTTTATGTGTATTCAAATTGCGCTCTTTTTTCAACAACGTTAGCTGATGACCAAAGCTTTAAAAAAAAACAAAAAAAATTTTAAACACAAAAATTAGTAAAAATTCGTATCAAATTTTGAAAGCGAAGAAAAACTTTTGTATTTTATGCTTAATTTAATTTAATTTTGTAATAAAATGATTAACTGGGCATTTACACATGAAAGTAGTTTCTTAAAAGTCGCAATACACTCACACTTTTTCACTAACACATTTACATTTTTCTACTTTCAGCCCAACTTTCAGCTAGCTTTCAATATAAATTTCAAGAAAGCGATTTCATGAAAATAAATGATAATAACTAAGCAGTGTTACCAATTGAAATTTTTATTTTTTTTATACATATAAAGAATTTTAATATATTTTTTCAACTAAATATTAAGTACACAATGATTCTAATTAAAATTTATAAATATCATGAAAATGAAGAAAAAACGATTTATCTATCATCAACGATAAATGAAAGAATTTTTCCAAGTCAAGTTTTATAAAATCTTAAATCCTAAACATTTAAACCAAAATATTTGTCTAGAAGATTATTTTATAAGATCTGCTTAAACTATTGAAATAACTAATAAAATGGCCACACAGTCTATTTTTGATTTAATACATATTATGTATATTTTTGTTCAAGAATTGTTATGTTTGTTATTTTATTGTTTTTTTTCTAAAAAAAAAAAAACTCCATATAATAAATAATTTAATATTTATAAAAAAAAAACTTTATTAATCAGTTAACTGATCAATAACAAAAATAATCGATTATTAACCGATCAAAAAAAAACCACGGTTAATTAATCGACCGATTAACCGATCAAAGTAAAAGCCCGATTAAATGGATACCCTAATGGGAGCCCCCTCAATGAATGGAGATAGCTGGTAGGTATGTTAGTAATAAATGGTGGAGATGAAAAATAAAGTGGGGTTGGTCATGCATTGGACCCATCTAGTTAAAACGGCAGGTCCCCGGCTTGTCTGGGGTACTTGTCTGGGCAGAAGCACTTATTTTTGGGGCTACATTCACGTGCAATTGTCAGAATTGAGTCCCAAAATCATGTGTTGTACTGTGTAAGGTACAATAGCACAAAAGTAGAAATTAAAATAAAGTGAAGTACAGATATATAAAGAAAACCCAAAAATCAAAATAATCATGTAAATGAAGTCACTGAAGTTCAAATTAAGTTATGTAAATTGAGTCACAAACCTACGCAATTAATTAATTTAGATTAATTAAGAACAATAAGAAAAATTTGGTTTTTATAAATACATACTAGGGTGTTCAGTCGATTACTTCCTATTCGATTAATCGAACAATTTTAGACGATTAATTGTTTGATTAATTTAAAATTGCTGATTTCGATTAAAGAATTAATCGAAGAATGTATGCCGATTAATCGAATAACAATAGATATATGGTTTTTCTGTCAAATGTATATTTATTTAAAGTTTAAAGTTAAATAAAGAAACCAAATGTATGTATCCGTTGGACCTCAAAAAAACAGCCATGTTTAGTGAGTAATTCACAAACATGGGCGTACTGCATACTGAAAAGTTTTTGCAGTAATCCGTTAATTTTTACTTATAATTGAAGCAAATGAGAAAAAATATTTTTAACCCTGGAGCCACACGTTCAATAAATCACTTTCAAGTTGTTCACAAAAACTACTTGTCCAAACTTGTTTGAAATGACAGTTGTGTCACAGGCTGCACTCAATTTGAAAATCAATTTCATTTTAAAAATGCCCCGACGAAGAAACAACTTAAAATAGTAGCATGACTCAAAGTATTGTGTAAAAAAGAACAAGAATTTTTTAGAAAACTATAATAATAAACCACATTTACTTTTTAAGAAATATATTTTTTACAAAGAAAGCGCCAAAGTTTATTTATGGTCAGTTGTTAAATTGAACTTAAAATTGGCAAACAAATGGAAAGGTAAAATTGAGAGCAATCTCGTGGTCAATTTAAAAATTGTGAGTGCGTTAGTAAAAAAGTGAGAGGGTATGGAAAAGTAAAAGGAAATACAAAACTTGATCGTGTGATTTCCAAGCAAAGCAAAACATTTATACAACATTTTATTTTTAAAGATCTGTTTAATAGTTTCTACATATAAATTTATATGATCTCAATAAGTGTTTTATTTTTTATATTTGTTAAGGTATTACCAATTAGTATGAATTTTTACGTTTGTAAATACATAAATTTTTTAATATTTTCAAATGTAAACATAAGGCTTGGCATAAAAAAGCTTTTAAACATGGAAAATTACCGTTTAATGCGACGGAAGTGATCGGTACATGATTAAATGCTGATAGGTCCTTTGTGGTATATTAATTTTCTAGTACGCCGTTTTCGTAAATATTTTAATTATTTATTTTATTTTTTTGAATTCTTCGTTTTTCTAAAAACTTTATCAAACTTGATACGAATTTGTTTACTAAAGTTACTCTCCACTGCAACATTTTATTTATAGCATTATCGATTAATTTAATTTGCTTTCTCAATGGATAAGATTTCTATAATTTCACAATAGTTTTAGAGATAAATCCATAATTTAAAGACATAAATATAATCTGAACTTTTATATCTGATATATTTTTTCTTTTTTTAATGAAACTACATAACCATCGTTGAATCCCTCCACAACATCCTTAAATTAGTCAAAATGTTTAGCATAATACATAACAGATTTCAAAGACGTTCCCCACCAGGTTGTTATAGGACGTGGAGGAAGAAATAAATGAGGATGTTTCTCTCAATATGCGGCAAAACTCGAGGTGCTTTGCAAAATATTTTTTCCCCTAAGAAATCTAATCTCTTCTGCAACACGGTGCATCACACAATAAAACAAGTACTGTTTTTCAAAATATGCAATAAAAATATGCCAATGTCAGTAATATGTATATGCAAAAATATGCATTTAAAGCAAAGTATGCAAAAACATGCTCTTACAAATCGAAGCCATTTTACTTCATATTGCATGATTCGCAAAGATATTTATTTAGTTTATGTTTATCTCAGACTGACGACAACAAATATGCATTTGCATAAAAATCCGGGCCCTAGTCATAACTGAAAAATTTAGTTTTACGAATAAAACTTTCCTAAAGCATTTTGTCTCTCCTTTGGACGTTTGTCCGATTTATATTAACCGAAACTATAATGTTTTTAAACCAGAATGTTTTTAAATCAGTTAGACTTATCATACCATAATGCCATAATGGTTATGGCAAAAAAACCAAAATTCAATTGATTTCTTTAATTATGGCTATGGCGTTAAAGAAAGTCAGGTTAGACTTAATACTGTGTTGGCCATAAAGTCGGTCAGAATGGCTGTTTTGTACGGGTATGATTTTGTCTCGTCTAATTTTACCTCAAGACTGCTATTTATTTTATTTTCTGAGGTAAAATTCAAGCAATGTCTTATTTGAAAGATATGCAACATTCAATTAATTATTAAATTTTGGACGAATATAATTCGAATTAACCAAATCTACGACTCGTAAATGTTGTGCCTCTTTTTGCATAAACACAATATGTACTTTGAGTTTTATGAACAGAGAGAAAGAATTTCAAATCATCTTTGCAAACAGACTAAGTTAATATGAACATTTGCCCAGCAGTTCTGAAATCTTTCCAACATATATAATATTACAAAGGGAACAACTTTTCACAGATTGCAAAAGACTAGTTTAGAAGCTGGAAAAATATGTTTTATTGGCTGTCAAGTACTTTGTGGTAGAATCAATAGATTTAGTTAGAATTAAAATAGCTTAGATACTTTTTCTTTCCGAACTGTTGGGTATATCAACTAAATACTACCAAATTGTAAGAGTTTCGAAAGCAAATGGTTAGAAATGTACATTTAATCATTATTTGTGAATTGGCATCTTTGAACGTTTGCAACCTTTGATCGATATTCAATTATTATTGCTTTTCTTTTGAAATCATGTTTTTTCATTTCACTTGAATCATTTTTGATGAACTCATAAAGGAGAAAAATAATCATTTATCAATTAGTACTTTGATTAAAGTAACAACGTAAAATAGGGAATAAGCGAAAATAAATTGTTATAAAAATAGTAACTTTGGGTTGGCTTGGCTTTTACCTGAGTTTAATGTTGTTTATCCTAAAAAAATTATTTAAATGCTTTAACATTCCAAAATAATAACTGAAATAATCCAATTTTATTTTATTGGTACATATTTATCTAATAAAATTTATTAATAAACACAGAAAAATTGTACACTTTCTTTATATTTTAGACGATTTTCAAATAAACCTTCTTGCTATGTTTTTCTATAAATTCATCGCATAAACTGCTGCAATTAAATTTCTGTTGGTTTTTATTTCCGTTTTTATGACCATAAAATATCGAAAATGTTTTACGTTCGTACCTTTTTCTCTTTAATATTTGTCAATAAACTTCAAAATTGCTTTGTAATGAATTGCAATTTTATGGCATGTGCATAGAATTTTACAAACATTCAACAATTGTCAGGTTTGTGCCAACATTTTCATTTTCAAATAAAAAGCAGCAGGTGTTCGGAGATGGGAGTGGGTTTGCTAGAGAATTTGAGTCTCCTGCCGACTGCAAAATTTAATAAGTTTTTAATTAAAAAACCCTAATGTTAATTGGATGGAAAAGTTTTTAAGGTTAGCGAAATTTATGAGATAATAAAAAAAATTGTTAGCTAGGCCATCAGGGTTCTCAACAAATTTAGGGAAAATCTCTACCATGTGTCTTATTAAAGAGGGCACATGGATAGCCAGAGACCTGCGGCGCCGCCGATTATTTTAAACAGCCGCCGCCGCCGATAATTCATCGACTTAAGTCGGCTTAAAATCAGCCGCCGGTCACAGTCACAATTTAATTTAAGCGAATGTTTCCTGCCTTCTATACTTTTTTTATAATTTGTACGGTGGCAGCACAAACTTTTTTTTTATTAATGTTGCAAGTTTCCTGTTAGCTAAGTGCTGGTTCACACCATTGTGGCTTAAATGGACTACTAACAACATCGTCCAATGTACTGTAGTATGGGCCATATTAGACAAATTAACATGCAGTGCTGCCAACAAGTGCATGATTTATAGGTATACTATACTATAGTTTACAGTATTACACATTGGTAGCCCTGATGTTGTCCATTTTTAATTGTTTATTTAAAAGTGAAACAGGATAGTTTTTTAAAATTTGTGAAAAAAAAATAAAAAAATTAAAAATACCAAGTAAATATACTTAAATAATAATAGCAATAATCATACATGGGCATACTTCATTACTTTTTTACTGCAGCAAGCGTTTCAGTAATCAGTAAATGCTTACTGGTAATGAAAATTATATTTTTACTGATTACTGGAAGAAAAAATCAGTATGCTGTAAATTTTGCCAATAATGGATTACAGTGCACGCCATAAAAGGCGATTAGTAAAAAAGTAGTAAAATGGAGTACTTTTGAAATTAACCCACTTGAGTACTCCATGGAGTAGTTTAGGGACTACTTCGGTGGGTTATATGGTCCACTCCTAGGACATCGTTATGTTAAATAGACGACCTTTTAATCATATATTTGGAGTAGTTTTGGAGTACTCCTACTCCTTTATGGACTACTCTTTACACGCATGTATGGACTAGTCTCGTTATTTGCAGGATATATCTGGTATGCCGACTCTTTGACAGGTACCCAACTCAAATGTCAATTACCTAGTATATGTTTGTATTAGTAAGACTTTTTTTTTAAATGTTTTGGTGCTTAAAACTATTTTCACCGCTAAACATAGTTGCTTAAAATCGTATAGAAAGTGGCAAAAAAAAATTTTCTAAAATAAAATTTTCTTAATTCGAAAAAATTTTCAATTTATTTAATGCTGTCTGCATTTATAAATGTAAAAAACAATGTTTGTTTAATTTTTTTTCTTCAATATCGGAAAATATTTCAGTAATTAAGTATTTCAAATATTTTTTTCATACCACAAAATACTACTCTGCTGACTTTAATTACATTAACAACAGAAAAAATTAGTGTCAAATAAATTTCTTTAAAAATTTTTAGTTTGTAAAAAATAAACACATTTCGCAAAAGCAAATAAGCAAATTGTGTTGGAAAAAATTATTAAGTATGTGTTTGTGTCATAAAATTAAACTAGTATGACACCTGGAGAGAGCGTTCTCAATTTTTTAGTTCACCCCTCACACATATACGTTCTGTATGAATTCAACACACATAAAAACAACAAACAAATAAAAATTTAAATTTTTCTATTTAAAATTGTTCACAATATAACAGTTTTTGTTTAATTTTATGACAGAAACACATAATTAATAATTTTTTCCAACATATTTTGCTTATTTGCTTTTGCGAAATGTTTTAATTTTTCACAAATTTTTTAAAGCCATCAGCGCACAGTGGCGCCCGTAGAGCAAGCGAGGTTGCAAAAATCAAAATTTTCATGAGTGCCGACGAAGTTTTGAATAAACCCATGTTATAGGAAACTTTTCAACGATTTCAAATATGCCACTCTTAATAATATCAATTTTTAGTTTAGAAGATATAACCGTTCAAAGTTGACCGACTTTCGGTTTTCAAAAAAACACACAATTTTTAGTCAATTTGTTGCGATTTCAGGTGTAATATCACGAAAAATAGGTAACGAATCGCCTTATTTTTTATTTGTATTGATTGATGTATTTATTAAATGTATAATGATAAAAAAAAATTAACTGTTTGCTTTGTGTTTCTCCTGGTAAATCACTATTTAAAAACTATCCGTTTTTTCACTATTTTTCAACTTTGACGGAAAATAAAAAAAAACTATATTTGCCATACGTGCAAAACCTGTTCTTTGATTATTTCTTTACATAATTCAAAAGGTTTTATCTGCCCGTACGTGCCCGTTTGGCTTCTAGAGGTAAAAAAGTTCAAAAAGACATGGTTGCAGAAATTGTATGGCGTCCATCCCTTATATGTTTTGACTGACAGTAGTTTGATCTAATAGTTTGAAAAAAACTACTCATTGAAATTAGCAGGTACGTACCTCACATAAACAATACTTTGGCGTACAAATGGTCAGGAACAATATTGACTTATGGTCCCTACAGGTAGGCACAAATCTTATTTGGACACGTGCATAATATCAAAATTGCATTATTTAGCCTAAATCCATATGTATGCAGGGAACAGGTAAATTTTTAGGCATGGTAGCATAAGCCTATATATTGCAAAATAAGCATAATGCCTGGATTAGTCTACGCCTGAAAGTTGGCGCAACAATTACTGAAACCATTAAACAATTTAAGTACTGAAAACATGGCGTTGAACAATTTAAAATTATTTGAACTGTTTAGAAAGTCAACCACACCAAAGTTTTTCACGGAAGTGAAAATTCTTCCTGAGAAGTTGACATTGATCAGCAAATGGGGCTGCGATGGATCATCCGGACAAAGCGTTTATAAGCAAAGGATATCTTTCGATGACGCTACAATATCGGACGGAAATATGTTTATGGCATCTGTTGTTCCTTTGCGGCTAAAATCGGATGATTCCCTACACTGGAAAAATCCACGTCCGTCATCAGTGCATTATTGCCGACCAATAATGTTTCAGTTTGCAAGGGAATCGGCAGAACTCATAAGGACTACGGTGAAGGACATTGAAGAACAAATAAGCAAGATTAAGCCTACAAAGCTGCAAATTGGAGAAGGAAAATATATTGAATGCAATTACGAGTTCCACCTGACCATGGTTGACGGAAAAGTCGTAAACGAACTGACAGGAACAACCTCAACAATGTCATGCCCGATTTGCAAAAAGAGTCAGAAGAACTTTTTTCAATTCAATTCAATTTATTTCATATATAATATGTTACATCTCAATTTTATATAATTAGTTGTAAAGAGTTTAAGATTAGTATCTTTTTCTGCTTAATTATAATATATTTCAATTAGTTTTCATAGACAGAATTATATTGGAGGTAAAAATTTAGCAAAAACCTATCTAAACCCCTTTTTCGTATTATTTTTATATTTTTTTTATCGATTTTATATTATTATTTGTCAGAAGAACTTTGGTAATTTAAACGATTCTACAAATGAGGAGAATTACGAATATGGAATGTCACCATTGCACGCAAGGATAAGGTGTATGGAATTCTTGCTAAAACTGGCATATACCCTACCACAAGAGGAGGAAAACTTCGATGAAAATACATCAATAAAGGATAAGGAAAAGATCAGAAAGAAGCAAATACAGGATGGTTTTTTTAAAACAAGTTGGACTAAAAGTAGACTGTCCCAAGCACGGATACGGTAACTCTAACGATGGAAACACTTCTAGGAGATTTTTTGAAAATGATGAGGCAGTAACTAGAATCATTGGAATTGACAATCAAATCGTGAGAAGATTGGGAACGATCTTGGATGTTTTAAACTGCAAAGAAAATGTCAATTCTACAAAATATGGAGAATATGCGTCGAAAACTGCATCTCTTTTAGCAGAAATGTATCCACAGAAGAAGTTGACCCCGACCGTCCATAAAATATTGGCGCATGGCAAAGATATAATTGAGTACCAGTCTTTGCCAATTGGAGAGCTTTCTGAAGAAGCACAGGAGTCTCTTAACAAATTTTATAAAAAATATAGATTGCAGAACACATTCAAAGCATCAAGGGTAAGGCAAAATAAGGACCTCTTCAACATGTTGGCAGCATCTTCCGATCCACTTATTTCTTCCCTGCGGCATGTGAAGTCACGAATAGAGTTACAAAATAATTATAGTTTAGAAATTGTTAGTCTTTTAGATATACCTTCTCTTACGAATTGTGATGAATATTTTACAGAAAATTGAAAAAATAAATTTAAAAAAATAAATAATTTTTTTTTTTAATTTGTTGGGTAATAATTTAAAACATAAAACCCTTAAGAAAAAAAATAAAAACAATCTAAAAATGTAAAAATAATTTTTAAAATTGATTTTTCTACTAATTTTAACTTTGATAACCCATAAGTAGGCCCCTACAAAGCGTAGCACCCTTTCCAAACGCTCATTTCATAGGCTGAACAGTTATCTATCATATGCTGTTTAAACTGTTCAATTATTCGGTTCAAAAGATATGATTTTTGCAACGAAAAAACTCAAATGGCGCCACTGTGCAGCGTAGCATTTTGTGGTATGAAAATAATATTTGAAATCATAAATTATTTAAATATTTTCCGATATTTTAGAATATAAATCTTACAAACATTGTCTTTAAAAGTTTATAAATGCAGCCATTAAATAAATTGAAAATTTTTTTAAACTAAGAAAATTTTATTTAATATTATATTTCAATATATTTTTATTAAGCTTTAGGTCACTCTTTTATAAAAAACAATTTAAATATTATTTATTTTTCGATATTTCGATTTCCGTTGGAAATCTTCTTCAGGAAATTTTTAAAGTAATATAAAATTAAAAAATTATTTTTGACAATAAATGGAAAAATAACAAATGGAAAAATAAATTTAAAATTTAAATTACAAATTTAAAATAAATATAATATTTAATTGGAAAAAGGTCGAAATAATAGGAATATAATTAATGAACATTTTATTTAAAAAAATGTGATGTTAATTTTTAAAAGTGATGTAAATTTGACGAGAAGACTAATTGTTAGTGTAATTATTCTAATGGATAGGTTATTGTTGTTGATATTTCTTTGTGGTTATTTTCTTTATATTTACATGGTTGCCAGATTTAATAAAAACGAATCCCTGATGAGGTCGGAAAATACCGACGAAACGTAGGAATACGAAAAATGAAATAAAAAAGTCTTTAATTTACGTTTAGAAAATTAATGACCTTGAAAGCCTGATTAGAACAATTCTAAAAATAACACAAAAAAAAAAAAAAAAAAAAAAAAAAAAAAAAGTAATTTATTTTGCCACATTCTATACGATTTTTATACAACAATAACCCCTATTGTGAATAATTTTTCCCTCATAATTTGTTCACTTTTCTTGTATTTGCGAAAAAAAATTAATTCATAGGAGAATAATAACGTGAAAAAAATGTTCGTGGGAAAAATTCCCCTTATCGTTAACAATTTTTTCCCTCGTAATTTGTTCACTATTCCCTTTGAATTTCTCACTTTATTTTTGCACAAAACATTTATGTAAGTAATTCTTCTCATAATTCGAATATTGAAGTTTATAAAATTAACGGCCTATTTCCGATGTGCGAAAGAATTCTTTTGTTCGAACAGATACATTTAAAACAAAAACAATTCTAAAAGCTTTGTTTTTATTTCAAATGTATTTGTTCGAAATAAAGAATTCGGAAATAGGCTATAATTTTAAAGTCAATTTCTGTTAAAAGAGGCACAAACTTATATGTATATTGTTCAACAAAATGCAAAAAACAGGTCGATGGCCTGAGGAGTTATGAAGCTTTTCAAAGACGTGGTGGCAGAATTTTAGAAATTTTTTTACATTATAAAAAGCGCAATAACCTAATATTGCAATTAAACTATCACTCCAATACAATATATTTTATTTTGTTTTTTTTTAACTTATACGTGTATATTTTCGAACAAAAACATTTTTTTAAATGTTTTTTAATATTTCTTTTTTTTACATTCACTGAGAACTGATAGCGCGAAAATTGTTCACGGGATTTTCACGATAGCATTTTTCCCTTCGAGGGGAATAAAAATTTCATGAGAACAATAATTCCACTTGTTTTTCACGATATTTTGAAAACAGTGTGGTCATTTTGGAATTTTTGCAGCTAAATTTAGCATTAACATTTTTTTAGCTGCAACATTTTCATTTAGCACTTGGACTTTTATTTAGCATTTTTAGCTTTTTTTAGAAATATTTATTTTAAAAATTTGAACGAATAGTTTTATTGATTTAACTTAATTTTTTTTAAAAATTATAATAAATTTTGACTAAAAATCGTTCTATCCAAAATGAAATTTCGTATGAAAAAGGAGAATTCTTATGTTAAGAAACATCTTTCCTGTCTTGATAAAAAAAAAATAGAATATTCAGGGAATATTATAAATGCCGTTGTTATGTTGTTTGTAAATATTATTTGCCCTTTTAAATTACGATATAAAAATATAAGGAAATTTCACTTTGTATTTAGATAAAAATTCTAACAGTGTAAATGTTTGAAAAAATTGTTTGCTCTAAACTGCTGAAAAAATAATAATTCCAAAGCTTTTGGTAAACTATAAAGCCTCGTACACAATGCTAGCAACAGTTTTGTTTTTTCTTCTATCTTATTTCTTCCCAAAGTATTTCATATATTTTCCTTTAATTTTTCGAACAAAATTGTAACTGAATTTTTTTTAATTAGTTGAGTCTACTTCTACTTCAGCAACAATTTGTATGAAAATGTATATGACGTTTATAATAATTTTATTTAGCTTTTAATGAAAATTGAAACAAAATGTCTTAAAAAATAATAATAAATTCTTCAAATTTTTGTTGGAATAATTTGCAAACGATTTGTTAACTGAAAATATCTATGGTTACGAAAAAAATGTTTGCTCCATTTTGAACAGCAGTGAAAATGTTGCTGCCTATTGTGTACGAGGCTTAAAAAATAGAATGATTTAAAAAAATTTGTATATCAAAGAAATACATCGTTTCAATTTTGCATGTATCAGGGGTTTGCTGGCCCCTTAATTTAAAATTAAGTCTCAACTACCTGTGCTTCATATTTATATATGTCAGATGCTTCATCAGATGAAATGGCTCGGTAAAAGAGATTTGGCTCCAACGATGAAATTATTGGTCAAACAAATGCTTATTTTATGAACCTCGAAAAATCCTATTTTTTTGAAGGGATACACAAATTGGAGAAACGTCGGACTAAGTGTATTAAGCTAAAAGGAGATTATGTTAAAAAATAAATTTGTTTTTGTAAAAAAAAACTTTGTTTCATTCAAAAAGTCTCGGACTTATTGATCCGCCCTCGTATCGTAAGTTATGGATCGTTCATCACAAAATTCGGTAGAGTAATTTCTTACATTGAAAAAAACCTAATTTGATCAAATTTCAATACAGTAGTACAAATTCTTTAATATTAAATGCTTCTTAAATTCCTTTTCGAAAGGCCGCTTTATATGAAACCCAGGGTAAATTATGGGCCGATTATCACCCATTAACATGGCCTTATTACTGGCCATATTATGCTTAATTGGACCAAATTTTCCCACAATATTTATATTTGTAACAGTTTAAGTCGTATTTAAATGATTTTCCAGAGCGAGCTTCATATGGGTCCAAAGGTGTATTAAGGACCGATCTTCACTAAATTTGGCAGAGTGCTTTTTAAACTCCTGCAACTATGACAGACCAAATTTTACTTCAATACAGCTCCGTTGCGGTTTAAGGCATACTAACGTATTCTTCTATGACATGGCTTCGTTGGTGTATTGCCTTTTACGTGCTGCCATCTACACAGACAAGTGGCTTGTTTTATTTTTCTGGCTGCTTTTTATGTTGCCGAGTTTTGGTGAGTTTATGCACGACTTGTTAGCGTGATTTATTTTGCTTTTTTAGTATGAGTGGAGCCACGCCGAAAATTATAAAGCCTATGAAATTACTGAGGAATTTTTAGAAAAATCGATTCAGTAGTTTAGGAGTCAATATGGAGCGCACAAACAAACCAAAAACAACGCATTTACATGTCGGCATCCCATGTGTCCTACTTTGGAGCCTTATATGTCGTTCTCCTTATACTTTTTTGTTTCATATGCAGAACTACAGCTCTGCCATCTTTGTGTTTCATCAAACTTATTTAATGGGACCACCCGTTTTAAAACCGATTTCCCGTTTAGTTTTCTGATATCTCCCACTGTGAGACGTTTCCGCTTAGATTTAGAAAGTAATGATGATCATCAAACCAGAAAGTTGGTATAAAGTTAATAATCTATGGTTGGTTGGGACATTGTAACTAATTCAGAATAGTATAGTATTTTAGTCTAATATTTCAGGATTCTAAATCTCAAAAATCCCGAACTTTATAATCTCGATTTCAAAAATCTTAAATTTTAAAATCCCGATAGCAAATCCCGAATTGATAAGTTTAAGTTAGCGAAGCCGATGTTCATTATACTATAGAAGAGAAAACATTGCGACCGTCCGAGGGCTGGCATTTCCGGGAAGCTTTAGTTAGCGATTCGGGATTTTAACACTCGGGCATAAGACCTCAACCTGATTTATTCTTTAAATTAAAAGAGTAATAAGTGCGATTTTTCATTTAACGACCAAAGAGCAAAACATTTCGCCCATCCGAAAGCTGACATTTCACGGAAGCTTTAGTTAGCGATTCGGGATCTTAAAACTCGGGAATAAGACTACAACCTAATGAATTCCTTAAATTAAAAGATCAATAAGAGTGATTTTTAATTTAACGAGCAAATATTCACTGCCAGACCCTCAATGTCGACAAGAACATTTCTTTCGCATATTTATATTGAAAACAATAAAAAAACTAAAAGTTATTTTTGTTTTCAATTTAATATACGAAATAAATGGCAGTTAATTCAAATTTTCAAATTGCCCCAAAAATCTCGTTCTCATTAAATAAAACATTATTACATTAAAAATAAAATAGTTTTATTGCCAAGTAGTCTATATAATTTTATTACTTCACTTTGGAATGTAGACGTGCATAAATGCTATTAACAGGGCAGGTTTTCAAATGCAAAAAAAAAGTTTTTAATATATGCAAGAAAAAGTTGGAAAAAACGAAAATTACACAAGTTTTTTTTAGAAATTCTTTGCAGAATTTTCCCAAAAGCTTGCGAAATATGCAAAAACTTTTTTTCAGGCCAAATAAACTTAAAAAACTTACCCCGGTCATTATACAGAAATTTTTTTTATTATAATTGTGGACGTAAAACACATCATATGAATGAATAAAATGCTAAAACTCTGAAATAAAAATGTATAAAGTTTTTCGTTTTGTTAGAAATTGTTTATGTAACTAGTTTAAGTACCTTGTGAAAACGTTCTGTTATAATTATTAACGGTTAGAAGACGAGATGCGAGGTAAAGTATGTCCTGTAGAATAAACATGTATGAGATTGTCGACATGAAATACTATGTAGTATTTTAATCTATTTAATTTAATAACATTTACTTTAATTAAGTTTTTTCATTATAATTTTAAGTTTTGTTTATATTTTCTTTCCTTTTTTTTTTTTTTTTTTTTTTTTTTTTGTTGGCGTTAGATTTTATGAAAATCTTGATAGAGTCTGACTGTTTATAAAGGGTGATTCATCGCGGTGTTTGATTTTCAAAACGCTTTTTCTTCTTGACAGGAAACACGTGGCTCATATCAAACTGTTTTGCAATTTTTGTTCAGTATCGTCAGCATGGAAAGACTCACTCAACATCAGCGTCTCCAAATGTTCAGTTGTATTGCGAAAATCAGAGTTTTGTAAGAAATGTTTTTCGAGCGATCGAGGAACTTTCGGTGCGCATAATCGACTGAAAGCCCTACAGCCAACACCATTCGCAAATTTGAGTCCCACTTTAGATTAGTGGATGATACTCGACCGGTTAGACCACATCCAGCACGTAGTAAAATGAAAAAGCAGCTGTAGCGGAGAGTGTACGCAAAGACCATGACGTATCGATTTGTCGTTGTTCTCGGCAGCTTTGTTTTTCGTATTCGACAAATTGGCGTATCTTAAGTAAGGATCTGGGCCTTAAAGCGAACAAAATTCAACTTGTACAAGAATCGAAGCCAGGCGACCTAAATTTTCGTCTTATTCTTAGTGAATGGGAAAAACTCTATGTAAATCCGGTGTCTTATCGTAAAATATTGTTCAGTGATAATACACATTTCTGGCTCAATGGATACGTCAATAAACAAAATTGCCGTATTTGGGCTGATGGGCAACTAGAGGGGTACCAAGAGTTACCATTACATCCATTAAAAACAACGATATGATGTGGTTTATGGGCTGGTGGAATCATTGGCCCATATTTCTTCAAAAATGTGTAAAATCAAAATGTTACCGTCAATGGTAACCGTTATCGCATCATGTTAACGGACTATGTGCTTCCTGAAACTCAAGCGCATTGGCTCGGTGAGCTCTGGCTTCAACAAAACGGGGCAACAAGCCATACAGTGCGTGAAACAATGGCCTTGTTGAGAAATCATTTTGGTAAGCACTTAGTTCCACGTTTCTCCACAGAAAACAGGCGACTTAAATTTGCGTCTTATTTTCAGCAGGGACCGTATATAACAGTTATCCAGAAAATTTTAACTCAAAAACTCTTCATAGAGGCAACGGAGACCTATACTGTCATATACCGATTGATTCGTATTGACGAGCCTTTTCAGAATCTATGGTAAAGAGTTATTTTTCAACGTTAAAATAAAAAGTCGAATAAAACTCTCAAAAAGATACAACGATATGGTGTTTATGGGTTTATTAGATGGTGGAATCATTGGTGCATATTTCTTCAAAAATGAGGAAAATCAAAATATTACCGTCAATGGTAACCGTTATCGCATCATGTAAACGGACTATGTGCTTCCTGAAATTCAAGCTCATGGTCTCGGTGAGCTCTGGTTTTAACAACGCGGAGCTTCGAGCTACACAGCGCGTGAAACACTGACCTTGGTAAGAAATCATTTTGGTTAGCACTTTATTTAACGTTTTTCTACGGCAAATTGGCCAACTAGATCGTGCGAAATCGCACCTTTGGCCTTTTTTCTCTGGGGATATGTAAAGTCTGAGGTCTTTAGGAATTAGCCAGCTACGATTAACGCTTTATAAGCCACCTTCCGAATTGAGCACCTCACACGTAGTCATGGCCAACATTTGCATGATACAATTTTCAAACAGTAAATGCCATAAATTGTTCTTTTAACCGATAATAAACATTTAAGTTCACTTTCAAATTTATGTGTTTTATTTTACATTATAAATCAATACTCACGATGAATCACTTAATATTTAAATCGCACTCTTTTATTCCAACATGTGGTTAAGTGAGAGTTGCCAGATATAGGTTTTTTAATTCACTAAAATCTTAGCGTAAGAAAATTGCATAGTTTTTTAAACTATTTTGAAATTTTTTTTTTTAATAATCTTTTTTTTATTAAAAATAACTGTAACAAAAGTAACGTTATTATAATTTTCCGACAAAAACTGAAAATTTTAGGTGTGTGCTTGAAATTTTCTTAAAAAAAAAAATTGGAAAAATTGTATTAATGTGAGAAAAAAAACTTTTCTGGCAACACTGCTACAGAGTGCAATAAAAATTTTAGCTTGTTTGCAAATTATATTTACTAATGCTACCCGGTCGTATGTATTTATTATGTCGAGTAACTTACGGAGATAAAATCATTAAGCCGTGTATAGAATTTTATTACTTTTCTTGTTTTCACTTAATTAGGAAAAATGGCAGAGGGTGGTTTTATTTTTTTGGCACGGCTTGTATAAGTGTTTTTTTGCTTATGCATCCTTCCAAATACAGCAGTGAAGAAGAATTCCAACTCACACCAGCTGTAATGAATTCATCGTTATTTACAACGCCTTAAGTGTTTAATTCTTTTTGAAAAATTGTTTTATGCGTGTTTAATTATAACCTCGTGCCAGCACGTAGCGTTTATCTCTCTCTCTCTCTCTCTATCTCTCTCTCTCCCCCTCTCTCTCTCTATCATACACACACATATTCAAATATTTAAAAACACTGTTACCCTGCAAACAATTGCTATCGCACAAGTTTAAAAAAAGAGTCGTAATTCTACTTAAATGTTCGCCAATAATTCATTAAACTAACTTAAGTCGAGAAGTCTGGTGTACCACGAAACGTCGTATGTGGGATACGAAGAAAAATCTTTAAGACAACACTAAGAAGATACTTTCTGAAGGCTTGTTAAAGTGTCTCTTGGGGGTGGGTAAAACTATAAGATCAAAAATATCAAAAAAATTTATTTTATATGATGAAAAATAAAATGAACGCCTCTGATGCAAAAAACAATTTTTTTTTTTGTAAATGAAAATGTGCGTTCACTTTTTATTATAGTCTAGTTATAAGATTGAAATACGATTTAGATGTATTCCACAATTGAAAAATGCATAAAGTCTTCATTAAATCATCCAGAAGTGCGAAAGCAGTGACGCTGGTTCAGCTCCATCTTTCAAACCTCTTCAAAGTGATTGCTGGGTATGCAGGCATACATATTTTTATGCTCGTACGTTGTAACATTTATGAGTGTATAAAAACACTGCTTAGAAAGAGTTGTGTCCCTAATTCCATTATGACATTTGAATTACATACAATGAAATTAGTTTCGCCACAACAAGTTCACGACTTGTAGAGGGTAAATTAACTTAATCATATTGTATGTTACAACATGGAATTAGTATGTATATTTATATGAGGATATCCATAAAAACAAAACAATATAATTCCAAGTGAACAATTTTTTGTTTTAATAAATACAATATTTACATAACAAGCATTTCAACCGCTACTTCGTTCGGGGACATATTTATATGCTCAAATTTATGTTTCTAGGTTTGAACAAAAAAGTACCAACATTTTTTATTTTAAAGGTTCTTATTCACTAAAGATCCTGAACTTATAATTTTATTTTTCTTAGTTCAATATTATAGAAAATTCAAAAAAGTACCAGATGTAGAACGCAAAAATAAATTAAATAAATAAAATTTTCCATATTTCCCCTTTTTGATACTTTACTTTTCCCCATTGAAGTATTAAAAATTTCAATATGATGTCAATTATGTCAAAGATATGCTTTAGGTAAAAAGGTTTTAAGTCAGAAGCTGTAGTTTCTCGTTATGTTAAATTGATAAATGTTTTTTTTTTTTGTTTTTGACATAAGACTAATGCATATGTCACGAATGGAGAAAAATGTTTTGTAAAAAAGTACCAAAAAAAAACGTTATAATATCGAAAAAGTAGCAAATTTGTATTTGTATTTGGTAGATGAGTTACGAATGTGATATAATTTTTTTTTTCTATGTTAATTGGTATAAGTTTTTACTCCCCCCAAAACAGCCGGGTGACAAAAAAGTACCAGATACCTGGCCTTTTATTTATTTAATAAACAATTTTAAGTATTAACTTGTTTTTAATCTCTTTTAGTTGAGGATATATTAAGTTAGCGAATTTACAAGTTGTTACCCTCTTTTTACCCCTTAAATAAAGGCTGGCTGATGGAAGCCGCTACACCCAGAGAGAAAATATATTTAAATATGGTCACCTCCAACAAAACTATTTAAAAAATATTTGTAAGCATATTATGGTTATTTTAACCATATTATTGTCATCGACAACCATATTTTGGTTAAACTAGAGCTCCATCAAGAAGGCACAACCATATTATGGTTGTCTCCGACCATGTTTTGGATAATAGTAACAAAAATATGTTTAACACTTAAAATAGCACGGTCGGTTTTCATAGCATGTTGCTTTTAAAAAAGAGGAAAATACAATTGTTAATTTAAAAAATAATTATTGTCATATTTACCCATAACATGTTTAGAGGCAACCGTAATATGGTTGTGGCTTCTTGATGGAGGACTAATTTAACCATAATATGGTTGTCGATGACATTAATATGGTTAAATTAAACATAATATGTGTAATTTTTTTTTTAAATAGTTTTGTTGGAGGTGACCATATTTAAACATGTTTTTATCTGCGTGTACCAAAAGAAAACTTGTTCTGAATGGCAACGTTAATAAGCACTAAGCCCGCGGGCCAATGGAAGGTTGATTTTCCCCATTGAGTTGCCCCGTTGGCGGGCATTTTAATTCAAATAACTTTAAGAGTAATTAAACTATTTTTAATACAATTCAATGGGCTTTCAAATTAAAAAGGATTGAATAAATTTAATGCATTACAAAACAATAAAAAAAAATCCAGTTTCTTAATGTAGCAAATATCGCACACTAAGTCATAAACAGGCACAACTAAAAATGTAAAACAAAATTCAGAAGATGTAGCAAAACTGGCTGAAAAAAATGGTTGCAATTTGTTAATGAAATTAAGTTCCACAAATGGTAAAGAAGGAAATTTTAAGAGGGCAGTTTCCTTAACGAAATTGTTGTGGTCTTTTATAGAATTGATTTATAAACTGGCTTATGAAAACATAAACGATTTTAATATATTTTAAGTTGTGACAGTTTATGATTTAGTGTACGACATAAAGATTGGTCTAATAAGATATTCCACATATATAGTTCCTTAAAATGCTTGTTGTGATAAAGTTAAAGGGCAACTATCGAATTGGCTGCTATTTATTTACTTTGTTTGGCCAAATAACCATGGAAGGATGTAGCGTTCAAAAATACGTGCTAATGATTAAATTGTTTTATCAAAAGAACACCTGAATTTTAATCGTACAATCATTTAAAGCGATAAGGCATATTTGTGGATAAAAGAGTAAGTTAACAAACACAATTTTCGTATTTGGGACGATACCAATCTATATGAGACCCAGAAGCGTCTAGTATCCCGAAAAATTGTTTGGATTGGGGTCGACATCGGTTGGCGAGGCCATTGATGATAACCAGCTTCTTTGCCCCTGAATTGGATGATTTGTAGATATAGGAGGCAATAAGCACTGCAACCCATTGGACCCTCTGTACAGTCACGGTATTTTCTATGACAGAAATAGGCGACCTACGATGCCAATAATTCAGCTATGTTAAAAAGCATGCATTTCACTAGGATATTTTATGGGTCTGTTACAAGAGCAGTTACAGAGCAGTTATCCAGATATCACGTCATCATTCACGCAGGAGTTGCAAACTGTATTATCTTAACACACAGTGCCCATTGAATACGCCACTTATGGCTAATAAATAAGTGAGTGCACCCAGAGAAAAAATATGTTTAAAAATGGTCACCTCCAACAAAACTATTTTAAAAGAAAAATTTTAAATGTATTATGTTTAATTTAATCATACTTTTTTCACCGACACACATATTATGGTTAAATTTTTCCTCCATCAAGAAGCCCAACCATATTATGGTTGTCTCCAAACATGTTTTGGTTAATAATAACTAAAATATGTTTAACACTTATAATAGCATGGTTGGTTTTCAACCATAGCTTGTTGCTCTTGGAGAAGAGGAAAATACTCTTGTTAATTTAAAAACAAATTATTGTCAGATTTAACCAAAACGTGTTTAAAGACAACCATAATATGGTTGTGGCTTCTTGATGGAGGGCCAATTTAACAATAATATGGTTGTCGGTGACAATAATATGGTTAAATTAAACATAATATGTTGAAAATTTTTCTTTAAAAATAGTTTTGTTGGAGGTGACCATTTTTAAACATATCTTTTCTCTGCGTGTGTTTAAACGCAGGTTTAGTTAAACTTAAATTTATATGTTGTTTAAACCCAACAGTTGTAAATCAGTGTCCCATGTTTTATATGAAGTCTAAAAAGGAACATGTGGCAGCACTACGATAAATGTTGTCAAAAAAGCTTCCATTATGTCATAGGAGTCCTGTTTTAATTTTTTTAAGTTTTCAACTCTTCTGTTCAGAGAATCCAATGGGTCGCAGTGCCAGGAAAAGGACTGAGAAATAAGATATTCTGTATTATGGATTGCGATCAATTTCTCCAACATCAATGAAGTGAAAGATTTTTTTCCAGGTCAAGATTAATCAAAACTAAAGAAAAGAATCGCTTAAATCCTAAACAATTTTCTTAAAGATTATTTTTAAGGTCTCCTTAAACTATTGAAATAACTGATAAAATTATCTTACAGTTTATTTTTTAATTACTACATAATATTTATGAATTAATTAAAAAATATGTATAACATATTTATGAATTCTACTTTTTTTGGTTACTCGTGTTAGTTTAAGAATTGTTTTTTTTTTTTTAAATAAATAGCAAATATTAAATAATTTATGCATTTGTATATATTGAAATGACTTAATTATAAAAAAAAACTTTGTTGATCGGTTAACCGATCAATTACAAAATTAACCGATTAAACCAAAACCTCGGTTAATTAATCGAGCGTTTAACCGATTAAATCAAAAGCCCGATTGAATGACTACCCTATTAAACGCCCAAAACACAACATTTATCGCAGTGTTGCCACAATATTATATATTGAACTACATATAATATATGAGGCACTGATTTACAATTACATATCGTCGGCTGATAATGTAATTGTCGTATGTGGATTCCGATAGTTTAGAGTAAATAGAGTTTGAAGTTAGAACTCTTATAAAATCCACATACGACATTTAAATAATAAATTAATTTTTTGGTCGTTTTATATGCAAATTTGTCGTATGTGGCAGTTACATACGACATTTAATTTAAAAATTGCTTCAGCAAATACCACATACGACAAGCTCAATACTCCATATCTCGAAACCCGTATGAGGTATCGAAAAACTGATTACGCTAAATGAAAGATCAGGTTGGAAAACCTAAGGAATCGATCTTAACTCAAAACCGCAAAAAATCCACATACGACATTTAAATTATCAACCGCAATATAATGACTTTAAACTAATATAAATTTAAGTTTAGTTCAACTAAGCCAGCGTTTAAAAATTCACTTATTTATTAGCCAATAGAAAGTAGCCATAGTTAACTTTTTTTAAGCAGCAGTATGTGGCTTATATGATTTACCTTACTGTTAACTGACAAATTTATGTGAGTAATTTCTTATTCGGGCCATGATTTTATCGTATCCCTAATGTAACCAGAAGGGATGCTGAAAAAGAGCTAACGCTCAAAAAATGGTCGGTGAGCGCCTCTATTTGCCTTTTTATTACCTGCACCCAACATAAAGTAAAATTGTTTTGTTTATCTAGTTAACTTAGAGAAATTGTTCATGAGTACCTGAGAATTCACCTCATAAAAGGAAAGGGGACTAAGACCAGCCCGGAAATCTGATATTACATAAACTCAAAATGTCCTATTCATTAGTGAATGATACGGACACCAACGACATATGGTGTCAAGAGAACGATTCTACATGCCACACAGCTCATGCTATACTGTACATTCTGTACGACCAATTGCAAGGCTCGGTCATCTCAAGTGGAATCAGTGTGGCCAGGTCCAAAAAAATTTAACAGCTAAATATGGCATTAAACATGGCCAAAAAAATGCTAAAAATGATTTTAAAAAATGCTAAAATTTTTTAAAGATTTTTGTTAAAGATTTATTATTAGTATGACATTTAATTCGAAACTAAATACATTTTAGTGACAAATTTTTGAACGAAATTGAAAAAATGGCTAGATTTTGGTAAAGTATGTGATATATATAAATATGTAGCACAGGGGGTTAAGATTAAATGTTTTATTTAGTGGGCCTTCGATCCTCTGATATATGAAAAATTTAAACGATTTATTTCTATGATTTAAATACAACATTTTTAGATCATTTTATTATTTATAGTTCAAGAAAAGTTTAAACTTTAAAATAATTAGTTCTTCAGCAGTTTAGAGCAAACAATTTTTTCCACTATTGAATTTTTATCTAAATACTTAGTGACATTTCCTTGTACTTTTATATCGTAATAATATTTATTAATAAATAATATTTACAATCAACATGATAAGGGCATTTCTATTATGAATTCCCTGAATATTCTATTTTTTTTACCAAGACAGGTTTCTTAACATAAGAATTATCCATTTTCATACGAAATTTCATTTTGGGTACAACTAACTGAAGTCAAAATTTATTAAATTTATAAAATTTTTTTAGTAAAATCAATAAAACTAAAATAAAATAAATAATGCTAAAAAAGCTAAAAACATTTTCTAAAAATGCTAAATAAAATAAATGCCAAGTGATAAATGAAATTTTTGCAGCTAAATAAAAAATTTAGTGCTTAATTTAGTTGCAAAAATGCCAAAATGGCCTCACTGTGTAGAAGTGATGTGACATGGCCACTAAGATCGTGCGAGTTGACTGCCTTAAATAAATTTTTTACGACTTAAAATAATAAATTTACCGCCTGCCTAACAACTTCGAAGGATAACGTGTGCATACAAAATTTCTAGGAATAGCTCTCAATTCTTAAAATTTTTAACATACGAAATTCTTTCCGAACGTTATCATTCGGTATTGTTATTTTTGCTATTTAATTTAATAAGAAACTTTTCAAAGTTACCCGAAATTTAAATTTTATCTTAGAAATTGGTATCCTCTTTGTCTAAATAGAGTTTGGAAAAAGTTTTCTTTGCCAGAGCAGTGAGATTTTCCTACATACATATAGCACTTGTTCAACAATAGTATATTAACTCAAAACAATTTTTTTTTCACTTTATGGAAAAAACGATACGTAATATTCCTATCCTAACCGCTGTAAAAATATCGAGCAATTTTTTTTAATTTTTTGGTAATGAAACGGTGGGTTTAAAAATTGTTTTTCATGTCAAAAATTGTTACGCTTCTACTGAACATTTTTTTGAACAAGTGAGATATTATACACAAAAATATTATAATTCTCAGTGCAGGGTATCAAAGTTTCGTCACAGGCCGACATGTTGTTTTTATTATTCTCTCTTTTATACAAAAGTTTATTTTACAATACATTAAGTTACGAATACATAAAGTTTAATGTAATTTTCGACTTTTGTTTGCTAATTTTTGTGGCAAAACATTCAACAGCAGGCAGTTTTAATAATTTGGATGAAATATTAACAACTTTAAGTAGTATACATAGATACTGTTAAAAAGAAAATAAATTTATTTTTCCCCCAAGTTAATAGTTGTTAGTTTTATAAATTCCTATAAAAAAAAGTTTTTTTGCCAGGTTTTTGTTTCAAAACTTTATCAAATTTTTAATTTTTTTTTATATAATAATATTAAATTATATTTCTAATGTGAATACTTAAAATTTATTAGACAAGGAATTCATAGTGGTTAAATTTTCAACAGGGTTCCAAAACTCCTAAAACTTCTACAAAGTTCTTTATATGTATATGTTTTCATTATGTATCAAGATTATCTTTTATTCAATTGAGGTTTGTAATACAATTTTATAAAGTTGCTGGAATACATTTAGACTTTTCAACTAATTAAGATTTATTAAGTTATTATATTTATACCAAAATTCATAAAATTTAAAGTTTAAAAAGTTTTTCCAAGTACTAAATGTAAGGCTTAAGTGTACTTAGCGTATACTTGTTAAATCAAATGTTCGGTAATCATACGCTACCGTACGCTTTACAGGTAATCAAATCTAAATGGAAATGCAACATGTTTGTAACGGGTGATTAAATATGAGCCGATGTTGAATTTGAACCACACCTAAACATCAAGTTTTTTTTTTTTTTTTGAATTTCACTTGACATTTCTCAATTTCAGACTAAATCAATTTGAACCATGGAAAGATACACAATCGAGCAACGCATTAAATCAATTCAGGATTATTATGAAAATGGGCGTTCAAATCAAAATGCATATCGTGAAAATCATCTTCAGTGATGAGGAACATTTTCACCTCAGTGGATTCGTCAATAAGCAGAGTTGCCGCATTTGGGCGAATGATAATCCAAGAGTGATTGTCGAAAAACCAATTCACCCACAAAGAGTGATGGTTTGGTGCGCGGTTTATGGGCTGGCGGCATCAACAGGCCGTATTTTTTCCAAACTGAGGCCGATCAGTTAGTTACTGCGAATGGTGTTCGCTATCGTGAGATAATAACGAACTTTTTATGGCCCGAATTGGAAGATATGGATGTGGACGATATGTGGTTTCAACAGGACGGTGCCACTTGCCACACAGCTAACGAAACAATGGATCTTTTGCGCGACAAATTCAATGGCCGTGCTATCTCACGTGGTGGCGATGTCAGTAGACTGCCAAGATCATGTGATTTGACACCGGTGGACTTCTTTCTTTGGGGTTATTTGAAAGAAAAGGTACGTCGATAAGCCAGCAATAATTCAAGAGCTAAAGGATGAGATAGTTCGGCACATTAACGGCATAGAACCTCAATTTATGCCTCAGCGTAATCGAAAATTTGGACCGTCAGATGGTGGTGTGCCGCCGAGGTCGCGGCGGCCATTTGGCCGATATTTTGTTCCATATATAATTGAACCATACCAATATTATCATAATAAAAAGAAATGAAAATAATTTCCTAAATAATTTGTGTTTTATTCAAAATCAACATCGGCCCTTAAAGTTTAACCACCCTTTATATATGAAGATTAAGGCCCTATTTGTGTAAAACGCAACGCAAGGCCAAAAATTGCATTAAAATCAAAAACATAGTCAGAAATTTTTAATCTAAATTTAGATATTTTTAATTAGGCTTAAGTTCATTGAATTTAATTTTCATTTAATTATTTTTATGAAGACAGGAATTTTTACAACATGAAATTAATTGAAATTTTATTGATTATTTTTCATTCTTGACTGCGCTGAGATTTGAACCCAGGCTTTCACGAACAGGTTGCCCTGACTAGTTTCGATTGTAACCACAAAATCGGAGGGGTTTGCCGTTTTACTCACATTGCCATTGAAGCCGGATGACGTCAATAGTCAAACGTCAATCTTTAAGCCAAATAGTATTTTACCTTGGTAGATCGAAATTTGCTTTTGAATGAATGATTATCTATTTTAATTGATTTACATGTTCTTCCCAACTTCTGTTTTTTTGATGTTTGACTATTGACGCCATCCGGCTTCAATGGCGGTGTGAGTAGAACGGCAAGCCTCTCCGAAGAGATTACAATCGAAACTAGTCAGCGCAACCTGTCCGTGAAAGCCTGGGTTCAAATCTCAATGCAGTCAAGAATGAAAAATTTTCAATAAAATTTTAATAAATTTCATGTTGTAAAAATTCTTGTCTTCATAAAAATAATTTAATGAAAATTAAATTCAATGAACTTAAGCCTTATTAAAAATATCTAAATTTGGATAAAAATTATTAACAGTTCAATAAAATAACCATAATACTAATTATTTAAAATTAAATTTTGAAAAACAGGCATTTTATCCAAAAAAATATTAAATTTTTACATATTTTATTTGAAATTCTTTGATACAAATTTTTTCTTCAACTAAAACAATTTGTTGATATGACAATTTTCAAACACGTAAATTAAAAAAATTGTTAAAAATATTAGAGATGTTTTTAAAATACTTTTTAATAACTTTATAACTGTTGTTATTTTCTTCTGTATAGATAAATATAAGAGATGCAATAAATAGAATAGATCACCAAACATGATTAACCACGACTTTTCCCGTTTCTGACACAATTTTAGACATTTAAAGAGCTTTCTTAGCCATTGTTTTTTAAGACCTTACATAACAAATATAATTTTAACTATATTCTTTTCTAACATTCGTATTGCTGACATTTACCAACCGTTTAAAATAAATTACTATTTCTAAAATTCTCTCATTACAAATTCCAGACAGATGACGAAGAGTGTACAACTTATCTTAAGACACTTATAACCATGACTATACATGAGTAGACATGCTAAACTTACCATAATGTTTAAAGATCTTAAATTTACGCAAAATGTATCTACACGTAACCGTACGTACACTCTACATAAATTCATAAATTTGTATGAATTTTTCTTTATTCATTTTTTATTCATTGTTGACCTGATAACTTAGCGGTTGTTAAATAAAATTAATTATGAATTTATGGAAGTATGTATGTATATGTAAATAAATACATACACACACACACAGTCAAACTCACAAATATATGTATGTATTTGTATATGTGAGGGTGGGTATTTGAGTGTTACTTTGCGTCTGACTTTTTTTTATCTGAGAGCAGTATTTAGAAATGTTTTCTTCAAACTTGTTGTAATATGTGTGTATGCACAGTGGTTATGAAATATTGTTAGTATGTACCCTGTAGAAAATGTCAGTACTGAATCTGTACTGCTTAACTACTGACGCAGCCACCAGTAGTAGTGACTTATTGTACCCCAAACAATGTTAATTACTATAGACATTTAACATGTGCGTGTCATTGGAAATCTACTACTTTTGGGACCATATGCAGACCTTGGAACCAGAGAATCACAAGTATATTTTAGTAAATCTTTTCTACACTTTTGGTACTGCTTTAAAGAAGATGTCGCATTGAAAATTGCATTTTAGAACATTTAATTATTTTATTTAAATTAATACTCTTATTTAAGCTTTAGGTCTTTTGTTTTTCTTTTTATAAAAAATATTAAATTTATTGAATCCAATATTTCGGCACTCCGTTGTGTGCCTTCTTCAGGGATTTTTTTTTTTCCAATAAGAGTATTAATTAAAATTTTTAAAGGTCGAATAAGAGTCAATTTATTTAATTATTTTATTTAAAAAAAAAAAAAAAAAAATAGGAATTCATAACAAATTTCGAATTCTAATTTATTTCGTATTCTAGGTTTATAGAAAAGTGTAGACACTTTGTTGGCAATGTCGTCAAAAAGTCACCAAAATAGTCGACAAAACGGGTGACATGGAGACACTTAAATTTACATATTTTTTTTACTAAATTTATATCTATCACAGAGGTGGGATATTATTTGGTTTGCCGATGTTTGTGAAACGTGACAATAAATATTTTTTTATATTTTTGGTCTTTCGATTAAAAGCATTTGCTTAATCAATATTATCATAATGTATGTGAGTCAATGTATGTATATCTAATTAGAAACTGCACTTAAAACTTATCCATGCCTTATATTTAAGGAACCTGCCATATATTGAACGAAATCGTTTGAGATTTCACGCACCGAAATGTGTGCTTATAAAGCCTGGCTCTGTGCTCAATATGCGATATAGAGCCCTTTTTAACGCCTGTTATTTTAGCCGACGATCACCACAATCAAACCATTTTCTACATGTTCTAGTAAGATCACCGTCGTAAGGTGTCGTCTTTGGAACTCTGACATATTTGATTATATTCTACAAAGAATATAATTATTTCTAATATTTTTTATGATACAAATTTTCTGTTCGTTGCTTTTGCCTTATGCAGCTAAATTAATTTTACTTCGTGGGGGGAAAAAAGTCATAGTTAGAACCAGCGATGGCGAAAGTTTTGAAGTTTTTTTTTTAATCAAAATTCGATTTTAAGATACACGGAAAAAAGTGTTTTATCAATTAAAAAAATGGTTTAAAAAGTATTTTTTTTTTTTTTTTTTTTTAATTCCAATTTTATTTACAATCTATTTTACAATATTTAGCAAATTCGATAATTTCAATAAAAAAAAAAAATATCACATGTGTTATTAAACTACAATAAGCTTAATAAACTATATATACATACGAGTGTTGAACATTAAGAAAAGTTAATTTTTTGCTTCATTTTCTATATTGGAGATCTAATACATGAAACCTATTCAGTCTTCTATTTTCATCTGTTTCATCTAATAAGGAAATCGCCAATGGGTTTTGGTGGTTGCTTAGTCTATTTATATACCTACAACTATATCTGTTTATTTCACTTAGAATAAAGGCTACTTTTAGATCCCTATGAATCTGAACGTTGGTCATAAACCATGGAGCGCCGGAAATATTCCTTAATGTTTTAGACTGATATCGTTGTAATATCTCGATATTTGAATTACTGGCCGTTCCCCACAATTCAATGCCATATGTCCAAATGGGTTTTAAAATAACTTTATACAATTTTATTTTGTTCTCTAAACTAAGTTGGGATTTGCTTCCAAGTAACCAGTTCATTTTTTTGGTTTTCATATTAAGGTAGTTTTTTTTATTTTTAATGTGGTCTTTCCATGTGAGACGTTTGTCTATATACATTCCTAAATACTTCACGCAGTTAGACTTCGGTAATTGCAAATTATTTATATATATTGGAGGACACTCTTCTTTCCGTAAAGTAAATGTAACATGTTTACATTTTTCTACATTTATAGTGATTTTCCATTTGTTTAACCATTCCTGCAGCATATTTAACTCTCTTTGCATTACAGATGAAGCTTCAATGTGGCATTTATTGGTGGAGATTATGGCGGTGTCGTCCGCATAAGTCGCAACTTCAACGTTATCGGATGTAGGCATATCGGAAGTATATATAGTGTATAGTATTGGACCTAAAACGCTGCCTTGTGGGACTCCACTAAATATTTGGTATATATTTGATGCTTCGTCGTCAACTTTCACAAAAAAAGTTCGATTGCGTATGTATGAATTTAGCAATGAAAAATGCGGGGCAGGTAAAATTTTTTTTAGTTTAAATAGCAGTCCTTCGTGCCACACTCTATCAAATGCTTGCTTTATGTCAAGAAATACCGCAGAGCTATACATTTTTTTCTCTAGTGAGTCCGATATAACTTTTACTATTCTGTGACACTGTTCTGGTGTTCCATGTTGTGGACGAAATCCAAACTGGTGATCAGGTATAATGCTCTCTTTCTCTAAAATAGGTATTAGCCTTGTTACAAACAGCTTCTCGAATATCTTCGAAAATGTAGTTAGCAGACTTATTGGTCTGTAGGATGAAATCTGGTTCTCTGGTTTATTCGGTTTTTGGATCATTATAATTGCCGCTCTTTTCCAAACGGAGGGAAAATATGATAGTCTCATAATAGAGTTGTAAATGAGGGTTAAAAATAGAATGCCTTTCTTTGAAAGTGATTTCGCAACTATAGAGTCAATTTTGTCATGTCCTGGAGACTTTTTATTATTAAGCTTGGAAATACAATTTTGAACTTCTCTCGGAGTGATGGGTTTTATTGGAAAATCCATTTGGTATGGAGACTCCAAAAACGTAAATACTTTATTTTCGTGTAGGGTATTTGTAGTAGGAAAAGGTTGATAAATTTGATTTAAATATTCAGAGAAGGCTTCAGCTTTGCTCTTGCTATTTTTGCACCAGGTGCCATCTAATTTCATAATTGGGACATTTCTTTTTACTGGGTGTTTTAAGTATTTTGTTGCTTTATAAAGACTATAATCTGTATCTTTTGAGGCGTCCAAATTTTTTAAAAACATAGACACTTCATCATTTCTCAATTCTGCTATCCTATTTTTTAAATGGTTTGATGCTCTATTGAAATTAGTTTTATCAATAGGATTTCTACTTTGCTGCCAAATTCTTCGAAGTCTCCGGCGTTCCTGTATAAGTTGTCTTATTTCCGTAGATATAAACACTTTTTGGCCTCTTTGCGGTTGTATTGTAGGAGTAGATAAATAAGCAGAGTTTTTAATAACACTACAGAAATGATGTACAGCTTTTTCAATGTCGTCCCCGGTCTTTAAAGATATGTTCAGATCTAAATTTTGATCCATCCAATGCCGAAATGCGTTAATATCAGTTTTATGAGTGATAATTTTAACATTTTTTTCAATAGTTGCTGTAAGAGTGTTGTAGCTTAAAATTATAGGGGAATGATCAGAATTGAGGTCATAAGAGTTTGTGACATCAAGAACAACATCCGGTATGCCTGAGTAAACAAAAAAATCTAATAGATCTGGAATTTTATTTGGGTCAGTAGGCCAATACGTCGGACTTCCTGTGGACAATGTCTTGTAACCTAGTTTCGAGATGCATTTAAAGAGTTCTTTTCCTTTAGGATTAGAAAGTCTAGAGCCCCACCATGGATGCTTAGCATTAAAGTCTCCGCCGACAATAAACTTGCCACCAAGAGTTTTGAAAAACGTTTCATAATTTTGTGCACTTAAACTGTGTCGAGGTGGACAATATATAGCGTAAATTGAAACTTCGTAATTGTTGCACTGTATTTTTACACCACAAGCTTGTATATACGGCTTAATTATGGGGTTTAGCGATTCGTATTTCAGATTAGACTTAATTAAAACAGCTGATCCAGCGTGGGCTCTATTATCTGGGTGATTAGCTTGAAACAGGTCGTAACCTTTAACGCGAAAGTAAGTTTTAGTTGTAAAATGTGTTTCAGATATGAGTAAAATATCTAAATGATTTGTTATAAGAAAAATTTCTATCTCTCTTGTGTGATTGGATGCTCCATTAGCATTCCATGTTGCGATTCGTAGATTTATTTGCATTATTTTTCCATAATTTTTGACATCATATCAAACATTTTATCCATCATACGTTCTAATCTTTCTAAAAACCTCATTTCGGGACTGGTTGTATGACCCGTAACTGCTTGAGCATATGTGATACCTTCACTAGTGCTGTGGTTGTTTAAAGTAGAATTTGCTGAAGTAAATTGAACATTCCGTGTTTGCCCATATGTGCGTTGATGATGGGTATTGTTATTGTTGCGTATTTGTTGCATTTTTTGGTAAAAAGGGCAGCCTTTATAATTTGCAGTATGCTCCTGAAGACAGTTAACACATTTTGGTGGGGTTTCTAAATTTTTTTTACATTCTATGGTGGGATGGTCAAAGCCGCACTTTACGCACTTGAACGGCCGTTTGCAGTAGGATTTGGTATGACCAAATTGTTGACATCGGTGACATTGAACTAAGTCGTCAGTTTTTCTCGGTGCTTCAATAGTGACGATTGCATTGTTAATGTGTTTTACTTTAAAAATATCTTTATTTGTCGGACTTGGATCAAGATCTACAAAGAACATTGGCAATGGCAACTTTGTTACCCTACTTCTGACATTAATAACATTTCTAACCAAATGACCTAACAATAAAAGTTCTGCTTTTATATCGCTAACTGGGGTGGAATTATGAATGCCCTTTATAACGACTCTATAAGCACGTTCTTGTTTAATTTGAAAAGTGTGGTAATTGATATTTTTTGACTCAAATAATTTGACAATTTTTCTGTAGGAATCAATACTTTTTATCATTAATCTTACTTCATTATCTCTCAAACACTTATAATTAAAGTCTTTTATTTCATCGCTTATTGTTTTAAGCATTTTAGTTACATTTGTAACGCCAGGAATATAAATTGGTGGAGGCTTCGGTGCATTATTGACTTCATCATCTTCTTCTTGGTCATCTTCACTTTCTATTTTTTCTACAGTAGATTCATTTTCCCCAAGTAAATGGAATTTATTTATTCTTGACTCATCGTTTGTATTAATTTTCTTGTGTTGATGCATATTTGGAGATTTTGTTAAACGCCGTTTGTTTGTTTTTCTACCTGGCACTTGTTGCCAAATATCATCAGATTCGTCGCTATCATCACTTAGATTTGTCATAGTGACAAATCGTTGTTATTTTTTTTTTTTTACTATTTTCAATTTTATTGTTATTGTTTTTTTCACTTATTATTTCAAGTTGTTATTGGATTTTTGTTAATAAATGTAATTGTTTTTGGGGACAAAAATTCGTAGAATTTTTTTTTTTTTTTGTTTTGATCCCGTTGTTTTGAAGTAAGTAAGTTTTGTTATTGTTTATTTTTTTTTTTTTTCTTATTACTTAACACTTGCGAAAGGGTTTTAACACGTCTTTTCTTTTAGAAAGATAATGAAAAACTGTTAAAAAGTATTTAAATTTAAATAATGTAATAATTGAATCAATTATTTTTTTAGTTGAAAGAAAATTAAAAATTTAATTTTGATTTTATTAAGATTATAGTTGTTTTGAAATAAATTTTCAATTAAAATTTTAATTAAATAACAAAAAATCTTAATTAACTTTTTTCTTTTAAAATAAAATAATTTAAACATGTAGAATTGTTGTTGGGTATTGTCGATATTTATTTAAACACATTATTTGAAATGGCAAAATTTTTTGATCACTTTTTTAATTAAAATTAAAAATATCATTTACTGAAAATATTTTTTCAAAATGTTAAAATTTTTAGTAATCAATATAATCATTTTGGTAATAGGTGCAAAATCAACAAATTGTTTGCTTGATATTATGAATTTAGAACAAATTTGGTGATTGGAGAAATTTAATAACTTTTTTTGTGTAATTTTTCCTAAAAATGAAATTTTTGATATGTAAGTTGCCACTATTATTGTCATACGTATTATTTAAATTTATGCCAACTTAATGTGAGCCCGGATTACAATCGAGTGGAAGCCTCAAGGCAGCCACAGCAGAGGATGTCCTGTAGGTAACTGGAAGAAACTATTCAAGAAGGCGATAACGATGTATATAAAAAGTTTGAGTAAAATCAGGAACCCGGCCTCCGAATTATTAGAATGGCGAAAATTAGTTAAAGGCTCTATGATCCCTATAGGAACCACGAGGACATTGATTTTTACAAATTTACTAAGACCATTTATTTCTGATGGCTTCAGAAAAAACACAATGTGGTGGTAACCGCATGTGGCTTTGCAGTTTAAAAATGGTACGTATTCCTATACGGTTATGTTACTAGTGCATAATTTAAATTAACTATGTTTTTTCCTGCCAATGAATTTGATCTACATCCGATATGTTTTAAAAGATTCCCACTTTGATTAAAATTAATTTTATCAAACTACTGGTCGGCTAATTATAGGACCGCCCTCGTTTTAATAAATAATAAATTTACATAATCACAATTGCTTTGTATTTTCTTCCTTTCTGGTGGGGTTTTCTTAGAATTTCTGCTGATTTTCTTTAATTCATCCATTCACATTTGTTTACAATTTATATTTTATTTCTTTTCATTTTCTAATATTTTTCTCAAGTTGCATAAATGAATTAATATTGCGAAATAAAGAAAAATATTTTTGTCATAAAAATAACTTTTTAAACCTCATAAAGTCAGCTATTTATTAGAGGAAAATGAAACTTAAGAGAAAAAATATTAATATTTAAAAATATGAAAATGGTAATTCTACAAAGGATATAATAATTTCTAATATTTTTTTTTATGATACAAATTTTCTGTTCGTTGCTTTTGCCGCACAAATGGCTTGTGCAACTAAATTAATTTTACTACCTGGAGGGGGGAAAATCTTAGTTAGAGCCAGCGATGCCGGAATGAAGATTTAACCTTAATTTTACAGTTTTTTTCCAATCAAAATTAGATTTTAGGATCTTTAAGATCTGGAAGAGAGAATTCAACAAGGACATACCGATGTCAATAAAAAGTTGGGATGAAATTAGGAACCCGACCACAGATTAATTAGAATGGCGAAAATTTGTTAAAGGCCCTTTGCTCCTTATAGGAACTACAAGAACTTATAAAACGTAACGTCAATAAAAGTATACGTTCAAAAAGTCATACATACACTGATAGAAAAGGCGTCATAACACCTTTGTAAAACATATATTTCTTAAAAAAAAATTGTGTTCTAAAAAATCCTTGTTCTTTTTTACAAAATACTTTGAGTCATGCTACTATTTTGAGTTCTTCAGCCTGTGACACAACTGTCATTTCAAACAAGTTTGGACAAGCAGTTTTTGTGAACAACTTGAAAGTGATTTATTGAACGTGTGGCTCCAGGGTTAAAAATATTTTTTTGCACTTTTTTCATTAATAAGTAAAAATTAATGGATTACTGCATTATTTCATTTATCAGTTAACATTTACTGGTGGAAAATTTTTTCAGCAAGCAGTACGCCCATGTATGTGAATTACACACTAAACATGACTGTTTTTTTTTGTTTTTGATTCCAACGGACACATACATTTGGTTGGTTTATTTGTCTTAAAACTTTAAAAAATTATACATTTGACAGAGAAACCATATATGTATTATTATTCGATTAATCGGCATACATTCTTCGATTAGTCCTTTAATCGAAATCAGCAGTTTTAAATTAATCGTCTAAAATTATTTGATTAATCGAACAATAATTAATCGGCTGAACACGACTGAACACAATGGATATCAAGCGATTTTAAAATGGATTTCTGAATCAAAGTCTTAATTTTTTGTTGAAATTAACAACAAATTCAATTAACAGATATTGCTAGGAACACAACTGGGACGAACGACGAATTTCGCCCAACACGACGAATTTTTCAGTAAAAATTCGCTGAGTAAATTCGTCGTATGAAGCACAATAACGACGAATAGCAAGCAGATTTTATAATTGAGAAAGTTGATTGCTGTTTCTGCAAAGAGAGAGAAATAGTGTGACCATATTAAAAAAAAATCATGCTTAAAAGTTAAAACATAATCAAAAACACAACTAAAAACTATTTTTATAAAAAATACTTTGTATATATATTTTAAATGTTATACAATAAAAAGAAAGATAATTATTAAAGTAAAAATTAACTTTATTTAGTAAAATACTTCTAAACTAAAGCCAAATATGGTCACCTAGTACTGATTTGCTCGTCGTTCACCGGCGTATTAAATAGAAATAAATCTATTGCAAAGACGCCGCGTATGACGAATTTCGCCGGACGCTATTATTGTGTGTATTTTCATATACACCAATATGTTTTATTTTTGGCGACGAATATTCGCGGCCAAAAATTCGTCGTTCGTCCCAGTTGTGTTTCTAGCATATATTAAAAAAATTAAAAGAAATATGTACAGAAAATAAGATACTAAAAAAGATATTAACGTTTTAAATCGTTTCGTTTTCATCGTTTCACTCTATTTCCATCACATACCTGATTATTTTGTTTTTAAATAAATCTGTAGGTATTAAAATCTAAATACTTATAAATAAATAAATAAATACCTCAACAAATTCGCCGCCCGCTTTATGGCGGAGATATGTAAGCAACTCTGCAAAAATTTAAATCTTGACGGATTTTCTTTTTCTTAAACTTAGATTTTTTCAACGAATGAATATTTTTTAAGAGATCATCTGGCACCCCTGGGTAGCCAGCTATTTTCAAAATGAATATTGGTTGAATTATTTAATAAATTTAATTACTTCAAGACAGTAATAATCGCCTTGAACCTTTTTTTCAACGCTATGAAAAAAGGTAGTAAAATATTATTAACAGATGATTTAAAGTAAATTAATTCGATTTTCGACAGCAGTCGAATTAGTTGATCGAACGAATTTTCATTTGGTATTATGGCGCACATTCGATAAAAAAAAAAAGTACTTTTGTGATCGAGTTTATTCACAGTAGTACATTTACTATCAGCTGTCACTTTAAATAAAAAATTTTTGTTAACAAATTTAAAAAATAAAACTATATTTCCATATTTTCTGTTTCTTTATTATTATTATTATTATTTGTTGCTGTTGTCCCTGCGAAACAATGCGCTGGTCGTTGTCACTTATAATGTCTAAACCGAACTCTAACCCCGGTGGATTTAAGCAGGTTTCAAACTCTAGTAAGCCAATTATGGCTTCCTCAATATTGGTAAAAACTTGTAAGTTGTTTGGTCCTCCTCCTGTTGCACGGTATTCAGCTATGTTTTGGATAATTTTTTTTTGGACTTTATATCACCCCAGAGCCGTAGAAGCCAGTTATTTAAATTTATTTCTCTAACCAACCCTTTAATGAATAAAAATGTCCAGGAGTTTTCTCCTTTTTCTCATATTTTCTATTTAAATTCAATTGTAAAAGTGGGAGAAAACTACCGGGGAATTTTTTGCACAATTTATTTGAATATATGTATATTTAATTACCTTAATCCACTTTGATGTCGTCCTAACGGGTGGTCCCAAACAATTTAGCTCCTGCGCGATTTCATCCCACTTTTTTGTAGCCTAAACTATTGTAAAAATTCCTTTTGCCAACAAAGGATTTTGTTCCATAAGGGAAACACGATTTTTCAACTGCTGCTTACTACTGACGACTTTAGACCTGCATAAAATAACCAGAGATAATTAAGAATATGGAATTTTTACACCAAAACTAATAAATTAACAAAAACTTACATTTTCAAAAATTTTTTTAAAATTATTTACACCGTCGAAAGCAAATTTGTTTTCGTTGAAAAATTCGATGCACAACGAAATTTTCGACAGTGCTGCCAACTCATAATACCGAATTAACATTCGATAGTCGATGTTCGATAGCCAGCGCAAATCATTTCTCGAATGTAAATCATAATAGGGGGCTTTTACTTTTTTCCGTTTTGGATTTTTTATTATGTTTTAAAATACAAAATTTGTAATAAAAAAATATTAAAAAATCGCTTAATGAAGAGTTATGATTTTTTGAACTTTAAAAATGTCAAAAATACGATTCATACCTGTGACTTAAAAATACAAGTTGGTGGAGAAAAACGCAGATAAGATTTGAAATCAATCAATTAAAAATTACATCAAACTTCCAACCAACACAAAAAAAAGTTCAAATTTGTTCCCTTGTGTAATTTGTTGTTGTGGCTGACTTCATACGCGCAGTATTGCAGTGCAACACAAAAAGGAATAGCTTCATAGACTGCATAACTTTTCTTCAGGCAATGCCTTCAGTTCATTGTTGCATGACAACCGTATTCACTGCACAACAAAATTTGTTCATTGTTTTTATTTGTGATGCCTTGTCAACGCATTTGTTTTACGTGATGCTTTGCAATATTGCGTTTTTTAAATCAGCCTGTGTTTTGTTACATATCCCAGCCAGGGCGATTTATCATCAAACGTAGGGATATTTCTTACCCATTTGGCGATGGCTATTTTGCGACATTTCAAAGGGCTTTAGGAAGTTTTCATAGGTTTATAGTGGTTGGTAATATGTTCAAAAAGTGTTTGCTCTAATAGTACAAAATTCACAAATATTGTGCAGGTCTTAAGTATTTCCTTAATTCCATCTATTAAAAATTTTAATTCAAATCAAACAAACAAATTTATTTTAAACTGTTACTAATGGGCTTTTAACACCCACTGAATAAATTTTTGTATCCTTCAG
The DNA here is from genome assembly GCA_943735925.1 of Pollenia amentaria. NCBI lineage: Eukaryota > Metazoa > Arthropoda > Insecta > Diptera > Polleniidae > Pollenia > Pollenia amentaria. The sequence continues at coordinate 30,643,945 of OX031007.1, forward strand.
GGCAAAATAAAATTCAAGCCCGCTTTGTTTTTCCATTCGCCTGTCCTGTAATAGAGAAAAAAAAAAACTTTCTTAATCTACATAAATCATTTTTTTATCCTAAATAAGTATTTAACTTTTGTTTTAATGCTAAATGTAAACAATTTCCATTTTAATTAAAAAAATATTTATGTGTGTAATTTATTTATTTTTTTACAAACAAATGTCTAATTATCATAAAAAAAACTGACAGCTAAATAAACAAAAAAGAAAAAAGAAATTGAATTAATGATAAATTTAAATTATTTAGAAATATAAACAAGTTAGTGATTAATTTATTGGCCACTTCATCTTCTAAATAAAACATGTTTCTATCTTTTTTAATGTTTGTTATTCTTGTTGCTTATGGTGCCAGATACGGCATATTTCTACTGCGAATTTAAAACTCTAAAGTATTAGAACAATTTAGAAACCATAAATTTTATATAAAAAAAGAGGACAAGAATGATATCTACATAATATAAAATCTTTTTATTAAGGTAATAAATGAAATAAGACGCTCATCTAAACATACACGAAATATACTTGAAGTTTATACACTCACTTAACCACACACACGCACACACACACAGATATATATTACAATATAAACACATAAACATAGATGTTTATGTATGTATACAAACATACAGTTTTGTCTGTTTCTAGACCATGAACAAATTTTTTTTTGTTGGAAAAATTGAAAAACAAAAAATTTTAAATGCCATCAAAATCAACCAGGAAACATAAATTTTACATTAAATTTAAATTCATGAGCATCCTTTGGCTATTGTTATTTAGAAAAACATAAAATGAAACAAAAATATACAATTATTGAAAGGCAGACACACATACAAATACACTTGAACATTAAATAGAAATTTACACTCTGAATAATATGAAAAGGGTTACGGTAAATGAAAGGTTTTTCACAAATCTATCTAATGCTATCTACAAATGCTAAGGAAAAATTTCCTAGCGGAAAATTTATGCCAATGAAAAATTTTCTAGAGGTAAAATTTATGTTAATGAAAAATTTTCAATAGGAAATTTAGGTTAACCAAAAATTTCTATAGAAAATATAAGCTTACTGAAATTTTTCGGTTAAAACTTTTAGCAACGAAAAATTTTTCATAGACAATTTATGCTAACGAAAATTTTTTTATAGAAACATAACGGTAACGAAAACTTTTCTGTAGAAAATTTATGCTAATGAAAACTTTTCTGTAGAAAATTGATGCTAATGAAAAATTTTCTATTAAAAATGTTCTGTAGGAAATTTACGCTAACGGAAATTTTTCTCTAAAAAATTTATGTCAACAAGTTATTTAAAGCAACGAAAAATTTTATATAAAAAATTTATGGTAATAAAAAACTTTCTACATAAAAATTTATTCTTACGAAAAATTTTTTTATAGAAACTTTACGGGACCGAAAACTTTTCTGTATAAAATGTATGCTAATGAAAAAATTTTCTATAGAAAATATGTTAAAAATTTACACTAAGGAAAATTTTTTTATAGAAACGTTACGTAACGAAAACTCTTCTGTAGAAAATTTTATCCGGATGAAATATTTTCTATAGAAAATTTATGCTAATGGAAATTTTTAATAGAAACTTGATGGTAACGAAAACTTTTCTGTAGAAAATGTATGCTAATGAAAACTTTTCTGTACAAAATTGATGCTAACGAAAATTTTTTATAGAAAATTTATGCTAATGAAAAGTTTTCAATAGAAAATATATGCTAACAAAAAATTTTCTGTATAAAAATTTATGCTTACGAAAAATTTTTGAATAGGAATTACGGTTCCGAAAACTTATCTGTTGAACATTTATGCTAATGAAAAATTTTCTATTAAAAATGTTCTATAGGAAATTTATGCTAACGAAAATTTTTCTTTAAAAAATTTATGTCAACGAATTTTTATAGCAACGAAAAATTTTATTAAGAAAAATTTATGCTAATAAAAAATTTTCTCTTCTGAAGAAAATTTTATCCTAATGAAATATTTTCTATAGAAAATTTGTGCTAACGGAAATTTTTCTATAAAAAATTTATAGTAACAAAAAATTTTCTATAGAAATTTTATGTTAATGAAAAGTTTTCCATAGAAAATTTATGCTAACAAAGAATTTTCGATATAAAAATTTATGCTTACGAAAAATTTTTGTATTAAAAGTTTACGGCAACGAAAACTTTTCTGTAGAAAATTTATGCTAAGGAAAAATTTTATGTATAAAATTGATGCTAATGAAAAATTTTTTATAATAAATTATCTATAGGAAATTTATTCTAACGGAAATTTTTCTATAAAAAATTTATGGCAACGAATTATTTAAAGCAGCGAAAAATTTTATATAGAAAATTAATGCTAACGAAATTTTTTTTATAGAAACTTTATGGTAACGAAAACTTTTCTATAGAAAATTTATGCTAAAGAAAAATTTTCTATAAAAAATTTATTATAACGAAACATTTTCTATAGAAACTTTATGGTAACAAAAACTTTTCTATAGAAAATTTATGGTAATGAAAGCTTTTCTGTAGAAATGTATGCTAATGAAAACTTTTAAGTAAAAAATTTATGCTAATGAAAAATTTTCTATAAATAATTTATGTTTACAAAAATTTTTCTATAGAAAATTTAGGCTAATTAAATTCATTTAACACAAAATTTATTTTAAAATAATTTCATTCCATATTCGTATGGTGCTTAAGCAAATACCAACAAAGTGAATAATAGAATTCTAAAATTCAGTTGACATTTAGTAAAACTAGCAAATAAATATCGTCGAAAGAAAAATGTTAAGCTATAAAAATATGACTTAATATCTAAAACATGTTTTGACAAAATATCGTAATAAACTTTAAGTACAGGAAGGAGTGGGGATAATAAAAAAGCACGATTATGTTGCCAACTAAACCCATACCCTGATTTAATAAATGTATGACGATTTTATGCAGCTTTCCACATTTAATTTAGTTTCCCGTACAGTTCCTTAATAGGCTGTGGCTTCAGTGTTTTCTGTGTTTCTTTGTAGTTGAAGAAGTAGAAAAACTTTTAAAGCGGGGGGTAATTTGATGGAAAATATTATAAATGTTGAGTGATGATGAAAACGATTTTATAAATATCTAGGAAGTTTTTATTAAATAATTCAAGATAATTTTAAGTATAAGGCTTTGCGGTGATGTTGAAGACTGATGTTGAAGACTGATGTTGAAGACTGATGTTGAAATAACTACGCCTTTGCAAATGTTTCCGAAAACTTTCACTTTTTACCATTTAATGTATTTCCTCAAAAAAAAAAAATATAAGTACTCTGTTTTGTTAGTAACATAATCATTTACTAGATCTACACTGTTATTACTTGCACTGTGCAAGTCGAAAATTGTAACATCCTGGGCACCCTACGGGTAAGGCTAATTCGAGTACTTAGTACTCGAAAAAAATAATTAAATAATTAGTTATATAAAGTAACATTTGTGTAGCTATGTTCACACCTATTAAACATTTCACGTATTATAGGTAACCACTAGTTTTATTAAAAAACAAATTTGCTTTTGCAAAACGTTTGGTCCAGCCAATATCATTTTACAGTTTCTTAATTGAATTATACAATTATCTTCAAAAAAGTAAGAATAAGGAAGACAATAAAAATTGTTTAAAATTAAGCTTAAGTGTGACCAACTTGCTGATCAAGCTTTTTTTGGATTTTTTCGTCAAATAATTGTTAGGTCTGAACATACCTTATGTTTAGGCAAAAAGTAAAAAAACCCTATTCGAAGCGAGAAAAAAATTGTTTTGTATAAAGATAAAACTATAAAATGTTTAGAGGTAACCATAATATTATTTGTGGATTCGTAATGGCGAAGAAATTTAACCATAATATGGTTGTTGGTGACAACAATATGGTTAAATTAACCATAATATGACTAACATTTGCCGTTCTTGGAGGTGACCATATTGAAAAATTTGTTTCTCTTCGTGCTGCTTATCTAGCAAAATCGATGACTTAAAAATTTAAGCTATGGGCCAATAATTATATAAAAAAAAGAACTTTTTCGACATTTTAGCAATTTTGATGACTAAAAGCTGTTTTTCCGGGTTACTTTACTCAACACTTTCTTTATTCCATTTTATAGCCACAATTGTGGCCATGACAAAAAAAAAACAAAATTCTAATTGACTTCGGAGATATAGACTTGAGAAAAATCACATGTTCTTCGAAGAAATCCAGTTTGAGACAAAATGTTCATGAGGCAATAAAAAATGAACGGCACACGCAATGAAAAAACATGGTTGATACAATCACAATCGCAAACTATCATTAGTGTTTGTAGTTATGATTGTGTCAAACACGTCTTAATAACCCAGCTAGTATAGGCTGTTTGTTAGACGATTATGTTCAATATACAACTCCTAAAAGAGTCTTCTGATGCTTATCTGACGAGTTACAAAAACAAAAACATCTAAATTTTTTTTTTATTTATTATTTGTTTTATAGATTTTTGACACGATCGTTTTTTAATCTTGGAATGAACCTTTTACGACTCTCTGTAAGAGTCATATAAGAATTACTGGGCTACCTAAATAAGAGCGTTTTTTAAATATGAAAATTCTATTGCCAATACAATTTCAATAAAACAAACCGACCTAAGGATATGTAAAATAAGATTTTCCGACAGGATGGTGTTGATTTCGCGACCTTAAGGTTTGTTTGATATAAATTGTATGAAAATTAGAAGTTTTGACATTAAAAACACGCTTGATGCCCTTATTTAGGTAGCTCAATTATACGGCTGAGTATTTAATAATCCCTACGTGAGTCTCAGGCGACCCTTGGCATGTTTTTTGAAAGATTCGTTAGATAATCTCTACGTACATCAAAAACGATTCCCTTTGGGATTAATATAAGAGTCGATTGAAGTGTTATGCAAAAGTCTCTCATACGAATCAGCACGTGTAGCAGTTTCTCCCGTGCGAGGAATCGTCTACAATTAAAAAATGAGCTAGTCGACGATCAGAAACACTCGTCATGAGATTCCCAGTAGACTCCTAGACGATTGAAAATGCTAGCTGGGAAGCAACAGTATATGTTCAGTAATAATGATTTTAGATAATTGTTGTCTCAAACATATTCTTATGTTCAGAAGAAAAATGCGCACGATCTTTCAAACCATTTTTCTATATTTCCCAACACCATGCAAAATGTCTACTTCAACATTCTTACAATAAAAACAATAAAAAATGTAATTTAAAAAATTTATGTTTTATTACAAATATAATTAAAAAAAATATAGCATATATTAAAAATAAAATTAAATACACACATTTATATATCTGTGTATGTGTTTTAATTTATAAATTTTTTATTCCGTTTAAAAAACGCCAAACACAAACTTACCTTTTATTTCTTTTATGAAATCTACTACATATATTAATATACTGTTGAACAGTTTTTGAAAAAATTCGGCGCTGATGATAAAATTATGTGTCAAATTTGTTATAGGTTTTTTTTTGGCTGCAAGAAAGACAACGTAATTGCATATTTATATATTTTATAATTATATTTAAATAATTTACCTGTTTCAATAAACGTATAATAATTTACATCGTTAGTTTTGCAGTTAGTTCTCCCCGAAAAATTTTTTAATTATTCAGTCATCATTCATGTTTCCTGATTAACTGAGGCTCCCGGACGGAGAAAATGTCATTTTCTTTAAAAGCACACACTGTTTGTTTCGACTATAAATGTTTGCTTCTTAAGAGAATCGGTTTTCAAGCAAACAAAAATTATGGTATTAAACATACCTTTTGTGTTCAACTAATATTATGATTTTAACTGCATAGTTGAAAATATATATATTTCAGTAGCTAACATAGCAAATAATTTAATATGTTTAGCTACCCCAGTGTACCTTTATAGGTGTAAGCCACCATATAATATTATTATAGTGAATTTAAAAATGTTAAGGACAGAAAACAATTTTTTAAGTTATATTAAGAGTATAATTAATTTATGAGGGTAAACATATTAGGCAAGTATGAACAAAAATGGTCGTAGTGACCATTCATTAATCATGTTTTTTCTCTGCGTGCAGCAGCTAAACTATCAAAACCAAAATAGAGGTTCGTTGGTTCCACACGAGAAGGAGTTTGCACTCGTTAACTTCGAAACGTTGCACGGAGTTCGAACGGTTATTATTCGACCGGTTTTAACCGGTTATTTAAGTTTTTCCCAAGCCGGTTATTTCAAAATATCCATCAAATAAACCGGTTATTTTGGTATAATAAACCGAATAATTTAATAATATGTAATTTAAATACGTTTTTCTTACTCTTGTTGTAAATTTACCCGTAAAATAAGTATTTTTCTAGTTGAATATTGGACAAACTTAAACTTTTTCTGAAGAATGTCAAAACAAAATGTAACAAAAGTCGAAAAACATTATGACCAATGTAAATACAAATCGCTTATAAAATCGTGTGTTCTTGGAAAAACCAAAAACAATTCAAAATACTACAAAAAAAGTGTTCAGTTAAAAAATAAATAGTTATTTCTGCAAGAGTATTCTAAATATTAAATATACTGATAAAAATACTAAAATTTATTGTTGGAGGATGGAAAGGGAATTAAGCAGAATAAATAAAATATTTTAATGAAAAAAAAAAAAAAAATTTACTTTGGATTTCAAGAAGAATTCTTGATAAAAGGTACGAAAAAACAGAAGTTAGGAAGAACTTATAAATCAATTAAAATAGGTAATCATTCATTCAAAAGCAAATTTCGATCTACCAAAGGTGAAATACCATTTGGTTTAAAGATTGATGTTTGACTATTGACGTCATCCGGCTTCAATAGCCAAAAGGCAAACCCCTCCGAAGAGATAGTGGGGTTACAATCGAAACTAGTCAGGGCAACGTCTCCGAGAAAACCTGGTTTCAATTCCCAGCTCAGTCAAGAATGAAAAATTATCAATAAAATTTTAATTAATTTCATGTTGTAAAATTCCTGTCTTCATAAAAATAATTTAATGAAAATTTAATTCAATGAACTTAAGCCTAATTAAGAAAATATCTAAATTTGGATGAAAAAAATTATGTATTCCCAAAAACAACTTTTTGATAATATATTAAATATACTTTTATATAGAAGTTATCTCTGGAGATATTTCGAACGGGATTAAAAAGGCAAAGTTAGGTCCCTGAAATGCATTCAAATGATAAGCTGCTAATATTCTTCAACGTCACGATTTATTAATCACCTTTAACTAGTCCACATGGTTGAGATTAATGTACTACAAATAAAACATAACTCCGTTCCAAGTAGTTAGAAAAAGACCGCTAATAATACTTCACTAAAATTCGCCGCCAAAAATGAATCATTGGGCGAAATATTAGCCCGTTGGGTTACCGAGGACGAAATGCCAGTTAAGGCACTAAAGACTAGTTGGCATATCTTCATGCTTTATTATTATTATTTTTATTAGTAGTATTTATAATACTTTTAAATGATATTTTCATTTAATTTAACAAATACTACATTCTGATTAAAATTTAAATTTTTTTTTTATAAAATTTACAGTTTTTTTCTAAGATAATTTATATATGATTAATTCTTCACATCATTCGGCATCGTGATTTTTGCATTGCATTTGTTTCTGCTCTCTGTGGTCTAAACTCTAAGGCATCCCCAAAATATCTCAATTGTTCAATCAGGTAATCGGGTGCATTTCCCATTTTAATTTTCTGAATAAAAAATATTGTATTTAACTGCAGCCCTTGTTGTATATTTAACCATTTAAATATATCCAACATATCGTCGGTCACAGGTTGACAACTCTTAACTCGCAAAAAAATCGAATCGGGGTATTATTTATTTTAATCTTTTTTTAATCTGAAATTATTTCAATACCTTTGTTTTCTTTACACCATCTTACAATAAATATCTCCTACTAATTTTGGTTTTTTTTATTTACTTCCAACATGGTTTAGTAACGGGCTAATAAAGTTTTTTTTTTTTGTCTCCTAAAAAGTACAAAAAAAACATGTTAAGAGTTGTCAACCTGTGACCGACGATATGTCTTATTGAAGTGTAACGATTGCATTTTAATATTGCGCGCATAGCCTTATTTTGTAGTTTTTGTAGCCTTGTTATTTGTTGGTCTAAACAGCATGTCAATAATATAGTTGAAACGACAACATTCCGGCGGAATCAACGATATGGAAAATATTCATCCGTTTTATTTATTAAAACACCAAGAATTAAAAAAAAATTGAAGAAATCAAACAATGTCATGGAAGGTTTTAAATTGTGGTCGACGAATTGACAAATATTTCATACAAAAAGCATGTTCATATTACTATTCTTTCAATAAGGCTGTAACAAAATAATTTGAAATATATTATCCTGACTAACAGGTTTTACTTGCAACTTTTCAAAAATATGTTTGAAGTCTACTGATTCATATAGACATGCCTAACCACCAACAAATTAAAAATCATTTGAAATAAATTTTTGGAGAATATCTCAAAAAATAAATTTATTAAATTCCTATAATTTTTTTAGTTGTTTTTGGAAGACGGTTGTCTAGATCCAACATTATTTGACAGTTTCTAAATTAAATTATACAATTATTTTCTTACAAATAAAGTTTAGTAAATAAAAAGAAGTTGTTAAAAATTAAGCTAAAGTTTGTTCACACTTTTCTTGGATTTTCATCGTCAAATATTTGTAAAGTTTAGTAAATAAATAGAAGTTGTTAGAAATTAAGCTAAAGTTTGTTCACACTTTTCTTGGATTTTCATCGTCAAATATTTGTAAAGTTTCGTAAATAAATAGAAGTTGTTAGAAATTAAGCTAAAGTTTGTTCACACTTTTCTTGGATTTTCATCGTCAAATATTTGTTAGTTATACATTAACTCATATCTATGTATTTTTTTGTGTTCCTTACTAGGGATGCTAATCGGAACTGGATTTCGCCAAATCCCGGAATATTTTGAAGTTTGTGTGTATGTTTTCATATTTGAAAATATGAAAAATATGAAGCATTAATCGTAATTTAATAAAGCTCTGAAAGTCAGAACCTAATATAGTTAGCACATGATCAGAAATGTGTTCTCTATATCCTAGGAGACAGATATATCTAACTACACGATTAAAACAAAGTTTAAGTTTCGTAAAATTTTGCTGGGAAATTCCCGAAAAAACCTCCAGCCCGCAAAGAAACAAAGGAAGACATAAAGACAATGCCACCCTTCCTTATATGTTTTGGAAGGTATAAACCCACACAATAGAGTTTTTTTAGAGTAAAAGATATTCTTGATATTATAAAATTTATCTGATAGGAAAAATCCAATTGTGTGTCTATATAAATACCTAAAGTCTTGTGATGAGATACAAACTGTATACTTGTATCAGTTATATATATATTAGGCAGAACTACATTATTAGAAAAGTACATGGCTTTAGTCTTATTAGGATTCAGATTTAAATAGTTAGTTTCTGCCCATTCTGCAATGAGTTTAAGGTCATTATTCACATTCGAGTCAAGATAATTTGTACCAAAGGTAGAATCATTAGCTAGTAGTTGAATATCATCCCCGTATGTATAACACTTGCAGAACTTTATAACACTATAAATATCTTCCAAGTATATTGTAAATAAAAGAGGTCCTAAAATAGATCCCTGTGGTACCCCTCTAACAACCTCCCGAAGCCATGATTTTCTACCTCCAGACTCAACATATTGAAGTCTGCCATTAAGAAACGACCGAACCAAACGATACGAAGACGAAGCAAAACTAAAGTTATTTTGAAGTTTTATTATTTTTTATAATTTTTTAAAAATTTTAAAGACCTGGTCACACTGCACATCATAAATACAAAGACTGTGTTCAATGAAACAGTTTTCACTATCTCTCATTTGTTTTAATTAATACTCAATAGCAATGTTGCCAATTTAATAAATTCATGGAATTTTTTCTTTTTTGTTACCTTAACAATAATATACACTAGAGCCCCGATTTGCTTCTGTCCTATTTGCGTCTTGTCGATTTGTATCGCTTTTTAAAACTTTAAAAATTTAAAAATGTTTGATTTCGATTTGCTTCGCTTTATACAATTGGTTTTTTTTTACACGGAAGTCATAATCAAATGTGAAGAATTTTTCTATTGACGTCTCAAAAGGCGAATTCCCCTTTTATTCTGTTAGGTAAGTTATTCTAAGCATAGCTGGATGTTAGTAAGTAAGAATTTAGTTCTTAATAAGAAGTGCTATGAAGAAATGCAAAGAAAAGAAAATGCATTAGTTTGGAACAAAATTTGGACGTATTAAAAAGTTTCAAGTCGGGTGAAAAAGCTGTTGACATCGACAGAACCCTTGGCCAAGTTTCTTCAATAGGAAAACCACAATATTTTGTGGTTTTTCTAATGTTTTTTTTTATATATTTTAATTTTTCTTTTTAAATGCACAAATATATTTTTAACTGTTTTATATAATAACTAAACCCACTTGAATAAAATGGAAATAGAATAGAACGTTACCATATCATTTTTTTTACCATAAATAGAACTTCTAGCTAAAAATTTATATTTTGGGAACAATCAATAAATAGTCATTGCATTTATATAGAAAAAAATTATCCGACTTGCGTCGTTTTGGATTGCGGCGCATTTCTCCAGTTCCTATTAACGACGCAAATCGGGGCTTAAGTGTATGTAGCTTGTAAAGCATTTGGAATTTTTTTGCTAACTACTTTTTTTATGTACTTCCAAGCAAAACACATTGCTAAAAAATGTTTTTCAAAATAAAATTTAATTTTTTTTATATAATATGTTTTATATTCGACCTTTATTATTTTCAAGTATTAAGTTTGATTTCAAAAATATTTTTTTGTATTTAATTAAAAAAATTTTTTTTATTTTTAATTTTTTGTTAAATTTGTTACAAATTGTTAAAAATTTATAAAATAAGAAAAGAAAAAACCCTGAAGAAGGCACTCAAAGGAGTGCCAAAATATTGGTTTGAATAAACGTTTAAAGTCTTTTAAAAAAGACCTCAAGCTCGACAATTTATTAATACTTGATTAAATTTTTTTCAATTTTTAAAATTTACATTGAAAACAATTAATTTTTCTTTTTTTTTTTTGTTATTTCAATATTAATGTACTTCCTAAACTTGTTGCTTTTACTTTTCATGGTTACTTTTTGTTTTTTTATCTTTCCTAATATTTTTTATTTCCTTCAACTGGCAATACTGACTTTTAAGTCAATGGGGTTTTCCATGAACTTATTCGACATTTAGTCAGTAGTTGTTTTGTTTAAGAGTTGTTTATGTTCATATTCTTTTGTTTTAGTAAACTAATTAACTTCATCTTACTCGTCTCTTAAATTTCAAGTGTTTGTTGCTTTCGTTTCATAGTTATTTATCATACAAATGAAGCGAATACAAAATTATAATGAAGGTTTCATGAACATCATTATTAAGTTTCATGCAGATGTTTAATGAATACATACATTATAAAACAATATAAAAGTATGAACAAATTATTGAGGGAAATAGTCAAATTTACTTTTGCTTTTATTAGTCCTTTTACTGTAAATGAAGCAACTAGTTTAAAACTATTATAAAAATGCATAAAAATTAACTACTTGGGCATCTATGACAACCCAACGTTTAATACGATAGTTTGATTTATGAAAAAAATCAAAAGTGCAACTAGTTTTAAGTTAATACCGAACCAGTACATTTCTAGTTAAATACTAGTTACAAAAGTTGCAAAAGAAAGCGAAACAAACAAGCACCACAAGCAAAAAACTTCGAGTTACAGAATACATATTTAAGTATTTGGTTCGAGTTATAGAGAACTTCAAGTTATGAAACTTCGAGTTACGGAAGCTGAATTGTATGTGGTTCATTCTTTTAGAGCTACTGCCGATCTAATTAGTACGTGTTAGAGAAAATTAGAGTGAGAGAAGTTCGAGTCAGATTAAATTCGAGTGAGAGAATTCGAGTTATGGATGAGATATATTATGGAAGTCGACTTGAATATGAAGAAAAATTAGAAAAGATGAATTTTATAGTTTTGTGTTTTTAAAAGTGTATTTGGAATTAAACGAGCAAATAGTTTCTAATAAACGAATCGACAAAAAGATGCGTACCACAAAACAAATTGATTGACTAAACTTTTCTGCTGTTAGTTAACTTTCATAAAGTTAACTCCTTATTAAGTAATATTTATTTATATTAACCACTTTGCAGGTAATCCATTACTTCCTTAAGTAAATCTGTGTATATTTGATTCCATTATATCAATCAATGCTATACAGAAGCATTGATATAAATGTTAACGAGTAAAAGCGTTACATATTTTCTGATCTAAATTATAAATAAATAATTTTAATATTCTATAGAAAAGGGAGAGGGGGACTTTGGTAAACATAAAATCTAAGGAATTTAAGTTAATAGACCTCCCAAAGAAACTCCCACTTTACATTTCCGTGCGATGTTGTCTGTTAAGATAAAGGATCAAAGCAGCTACATGGGAATATAATCGTAAAATAAAATGTTTTATAATTCCCCAGTCATTCATGACAAAGTTACAAACATTAAGAGCAACTTATGCTGCTGATATGCCAGTGTGGTGCAAATTTTAAAGGAATGTTGTATGGAACGTGTTTTTTTTTTCTTACAAATCTAAAGATATATGTAAAAGTATTTGAACTCATGCAAATACATATATAAAAACATATTCATGTGTGGGTTTAAAGAAAAAGAGGGTGTGTATGTGTAACGTGCGTGTTAAGATATGTATGTATGCATTTGTAACAAAAAAGAATATAATAAAGAAAAGAAATAAAAGAAGAAATATGTGTCTGTTTTTGTAGCATCAAATGAATAACCAGTACAAGAACAACATAAGTAATAAACTTTAAGTTTTAACAACCATCAAGAATCTTCTCAATATTTTTTATTTTTTTCATTTTTAGTGATGACACGTACCCACTGAGTCAGCAGTCCTTCATTTCGTTTTTGTTTTCTCTATTTCTACGTCTTCTTTTTTTTAAGAAAGTTTATTGTATTTTTCTCGTTTCTGCTTTTTGTATTTATCAGAGTCTATTAAATAATTCTTGTAAATTTACTAACTTTTCTTTACTAGTAAAAAAAGAAAAGAAATAAAAAGTAACAAGTAACCAGTAACAAGTACTCGGGTGTGTCGAATCTTTAATACACTCCACCAAGAACAAGAATTATTCGACAGTGGACATTATATGAAATCTGTAATAAATCTTAATAAAATTTAGCAAAATAATAAAAATATGTTTTGTTTATTTCGCTCATAAACGATTTGCCAATAGTAAGAAAATTTTTTTTTTTAATAAAAAAATTAATAAAAAAAATTTTTTTAATAATAAAATTTTTTTTGAAAATCTAAATATGTGCCATCATTCATATGGAAAGGGCAAACGTTTGACTTGAAAGTGCGTGCGGTTAAAGTTATTGTTGGAAATATACTTTTTTTTTATAGAAAAAAAAAACACATTAAACTAGTTTTTCAATGCGGGTAAGAGTGGAAGGCGGAACATTTATTTCCGCTAAGCTTTTACGCTGATGTGCCATAACTAAACAAGAGCGCCAACGTTGCAAATCGTTGACGCCCCGCTATTTAGGGATCCGTAATATACATTGTATGGGCATGACAATTTTTGAGTTTCGCCAAGATAGCAACGAAAGTTGCCAAGGGATTTATCGTCAACGCCGGAAAAAAATGATTTTTTGGAGCTAATGATTTTAGGAATTCGGTGGCAACGAAAATTAGGAACGATTATAAAAAATGTTCGAAAGTTAAGCAACTATTTTACAAATTTTGCGGCAATGTAGACTAATTAGAAAAATTCAAAGACATCAACCGTGCAAAAAATCCTCAGAGCCGTTCCAGAGAAAAGTGGGTTCATCCAAAAGGATCAGGAAGAATATGGATTAGTTATTTCAGGGAAACTAGGAACTGTCAGGGCATAAGCTCAACCTGTCTGAGGGCTTTTTTCGCGGTTAATCTTTTTTTAACCTGTGGGTGGTATTATTCCATATTCCGTTGAGTTTATGCCCTGACAGTTCCTAGTTCCTTATGTCTTTGCCGCTTAACGCGGCATTTACACATGAAAGTACTTTCATGAAATTTCTGTATACGTATTATCACCACAAATTTCACAAAAAAATAATAAAATTTCATGAAAATTTACATGAAAGTGAAATTTCATTTTCAAAATGTCGTCAAAGGGCAAACTTCTATCAAAAATTGCTCTTCTTCTTCTTTTATTGTTTTGCTTATTTCAAATTTTAGAGTTGCCGAGCCAATTATTCACGCCGAACTTCAGGCATGCTTTCAAAATAATATTTATTTTTATTAGTTTTCATGATATTTATAAATTTTAATTAGAATCATTGTGTTCTTAAGATTTAGTTGAAAAAATATATTAAAATTCTTTATATATAAAAAAAAAATTTCAATTGGCAACACTGCTTATGGTGTTTTCTTTTCTACACAATAACACCTTGTTAAAAGGTACATGTGTAAAATGTCTTGCGGACCCTGTAATAATGCAATTTTTATTTGACGAGAACACAAAATTGGACCGCCCTGTTTTTAACAGCTGACATAAAGTTTGTTCATCAAAATATAAAAAAAATTTGATAATGGATTGATATTACATAAATAAATAAATGAACAAAATTAATGACGAAATTTCAATTTCTTTAGGGTGTTTTTTATAGAATATGTAAACAAGAAAATACCTTTGCCAGACTGCCGATTTATTAACACCAAGTTTTTCAGATTTCTTGATTTGACTTTTTTTTTCAAAAACTATTTGATGACACCGAATCTACTTAAATTTTATATCGCTGACAACCTATCATTAATAATGTAATGCTTTCTTATGTTTTTACTATTAAATAATAGAAAAAATAACTTAAAAGTTAAAATTTGTACTGTCCTGATTATAGGCGATTTTTTTCCAACTTCGTCTGGTAACCCTATATATAAACAGAAGCCATCTTTTTATAGGGCATTATCAACACTGTCGATTTATACGGGGAGTTAAGTGCAATGCCTTATGCCATTAGTAAGGATGCACTTTTTAGAATAAAATGTCACACTGTTTGTAGAAAAGAAAACACCATTAGTTATTGTCATTTACTTTCATGAAATCGCTTTCTTGAAATTTTCATTGAGAGCTAGCTGAAAGTTGGACTGAAAGTAGAGAAATGTAAATGTGTAAGTGAAAAAGTGTGAGTGTATTGCGACCTTCAAGAAACTACTTTCATGTGTAAATGCCCAGTAAGTCGTAAAATCGCTAAATTTTATTTTTAAAATCGTTGCTTACTTTAATTGCCACTTGATTCCCAAAATGATTAACTTTTTATACCTCAAAATCCCTTTGGTTTTATTTGCGACGTTGCTATAAATCGTTGCTATCTCGACGAACGTCAATTTTTGACAACTAGCAAACGCCAGCCGCTTTTGCTTAGGTACGGTTATTAACACGTTCGCCATTCAGCAGTTTTTTGCGATTTCTGTCCAAACTCAGGAACAGAAAAAAATATGTTACACATATGTGGCATGAGTTTTGCAAAACATTTTCTTCACAGAAACTATTTGTCACATATGTGTGACATACTTCAAAATCACTCATAATTGACATGAGTTTTAAATAAAATTGGTGTCACATTAATGAGTCACTAAATGGTTTGACCTTTGCAAATAAAACAAAGATATAAAAAACATGTGTATTAAAATTGATTGCTATTTATAAATGTAGACATTTTATTGACTATGCCAAATTTAAAAACAATAATACCACATACCCAGTAAAAAAAATTTGTGTTTTTTGAAGCACTTAAGAGAAAAAGCGCATAATCGAGCGCTTCAATAAGAGTGCTCTTATCCAGCAGTAAATGATAACAAATAAAATGTACAGATACAGCTGCTATTTTAGCGCAGACAACGAAGAAAGCGAAATAAAAATAAAAATATATTATGGTTTACGAAAATGCTTAAAAAAAGTAATTTAAACCAGTAAAAGCAAAACACAGTAAAAGCAAAACATTAATAAATATGTTAATATAATTAGCCCTTAAAAAGCACTTTAGGAGTACTTTATTTGCATGTTTTATTATGTTAAAAGAAGCGCTTATTGTCAGCAGAAAATAGTCCTCCAAACCGGGAACACCCCATACAAAAATCAGGCATCCCATAAGCAGGTTTGAAGCGATTTGAGGTATGAATTCATACATAAAACCTGCTCCTTTTGGAGCACATTTTTTACTGGGTATTTACTATATGCTTGTCTTGTTAGGGCTCCACAAGTCCATTATTTTTTTCCAAAAAATTTTCTTTCTTGGTCTCTTAGCTCTAAGTACCTGGGATAAAGCAATTTTCAGAATCGTCATATCCAATTCACTTTCGCTCGCTGGAGATCAAAATAGTCTTAGTAATTTCGTCTTCAGGTACTGTTTTTCTTTTTCTTATTGCGAAGCTTTTTGTACCAAATTTTAAAATTTTTTCTGTCGCCGTTCCTCAGATATAAAAAATTCCATATTTCTTTATATTGAAGGCGCCACGCTGATTTCTTCAATCCAGCCCATTTTGACAATTGTTTTGTTTTGATATCCAAACTAAGTGTATCAAATTTGTAAATTGTTACTGTAACTATTCTGCAGTGCCCATGTTCTGTAACTCCCGCGGCGAGAAACTTTTCGATTGAAATGTGAGAAATGAAACAAAAATGCCATAAATTGAAACGAACAGCTGTTTTTCTCACTAAAATGTGTCTGTAACATTTTAGGCGAGTAACAACTGTCACGTAAGGAAATTTCTAGCCAATATACTGAAAAAGTGTGTCCGTAAAATATTTGTGAGAAAGTTCCCGCTTTGAACTGTCAAATAAACTCACGCATAAAAACGGAGTGAGAAAAAATTTCAACAATAAATAATAAATTAAAAATGCAAAATGCGATGAATATTAACACGGAAGAGATAAGTATTTTGTTCTTGGCAGATTTTTTCATTGTTAAATTATTTTGCTTTTAACATTTTTGAAAAATTAAAAGATTTTATTTGTTGTGCTTAATTCCCTTTTTAAATAATTGATAAAAAATACTGAAATTTATTGTTGGAGGATAAGCTGTTCCGAATTTCACTGGTTGCTTAGGCCAGATCATCAGGAAACGTTCTCCTAAATAATTTTAGAAAAGCCAAAGCTATCAGCAAACAAAACTACAGAGTCAATGAGAATTACCTACAAACACTCAAAAAGTCTTCTTTGCAACGATATCAAAGCTTAAACAAAATATCAAACAATAAATCAGTGATGAGTTTTATTCTTACATTTCCCGCTACAATTACTTGGAATTCTCCCAACATTAATTGTATTTGTAAGTTGTAAAATATAAGAATGTTTTCAAAGCAATTTGCTCATCAACAAACACTAAAGTGGCACCTTACATTTTTTGGTGTAGCCGACGGTTGTTTTTTTGCCGCCATCGTTGAAAATTTTTCAATATTTGTCAAATTTGGTTGCCGTCAACGATATGTTTGACTGGCGTTCACAACATCCGCAATTACATATCGGCTTCGAGTGGAATATTATGACATTTATAACGTAACGACGTTATCTTTTTCGATAGTATTCGACATGAGTTACAGACACACATTTTTCGAGGAACGATGGAATATTTTTTTTCACATGTTTTCGATGCGAGAAGTTCTCACCAAAGTTACAGAACATGGGTACTGATGTACATATATGTATATTATCTTTATATAGCAAGTACAACGCCAACTTCTTGAATCCAGCCCTTTTTTTTACAGATGCTTTGTATTAATAACCCAGCTGTTTGTTTTTAATTTGGATGCTTTTATTGTTACCGCTCTCCAGATATACAGAATTCTATATTATTTTTGTATGGAAGGTCCACAACCACTTAAAAATTTTACAAATATTTATATATATTTACTAATATTTATAAATATTTACATGTCAAGTGCCGGATAGCATGTAAATAAAAATGCTTTTAATGTAAGTATAAAAAATAATAAAACCTAATCACGTTCTATGAGGTACCAAAAATAAAAAAAAATTTTTAAATAACTTTTTAGCATATTCCCAAACCGCAGAAAATATATTTATAGCACATTGTAACGTGATTTTTTATCTATTATCTTTTTGGCAACACTGGTTTAAGCAGCTGACGCACGTTTCGTGTTTTGTTTCACTGTCAAACATCTTCAGTTTGGTCTATAATTTAACCATGAATCGTCTTACAAACGAACAACGCTTGCAAATTATTGAATTTTATTATCAAAATGCGTGCTCTGTTAAGAAAGTTCATAGCGCGCCTCTTCCACTTTTTTATCGAAAAATTGTGTTCAGCAACGAAGCTCATTTTTGGCTCAATGGGTACGTTAATAAGCAGAATTGTCGATTTTGGGGTGAAGATCAGCCAGAAGCATTGCAAGAACTACCAATGAATCCAGAAAAAGTCACAGTTTGGTGCGGTTTATGGGCTGGTGGCATCATTGGACCGTACTTCTTCAAAGATGATGCGAATCGTAACGTAACTGTGAATGGTGAGCGCTACCGTGAGATGATATCCAACTTTTTTTTGCCCAAAATGCAAGAGCTTGACTTGCATGACATGTGGTTCCAACAAGACGGTGCCACATGCCACACAGCACGCTTAACAATTGAGAGGCGAGTTTGGTGAAATTAAATTGTGCGATTTAACGCCTTTAGACTATGTTTTGTGGGGCTATGTTAAAGCTCATGTCTATACACACATACCCCCTTCAATTGACGCATTGGAAAACAACATTGAAGCATTTATTCATGAGATACCGGCCGAAATGTTGGAAAGAGTATGCCAAAATTGGACTAAGCGAGTGGCCCATTTGAGGCGCAGGTCAACATTTGCATGAAATAATCTTCAAACATTAAATAATATGGACCGTACTATCGATTCAAATAAAGATTTCATGCATTTTTTTGCATTTTATGTGTTTTTTTTTTAAACTTTTCTATAGCCCTTAAAAAATCACCCTTTAATAAATTTCAATAAAGATCTGACACTTATATGTGACATGAGTTTGTGTTAAAGCTCCCGTGTCACATATATGTGTCGCTATGGGGCGAACTTGTTTAGTACTCGTATCATGTGTTTGCAATCAGCCCTTCAATTTTTATTTTCTTTTTTTCTTTTTTTTTTTTTGGTGAAAAATATTTAATATTTTTGATTTATATTGTTTTGCAGACATAATTATTATATTCAAATTTTTTTATTTTTTTGCATAAAATTAAAATTTATTATTAATTTTTTTCTTTTGACATTATTAGGCCATTAGATAAATAACTTACTTACACTTACAAAGAATTCAAATTTAAAAATAAAAGGAAAATAAAAGAAATGCGGTAGTATAACAAATCGATTTATTTTTAGACACTTGTTGTGGTATAATTAGGCATGCCAGATTCAGATTTTAAAAATTCTTGACAAGCACTAAAAAAATATTGATTTTGAAAATAATTCTTGACAATTAAAAACTTCCTTAATTAATCTTGAATACAAATAACACAATTAGTAAAGCCAGTTAAAATCAAGAAATACCAGCAAACGAACTGACTATTTGCGCCCAAAATTATGGTACGCTTTTGTTTCGAGTCAAGTGTTTAACGTTTTTAATTACACTGGTCTGCAGCAAAAATTGTTTTGAATAAAAATATATGGAATATAAAGCAGTTGACTTAAATCCACTTTCAGTTTTTCCTATCACGTGTAGTTTTTTAAGGCTTACAAATTTTTTCAATGCATTATTACTACAATTTTTTTTTGTTTTCAAAAACTCACAAAAAAATATAAGGCAAACATTTTACTTACTTATAATTTATCGGAAAGCCAGTTTTATAACGAAAAAATAAGCCATAAATCATTAAAATCGGTAGAAAAATGTAAGTTTTATTCACGTGTTGGAATTAATCCGTAAACAGATATGGACTTAACACACTAAAGTCAATTGAAATTTCAGAGCAAAGTTTTTGCTCTCGAATTTTTTTCTTTTTTTTTTTTTTTGTTTTTTTTAGTGTTATTAGTGTTGAGTATAGAGGAAAATATATACAAGTGTTGATACGGGTGTAATTTTAAAATCAGCATCCCAGTGTTGTCAAATTATTATTGTTAAATAAAGAAAACATAGTTGATTTTTCTTGATGGACTATAGACTTGCTTTTTACACAGCTTTGTTTAGGGAAAACTGTAAATAAAAAAAAAAATAATAATATGTTTTTTTTTTTGTATGGGCTTTAAAAATCTTGACAAAGCACATTTTTCCTTGTGTCCTGACGAGCACTGAAAATTCTTGTAAATCAAGAAAAATCAACTTCGTCGGGCAGGCCTAGGTATAATAAATAGTGTTCTAAAATTAATAAGTCATAAATAATTTGATTTATCTGCCAGCTAGTTTAAAAATTATATAGAAGACAAATTGGGCATTTTGATCCGATTTGAAGAAATAAATTAAGTAGTTTTAATTTGTTTAGTTTTAAAATGAACTACTCTTATGGCTAATAAATCAGTGAGTGTTTAAACGCTGGTTTAGTTGAACTAAACTTAAATTTATATGTAGTTTAAACTCAACAGTTGTAAATCAGTGTCCCATCTATTATATATAGTTTAAAAAATAACATGTGGCAGCACTGCGATAAATGTTGACAAATTCATATGGTTTGTATTGGTAGTTTAAACGCCCAATTTTATGCGTTTAAAGATGGTTTATATGTTTTCTGATTTATAGATTTGTGGGCTTAAACACATTTTAAACCAAAAATACAGTTTAACTTGCTCTGATTTATTAGCCCTTAGAATTATGACTTTTTCGTTTAAACAACAAAACATGCAAAAGTATACCCTTTTTCAAAATCGTCCAGCTCACGAGAGGTCAAAGCTAGAGCCGAAATATTTTAAATGTCATCTTAAAAAAGTCCAAGGTTCAATTTTAGGAGGGTACATCGAGCACTTTTTTTGGTGAGTCGCTCTACTGTACATAAGACCGACTCACCTTATATGGGCAAAAAAAAAGTTAAAGTTGTACCCCCCTAAAAATTAACTTTTACCTATTTTATGAAGATTCCCAAAATATTTTGGCTCTAGCGATTATCTACCGTGAGCTTAAGCCCGTCAAAAAAAAGTGCAAAAATGGTATTTTTCATGAATAAAAAATTTGGTAAATTTTTTTTGTCCAATGAATGACCAAATATAATAGATATTTAGGGATTCTTTGATTCTGCAATAATATATAATCGCTACCAATTTTAAATATGACATAACTTTGGAAAAAAAAAATTTTATATTTTCTCGTTGATATATGTTCCTTATAAGATGAAAGGTTCTTTCTCGCCAAATACCATTCCAATCTAAAGGGGTCGGGTCCCACTCTTGGTCGATTTGACTTGGAATTACCCAATTTTTATTTACGGTTTCCGAACATAAGTCTACTCGTAGCTTTGTGATCAGGATTGTTAGGTCTTTCAGAATTTGGATAAAATAGTCATTTTGACATTTTTCCTTCTTCTTAGATAATAAGAAACTCGTTGCAAAAGACTTATTTAAAATAACATGTTTATTAAATAAAATATGAATTATATTGAGCCATTGCCGCAAAAATAGCTTAAGCGACATCATCTTAAATTATCGTTATTTTTTAATAAATGAATTTATTGCCAACACTTGCATCATCTCGTAAAATGTCATGGACTCATAAGATACCGTCACAATTTTACAGTAAAAATAATTTTAGCTTAAGCGGCAATCTTCATACAAAATGCTTATGAAACATAATAAAAAAAAAACATTCTCCTGTAAAATTGTGGTTTTGTCGCCGAAGATATTTTTGGGGGTTAGAGCTCGATATTGTCGTCTTATATTTAATATTCACATAATTTATACTTTTTCCATATTTAAATTAGCTGATCATAGCAGAATAAATTTGTTTTTTTTTAGTTCAAATAAATTTCTGAGAAGATACCCCCCCTCTTTCCAGAGACATTCGTTTACATTTGAGTCCATAGCTTTTTTCTAAAGTGGATTTAAAGTGAATTTCAATGACAACCTACTTAGAAGATCAAAAAACAAGTGGCACTATTTTAAACTGACATACAGACATATGGGAATGGCTAACTCGTCTTAGAGATACTTAGTGACGCAGATATATGCCTTTTGATTTGTTACACACGAAATGAATATACAATATTTATATATAAAATAATTTAACACTTGTGCGGAATTTTTTTAATGTCTTTTTTAATCCTATTACCAGGAAATTATTCAGAAATTCTGGCAGTTATAGCAATAAATTTCAATTGCTGCAGTAAATAAATACTTAAAATGGATTCTGGCCTATAACATTTCATTTCCATGCGATTTTTTTTCGCCTACCATTGGAAACAACGTTTTAGCAATTTTTTATTTTTTAAGTGCTTAAAATGCAAATAAAGAAATAAAAAAAATTATAACATTAAATAAATCATTTCCAGTTTTCCTTATTTTATTTTAGTGAAGGGTCTTAATCAGTTTTTTGAAAATTAGTTAAAGTAAATGGTGCAATATTCCTAAAAGAAAAATCTACAGGCACATTTGAAACCAATTTTCTACATATCGCACCGTTTTCTTTAAATATGGATCAACTCAAAATTTACAAATTTTCGGAATAGGATTGTAGTGACTAGATATGACCACCATATACCGTTTTATTGTAAAAATGAAAATGGAAATTTCTGAGAGTGTTCTGAGTGTTAAGATGAATCTTTAATTTAATAAATGTGATAATTGAATCAATTATTTTTTTAGTTGAAAAAAAAAGAAATTTTAATTTAATTAACATTTTAGTGGTTTTTTCATTACAAGATTAATTAAATTAATTGCCTAGTCCAAATCATCAGGAAACATTTTCCCAAAAAAAATTTAAAAATTAAATTAAATAAAACTACAGAGTGAATGAGAATTACAAACACTCAAAAAGTTTTATTTGCAATGATATCAAAGCTTTAACAGAATACCAACAATAAACAGTGAGTTTATCTTTTCTTACATTTCCCACTACAATTAGTTGGAATTCTCCCAACATTAATTGCAGTTGTAAGCGGGTTAAGAAAATACAAAATTAAGAACAAACACAAAAATTAAGAGAAAATGTTTCCTGATGATCTGGCCTATGCAACCAGTGGAATGCGCAGAGAAACAATAAATTTCAGTGTATTTATCAAGAATAAAAACTGGAAATTAAGCACAACAAACAACATCTTTTTAATGAAAAATTATGTATTCCCAAGAATAATTTTAATGATAAATTCTTTTTAATTTTCAATATAATCATTTTGGTAATATGTAGGAGAAAAATCAACAAATTGTTTGCTTGATTCTATGAATTCGGTGATTATAGACACATTTTAAATTTTTCTGTGTTACCATATGACTTTTTTTTTATCAAAAATAGAATTTTTTGCTAAATATTAAAATTTTTAACCCAATCATTATAAAATCAGTGAATTTTAAAGGAAAAAGGGGTCCGATTTGCGTCGCATTTCCCGCGCGAATCCGGGCTTTAGGTTATTTCATTTAAAAAATTGGGGTTCTATTTCATTTAACAATAGACCCCAAATTTTGAGAGGTTGGGGCTATTTAATGTCGCCTAATTGTTGGTGGGGGCATTCTCTTGTACTTATTTATATACACACATTCTTTAAGTTATCTGATTTTTTTAAAATTCAAAATTTTTTGGGCTATTTGCCCTTCAGAAATCGGATAAATAAGTCGCTTTAAATCTTAAGATCGTTGTTCAATAGTTTCCTTTTTGTTTTTTTTTTTTTTTTAATTTTTTAGAGCAGTAAAGAAGAAGGAATATCTGAAAAATTTAAACAAAATCGTATTAAAACAATAAAGTTCAGGACCATTTAACTTTCTTGGTTTATTTTGAGCCCTCCTAAGTCTTATGTAATCGAAACTTATAGATAAAGTGCAAGGACTAACCATTTTGGCATATTTTTTAAACCCATAATTTGCTCACTTAATTCTTACGTACTTCAATATCTCTCCACAGTATATCTCTTTGATCGATGAGCGACAAGAGTTTTACTTATAAAAGATTCATTACTAGTATAACTTTTGATACACTTCGCTATAAAACTCAAGTATTGGCTGTTTTCTAAAGCAACAAATTTACTTTAGAAATTATCTTTTCTAGCACGCTCTGAATATAATACCCCTCTGCGAATATTTTTTAATATTTGTAACAAATATTTCCTTGAATAAAAAGATTTCTAGCAGATTTTTTTTTTTTTTTTATTTAAAAGTTCACATTTTTCGAACACACTTATACATTTTTATTACCGTACCTAATTATTTGTTTTTAAAATTTTTTATATTCACCTTTGCGTATAATTAATATAAATACAATTAAAAATAAGTATACACTGCATACACTCTGTGCATGTAAGTACTTTATATTTAATTGCATTATGTAAATTAAATTATAAATTTTATTTCAAATTAAATGTGGCCAAAGGGATTAATTAGTTTTTTACGCACATACAAATCTTCAATTAAAAACTTAATTCTCTTTTGACTGTTTTTTTTTTTAGAATGAACAATTTATTTGAGGAATTCCATAACTAAACGATATAATTTCACTTTAAAAATTTTTTTTATTTTTTTTGATTGAATTCGATTTTAACATTCGAAACATAGAAAAAATTAAAAAATTGCCTCTAATCAAAAAAATTTATACCAAATTCATAATATCATGCAAATAAATAGTTCGTTGATTTTGCAACTATTACCAAAATGATTATATTGATTACTAAAAATTGTGAATACTTTTTTTCAATAAATGATATTTTTAATTTTAATTAAAAAAGTGATCAAAAAACCTTGCCATTTCAAACAATGAGTTAATTTATTTAATTAAATATTGACAATTCCCAATAACAATTCTAAAAGTTTAAATTATTTTATTTTAAACAAAAAAGTCAATTAATATTTTTTTGATATTTAATTAATATTTTAATTATAAATTTATTTCAAAACAACTAAAATATTATCTTAATCATAATTAAATTTTTAATTTTCTTCCAACTAAAAAAATAATTGATTCAATTATCACATTTATTAAATTTAAATAATTCTTAAATCATTTTTTTAATTGATAAAAAACTTTTTTCTGTGAAGGTCAATGATTTTGTTGTAATAAAGGTGTAATGATAATTGATGGAAGTGTGTAAAAATGCGTAGTGTGTAACAAAAAAAAATTGTTAAGTATTGTCTTAGCACTTCTGCCGCTTTTTTTAAAATGCACGAATTTCCGAGAAATAAAACAAATCAATAGAGAGTTGAATTAATTCTGATTTTATTGAATAATTATAATGGCTTATATACTAAAATATTCTATTAGTCAGCATTTCTCATGAACAAATTGATCAATCCAAATTCTCACGCTAAAAATACAATTTATTGAATTTAATTTTCTGTAAACACTAACAAATATTACTGTTGCGACAAATTCTGCTGACTCAACATAAATTTCTTTTATTTAAATTAAATTTAACAATTTCTGTATTTAGGGTCTTATGTTACATATAGTACAGTGATGTGCATAAGTATGCATACACTACAAAGGGTATTCCATTTCAAGGTTCCCTACTTTTTTAAAGAAAAAAACACAGAAAATTCAAATTTAGTGGGGATTGTTTATTATCATTTGAAAGAACATTCTTTGGTATTTATTTTTTGAAGATTATGTCTATCAAATGTTGGCCGTTGCTACGTCGCAGATGGTTTATCCGTTGAGTCCAATTTTCGATGACTCGTTCGAGCATTTCGACTGGTAAATGGCGAATGACACGCGTGATATTTTCCTCCAAGGCCTGAATCGAAGCGGGTTTGTCCGCATATACTTTAGACTTTACGTATCCCTACAGGAAAAAGTCTAACGGTGTGATATCACACGATCTTGGTGGCCAATCGACCGGCCCAAAATGTGAAATGATGTGCTCACCAAAGTGTTCTTTCAATAAATCCATTGATTGATGCGATGTGTGGGAAGTGGCGCCGTCTTGCTGAAATCAAATGTCGCCGAAATTACCAGCTTCAATTTCAGGCATCAAATAGTCGGTTATAATGGTACGAAAACGGTCGCCATTGACGGTTACCGGCATCATTTTTTAAGAAATATGGACCAATGATTCCACCGGCCCACAAACCACACCAAACCGTTGTTTTTTTTTTTTTTTTTGGATGAAGTGGCAGTTCTTGAATCTCCAGTCCCAAATGCGGCAATTTTGTTTGTTTACATACCCATTGAGCCAGTAAT
Organism: Pollenia amentaria; assembly: GCA_943735925.1. NCBI lineage: Eukaryota > Metazoa > Arthropoda > Insecta > Diptera > Polleniidae > Pollenia > Pollenia amentaria. Next base: position 30,670,384 of record OX031007.1, read on the forward strand.
AGGCCTCATCGCTAAACAAAATTTGCCTCGAAAACGTCGGATCTTCTTGGAACTTTTCAAGAGCACATAGAGCGAAGTGATGTCGCTTTGGAAGGCGTTAGTCTTTTCATATAAACAATACTAAACAAAAATAAGATGACAGCATGACACGACTCATACGTGATCTGTCAAAAAAAGGCTATTGAAAAAAGTATCTCTACTTGAATCACCCTATATAATAGCAACAAATAAGATATTATAGTCAGTTAAACTAGACCATATAATAGCGTACACTACACTTTCTTACGATACATTTTCATGAAGGTACCGTATCTGAGACCCATGAGAAATTTTAAATCCGAAAAAAAATTTTGATAAGATTCGTAAAAGATTTTTTTGTGCCGCAATTTGTTTAGATATCTCCATCTTTATAAGGTTTGTTTCGCTTAAAAGTGATTTTAGGAATGCGGCTTATATAAGTTTGTATTATCAAATCTGAATCTATCAGCAAAAAATGTTGACCTTATTGTTATTGCAGTTATTATCGCGAAATTTTATATTTTTAAATACTTATTAGGGAGTATTGTTTATATGAGAGCTCTAGGGAAATAGGGACCGTTCCCAATAAACTTTGATAAGCTAATTTAGGTTCTCGTAAAATACTTTTGGGTCAAATAGAATCTAAATTTCAATATAATAAGATGGGTACAAATACTCCATTCTGAACAGCTGTGGAAATGATTTGCATGAGAAGTAGCCATACGGCCTCATCTCCGGGTGGATTTCAACTACTGGCTGATAAGCATTAGGTTTTCCAATTGCCATCGAGTGTAACCGCAACAACCACACCCAGGTGTTTAAGTGCATAATGCGACAAGATTACACACTCGCCCCTTGTTTAGAAGCTGTAGCTATCTAACCTCCTTTACTTTTGGAAAAATGCATTTATTGAGTAGCAAGAGCACCTAGGTAAGATCCTAACTCGGTCCGAGCTCCCCTACAAGCGGTAAAAATCAGACCTTTATTGAAAATTTTAAGATATTTTCGTGATCCCCGACAATATCGTAGTGGCGAAACTTCCAGAAAGAAAATCTTCCTTAAGGACAGGAAGCATTTACCGCAAAAAACATACTAACGAAGGCATCATCCAATAGTCAGTCTGGTGCCATGCCACCAGAGGCTACTGACTCCCGTGGTACCATGTTGTAGCCGTGGAAATGGAAATATACGTATCACTTATTTCCGACTTTGAATATAAAATTCAGTTATTTTGGGACACGAACGACGTACTGTAGCGGTTCATAGTAAAATCCCCAAAAAAAAAATAATTAAAAAAGTTATAAAGAATTAAAACCATATACTCGTTCTGCGGATGAGCAATTATATCGGAGCAATACTTTATTATGGAACACCCCAAACAAAATATTGAAGTAAACTGAAGTATGTTTGCAGATCCAATATCTATATGTTTCCTGTGGGAAATTTGTGTCAATTGTTCCAACTGAACTGGTCCTGGAATAAAAACAAAAAGCAATAACTAATGACATGTGAAAGGAGAACTTATCACTTACCTGGTATATTAAGTAAGAACAAAAAGAAGATTTTTTAATTTTAACTTACTTTTGTTTTATTAATTTTTTTTGTATAGAAATGATTTTTTTTTTTATTTATTCGGACCGTTTTTATAACAGTTTCAGTATTCACCGGTGGCGTGATACATTTCTTTGGAGCTTTTTAAAAATTTATTCTTAAAATTAAATCAAGTACTTTTTTATTGGAAGAATACCAAGGACTGGCATTGTAGAAACTAACACTAAACACGTTTATTGAGAATATATGTGTGACTGGTCAAACGGTGATTGTTAGGTATCAATTAAACCTCCATCCAATGACAACCCCATGTAAAAGTTATAGGTCCCATTAATATAAAGTGTTAGTTTATATCAGATTGACCAATACATCATAAGAAGGAAGTTTGGATGGATGGGCTACGTTAAGGTTAGATAATTGTAACGCTAAAACTGCACAGAAAGAAAAAACTCGTACTAAATTTAACTTTTTTCCACTTACTTATAGTACGACTTGTACTTAAATATTTAAGTACGAATAAAAAAACTTAAAACATTCAAAATGGGACTACTTTTAAAACTATTGCATTCTATATGCGTGTGCTTATAAAAGGTTGTCGTTAAAACAACAACAACACTACAAAAGTAGGAAAAAAAATAACTTACTTGAAACAAAACCACTAAAAGAGAAAACAATACATTATTTCCATGCTTAAAATGTAAAATTAGAAGCCAAAATTCCCGAATTAAATAATTTAGTTAAATTAATCAACGGTTCAAAATAGAATGATTCCGAAAAACATATCGGGCATGATGTTGGTGTCATATAATTGAGTGATGAGAGGTGTTTTATAATTGCAGTGACAAAAAAGGGTAAACAATCATATGTGTAAAGGGGGACGAAAATAATATTATTCTCTCTCTCTCTCCCTCTATCTCTCGCTATCTGTCTATCTGGGGTAAGTGTTTAGGTGAGAGATTAAAAATCTCACTTTTGGATTATTTTAAGTACGAATTTGGAATTAAAACCAAATAAGAAATTATCGAATCAACCGCACTTTGAGATTAGTTTGCATTTCACTTTTACTTATGGGGTTGGCCATATTTGGGTTACTTTAATTACGGGGCACTGGAATACATCGTACTATTGACCAGTGTTCGAAAATAAACAGTAAAGTACAGCAAGTTATAGTACCACACAGTTTTTTTAATTTGTGTTTGTGAATTTGTACACAAACAAAATATTGTACATAACTATTGTGTGCTGATGAACACAAACACTTAGATAACTTACCGCACTTATTTGAGAGTTCGTGTTAAGTTCTTTTGAGGTACTTATTCTGTATTTTTTAGTGAACACGTAGTCAACTTTTAGCTAACATGATATGTTGTTAAGTGTCTGCGTAGTTATCATTTATTGTACTTACTTTTTTTAAAGGAAATATTTAAAATAATAAATCCTCTGTATGTATGAGAAAGAAGATAAGAAATATAATTTTTTAATGGTTTGTCTGTTTATTTGTTTAAAAAAAACCCAAAATATAATTTTAAGTTGATTTTTATAGCAGTAGTGCAAAAATATAAGAAACATGCAAAAGAATACTAATGTTTTAATAAAATATAGTATTTATATCAAAAAATAAATCTAAATAGGTGTGTACAACATTCGCTCAAAAATAGAGTAAACAAAAACAAGTGCGTTTGTGTTTCCAGAAATTTATTTAAAACCATAAAAGTAAATAATATAAGGGTAGACATTTTTATGCGTGGGTGTGTTGATCAGAGTTTCATAACGTATTTTGTTGTGATTTTGGTATATTAAATTGTTGATGCGAATGGATGTATTCAAAATAGAAAAACCAATTGCGATATTGTAATAGCAGGTCAACGTAGGTATGCAGAAGAGAAAAAAACGTTGTAAGTAAATATCAGTTGTAAAGTTTCAAGAGTATACGTAGGTGTAAATATGTATAATTATTTGTGAATATTTGCAAGTGTTTAATGAAGCATAGAAAATTGTTGTAGTGCTTTGCATTACTCAAGTAAAAAAAAAAAAAAGTTTATGACTGCTCTTGTTTTTTATGATTTGAATTTTTTAGTTAAATATCTCTTGTTGTTTTCTATATTCATACATAAAGTTAAGGTACATCTTTTTTATTTACTATTTTATGTGTGCATTTTCGTGGACATTATTTAGCAATAATTATGGCACCAACATTTTTTAGATGTAAAAACCCAAATGCAACAAATTCGGAAAATTAAGGAATTTTCGGTTCACTTATTGTTTTAAAAACTGAACTCCTGCTAAATGTATTTATTTTGGCATTTGTATATTAATAAAACAATGATTTTGAAAAAAAGGATATATCTTCTTAGACCAATTTTTTTTAAATAAAATTATATCGTTTTCTTATGGAAGGCCTCTCTGTTCTTTACGGAATCCATAATATAGTATATTGCTTGGTAGTTTAAAACCAAAATCGAATGAACAAAATGTGAATATTTCCCAAGAATCCTTAAACATGTTCGTTTCATTAAAACAGTATAAATTATATCAATATGTGTGTGTGTGTGTGTGTGGCTGTTTATAAAAAATTACCTTTGACGCTTTCAAAAACACACGCACACACAATCGCACTTAATAAATTATTTACATTCATTTTAAAATGTAACAAATAAACACTTGTGGAAATCTGATGACAATTTATTATTAGGTGATGTGGTTGTGATGGGGATGTTGGTGTCGGTTTGTGACATTTTCTACAGTTATTTATGCATCTTATAGAATCACATTCACTGTTTATGAATGGAAACACACACACACACTCAGATAAATACAAATAAAACTTAAGTGTATCTGGTTGTTGCCAGGATGCCTGCTTAAGGTTTTTTTTTTTCTTTTTGCAAAATTAAATTATTGTTAAGTTTTTTATTCTTCATTATGCTCTCTTGTTAGGAAGTAGTTGTCATTATTGTCATTGGATATTTGTTTGGGATTTAATTTTTTATGTCAACAGCATGACACACAGACTCCTTTTCATCCATACATAAATACTTTCCCACTGCCACTTATGCACACTCGAAGATACATATATGCAGATACACAAACACACACACACACACACACACAGGGTTAACCGTATTTTCACACGTATGCCCACGTGCAGACAATAGCCAGAGCTTTTGTTAAATTTATTCTTTAATTAGATTTCAGCTTTTGTACATAAAAATTAAAATCTGTAGAGATACAAAAATAAAAGTTTCAAAGATAAAATTTGATTTGACAGAAATTGATTCAATTGTACTTGTGTAGTTTAATACATTTTCCCCCTTTTTATGTATTTTATTTTGTAGCTAAAATTTTTTGCAGAGATACAGTTACAATCAATATTGAAAGAACAAAAATATTTAATCAATTTAATACTTTTTTTGTTGTTTAAAAGTTTTCAATCCCTAATTTAAAAGTTTTTGAATAGAGTTCAGACAGTATTTTCGGGAGAAAAAAAAACAAAAAACAAATTGGAAAATTAGTCCTTGCTATGAAAAAATGTCGCTCTAATGTGACTTTGATAATTGAATAAACAAGAAAGATGAAACCAACGTTGCCGTTTTTGCTACTTTCAACCACACGCAAAGAAAAAACTTGGTTGTGGTAAACATATTTTAAGAGCAACATATTACACAGTACAACATTTTTCAGGTGATTAATTCGAGACTCAATTCTGATAATTGTTTATGAAAGAAGATCCAAAAAGAAGAACTTCTACATCATTAATTTGGTCAAGGTACATCAATTAATAATTTAAAAATTAATTTGAAGTTAGTTACTATCGTTTAGGGGAATTTGTCACGTTTTAGGCTCTTTTCTTTGTCATAACTCGAGAACAACTAGTCCGAATAAGTTGAAACAAATAAAAAAAAATTAATTAATTACAATTCCTTTAATGTGTTCATACAATGTTTCGCTACATAAGTAACAGTTTCGCAGTCATAAATAAATGTATGAAGAAAAAATAATATTTTTTGCCCAAAAAATTAAAATTGTTTATTTTTAATTCATAAAAAATCCAAAACGGTAAAAAAGTGTCAAGTCTTATTACTTTCACGTAAAGTCGCATAACCCATGAACAAAATGAGACATAAATCATGAAAATCGATGAACGCGTTTTGCTTTTATTCACAAATAAGTAAAGATATGAATTTCAAAAATTAGCTCGAGATATCCACAAAATTCTTTGGAAAAAACATTTATGACTTTTTTTATGATTTTCAGAATTAAAAAAAAAAGAAGTTGTACTGAAAAAGGTCAACAAGAAAAAAGAAAGACAAAAACAACAAAAAAACAAAAAAAATGTACTTTGGACTTCAAGAAGAATTCTTGACAAAAAGTACGAAAAAACAGAAGTTAGGAAGAACATGTAAATCAATTAAAATAGATAATCATTCATTCAAAAAGCAAATTTCGATCTACCAAAGTGAAATACCATTTGGTTTAAGGATTGATGTTTGACTATTGACGTCGCCCGGCCTCAATAGCCGAGTGAGTAAAACGGCAAACCCCACTGACGAGATTGTGTGGTTACAATCGAAACTAGTCTGGGCAACCTGTCCGTGAACGCCTGGGTTCAAATATCAGCGCAGTCAAGAATGAAAAATTATCAATAAAAAAATAAAAAAAATTTTAATTAATTTCATGTTGTAAAATTCCTGTCTTCATAAAAATAATTTAATGAAAATTAAATTCAATGAACTTAAGCCTAATTAAAAATATCTAAATTTGGATTAAAAAAAAGGAATAAACAAAAAGTTATTTGATTTTTATGATTGCGGTAGCAAAGTAATAAGCGTTAATAAATGGGAGTGGACAATTAAAAGGAAAAAATGGAAAGTGCACTTTTTTAATTATTTGGGGTTTTCCGTTAGTTACCTGCATGATTTTCTTACAGAAATTGCACCCACATTTATGAGTGCTCATGTTTTGGAACGTTTCGAAAACATATTTCATAAGTAACTGCCAGTAAAATATTGAAATATTTGTAGTATTTATAGGTGGGTGCTCTTTGTCATTTAACAAGAGTCGACGAACGCGAGAAGTACAAGTGAATTTTTCTCCGGTTTTTAAAAGTGAATAACGACCAAACATTTAATATATGGAAAATAACAATTGCCCACAATTGGATAATTTTTGTTACGTTTGTAGTCATATCGTCCCAAAAAGAGACCAACTGGATCGAAAAAAATTGATTGCTGTGGAATTCAAAACATCGTTTTGTCATTATTTTGATGAAGCAGATTTAAGTGGTGCAAATTTTACGCCGAACACAGTGTGCAAAAATTGTTATAATAGCCTTATAATGTGGATACATGGAAAAGGTGGACAGTTTTCTTTTATGAAGCCAGTAATTTGGGTGGAAACCATAAATGGATATGATGAATCCAGGTGCTACGCATTCACAGAAAAAAGTGTTTTATCAATCAAAAAAATGGTTTAAAAAGTATTATAATTTAATTAATGTGATAATTGAATCAATAATTTTTTTAGCTGAAAAAATTTAAAAATTTAATTTGGATTTAATTAACATTTTAGTTGTTTTGAAATCAATTTTCAATTAAAATTTTAATTAAATAACAAAAAATCTTAATTGACTTAATAGAATTGTTGTTGGGAAATGTCAATATTTTTTTAAATATATTAACACATTAATTAGTATTGTGGTTATTTTGTTGAACTATTCATGGTTTTTAATCCAAATTTTTACTATTTTTAATTAGGCTTAAGTTCATTAAATTTAATTTTCATTAAATTATTTTTATGAAGAAAGGAATTTTACAACATGGGAAATTAATTAAATTTGTTATTGATAATTTTCATTCTTGACTGACCTGGGATTCAAAGCCCGGCTGGCTGGCGTGTGATTCGAACCCAGGCGGCTGGTTACCCTGACATGAAAAATTTGGATTAAAAACCATGAATAGTTCAACAAAATAACCACAATACTAATTATTGTTAAAGCTAAGGCACAAGCTCTATGTGTTCATTTGTCCTTCAAGTTGTGCTGAAAAATGTCAACAAGAAAAAAGAAAGGCAAAAAACATGATAAACAAAAAAAAATGTACTTTGGACTTCAAGAAGAATTCTTGACAAAAGTACGAAAAAACAGAAGTAAGGAAAACATGTGAGATCAATTAAAAATGGATAATCATTCAAAAAAAGCAAATTTCGATCTACCAAAGGTTAAAATACAATTTGGTTTAAGGATTGATGTTTGACTACTGACGTCAGCAGTCATCGATGGCTGCGAGTGTAAGACGGCAAATCCCTCTGAGGAGACCTAGTGGTTGAGGTCGAAACATGTCAGGGTAACCAGCCGCCTTGGTTCGAATCACACGCCAGCCAGCCTGGCTTCGAATCCCAGATCAGTCAAGAATGAAAATTATCAATAACAAATTTAATTAATTTCCCATGTTGTAAAATTCCTTTCTTCATAAAAATAATTTAATGAAAATTAAATTTAATGAACTTAAGCCTAATTAAAAATAGTAAAAATATTAACACATTGTTTAAAATTTCAAAGTTTTTTGATCACTTTTTTAATTAAAATTAAAAATATCATTTATTGAAAATATTTTTTCAAAATTTTAAAATTTTTAGTAATCAATATAATCATTTTGGTAATAGGTGCAAAATCAACAACTTGTTTGCTTGATATTATGAATTTAGAACAAATTTGGTGATAGGAGAAATTTAATAATTTTTTCTGTGTGCATAAATTCTCGTCATGGATTAAACAGAAAACAATTGAAAACAAAAGTATACATTGCTGCTTTTACTGCCACACTTCCAGTTAAACGCGCTGCTGGTAGCGATACACCTAAACCTCTGAGCATGGAAACTGTGTTCCTGCAAGCCGAAACCGTTTTCACCAATCCGACCAATTTGAATGATGCTGATTGGACACCCGATATTGAAAATAATGGATCACAACCGCTAACACAAATCGAAATGGATTTCATTGTGGCTAAGATGTGACTATCACAACAAAACTCCGAAATGTTGACATCATTTTTGAAGAGAAGAAAACTGAAATAGCAAAATGTCAGCGCAACATCATACCGACAACGCCAAGCTGATTTTTAGAAATTTAATTCCGTTGAAGAAGCAAATACGTTCACCTACTCCTATGATATCCATGATGATGAACAACCTACGAAGAAAATAAGGTCATCAGAACCACAAGCGTCAACTTCAACGTGGATGGATAGTGACAATAATTGAAAATGTTCTAAATTTTGTTTCCATGCATAGATAACATATAAAATTCGCATATTTTCTGTGTAAGAATAGCTGTAATATGAATTGGAATGTTTATTTTCATGCAAAATAAAGAATCAATAAAAAAGTCATTAATGTTTTTTCCAAAGGATTTTTTATGAATTACAAATAAAAAATTTAAATTTTTTGGGCAAAATATATTTTTTTTTCTTCATACATTTATTTATAACTGCGAAACTGTTGCTTATGTAGCGAAACGTTGTATGAAAAGATTAAAGGAATTGTAATTCTTAATTTTTTCAGCTTATTCGGACTAGCGGTTCTCGAGTTATGACAAAGAAAAGAGCCTAAAACGTGACAAATTCCCCTATACGATACTTACTAACTTTGAACTAATTTTGAAATTATTATTAGATGTACCTTGACTAAACTAATGATGCAGAAGTTCTTCTTTTTGGATCTACTTTCATAAACAATTATCAGAATTGAGTCCCGAAATCATGTGTTGTTCTGTATTATGATAAGATTCATGATTGTGGTCAATATATTACGATTTTTATTGAATCATATTATGACCAAATATATTTGTATTACATCATAATATTTTTTTCTTAATCCTAATTTGTTTTAATTACATCATATTAAAATGTAATGTTATCATATTATTATCATGTTAATTTTAATATGTTAAGAAGTAATCACATTATTATCATGTTAATCATATGTAGATTAAATCTGAAACCGAAAAATATTTTTAATATATATTTATGCTTATTTACTTACAACCTTAACGTAAAACTGTTACAGATATTTCACATCATAATATGATGCAACGTTAAACATAATATTTTTAATCAACTTTTATCGTAGGTCGCAATTATTTATAAATTATTTTTTCTAAAATAACACAAAACAATAGTCAATATTTATGCACTTTTTTATATAATATTAAATTTTTTTTAGCATTGATATTTTATTTTGTGACACTTTACAATTTTTTTTAATTTTCCTACAATTTCTTTATTTTTAAATTTCTTTAAACTTGGTTTTTTTATGAATAACAATTCGATAGGCACATATAAAACAAACCCCACAACTGATGCAAAGTTATTTTACAAATGGCGATAACAAAATATTATTAGAGTAAAGATATTTTGTTTGCATCTTAAACATATTATGAGTACTCGTATAGAAAGTTATCATGTTATGCCTATTATATACCATTAAATGGTTGTGAGGAGTATAATATGTTTTCAAAGTTATCATTATTTAGTTGTTATAAAAATGATTATTTTTCAGTGGATCATACTTAAATTTATAATTACGATAAACATTGACATGTTTACAGTAACTATAAAATTGTTGATATTTAATAAAAATAGCAATATTTTGTGTGCGTCAACAATATATTGTTACAATAAACAAAGTGTAGTTGCCGTAACCAAGGCCAACCATATTTTTTCTCTGCGTGCAATATTGCTTACTTTTTGCAATGTGTAGTTGTCTATTTTTTTCATTTCGGTTATTTTTTTTCAACACAAAAATAACCAAATTTCTTGTTTTAGTAGTTTTTTTTTTTTTTTTTTTTTTTTTTTTGTTTGGTAAACTAATTTTAATTAATTCTTGAAAACTCTTGCTTTAACAGTTCTTTAAATAAGCTAATGTATAATAATACTCTAATGACTCTTAGTCAGTTTGGAAACACCAACTTTTCAGTTTCCTATTGGGTGGGCTTCTCTTTTGCTTCTATTCGGCTAATACTATAATAAAACAAATTACATTTATAGTTTTAATACTAAGGAATAATTTAAAGCTTTAATGATTGTCTAAATAAATAAAACCACTTATTAATTTTCTATGGAGACGCATTTACCCCTATTTTCCTAAATTGTTGATAGGTCTGCCATCTGTGTGACCAATTTACGTTGTAGTCATGCCTAAGCAAACATATATAAATAAGTCTTTAACTCACTTGTCTGAGACGTTAGGATATACTTTGACCATTCAGGAAACATGACTGTTCGCCATCTTATTCTATCTAGTTTTCAGCGGAAGCTGGAAAGCTATTACCAGGGAACTACTTGGTCTATGACCAGAAGTTTAAACATACAATTAAATATTTTCCTGAATGGAGTCGGGGATATATACCTCAAATAATACATCAACGTTTTACGTAGCCCGAAAGTAACGTGTATCGTATCACTAATTATACAACGAAATGTACGAAAATTCCCGTTTTGGAAGTTTCTTATTATTAATGCAAAATCTTATTACTGCAATGAACAGTTTAGTTCCAGTAATGAAGATTTTCATTGCATAAATGAATAGGGGGCGCTTTTCTTTCAGTATATTTATCGATATTATGTACGAAATAAAAACTCCCAATTCGCTTTAATAAAATGTAGTACCATAAAATAACTCGTAGATGAAAAAGTCCCAAGAGGTATGAAAATAAACGACTAAAATTGTTTTCATACTAAATAAGAAATTATTTCGATTCAACAAAACTTCCAATGAGTCAGAAGTTATTTATTTTATTTTTTCCCTAGGCGATATTTCATTATCAAAACGATCCCAAATTAAATAAAATCCAATACATTTTTGATTAAATATTATTTATTTTGCTTATATTGTACAATTGGAAAAATATTCTATTCTATATTTATTTAGGACTTATTTCAGTTTTATTGTTTGTAAAGATTTTTTTCTTTTAAAAACCACAAAAAGAAGTTGCGCTGGCCTTTGGCCGCGCAATATTGTTTTTTCTTCGGATATAACGCAAAATTACTTCGCTTCAGTATATCGTATTTGCTAATAAAAAAACCCTCTAAAAAAAAACAAAGCATCTTATTGTCATACTTTCAGGAGAAAATACTCTTCTGTTCTACAGTAAAAGGTTTATTCAAAAAAAAATTGTATACCAAAAGAATTAAAAATACCCTTCCTTTCGGTCCTAAGCAGATTTGCCAAATAATTTTTAACCGAAGCCATTTTTCGCATTACTTAGAGATCAAACAATTTCTAAGTCCAGTTAAAAAATATTCAAATATTATGGCCAGAACATTAATCGAAATTTTGCTTAAAACATATTTATAATTAATAATTAGAATTGTAGTTATTTTATGGAACTGTTTACGGCTTTTAATCCAAATTTTTCTTTTTTAATCAGACTAAAGTTCATTAAATTTAATTTTTATTAAATTGTTTTTATGAAGAACGGAATTTTACAACAAGAAATGAATTTAAATTGTATATATAATTTGTTATTCTTGACTGACCACGGTATTGAAGCCACGTTCACGGACGGTTTAATTTAACATGTCGTCGGTTGATAATATAAATGTCGTGGATTTGTTGCGGTTTTAAGTTAAGATCTATTTCCTAGGTTTTCCGACCTGATTTTTCATTTGGCGTTATCAGTTTTTCGATACCTCATACGGTTTTCGAAATATGGAGTGTTGAGTTTGTCGTATGTGGTATTTGCTGAAGTAATTTTCAAATTAAATGTGTTCAAACTCAATTTACTCGAAACTATCGGAATCCACATACGACTATTAAATTATCAACCGACGATGTGTCGATAGTAACCACACTAGCTCGTCAGAAATCTTCGCCGTTTAACACTCACCGTCATTGATGACGGCTGGCAGTCAAAAGTCAAACATCAATTTCTAAACCAAATGGTATTTTCACCTTTTGGTGGATTGAAGTTTGCTGTGAACGATTATCTACACGCAGAGAAAAAATATGACTGGGCATGGTTACGGCAACTACACTATGTTTATTGTAGCAATATATTGTTGTCGCACACAAAATATTATTATTTGTATTTAATATCAACAATATTATAGTTACTGTCAATGTTTATCGAAATTATAAATTTGAGTATGTTTCACTAAAAAATAATCGTTTTTATAACAACTCACAACCATTTAATGATATTTAATAGCCATAACATAATTACTTTCTATACGTGTACTCATAACATGTTTAAAATGCAAACAATATATTTTTACTTAAATAAAAATTTGTTATCGCCATTTGTAAAATAATTTTGCATCGGTTGTGTCGCTTTTTTTACATATGCCAATCGAATTATTTATTATTCAGTGGTTAAGCAATTTAAAATATCCATCAAAAAAACCAGGTTTAAAGAAATTGTAGGTACATGGAGCGCTACCAAAGTCCAAGAGTTGATTTAGAGAGCAAATTTTTAAATAGTCCCAAAGAAATGTAACACACCACCGTTGAAGACTGAACCTGTTACAAAAACGGCCCTAATAAATAAATAAAAGACCATTTACTTATATAAAAAAATTATTAACGCAAAATTAATACAAAATAAACAAATCTACATTTTTGTTCTTACTTAATATACCAGTTAAGTGCTTAGATCTCCTTTCACATATCATTAGTTATTAATTTTTGTTCTTATTCTATTTTCACAAATTCCAGGACCAGTTCTGTTCGAACATTTGACACAAATTTCCCGCAGTGTACTCCCTAATATATATTTCAATGGTTGCTTAGGCCAGATCATCAGAAAACGTTTTCCCAAAAAATGCGTATGGAACAGCTTATGGTCCAACAATAAATTTTCAGTTGTTTTATCAAGAATAATATAGGAAATTAAGCACAACAAATAAGATCGTTTAATAAATAATTGTATTCCCAAAAGCAACTTTGATAATATATTTTTAAAATGTTTAACACTTTTAATTTTTTTGGGTAATTCTGTTAAAAGATTGATATGAGAAGATAGAAATAACTAAACGTATACATATAAAAAGTACTTGAAACAAAATCCTGTTGACAGCAAACACTTATTTAAAATGAAGATCACTGAACACCTTCTTTGTTTGTTTGAAAAAATTTTTCTAAGCACAAGCCTTTTGTATATGAGACTAAACAAATTATTTAAAACACAAAAAATTTGTTATTATAAGGGACCGAATATAACAATTATTTTAAAATTTTAAAACAAAAAAAGCATATGGAAGTAAATTCTGGCAAACTGATTCAAGTATAACATACATACATATTGATCCTTATTTTTGCTCGAAAAAATATAAATAAAAAAATAATTGTTATTTTTGTTCAAATAAAAAAAAAATCAAAAAATAACTGTTATTTTTGTTCAAAAAAATAAAAATCATAAAATAACTGTTATTTATGATCGAAAAAATAAAAATCAAAAAATAACTGTTATTTTTGTTCAAAAAATAAAAATCAAAAATAACTGTTATTTTTGTTCAGAAAAATCAATATAAAAAAATAACTGTTATCATCTGACTTTTATAAAAAAAGGAATAAATTTTACGGTCCCTGGTTATAATACTCAAAAATTAAACATGATGTTACTTCAGTTAATCTACTGAAATTAACCGGTTTAATCGTTAATCGAAAATATCCTTTTTTAAATTAACCGATCAGTTAATCGGGTAGTAATAAGTACCGAATGAATACCTTAATATCTACTGTAAGGTGAGTTTATATAAAGATTGGTTGATAATTCATAGATCCCATAAAAAAAACCCCTCTAACTCCCGTTGAAGAGTACCAAATATATATAAGCCGAATATAGCTCTCTTAGGCCGTGTTTTTGAGTTGTAGATTAAGTTTAAACTTAGTTTAACATACTCTAAAACTTGCATTTTTCCGGCGAATTGTGATATTTTGCTTATTATTTCCTTAAAATCCAATACTTTAGACAAAACTAAGCTGCTCCGTCAAAATTTGGTATACAAACTTGGTAACGGCGGCACAAATCTTTTTTCAGATTAACTAAACCTAGTTTAACTGAGATTTCAAAAAACCAGCCTTACTTGTTTAAACTATTTTGGAAGTGGAAAAAGAATTGTACTCGTATAGCCGAAAAGTTTTATTTCCCCTTTTTTAACATTTGACATTTCTAGGAATAAGAAATTGTTTTAGTTTTTTATTTTTCCTAGAATCTTTTTCTTTGAAAATTGTCTCATTAGGACTTCGTTTTAGTTGGAAGCTTTTCCATGAAATAAAAAATTTAATTGCAAAATTTTGCTTGAATATGTTGACAATTAATTTGTGATTAGCAGGGAAAGTTTTTTTTTTTCAAAAAAAAATAAGTTTTATTTTCTTATATGTATGTATGTATGTAGATGTTTGTTGTCCTTAACTAAACTAAGATTTCTTGCCATCCTAATTTCTAATTTCATTAAGCATAAGTATATTTTTCAATAATTAATGCCTAAAATGCCATGCCCTAGTGATGAGTTCTCATTTCATAATTCAAGGTGCGATCGTCCGATTAAGAAGTAGACGTTTTTGGCTGCCTAATAAATGTTATAGCAATTAACTAAAATTTAATTTAAGAACTAATCATTTTCAACATCTGAATGTACTTAATAAAAATTCCCTTTTATGACATTCACAGTCCTGGTGGCAACAGCAAACAATAATAACAAGACAGAATAAAAGCTCAATTTAAAGATACAAAACGACTACTCTCTTAAATAAAATATTTAATTAAGTAAAATTAAATTTTTAACCTCAAGAGTGTTGGTAGAAGATTTATAACCATTCGTTTAATTTAATGCTTTTTCTCTTTTTCCATCTCTCCCTTTCTAGGTAATTTATGTTTCTTAAACTACTACAGGCCCAACTATTTTTACGTATACGACAAGCCTGTACAAATACATATAAAAAGGAAAAACCTCTATCCTTCAGATACTACAAATACAAAGGTATGTTTGTATAGAAGTAAGTGAAACGAAAACCATAAAATTAAGTCAAATACATATAAAAAAAAGGAATTGTAATTGAAAAAATAATCATAAAAAAACCAAAGTAGAAGTGGAAAAAATTATTGAAGAATCGGATTTAAAATTCACACCCAAATTCAATTAGTAAGTGTTGACATTTTACTATTTTGATCCTTAAATAATCATAATCATTATAATGAAGTCCTTGGTGGCAAACGAGGTGAATGCTGATAATCAAAATGATGACGTTGTGGGTTTTTTTCATTATTGGATTTTGTGAATGAAGTCGTAAAAAATAGGACATAAATAAAAGTACACATACATACTTTGCATTATATTTTGTATACATTTTATGACATTTTCATTTCGTTTCTTTGATATTTCTTTTCGTTGTTTGTGTTCTTTAAGTTTCAGATAGAAATTGGTTCAAGTATGTGTGTTTTAGTTTTCATTTTCGTTTTCTCGCTTGTTGTTTTCCCCTGATTTTCTTCATCATCTTAAGTTGGATAAAAAATTCATGATATTTCTTTGATTATTTTCTTTTTAAGAATTTCTTGCTTGTTTCTTTATGATTTGTTAGGTTAAGTTAAAAGGAAACCTAAGGCACGCAAGGATCTATAAATGACTTAATTAATTTATTATTTATATTTGATTAATTAATTTTGATTTTGAAAAAAAATATAGGCAGAATATTTATTGCCTAAATATAGAAAATAGATGAAAATGAACCAATTAATAGTTTTCTAGAATATAATTGATTCGACATTTAATACAATTACATACATCTTATATGCATAGTGCCAAGAATATGTACAAAATTTAAGTTAGGCAAAAGTTGCGGGAGGTGGGGGGACGCTAATTTTTAAGGAAATTCAACTTATTATTTTACTGACCCAGCAAGTGCTCATACAGCATTTTTTTGTAGATGAAAAGGTCGCTAAGGAACCGAAAAATTCTATCGCCCCGTAGAGCGTACCAAACAGGGATTTATTGTAGATTTTACGTTTTTTTGGGAAATTCTCTTGGTTTTCCTCACACAAAATGCTACAAATTAAGCTTATTGACATGAACATTTTAGAATAATTTTTTTTTTTTGGTTAGGACCAGCACTCAGGGGATAACCCCTACTAATGCGTTGCATTGTGTTGGAACTAGAAAAATAATCCCATCTCTAAACAAAATACCACAATAATCACACAAGCCGGCAAAATTTGCAAAAAGTCGAAACCGTGGGACTAGAGTATACTTTTCTAAAGGCTTGATACCTTAAATTGAATACAGGTTCAGAATTAACACAGGATCACAACAAAAAATTAACTTTATTTTTGTTTTTTTAAAATGCTTTTCATATTAGTCCAACTCAAAAGCTCTGTCGTATGGCTTGTCGTTTTTGTATCGTTATCTTATCAAGTCAAATATGGAAAATGTCAATTCAATCTACATTGTCAATTCACTTTCAATAAAGTATATAAGAAGGCCCACAATTTTTTATATTTATTTCTTTTTTTTTGTAAATTATTTAATACAGTTTAAAGGAAGTTATGACAAGTACTCCAAAGTTACCCAAAATTAATAAATTACACGTTAACAAGAAAAGTTATCGTTGTTTAAGTGTTTATCAAAGAAGGAGCTAAAATTCGCACTTTGCTAATTTTAAGGCAAAAAATCGGCAAAATGCCGATATATCGGCAAATATGGCAGGCCTGGTGCGGCCACATTTTAAGTGGGGCTTAGCGTAGTAGTAGTAGGCTAGAGTGGGCAATGAAGTGTGGGAACTGCCTGGTGGCTTTCTGGGCAAGCACTCATAATTTTTGGTATGCGAGGAGTGACGTAATAGGGTGCGTGTGTGGATAAATCGTGTACCGGCTTAAATCTCCTCCGTGCTCCCACTACGCATATTTTGATTCGATAGAAACAATTTACGAGTCCGAACAATTTGTACTGTGTAGTACGATTTTCGTACTATTTGTTTCACATAAACGGAAGTTGCTCGAAACAAACAACAAAAATCCTACACTCAATCCCGCGAAGCTTTTCGCTTGTATGCAGGAGACCAGAGTCGCTGGCGGAAATCGAACACGCAACCCCGGCACTGATAGACAAGCTCACTACCAGCTAGCCTACCGGGGCACGCATTCATCACTTGTGGTGGTGGAAGGTATAAAAAAACTTTTAAATTCAGTTGAAAACTAATTCTGCATTTAAGAAATTACGTGCTTCAAAGTTACAAAAAATCGAATCGTGGCTGGAAAACAAAAAATTGGACTATTTAAAGGGGGGTCCAATGAGTAAAATTAACACCAAAGTGACAATTTGCGGTCTTATGTTGGTTTATTCGTTATTTTTCGAAAACAGCGAACAGAAAGTTAAATCCTTAACAGTTTCATTATACATAACTTCGTTATCCATAACATATCCGGCAATTGCTTCACAGAAGCTCTCATGGGTGAAATTTTATTTAAAATTGCTTTGAAAATATTATTATTATTTCCTTTATCTTGTATGAGAATCATAGAGCCAAAATAAATTCGTTTTATGCTTTCAGTTCATTCCAGGTTTTGCCGAATGTGTTAACTTCAACATCAATTTACCGGTAACAGGTGTGGGATGGTCGGCCTTTTCTACGGGTGCCTTAAGTTTTTCTTCCTGTGGTTATGGAGAGGGTATGCCCTATCCATCCACATTTTCTTCTTTTTAGTTTGATGTTTATAGGGCCTTGCTTAGTTTGGGATCATAGTCTTGGAAGAAATGGGTGCGAAAATATTTTAAACAAAACTACACAAGTTTTTGAAGTTAAAATTATAAAAATGCTAATTTTTTATATTTAATTTTATGGCATACACACACATACATAATAAACCACCCCCTTTCAGTGAAAAATATAACCCCTTATCTCAATTACAACGTCCTTCACGTTTAGCAACTTAATTCCGACAAACAAACAAAAAAAAATATAATAATTTTTCTAAACTCCAGCACCTTCACCACTCACCGGACTGACTTATTTGTCCCCATTTAATTCCCAACTCATGTAGCGAAAATTATAAAGATTTTAAACAAAGATTTTTCATGATGATTTGACAAATTTTAGACATTTTAGACAATTGTCGCACAATTTATTCAAATGTTCTGCTTCCCTGTTGTTTTTGTAGTGATAAAAGTTTTTGTTTTTTGGGGCAACCAACCACCATCAAGTCACGTAGAATTTATATTTGTCTTTTGGTACAATTCATAAATGAAAAAATTAAATAAAAACGTTACAATTTATTTTTATTATAGTTCTTGTTTCAGTTGTTTATATCACTTTTTTTCTTCTTTTTCTTCAACTTAAAAAATACTTGTAATATAATCATATGCTTTTTTGACCTTTATATGGTTAGTTAAGCCTGATTTTGTGCCATCATAAGTTTTATGTTAGAGGCGCAAATGTTATAAACTGAAAGTAAAAATAAAACTAAAAACACATTCATAACTACATGCCACATTCTTATTATGTTGTTTTTTTACCTTTACAACACCACCACACATTTACACATCCTTCAAGGTATTTGAAGAACTCGGTTAGAAAATCCTTTAAATACGTGTTTCTTAGCAACAAAAAAAACATACTTTTACATATTTCTTTTCGGTTTTAGGAATGTTTTAGTGTTGTTGCATTTCCACAATCCCATCCACAAGCGAATGAGATAGCTTCTTTAATGCCATTCATAATAATGTCGCTGTATTAAGCTTACGACAGTCGGAGGTATATAAATAGGAGCAGTAATATTTAAAATTATTAATGCTAAAATAACTTTTGTAAAACATAACAAAGACAAGACTACACACCTAGAAAACACATTTTTTTATATGGTTGCAATATGATCACCTCGAACTTAACTATTTTGAACAAAAAATTTTTAAACATGTTATGGTTACTATCAAAGTTGTTACTTTAACCATATTATTTTCATCGAACGTTAAATAACTCCTTCATGAAGATGGCACAACCATATTATGGCTTCCTCCGAACATGTTGTGATTAATAATAACAATAAACTTTTCAAAATTAACAAAATGTTCCCCTTTCGAAGAGCAACATATCGTCGCGTTTCTTTTTAAACCACGTAAAGGCCCAACCATAATATGCATAGCCTTGGTTAACCAACTGTCAAAAATTTACAAAAAGGCTCTCAAATGTATTTAAAAAAATAAAAACAAAATAAAAAAAAGTTTGACTCCGTACGGAATGTGCGATCAGTTTCGCACTTTGCTTAAGAAAATGACAATATCATAAAACTTAAGGAAACGTCTCCTTAAGTTCAATATGGTTTGCCTCATATGATTTACATGCATTCGCACATTTGCTGAAGCCAACTTAAGCACATTATGGTTGGGCCTTAAGCGCCATTTTGTCGAAATTGACTTTTTTGGTTTTTATGGTAGAAAATAACATTTTACCCACGATTGCATCCACCGTGCGGCAAAGAATTTAACCGGAAATACAAAACCAGTAGGAAACCATTAAAAACCATGCTGGAGAACTTATAACAACTGAACAACAACAATTACAACTTTGGGAACATTTCTATTACAAAAGGCTATCTTCATCAGTTCCCACACAACAACCGATATGTTGCTGTGAATCACAACACAAATATCTTCACCAATTGACCAGATATTTCGGATATGCGAATCAATCAAATCGTTTAAGAAAAACAAATAGGCTGGTATATACAATATTTCGCCAGGGAAGCTAACAACTGACGCAACAACCAATGCTCTTCTACTTTTGCCTGTTGTAAGAAAATTCTGGTGTACAGAACTTCTTCCAGAGAAAGTTGCTGAAGGTGTAAACATAAACTTGCCAAAAAAAAAAAAGGCGAGCTCACAGAACTTAAAAACTGGAAATAATTATACTTTTAAGTTTGACTAACAAGGTGATTGCGCTCATACTTAACAAAAGACTGCAAACTGCTAATCGTCCTTAGCTTAGCAAGGATCAAGCCGGTTTCCGCGCCCACAAATCCTGTGCTGACCATGCAAGTAGCCTCAGAGTGATCGTAGAGCCGTCTGTGGAATGGAGATCACCTCTGTACCTCACTTTCATAGACTTCGAAAAAGCATTTGACACATTAAAGCACTCAGAGATATAAAATGCATTAGAATATAAAGGTGTACATACTAAGTTAATAAGACCCATTAAAGGTCTATTTGTTAACGTAACCTGACGAATTATGCATGAAAGGCAACTGGGTTATAACAAAATTAGCATTAACTCTGGTGTACGACAAGGCTATGTTTTATCACCACTTCTATTTAATTGTGTACTTGACGAAAAAGAGTAAAGAAGAAAATAGTGGAAAGGTTTAAGACGATCAGTAAACAGATAGAAAGATATTACGTAGGGCAAGAGTCCCCTACAGTCCCCGCATCAGAAACAACCGTCCTATTTCCCTGTCAAACCCTAGTAGATCGGCTGGATTACATCCAGCCATACACCCCAATTCTCCATGAAATCTATCCCCTGGACATTTCTACCTGTGACCCTGCATTCTAGGACAGTGGCACAGTACATGCTTAATAGTCTCTAGCTCCTCGGAATCCCCGCATAGTCTGCATATGTCCGGTATGGCATTGTCCCGTTCACACGTAAGATCCCTAAAAGAACAATGCCCCTTCAAGAATCCTATATGGGTCTTGATACCACTCCTGTCCAATCCTAAGAGAACCCTGGTTGCCCCTGCGTCCAATCCGGGCAATAACGCCCTCGTCACCCTGCAATCCGTTTTATCGCTTCAGAACCGGTTAACGACATCACGGAATCTTTCACGTATCACCCCCTAGTAGTGACATAAGGGGTGCTTTACCCCCCGTATCTCTCCAGTCCAGATTCGATTCTCCTCTCGCGAGCTCATCCGCCACCTCATTCCCATCCACCTTGCAGAGTCCGGGTACATAACACAGCCTTATTGTGAATGCCACCATGAGTTCCCTCAGAGCATCCCTACATCGTGCGACCAGGCTCGATCGCACCGTATAATTTGACAATGCTCTTGCGCAGCATGACTTTCGACGTAAATTGTCACCACAGACCTACCCACGATGGGACCCAGTATCACCTCTGTCTCCATACGGATCGCTACGATCTCAACCTGGAAGACACTGCACTCATCCGGGAGTCTGAATGACCTTTTCACGTAAGTGTCAGCAATATAAACACTCAAGCCGCATAAACAAAGCGATGCAATCATTCGGGCAACTTAAGCCGGTGTAGAATTCATCGTCCATATCAAGACGTAGAAAGGTAAATCTGTTCAACTTAATGTAAAGTTCACACTGTTGTACGGTTGCGAAACGTAGAGTAGTCAGTAACTTCGGTAATAATGATACTTTCGTCGAGTTACTCAAAAACTATACATCCCATACAGCACAAATGTTCCTCGAGCACAATTAATTTAATAAAATTCAACTTTTTTTCCTGTATGCCAAAGTTCTTTCTCAATGTCAAAACATGGCTTCCGTAAAATCGTTCTGGACCAAAATTCGTTTTCAGATCGTAAAGGGTTACGAGTGCCTATAATGGGTTAATTTATAAAATTCTGCATTATGAGTCATTTTTGAAATTTTTCGAAAACGCATAAAACACAATTTTTTTTTTTTTTTTTTGAAGTAAAGAGTCATAATCTTGGAGATATAGAAAATGGGGTACCGACTATGGTTTTTTTTTTATAAAAAATAATAAAATTAAGAATAAATTAAGAATTTAATTTAATTTGTAAATTTCTGTTTGAGCCAAAGACATGTCAGTAACAAATTTGGCTAAAGTAATTACTTGTAAGTAGCAAAGTTTTTCAAAAAATATTTTTAAACCCTTCAGAGTGTCGCAAAGCCATGTTTTGGAAAAATTTTGTTTAGACCACATTTAAAAATATAAAGAAAGTGTTTTTCAATTAAAAAATGGTTTAAAAAGTATTTAAATTTAATTAATGTGATAATTGAATCAATTATTTTTTTAGTTGAAAGAAAATTAAAAATTTTATTTTGATTTAATTAAGATTTTAGTTGTTTTGAAATAAATTTTCAATTAAAATTATAATTAAATAACAAAGAATTTTAATTGACTTTTTTCGTTTAAAATAAAATAATTTAAACATGTAGAATTGTTGTTGGGAATTGGCAATATTTAATTAAATAAATTAACACATTGTTTGAAATGGCAAAGTTTTTTGATAATTTTTTTTTAATTAAAATTAAAAATATCATTTATTGAAAATAAATATTCACAATGTTAAAATTTTTAATAATCAATATAATGATTTTGGTAATAGATGCAAAATCGACAAATTGTTTACTTGATACTCGTTTTATGAATTTGGTATAAATTTGGTGATTGGAGAAATTAATAATTTTTTCTGTGAAGATATTTAGTTCATTTCTTTTTCTGGGAAATGAGCTGTTGGCGCGTTGGTGGCTTCCACACGTTTAGTTTCCTAAATGGTGATTATCAAGCGATTTAGGGTACGTAATAATTTGTTGATAGCCTGTGCGCGATGAATAATAGGAACCCAATATGAATAACATTTTATATTCTGCCATTCTAGATCTTTCCATCCAACGCTATCACTTCAAATAAAACGACGAATATGATATTAAAATATTTCGTAGGGTAGGCGTTAATTTTCGATTCCCTAGTTCATTATATTTAGGCGTTGTCGCACTAATATTCTTCATTCAGAGATATACTCATCCTATAGGGTGGCGCATAAATATCGTCATCATTTAATAAGCGAATACGTTTTTTGTTTAAATTTTATAAGGGAAAATCCTGTGTTGTGGTTCCAACGAGATGCAGCCAATGCTCACGAAGCTCGCCGAACTATGGCAATCCAGCTGGATAATATTGGCGATCATATATTTTCGCGTTTTTCTGATTTTAACTGAACACCGCGTTTGATTTTCTTCTTTGAGGTTATCTTAAGGTTAAGGTGTATGTAAATAAGCCTAGAGACATCAAACAGCTAAAGAAGTGAGGATTTAAAATTCTAAGATAATTTAAGGGAAATGCTCTGGAAAGAGCACGTCAGGTCGAAGCAAAAAATTGGCAACATTTGAAAGATATTCTGCAAGTTAAACAAAAACAACCCAATAAAAAATGGAACTTCCAATGAAACAGGTTTGAAAGGGAGAAACGTAAAAGTTTCGCTTACCATATCGCTTACGGAAGACATGAATTTTATATGGCAAGTTCCCACTTTAAAGCAATATATTTTTGACACAGAAAGTGCTTTTTTCAGAGCATATAAAAATTGGTAAATGTAGCGATCAGCTTTGCACACTGAATTTTTTGTTACCGTTATTATTTTACATGGTCCCTTACAAACCTGCTTCGTAGTAAGGGAATGTCGTGGCTCTTTAAATTTTATATATTTTTTTTTTAATTTATCAAGAATTCGTTCACTTACTTTACTGCATCTCTGTATGTCTTATTGCGTAGCGCATAAATATATGCGTACTTTTCAAAATGTACCATTAGTGCTTCGCCAAATTTATTGGGAAGTTAAACACATCAATCCCATTCGATTTTGCTGGGCTTAATGTGGTTTACTAACGTGAACTTTAACTTTTTTTACATAAGTGGACATAATTTTTATAAATTACAACGCTAACAAAATCAGATAGAAAAAACTTACTCATTTAATAAATGTACCGCCCTGTACATAGAACAAAGCTTTTGTAGCGAGAAATATTTACAACATGTATCTTTTCTGCATTACTCTCTTACTTTTCCCATCTTTGATCTCTGTGGCTCACTTTGACCTAACTTTTACTTAGAAAATATCACTAAGAATCTATGAAAATATCAGATTATTTACATACTTATGTATGTATGATATTTCTTTTGACATTTTTTTTTAGGCTATTTAAAAAAAGAAGCAAACAAATTTGCAAGCAGCTTCCAGAACTACTTCGCCCACTTTCATTACAAAGCGCTGGAATTTAATAGGTCAAATATTATTTGCGTTAGAAAAAGGCGATTTACATTTTTGTGAATATAAATTCTAAGATAATTGATATTGGCACATCAATATCAGCTTATTTTATGTTACCATATGAATAAATTAGCAAAATAAGAAGAAAAAAACACTTAGCTTTTTATTGTAGGCCAACAACTAAGGCCAAAATTTCAGCTGGGGCACATTGACCACACAAGACAAAAATGTATAAAAAACATATATTTTTATTTCAACGAAATACAAAAAACTTCTTTTCTTTATTGTGCTATTAAATAATTATTTCTATTCATGTTTAGGATTATATAAAATATAAGGAGAGTACTGTGTAATCAAACAGGTAAGAGTGCCATATTCGGTTGTGCAGAATCTTTGAAATTTCGATCAAATCTCTGTTCTATTATTGCAGTTCGAAATTTCGAAATATATTACTCTTTACCCTCCTAATCTTCTTATTTTCGATAACTTAAACATTTCACACCAATTTTTTTTAAGTTTAATAAGGCTGTTATTTTGTAAATCACTTTTAACGTATGGTGAATAAAATACGAACAATTATAAAATTGAGAAAAAACACATTAAAAAGAATTATTTTAAGTTCAGTAGTATTTATTTTTTATGTCTATATGTAAGATAAAATTTCCAGAAAAAAATTGTCTCCGTTGCGATTTGCTTTCTTGATTTTCTCTGGTACTTCACTAATTGACCTCTGAATGTATTAATGGCTTTCAGCTCCTTTTTTATTTTTAAATCTAAGGAATCAACATTTTTGGCTTTGTATCCATTTTCGAATACTTTCCTTTTTAAATTAGCCCAAAAAGTTTCAATGTGTCGCAATTGTGGAACATTTGGGGGGTTCATTTCCTTTGGCACAAATTCAATTTTTTTATCCTTCAAGTTTTCTACTGTGGACTACGCGTAATGTGAAGAAGCCAAATCGGGCCAAAAAACTATTTTTTCTTTTCTGTGGTATTTTTCAATAAAATTGCTAAGTGCCGGTACATATTTTTCATTATAAACTTGGGCATTCACAGCTAAACCACCTTATAAAACTGGTTCACTGATGCCACGTTCGCTTATGGATAACCACAACAGAACTTTAACTGGAAACTTTGTCTTCCGTATAAATTTAGCTTTTCGGGTGCTTTGCGACTGGAAGACTCAAAATAATATTTTGGCTGACATTCATTGCCTTTGACGGTAAAATATGACTCATCATCCATCATGCATTTGTATACTGATGAGCAGGAAAAGTAATTTCTGGACAGCTCGCGTAGTCTACATTTAATAGCCTTTGTTGTCTTTTAGTGGTAAATGGTGCTGTTAGGACTTTGCACTGCAACCTGTTGTCTCAAGTTTTAGTTTTTACCGAACTTTAGAGTCTTGCAAACTACATTTCCGACCTGATCCACATTTTCTTTCTATCGATTTGTTATTCTTATACAAGTTTATGGTCTTGTAGATAAACGTTTTTTTTTTTTTTTTGAAACCCATGTCTTTAAAATGGCTTAAAATTTCACTTTTGGTTTTATTTGCATTTTCTTCACAAAACTTACTAATATGTTTGCGACGGTTGAGTGACATTTTTAAAACTAATTATTAACTTACCAGACCAATCTTAGTTTTTTTTTTAATAAATATATTGCACAGTTAAATTTACCGAATATATTTTTTTTGCAAGTGTCATGTGCCTTTTTTAACAACAGTGTTGGACTTGTTCGTATTTTATTCACCATACGTTATATTGAATTATTTTAATTTTCAAAAATATGTATGAAAATATTTTTTAAGCGAAGAGAAGTGTTTTACAAAATAAGGGGTAAATAAAAAAAATTCTCAACGCACAGTAAAGAATTTGAGAGCATAAGCCTCTTTATACTGATAAGATCTTAAGTGGTTAATTATGCATATCCGTTAAACCAACGTTTAGAAATATTTTGGGTAAACATTTTGGAAATATTCAAAAAAATTTTTAAATATTCATAAATTTTTGTAAGAAATTGTACTAAAAAACAAGAGACTAAGTGACCTAGAACTATTGGAAGTCACTGAAAATGTATTTCGTATAGAAAAAAAGAAGAGTTTTTAAAAATTTACATTCTTAACTTGAAATAATGCACAGAATAAGTTAAAATATTCAGGTTGTTTTAAAAAGTCATCTCATATGTATATAGAGGATTATTTTAGTTTTACCAAATAAAAACTTAAAAAAAAGATGCTTTTAAAATAAAAACTTTTTACCAAACTAAATACACAAAGTTTAAACAGTGTAAAAATACATTAATGTACTTCTAACGCTTATGTATGTGTATCCGCATACTTATGTAAAAATAACTTAATACATATGTAAATATTGACATGCATATAAAATTATATAATAATATTATTAACAGTTTGTCATGGTATGTCGTGTTCGCACACACACACACACACATCCATACATATGTAAATAGTGCTTAAGGCTTTGCGTGATATCCACCAAGCATTTTTGTTTAAATATCTGATTCCAAAGCTTAATAAATTTTTTAAAGTAAAAAAAAAAAATTCGTGATCATTTTAGAAAGCATATTCCAGCTTAAAGATTGAGTTTTAAAGCAAATTTTAATATAAAAATATTTAAAAAAATTATATATATTATTTTCGTTCTCTATTATTTATAGTATAATTAAATTATCGAGCTTAAGGTCTTTTCATATAAAAAACATAGACTTCCGTATTCATAAAAGAATAAAATAGACTTGATTTGTATTTTAAGAAAAATGTATATGAAAATTTTGTATTAAAAAACATTTAAAACTTATTGTATTTTCTGTGAATACGGCAGTAAATGTTTATTATATCCAATATTTCGGCAGTTTGTTGAGTGCCTTCTTCAGGGTTGTTTTCTTTCTTTTATGAATTTCATAAATTTTTTTCTTTCGTTTATAAATTTATAAAAGAAAGAAAAAAGCGAAGTGCTGAAATATTGGATATAATAAACATTTACTGCCGTATTTAAAGTTTTTTTTATATAAAAAGACCTTAAGTTCGATAATTTAATTATACTATATTTGAAAAAAGTCTACATTTTTTGTTTGCTGGGTTAGACCCGCTCAACATCATAAACTGCATCAAAATTGCTTATTTTCATGAACGATATTTGCTTAGTACGCAAATATCTTAGTTCACCTGTAAAAATTTATGGTATAGACACATTTTGAATGCATATTAAATATTTTTATGCCAAAAAAAGAAATTGAGAAATAAGCTGATATGGTTATTACAATAACAACATAATATACAAAACTGATTGTATATAAGAACATTATATTTCAAAGATGTTTACAACACCAAAAAACCATGATTATATACTCTCATGTCCGTCCGTTTAAAGTTTCAAAATTTATGAACATACAAATTCAACCAATTTTGGCATTTTACGCTTTTTTACTCCAAAGGCGTAAACTTGTTTATAAGTTAAACTATTAACAAAACAAATTCTCATTATTAATACGATTTATGTATAACGTATTAATATTAGGAATTGATATTCAGTTTTAAATATACCCCGGATTTTTTAGATAATTTGATTTTTTATATTTTAGGAAAATTTTAAGCTATTATTATTATTTTTTCAGCAAGTTTGCAAGGGAGAAATGCAAAAGTTTAATTGATCAGCTGTATTACGAAAATCAGCGCTTTGTGAGAAATAGTTTCGGTGCGATTCCATTACGGTGGGCATAGTCGACCTACTGAAACCACTATTTCCGACACAGTTCGCCAATTTGAGTCACAGTTTACATTAGTGAATGATGCTCGGCCGATTAGAACACATCCAACACGTAGTGCTCAGCAGCTTGGCTTGTCGTATTCGAAAACTTGGCATATTTTTCATAGGGATCATGTTCTCCTTGATCTCTGGCTTCAACAAGGTGGCGCTACGAGCCATACAGCGCGTAAAACAATGACCTTGATGAGAAATTGTTTTGGTAAGCCCTAAATTTCACGTTTTGATACGGTAAATTGGCCACCTTAATCGTGCGATTTCGCAACTTTGGACTTTTTTCTCTAGGGATATATAAAGTCTGAGATCTTCCGATTGTCGCTTTGGAAGTCAACATTACTCGTGCTATGCGCTAGATACCAGTCGCTATGCCTGAACGAGTCGCCCAAACTTGGACTTTCCGAATGGACCACCTCATGATATCATTTTCAAATAGAAAATACCATAAATTGTTCTTTTAACCGATAATAAAAATTTTTATTTTACATTATAAATCAAACCTCACAATGAATCACGCGACATGTGAGATTATTTAGTCTTAAATTGATTTGAGGGAAGGGTTTTATATGGGACCTACGAGCAGAAGTCTGTACTGCTAACACTTTAAGTTTCGATCTAGATAGATAATTGTCATCCTCACAAACAGTGTTGCCAAAACGTAATGTTGGAAAAATGCTAGATTTTTGTGCAAAAAAATGCTAAAAAATGCCAAAACAAATTCTTAAAAAAGTGCTAAAAAAATTATTATATGAAAATAAGAAGAAAACAATTTAATTTGATATTAATTTTAAAATAATCAGTATGGTACAAAATTACATAAACTACGACCAATTTTACCAAAACTAACTATTACTTTAACTTCTAGATAACGATATGTTTTGGACTATTAAAACCGATAGTTAATTATAACTGGACTTAGTGCAATTGGCCGTTAGTACTTTATAGTCTTTCAAAATTGAATTAGGAAATAAAATATAAAAAAGGTAAGAGTGTTATATTCGCCTATGCCGAATATTTAATACTCTTCACCGCGAGTTCAAATAATTCAGGCGTGGGCTTTATATGGGATCTATAAATTATATGCCAATCTTCATAAAACCTGACCTCACAGGAGTATAATTCGTAGACTAAGTTAAATAAAATATTGTGATTTGTTTCAGAAATATTATTAGCCCCATTAAAGTGATTTTCAGGAGCAGATTTTATGTTGAAACGATCTTAAATTATAGATCGCTCATTAAAATATTAAAACAAAACTTAAATTAAACCGAATCTCAATACAGTGATACAATTTTATTAGAATTTAATGCGTTTTAAAATGATTTTACGAAGGACGCTTTACATGGGGCCTATGGTAATTATGGACCCATCTTCATAAAATTTTAGTGCGATTTCCAGTCATATAAAACGAATTTGTCCAAAATTTTATGAGAATCGATACATTCTGTCACCGCCTTAAAATTTTGATAATTTTTGTTAAAAATATACATATTTTAGGGAGATTGTTCCGCATCTGGGTTCATAACTGTTTTTATATTAAGCCGATTTCAGATAGATTTCAGTCCCAAACTGCTTTGGGGAACAAGAAAGAGTTTAAGATCAATAAATGAAAGTAAATGTGTTTCAAATAGGCCGGACAGGCAGGCGGACATGACTAAATCGACTAAGAATTACACAAGGATCAAGGGTCTTAGATGAATATTAAAATAGTTTCACACGGAATGACAAACTAAGTATACCCTCATTCACCACTTGTGGTAGAGGGTATAAAAATCACATCATTTTTTTAAAACTAAGAATAAAACAAAATAGATGCAAAAATTTATCTTTAGTTAATAAAAAAATAAAGCAGATTTAAACAATTTATATTGAATCACATTCAAAAGTTAACTTGGTTAAAACAATTAAATTCCATATTATTTTATATCTAAAAAATATGAAATAATCGATTTTTGTAAAAAATACAAGTGATTACAGATTATTGTCCATTTTTCTATTGGAGCGTTATTTTAGAAACTACAGGAGTTTTTAGTTTTTTTAAATTTTACTATGAAATAATCGATTTTTGTAAAAAATACAAGTGATTACAGATTATTGTCCTTTTTCAATTGGTGCGTTATTTAAGAAACTACAGGAGCACATCTATTAAAAAGCAATAATTTAATGGAAAATATAAAAATTTAGAACTTAAACGAAAAATTGCTAAAAAAAAAATGCTTAATAATTTTGGAAAAATGCTGAAAAAAGTGCTATATGCTAAAAGCGTTTTTTTTTCATGTTAAATGATTTAAAAAAATGCTAGATATAGCATTAAAAATGCTAAATTGGCAACAGTGCTCACCAATGCCGAATTAGCTAAGGAGCCTGAAATATTCGTTTGTGCTTAAGTAAAACATTAAAATATTGGTCCTTAATTTAAACCTTTTTATATACCGATTGTCAAAAAAAAGTGTAAAATAAAAAAAAAAAATACATCTAGTGTTTCAAAATCTTAGTCCAACCTCAAACGGGTTTTTGCTTATTTCGATTATTACTTTTAGAAACTGAAGTCAAAATGTAGTGCACATTTTATGTGCTGCACTGTGTTATATCCAATACTGTGTGGTCAGTTTTTATAAAGCTCGCTTCATAAATAATATATCCCATATAAAGCCCACTCCTGAAATATTCTAATTCCCGATGGAGGGCATCTAAGATTCGGTTCAGTTATAAAGTGCTTTTACTCTTTACTGCAAATTAATGTATACACATTTGAGATATTACTCTGCTACTGACTGGTTATTTAAATTATTCCTTAAGAATTTAATAAGTCCTTAGTACATATTTATTGCATTTACGTGCTTCTAAAGTCATTTAAAATTTTAAAGTGTTATATTTACTCAAATTACTTAAAATGTGCAGCACTTAGCCATTAATGCCTGCTGTTACGACCAGATGTCTACATATAATAATTAAATTTTCTGCCCAGCTGAAGTATATTACAATATAAATTACTTTTTGAATTTTGAATTATTTTTTATTTTAGTTTTTTCTGCTAATAAACCGCATAGGGGATTAAGAGAGAAAAAATGTATCTGTTATATTAAAATATCCCACATTTTAAGTACTTTTTTTACGTATGTACTCTTGCAAATCCATTTTAATCTGGTTGTTTGTTCATATTTGTCATTGTAGTGGAGTTGATAAATGAAAAACCAAACAGAAAATTATTTAGTAGTGTTTTTTTGTTTTATGTTGTTGCCATTTGCCACCATAGGAATTTATAGGGGTTTTAAAGTAGCCAAAGTAGAAGCGTACTTTAAAACTATCAATTAAGCTTTTTGGCATATTGTATCAATGTAAAGTGAAGGGGGTTTTTTAAGACCAAAAGAACATGAAGTTGGGAAAAAAACGCAAGAAATTATATATCGCACTTTGTTGAGGTGCCCTGATCCGAAATGAAATTGGATCAGGAGGACAACTTTCTTGATCTTGACATTGAGCCCCTGCTGTAATTGTGTGCTATCGTGAATGGCACTAAGAAAGTTTGACAGAAGGAATTCGGCCTATATTATGTCAAGCTTTCTAAGCGCCATTAGAATTTTTTTTTTGTTTTTTTTTTTTTTTTGTAAAAAAATCTACATACCAGTGCACCAGCTCCAAATCTCCTTCCGAAAAAAATCCAAATTTTACAAAGTTTAAACATACCGTGTTTGATTTAACTACCCTTTATTGAAACGTGAGTACTTACTGGGGTATTCATTCGGTTAACCGTTAATTGGTTAACCGATTAATTACTACCTGATTAGCTGATCGGTTAATTTAAAATTTTCTTTTTTCGATTAACGTTAAAGCCGGTTAATTTCATTCGATTAACCGTTGTAATAAAATTTAAATTTTTTTAGTATTATAACCAGAAAAGACAAAAAAATCAATATTCAATACTTTTACAGCAAAAAAAAGTTATCAAAAAAGCAAAAAAAAAATTAATAAAACAGCAAAAACAAGCACTTTAAAAATGTTTTATTCTTATTCTTCCATAGCATCAAAATTATTACAATATACTATGTGTGTTTCAGAAGATCTCGGGCAAGTTCGGGCTAATGAGAGTAAAATGAAAATTACTCTCTGAATTTGCCAAAACTACCCAATATTACTGGAACGCAAAAAACCATTTTTGCACTTCTTCAAATACGAATGATGCTTACTTTTCAAATTAAGATCTATTTAAGTGATTTTAGACGCTTAAAAGTCATAACATTACAAAACCAAAATATTTGCATCATTGTCATTTTTTATATTTTGTTTTCTTTTGTGTTAAAAATTAATTGAAATATGTATGCAATAATGTATTTACAACTTTAATTTTTTCATTAAAATTTTACATTTTGCTTTCTTATATATTTTTTAATAAAACCTAAACTTTTTCTTTTGCTTGTAAATTTCCTGATTAATTTTTCAGTTTCATATGTAAACAAAAACAGCTGATTGTTTATTCTTGTCCGAACTTACCCAAAGAAAAAGTTTGTGCAAATTTGTACAGGAAATGAAAAAAAAACTCTCTCAATTACTCTCTAGAATTCACAAAAATTGTTACGTGGAACGCTTTTGGGTAACTTTGTGCAAGTTCGGACCGTTTCGTTATGCATCTGGAACAGAGCTACTATCATGTGGGCTTTTATGTTTCAAATTTTAAGTTTTTACGTCGATCTGTTAAAAGCGTTTTGTATAAAGAGAAGCTTCGCTATATATCAACAGAGGTTGACGGTGCAAATTTAAATTTGAGAATTTCATTCGAGGACAAACATTTTACATATTTATCTTTTGGAACAGTACCAGACTCTAAAATATATTTTATTTCCAAAAACTTCAGATAACCGGAATTTCTTTTTAATATTGCCTCAAATTTCTTTTTATATTGTTGGTCCTCGATCTTGCATAGCACATCAAAAACTGTTGATATAGCGTTAGTGCTCTCTGAAATTAATAATCCCGCCGTTAGCAAATTTTTTATAGCAACCGAAATGTTTGTAAAATTGTATTTTATAAATGCAAGTTGAGAACTTAGTTCGGAGTTTTCAAAAATTTTTTTGGTTCGCACAATTGAGTCGGCATCTTAACTGTCAAGTTCTAAAACACCGGCCTCTAAAACACTAACTTCTGATGTTCAGCGTAGTACATTGCCGCTTCTAGCCAAGTACCCCAACGAGTTGGGCATGGAGACGGTGGAAGTACCACATTAGGAAACATTTTTAGAAACAGTGCTTTTCTTCGCGGTGCCTGTAAATATTTTTTAACATATATTTTAAAAACATATGAATAGCTCCATTTACCTTTAAGAAAATATTTTTAACACTGGAAATCAATTTATTGACTTTTTCAAAGTTTGTTGGAATGGATTCAGCTAGTCGATAGATACCACTTAACATGTATGCAGCTGCATCTGTTACTAAAAGTAACACTTTGTTATATTTTATGCCTAAATACAGAAAATTAATATCAATCTAAACTCAATTTCTTTTCTACTTTACCATCAGGCCACAAGATTTCTAACGAATCATTACAAAATGCTGCAATAGATGCGCCATTTGCTGTTTCAAGTACTTGCATGTGCAATAAATAAGATTTATTGAATTTCAAATCTTCTAAGATTCCAAAAATAAAATTTTCAACATATCTATGTTTGCTGTCCGTGGTTTCATCTTCAGAAATCCATATATATTTGTCTTTGGCTGCTTCACGCATTTTTTTATAGATTCCCTATACAATTCTGGTATATGCATATTTTTGTCGAATGCAAGTTTCAGACGGAACCGACATTTGAGAATATTTCTCAATGAACTGTTTGAAACTGGGACAACTAACTTTTTTTATTGGTATATTGGATTCTAAGAATGCTTTACAAAGATCCTTCTGAAATGTTGTGGCAGTTGAAGTCACTGGATATTCCGTGATTAGTTTTTGTGAGCGGCTCTCTTGCTAAGAAGGAGCCAAATGGTGTTTCCCCCATCTTATATGTTGTTCCACATTACACTTTTTCGAACTATTGATTTTGCAGCAGCATATATTGCAAAAGAGCCACTATTATTTAATCCTGAAGACTCCTTTATAGGTTTTTATCATTTTTAATAACAAATTTCTATTACTTTTTCTTTCGGCATTTTTTATTTAAATTTTTAACAGCCTACTATGAATTCAGTTGATTGTTTTTAATATTAAAATAAAGTATTGCAACAAGTGTGTGCACATAAGATTTTTTTAATGCAAAATTGGGAATTTTAAACAAAACATCCCCAAAATAGCAAAAAGCACCACCATTGAAAATGAAGCAAAAAACAGCAGGGTTCATTAAAAAACAACTAAAAAAAAGCATTTTAGTCTTCTCTGATTATAACATATTGTTTGCGGTCCTAATTATGTATTGAGACAAACAAAGACGGTGTTCAGTGATCTTCATTTTAAATACATTATTGTCAACAGCTCTTTGTTTCGCCTAATTTTGAGTTGTATGTGTTTAGTCTCATATCTTCTCATATAAATCTTTATATAGAATTAACCGAAACAATTAGAAGTGTTAAAAAAATAATGTACTGTTTACACAACACATGTGATTGAACGTGTTGTAAAATTTATATGAAAAACACCCAAAAAACTGAGGGCTTTTCATATAAATTTTACTACACGTTCAATCACTTGTGTTGTGAAAATAGCATAAAAAACAGGCCCCTACTGGCATAATAGAAGATTTTATTTGCTGAGAGAAATCCAGGAAAAGGACTAAGTAATTAGGTATTTTATATTATACGTTTCTTTCGATTTCTCCCACATCTACGATTAGTGAAAGAATTTTTTCCAATTCAAGTTTTATCAAAGCTAAAGAAAATAATAGCTTAAATCCTTAACACTTAAATCAAATTATTTTTCTAAAAGATTATTTTATAACATCTACCAACACTATTGAAATAACTAATAAAGTGATCTTACAGTTTTTTTAATTAATACTCGTACATAATATCTATTAATTAAATTGTCAATTGTTTACTCTCTCTCTCTCTCTCTTTATACTTGTAAATTTTTTGGGTTAATGAACACTTTTCAATAACAATTGTTATAAATTCGTAAAAAATTTTGAGTAAATGAACTTCCTAATATACTCGTAACATATTGGACCACCTATTATATTGAAAATATTTAATTTCTGATTTTGTTACTAAGGCCGGGTTTTGAGGTGTGCATTAAGTTTAAACTTAGTTTAGCGAAATCTAAAACTCGGAATTTTCCGTAGAAATGTGATATATTATTTCATTAAAGATTAAGGCAAAACAATGCCGATCCGTCAAATTTTTGTATACAAACTGTTTTCGGAATAACTAAACTTAGTTTAACAGAGATCTCAAAAATCCAGCCTAAGTGTTTGTTTTAACCAATATAACTTATATTTAATCTTAATTGCTGCTAGCTGTAATGACTGGGAATTCAGAATTAAGCTTTTTCAGGTACATTCATACGTATTTAAGCATGCACATACATATACATATACATTGGTCCATACTTATAGTCAAAATAATGTATGTAGACTTTAAACTAAAACCGGCTTTAAATGCATGTGAACACCATTGTTCTAAAGTATACTTTAGAAAAAGTCGACGCTATTTTCGACTATGATTATGGGCCATTGTCTGAAACTATTTATTTAAATGCGCATATACATACGTATGTATATTCAAATTTAAATTAATAAATAAAGACAATGGCCCGTAAGTACATTGTTTTGAATAAAAACACAATTGGCATGATTGAACATGATCGAACATGCAAAGCTTTTTACACTGTCTTTTATTGGACTAATAATTGTTGCTTTCTACCATGACTGGTCATTCAAAGCATTTTGAAGCTTTTTTTAACATGGACACATGTACAATGTACATATGTATGTACATAGATGTGTATGTAGTCATGTTCATTGTTTATACCCTTCACCTCAGGTGGTAAAAAAGTGTATATATAAGTTTATCAATTCGTTTGTAATTTCTACAATATTGATGTTAGACCCTATAAAGTATACATATTCTAGTTCCTTATAAGTAGCGAAGTTGATTTAACGATGTCCGTCTGTCTGACACAGAAAAAATTATAAAATTTCTCCAATCACCAAATTTATACCAAATGTATACTATCAAGCAATCAATTTGTTGAGAATGCACCTTTTATCAAAATTATTAAATTGATTACTAAAAATTTAAAAATGGTGAAAATTTTTTTTTCAATAAATTATATTTTTAATTAAAACAAGTTACACGCAAAGAAAAAACATGGTTGTGGTAATCATATTCTAAGAGCAACATATTATGATAAGATTCATGATTGTAGTCAACATATTACGATTATTATTAAATCATATTATGACCAAATATATTCGTAATATTTCATCATAATATTTTTCCCTTAATCCTAATTTGTTTTTATTACATATTATAATTATAACCATATTATAATGTAATGTAATCATATTATTTGAATGCCTATAATTCTTCGGATTTCCTGAAAGAAATTAAATTTTAATAAACAAATATTCAATCTTTATAATAATACTTACATCAGTGGATGGAATATGTTTGAAGGAAAAACTTTGGCCAGGTACAACATTTAGCGCCGCAAAATACTTTGTGTCACCGGATAATGGTATTGCATCACCTGGTGGTGGTTGTTCTATTGTACAGCCACTATAATTCGTTGTTTCGGCAGTTATAGAACTGCTTAGAACATCTGGGAAACAATTGTGTAAATCAAGAAAAGTTTTTCAAAACATTTAATTGCTGATGTTTAAAGTACCACTTACCTAATTGTATATCCAATACAAAATCG
Source organism: Pollenia amentaria (assembly GCA_943735925.1). Taxonomy (NCBI): domain Eukaryota; kingdom Metazoa; phylum Arthropoda; class Insecta; order Diptera; family Polleniidae; genus Pollenia; species Pollenia amentaria. The sequence goes on from OX031007.1 coordinate 30,707,544, forward strand.
TTGCTTGAAATATGTTGAGCTACAAAACATGAAAATATGTCCTCGTTTATGATAAAATCATTTGAAAAAACATTTACGTTCACATCATCCTCTATTTTATGTATATACTTTTTAACTAAAAAAAACGAAAGCAATAAGAAAAATATACATATTTACGTAAAACACCATTCATTTATGTATGCTATTGTGTGTGGGAATGTACCTTGTGTTATAAATAAATTGTAGTTATCTTTATCGTTCAACATTACACCAATAATTTGTTTTTTGGCTTCAAATTTTGTTTTTATTAATATATAACCTTCCATTCTTCTTAATTTCGGTGAACTTTCGCTTGTAAATAAAACTTTAATCACGATGCCGCTAAACAAAGTAAACAGTGCTGCCAGACCTGAAGTTTTTAGTATTTACAATATATTGAGACGCCACCATGAAAAATTTTGTCTCAGCGGTTTTTTTTAATTTTAAAAGGGATTAATTTTTTTTTAATACATTTCAACTTATTTTTTTATTAAGATTATCGCCCTAATTGTGTAAAATTCAAAAATATCGACAGCAAAAACGAAGTCAAAAATATTTTAAAATTTTGTAATTTCTTTCTAGGCTGAAATGCAGTTTATATGAAAAAAAAAATAAAATAAAATAGACCACCCGATTCAGAATTAAAAAAAAAACTATAATTAAAGTTTAAGGGGGCTAAGGCCCATGGGACTGCCGGACCCAAAAAAAAACCGCCCCGCCCACATAGTGGTATGTGTGGCTACTCAAATTAGAGGTAATTGTGTAAGAAAAACGAAAATAATAAAATGTAGGGCGGGCGGGACTTCTAGGGTCCTGTGGCGCAGAACAAGTGTCCCCACCCCCATTAATATGTATGTGTGGGTACTCAAATTAAAGTTCATTTGCTCACGATTGCAAATCTGCATCTTGTTTTTGTATTCGATCATTATTTTCGCCTCTAGATTAGTTTAAGAATCTTTTAGATGTATACAAGCTTTACTTAGCGAAGCCGGAACTTGTTATACCACCTTTAATTTGATTACCCACACATAGATATAAGTAGGGGTGGGTCCACTTTTTTTGCCCCAACATGACTACGCTAAAACCAAAATTGAATTAAATCTTCTATCATTAATACTAAGTGTTAAATAACAATATTTTGGATTTGTAACATGCATAACAGCTTGGTAACAATATTAAGTTAGAAGTTTTTACTGAGTGCTAATAATTTTTATTAAAGATGAGAAGGTTTTCACTTTTCTGAATTTTTTTATAATAGTGTCATAATATATTTAATAAAAATAACAATTAAGGATATCTGGCAACGTAAACGTAAAACTGTTACAGATATTTCACATCATAATATGATGCAACTTCAAACATAATATTTTTAATGGAAAAACATACTAATGGTAAAATAAAAACATAATATGGTTACATTAAGCTGTTTGTCGTAGGTCTATTTATATATTTTAATTTTTTTCTCTTAAAATTACACAATACTTACGAGCAATGGTCAATATTCTTGCACCCATATTTTCGCACTTTCACATTTATAATAAAAAAAAATTAATTTTTTTTTAGCGTTGCTATTTTATTTTGTGACACTTAACAATTTTTTTTATGCACAATTTGATTATGGTTTTTAAATTCTTTAAAATTGTAATTTTGTCTTTATTTTTAATGAGTAATGTTTTTTTAATTGTTTTACCACTTTATTTATACTAACAAAAAATTCGGTAGGTAAGTATATGTTACAAAAACGACACAACTGATGCAAAATTATTTTACAAATGGCGATAACAAAATATTATCAGGACCAAATATATTTTGTTTGCATCTTAAACATATTATGAGCACACGTATAGAAAGTTATCATGTTATGGCTATTACATATCATTAATGGTTGTGAGGAATATAATATATTTTCAAGGTTATCATTATTTAGTTGTTATAAAAATGAGTATTTTTCAGTGAACCATAATTAAATTTATAATTGCTATAAACATTGACATGTTTACAGTAACTATAATAATTGTTGATATTGAATGAAAATAACAATATTATGTGTACGGCAACAATATATTGTTACAATAAACATAGTGTAGTTGCCGTAATCATGCCCAACCATATTTTTTCTCTGCGTGTAGAGTGATATATTCGGCTGTGCCGAATCTTTGATACCCTCCACCGACAGGAGTGGGCTCTATATGATAAATACATATATATTATTATCTAAGCTTCACAAAAACGAACGTCAGCATTAAAATTGGTTGCGGTTTAGACCTGAATTAAATTATTGACCGACAATAAGAAAATTATATGCGTTTCTTATTAGGACTTTGAACATGCTTGAGTAAAATATCATGATTCGTAAAAGTTTTAGCCGAACTAAAAAAATTTTGGTAATTTATGGACCAATCATCCCAAAATTCTGAAGACTGATTTCTGGTATTACAAAAAAATAGATTAGAATAAATTTGAATACAGCAGTGTAATTAGTTTTATCGTTAACAGTAAATTTCACAAATTTTCATGATATTTTTTCTGGCCATATGAATTTAAGTAAAAAATTTCACCGCAATATCTATATCTGTGACGGTTTTAGGTGAATTTAATTATTTTCCCAATGTGGGATTTATTTGGTTTTAGGCGCAATAAACTGTTTTCCGAGAGTAGGGTTTATATGGGGCCTTTGGTAAATTATGGACAAATCTTCACGAAATTTGGCAGTGTGATTTCTCGTCCAATAAAACTGTGACGTACCGAACTTCAATTTGATAGCGTTATTTATTCCGGTTGCGGAAGGGCTTATATGGGGCCTATGGTCAATTATGGGCCGAATTATGGATTTAACAGTATGATTTGCAGTCGAATAAAGCGTATTCGTGTAAAATCTTTTGTCATTCCGTGCATTATTCCACCATTTATGTTAGTTTTTGTATCAAAATTATCAATTGTTTTTTGGGTAGTGGTTCCACATTTTGATTCATAGCTCTGATCCTACTAAACCGAAGTTGCTGGATTTCAATCCCAAATTGCTTAGGATAACTACAAGCAATTTGAGACCAAGTTTGTTCTTTTATTTTGCGTTTTTCGAAAGTGAGCGTGTTTTCAACAGACATACAGACGGACAGACAGACGGACATGGCTAAATCGACTTAGAATTACTCAAGGAGCCAGAATATATATACTTTATGGGGTCTTAGATGTATTATAAAAAAGTTTCACACGGAATGACAAACTTAGTGGAGGTGGAGGGTATAAAAATTATCAAAAACTTTGCCAATTCAAACAATGTGTTAATTTATTTAAATAAATATTGACAATTCGCAACAACAATTCTACATGTTTAAGTTATTTTATTTTAAGCGAAAAAAGTCAATTAAGATTTTTTGTTATTTAATTGAAATTTTAATTTAAAATTCTTTCAACTAAAAAAATAATTGATTCAATTATCACATTAATTAAATTTAAATACTTTTTTAACCCTATTTTTAATTGATAAAACACTTTTTTCTGTGGACCAACTGTCCGTCTGTCCGTTGAAACGGGTTTTTCGCAGACCCCAGATATAATGGAGACTTTGCAGTTATATATTTATTTCACATATATTTCGGAATTATTTGCTATTGAAAATCAGCCTGATCGGTCCACAAATGGCTGACATATGAGCAAAAATCCACGACTGCCTCTAATTTTACCCAATATTCCCTTGGTGTTATTTTTTTATTTTTATTTATATCTGGAGAACGACAAGAGCGAATTAGGCGCATGCATCTTGTTTATCAAAATACAACATCGGAAAAACTGTGGATGGGATTGGACAAGTAGGCGTTGCACTCCCCATACAAAGACATTCTAGGTTTCTGTATATTTGGAGAACGGCAAGAGCCAAAGTTTCCAAATTCGGTAAAAGCATCTTCGTTATCGATTCACAACATCCGACAAAATGTGGGGGTATTGCACAAGTGTGCGTGGCACAAAGTTGAATTATTTATATTTAAAGAACGGTATTTATATAACCTTCTGTTATATTCACACCATGGTGGCGGGTATATAAGAATCGGCATAGCCGAATAAAGCACTCTTACTTGTTTTTCTTGTAAACGGCAGGTATTCAAAAAGATTTCCTTCCATGTTTGTTAAACAAAATGTGAAAGTTAACCTTTATTTTAAGATGTTTTCTTTATTATTCTTACTTTTAACTTTCCCCAAAGGTGTTCAATTGGATTTAGATCCGGCAACTGATTAGGCCAGTTAAGGGGAGTTATACTTTTTTCACGATAATAAACATGGCAGGATGTGTGCTTTGAGTCATTAAGATTGGGCTGGAAAACACATCTAAGTGACATGTTTTTTTGGCATATAGCAACGTTGTGTCCTTCAATAAGTTTGTTTAATCAAACCGTGCCATAGTATCGGTAATACGATACACAGGGCATCAACACAATATGACGAGAAAGAAGTTCATACCATAATATCCCCGCCACCTTGCTTGACGATATTTTTTGTAAAATACGATTAAATCCCCTACCAGTGCGTCGACGCACACTACGATCCCTGTTATTTCTAAGCAATTTTTGTTTTTGTTTCGCCGATCCGCAGGATATTTTGCCATTTTTTTCACCTGTTTTCTCGCAGCAATTTAAATGATTTTTGCGAAGGACAGTCTGGTCCTAAGATTTTTGTTCCGAAGCAGTGGAACTTTTCCGGCTAGTCGACTTGGCGAATAAGTACGCTGTATATTTCGTTTGACAATTCAAGCAGCTACCACACTGCTTATGTGGGCAGAAATTGCCCTAGATGATATAACAGGGTTTCTTTTGGCAGGAGTAACAATGTGATTATCTGAACGGTTTTGCAAATATAGAATTTGCCAAAGCAAACTTAACAAACCCAAATAAATTATAAATAAGGAAAAGGAGTTGTTATTTACTTATTATTTTGAATATTTCGAGTCATAACCGCAACAAAAGCTCAAGCGACAAAAACCAAATTTTACAGGAGAAGATTTTTTTTTATTATATTTCATAAAAATTTTGTATGAAAATTGGCGCTTAAACTAAAATTGTTTTTGCTATAAAATCGTAACGGTACCTTCTGTGACCATGAGATTTAAGGAGATGATGCATGTGTTGCCAATAAATTCATTTATGAAAAAAAATTAAAATTGAAAATGTTGTCGCTTAAGCTTTTCATGCGGTTATGGCTGACATATGAGCCAAAATTAACAAAATAATTTTACATTTTCTTTTGAACTTCATTTATTATAGCTGTCATTAACATATAACAAACATATGTCAACAAAAAGAACAATATTAATTAAGTAAAATATGGTGCTTAAGACTACATTACCAAGAATGTTATGTTTTTTAACCCTTATAACCCTATAAATCCATAAAGTACACGCATATTTTACACACTTCAAAGAAAAAAATTTTTGTTTGCAAAAACTTCAACTTCAAAGAGCTATAACTCAAGAACTACAGCAGAAATCTAAAAACAAAATATTTTGGATTCGTTTTACTTAGCGTATTTTTATTATAAGTCATTATAAATCATACTTTAATAGTCTTATTCCTTCAATATTTTCCAGGAAGGAATAAGGCTATTAAAGAATGACAGCTTTATAAATTGTACTTTGACTTAGAATACACATTCGTATTAATAAAAAAAATTATAATAAAAATGAAACTCAACATGAGAACTAAAATTCCCAGATTCTATTTGTTAAAATAATTAAGTTAAATACATAAAATTTACAATAAGCCCTATCCAGCTATAAGATGCAAAGAATGCTGACGAAGGCCGTAGCAGGCCAGAAAATACATTACATTCCGATGGTATCTAATAGTTGTATAAATTTTCTGTACAAATTACTTCATTGCTAGCCAAAGGATAGTAAGCGTCGTAACAGAAATATACAAACAAATAAATTCTGATAGTGCAAAGAAAATATTCATGGAAAATATTGAAGGAATAAGACTATTAAAGTATGAAAGCTTTCTAAATTGTAATTTTACTTAGAATACACATCCGAATTAATATAAAAATTTCAAATAAAAATTAAACTCAACATGAGATTCCATTTGTTAGGATGTTTTCTCAAAAAAAATTGTTACTAGTTGTTTTAGTTTAAGACATGTGCCTTAAACATTTTTGGCCAACGACACAATACTGTGCGTCGCTTTACTTAATTGATTTACATATATTATTAACACGAGGCTCTATTTTTGAAATCGTATTCCAAAGCATAAGATTAAGCATTTTAACCATTCTCTGCTGTCCTCCACACAAATCTTCTTCCGGAATAAGGAAGAAGCGTTAGATCAAAAGGAATTGGTCTACTCTAGAAATAGACCATATGGGTACAAGAAACTAGGAACTGAATAATAGTAGCAACACTTCGAGAATCTATGTTTGCTACTGAATATTGGTGAGATCACTTTGAGAATCACTGTTTACCATACGCGGGCAGGGGCAGCAAGACCTTTTAAATATTTGGAAAGGTATACATTGTCAAATTTGACGAGGTAAGAGAGAGAACGATGACTAGTTTACAATTTTTATCAAAAATGTTTTATGTATTTTTCGTAAGCTTAACCGGTGTCTCACACTCATAGAAAAATGCATCTTCATATTGATGATGCCCTAACATCAGAATTGTGACATAAATGTTATTAAAAATAACATCAATGAGGCAAAAAGTGACATCAATACAATGACGAACGTCATCCTAAAAAATTGTCATATTTTATGCATCATTTACGCTATGACTACAGTGACATCAATTCGATCCCACATTTTGTAGACACTGATAGAAAAGACGTCATAACGCTGATGTATTTTGACATCAGTACAGACAAAATTGTCATCAGTGCGATTACAATTACTCAATTTGGTGACAGTTTGTCATCGCCCTGATGACATGCTTTTCAAAACCGACTCCGATTCGATATTTCTGTAATGCCAATGTGTTATCCCATTGATGACATAATTTAAATGTTTGACCCTGATGACAATTTGGCCAATAGATGTTAAGGCTGACATCACAATGCTGAAAAGTGTCATGGCGTCAAAAACGAAGACACTTGAAATAATACTGATGTCAAAATACATCACCGTTATGACGCCTTTTCTATCAGTGTATACACAGAAAAAATTTAAAATTCTCTCGAATCACCAAATTCATAGCCAATTATAGAATCAAGCAAACAACTTGTTGACTTTGCACCTATTACCAAAATGATTATATAGATTACAAAAAATTGAAATTCAATAAATGATATTTTTAATTTTAGTTATAATCAAAAACTTTGCCTTTTCAAACAATGTATTAATGGATTTAATTAAATATACCTCAGGTTTTGAAAATTCCCAACATCAATTCTACAAGTTCAAATTATTTTATTTTAAGCAAAAAAATCAATTAAGATTTTTTGTTATTTAATTAATATTTTAATTAAAAATTTATTTCAAAACAACTAAAATGGTAATTTAATCAAAATTATATTTTTAGTTTTCTTTCAATTAAAAAAATTATTGATTCAATTATCACAGTAATTAAATTGAAATATTTTTTAAACCATTTTTTTAATTGATAAAAAAAAAACTACTAATTATGTTTTCTGTGTAGGTTGAGACGAAACGCCACTTATTTCTATAATAACTTCCACAGGTTGGACCAAAAATTTTTTGGGAGAGGGGAAAGGGTGCTGCAGACTTAACCAGCCCATTTGCTATTTCTACAGATTCAGCAAATTTTGGCCTAAAAACATGTTAATTGTAAACATTTAATTTTCATATAAATAAAAATGTTCACCACCTTTTGTTTGTGGCTTAACGAACTAAGAAGTATTTACACTATTTCCATGCCTCATGTCACGTCAATAGTCAATACATACATTTGCGTATCACGGCAATAAATTTTAATTAAACCGCAATTTCGATGACGTATCTGATGCGAAACACTTGAGCGTCATAAACCACAAAATTATTATTGTGACACGAGAGTGGTTTTATGTGAAAACTAATCAATATTTAAATCACTTTAATTTGTTAAATATTTGCGTAGCCTTCTAAATATTTTTGGATTTATTTCAAATTTTTGTTATACCTGGTCAGAGAACAAAAATAAATCACATTTGTCATATTTTTTCTTCGAAGGAATGTTCTCATATTAAAATTTAATTATTATTTAAAGTGTAGAAATTTTTTGATTTTCTGTAGAAAAAGGACACAAAATAATTATAATATAAAAAAAAAACGAGTGGATTCACTAAGAGAGAAAATTTAGTTCGATTTGGTGATAGACAACTTATTCAATATGGTTGCAGAAAATTCAAAAATTGTATTGTCTTATTAACTATACATGTTTGTAACTCCAATTAAATTATGTTTAATTTAGCCGCTTATCCTCAGGGGTACCCTGGGAAACATTTAAAGAATATTCCACCTTTTGGTTTTACATCTTCTGGGAAAATCAGGTGTAGGCAATGTCTGTAATCCGGCACAATTCATAACATACATTTATCTTGAGATTGTGGCACACCAGAGATCTTATATAATAACACAGGAGTCAGTAGCCAGCCCCTGATGCGACGGAACTAGACTGACTATTGGCTGAGGCACTTTCGCGGATTTCGTGCTAGTTGCCACTTGGACCCAAATTTACAGGAAATGAGATCTGAAAAAGACTACTTCGAGAGCTGGGTTTTCACCACTTGTGGCGGAGATTTTTCCTAGATGCCGTTGCTATGCAATATATGCCGCCGATAATTCTAATGCAGAGGATGCTAAATATCTCCAGCTGCTAAAGAAGAGGCGAGTGTATAATTCTATCGGCTATCACTATAAAAATTGCTTTCTGTGTACGTTGGTTGCTCTCACTCACGGGGGAAGTTGTGAAACGCATTGTTTGTCACCTAGTGGATAAGAACACCCTTAGATTAGGCCAACACGGCATGTCCTTTGGTAAATCTTTTCTTCTCATTTTCTTCTCGTAGAGTTTGAAAAGTCAACACCCCTTCTTAGATGTATTCCCACTTACATCGTCATGTATAATAAAATGTGTTGAAACGGATTTACATGATCACCAGCCATATGACCTTATCTCCTGGTGGATATTAACCACTGGGTGACCCTTTACGCGTATACAGGTAACAATTTTGAGTGTATAAAAACTTTACATTCGCCCCTTGTTAAGGAGTTGGAGCTATTTAACCTCCAAGGCTTTATTACAAATCCAGCAGCATCTGTCAGAAAGTAACAGCACCAAGGGATGTCCTTGCGGCTAGTGTCCTCCACAAGTGGATAGCTCTGTTGACAATTCGTGACACCCCCTTTCCCACGGTTTTGGTGTAAACCACAGCCACGACGTGATCCAACCTTCTATCAGAAAAGTAAAGGAGCTATTCAAAAAGACAATCTTCCTGAAAGACTGGAAGCATTTTCCGCAAGAACACTGAAAAGACAAAACAAGCCATCCGTACTTAAATCAAGCCGAAGCGGTGTCAATTGTACATTAGGTATGCATTTCCTTTAATCAAGTACAGAATGTTTGATTCAAGTACGGATTATTCAAGTGCTAGTTATTTAACTTGGTCATATTTAATCCCTGATCCCTACTTAAAATAATCCGAAAACGGGATTGACTTAATTAAAAGTGTTTTAAAATTTAATCTCAAACTTGATTTATTCAAAAATTTCTAAGTTGGTTTAATCCCGACTCGTACTTGAAATAAACCGAAAGTGAGATTTGTTTCTAACCTACCTAAACACTTACCCCAGAGTACCAGAGATTGTGAAAATAGTATTATTTACTCACCCGTTACACATGTTTGTTCCACTTTTGTTCCGCCCTTTGTTTACAGAAGAATTCTCAACTATAAGACACCTGCAGCATGCCCGATATAGAATTCTACATTGAAAATTTTTTGTATTTAACTAAATAATTTTAACAAATGCAATATGGGAATTATTGCTTCTTTTTTTACCTTATAAACATGAAAATAATCTGTAGTTTTCTTCTGGTAGTGTTGTTGTTGTTTCTTAACAAAACAAGCAAATCGTTTTTTAATTTATTTTGTGGTGTTGTTGTCGTCTCTACAACAAATTTTTACAAAGACATGTGAGCGTATGCACGCATAATGGTTTTGTTTTGGATTGTTTTAAGTATTTTTAGTGCTATTCGTACTTTATTTTTTAACAACGACTCGTATTAAAGTAAGAAGAAAAAACTTAAATTTAGTACGAGCTTTTTCTTTCTGTGAACCATATCAAGAAAGAAAAACACTCGTGATAAAATAAGTCATATACATATACTTACGTTAAGTACGAGTCGTACCTTAAAATTAAATTACGAATAACGCTGAAACGTATTGAAATCGTAAATGGGACTTCTTTCGAAAACCAATTCAGGAATTTCTAAAAATATGTATAAAATTCTTAAGCCGATGCACATTCGAAATGTTACACATAATTAAAACAACAATTATGATGAATTTTAAAGCCGATGTCGATGAGCGTTCTGCGATAGTGTTCAGACACCTCGTCAACAAACGAACATAGTGCAATTAGTCACAATTAGACGATGTTAACACAACATTATAATAGTTAAGTTTTTTCTGTTTAATAATTTTTTTCAATGTAAGAGTTTTGTTTTTATATACATACGCGTTTGAATTTTATATTTATACATTTGTTTGTTTTTTTTTTTTTTTTTTTTTGTTGTTACTGGTTATTTCTCGTTTATAGCCCAGAAGATGTTTTTCAATGAAAAACAAAATATCGGCAAAATTTAAAAAATTATTATAAAATAAAAATAATTAAAAAGACCTCGAGCTCAAAATAAGTTCTTTTATTTATATATTATAAAGGTCGAATAAAATACAATATAAAATATATTAAGTTAAAAAAAAGATTAAGCTTTTCGTTGGTTACAAAGAAGAGAATTTTAATCTAATATCACTTATTATTCTCATATCTCAGCATTGCATTCTTTATGCGTGCATACGCATGTGTTTGTCAAAGTTTATGGTCGAAACTACAACAGCACTACACAAGTAGGTAAACAACGATTGGCCTCTTCTGTATAGAAACAACAACAGAACAAGAAGGAAAACATACAATATTTTCATGTTGAAAAAGTAAAATAAAAAGCAAAATTTCCCATTTAGTTTCTATATCGTTAAATATATCATGTCGGGACGGGTGCTTGTGTTTTTTAATTGAAATTCTGTAAACAAAGCAGGCAATACGACAAAAGAGAAGCAAATAGGTGTTAAATGAGTTAGTAGATCAACCATATTAATATTATATCTCCTTCGGTTTCTGGTTCTCTGGGGTAGATGTTTTAGGTTAGAATCAATCTAATTTCGCTTTCAGAATTTTTCAAGTATGAGTTCGGAATTAAATCAACTTTATAATACTTGAATCCAAGCGCATTATTTTAGTTATACTTAAATCAACATAATTTTCGGATTACTTCAAGTACATATTCGGGATTAAATATGGATATGTTAAGTATTTCGCACTATAATAATCCGTGCTTGAATCATTCTTTATGTACTTGATTTAAGAAAATGTGACTCACCTATGGATGGATTAATTTTTATTTTGAGTATCAATATTCAGACCGGTTTCCGTTCACCGGGAACGGCTGATTCCCGTAATACCAGGGTAAAGTACTCTGGGGAAACTTCTCACCATTTTCAATACACAGAAAAATAATTTTGTCCCCAATTAAAGCATTAATCAAAAATAAAATCAGTTTTAATTAACAATTAAATCAAGTAAATTAAACGTTTATCAAATAAAATAAAAGTTTAATTGTAGCAATTACTTTGGTTTCTGGTGCAAATTAAAAGTATTAATTAAACTTTTAAGTCACTTGATTAAATTTTTAATTAAAACTGATTTTATTTTTGATTAATGTTTTAATTGGGTCAAAATTTTTGGAGAATTTTTTCTGTGTAGGATTAGGGCTTATGAGTATTAAAACGTACATACCAAATGTTATTACATTACCTTAAAATACCTTGCGACCTGTATGTTGCGCACAAAGTTAACATGGACATCCAAGCAGTGAGCTGGAAGGACGAATCTTTATATCGTTTAAGGTGGGTCCAGAACCTATTTTTTTTTGTGTTTCACACAACACCACAAACGCGTAATACCTTGTACACTAGGGATATAACTTTTAGCAATTTTTGCAAATATCAAAAATACCACCGCATAGCCGGGTGGGGCGTGAAATAATATTAAAAGAAATGGTTTCACTTTTCCTCTATCGTGAAGAAAGTTTCCGCACCGAAAGCGTTGAAGTTTTGTTTATATATATATATATATATATTTTTATTAAGCAGTTGCTCCTTTCTGAAATAAGTTATTTTTTGTTTAAATTCTTATATAATCTTCATAAGTCTAATGCAAAAGTTGGATTAAATAGCCATATTTTAAGCAGAAGGTGTACCTTTCTTTAACATTTTTCTTATAAGACATAGTTGAACAATCATTAAGTAAATCTTTAATAAACTATACGAAAGCTAATGAATATTTCTTAAGGCATTGGGAAAGATAACCGTCTAAATTTAAAGATCATCAGCACTGCAATATATGCCTCGAGCGTGAAATGAGCGTGGTGGAGGAAATGTGTTCACTATGAAAAACCGTACATACATTAAACTTTCTTGTCTCCAGGTGTATTATTAAACATATGAGGGGCTTAAAGCACAAGAGGTTTAAGTGCCTTTTTAAAAATTGAGATTAGGTGCTCATATACCCCTTTGTACACCAAGCGAAACAGGTATTTTAATGACAACTGCAAGAATTGGTCGCCATATCTCGCTAACGGATGAGAATACCACATTCACCGGTTGTGTTCTGAACTTCACCTACTAATTCCATATGTTATCTAAATTTAAAAAAAGCTTTCAACACCCTTGTGCCTTACGGCCCTCATATGTAAACTATACAATATATGCTTGTACAATAATAAAATCTATCATAATTTAAAAAACAATAAAAATTTAAAGCACTTTAGAAATCGCTTTCGGTGCGGAAACTTTTTTCACCGAATCAACCTAAAAAACTGTTTTTAATTATCAGAACAACATTCCCCACATGGAACTGTTGTGGTATTTTGCACTAACAAAAAAAAAAATTATATCCCTACTGTGCACTTATGCACTGATAGAAAGCGCGTCATAATGCTGACATCAGTACTGCGACAAGTGTCTTCGTTTTTGAAATGACGAACTGGATTCGGTTTAATAAGACATGTCATCAGTGCGATGACTCAGTAACATCGAAGAAAGGACTCATTAGGTTCACTGTCATTGTTATTGACTTGAGCCTAGTTAAGAGAATATTATTATTAACAAATTTTAACAAATTTTATGTAATATTGAGCCAACGATATGTAAGACAACTTTCATTTATAAATAGATTAGTTATCCATGAATGCATTGAAACATATTTTTTCTTTGCGTGTATGTTAAATACATTTCAATTGATCTAAAAAGTGAAAGATATGCAAATGTGAGTGTATTAAATGAAATAATTTAGTTAAATAAAATTAGTGATAACCCACACCTCCTAATCGGTCGTTCACCATTTTTTTTTTTTTTGTTTTTTTTTTTTAAATTCATTATTTATTTCACTTGCTGTTTAAGTAATTCTCAGCAACTTTATTTAATTTAATTTGACATTATTTTTTCCATCAAGAAATGAACGTGTAAAATTGTTAAACACACTATCAAACGGTTCAGCACGTATTTTATTGTATTGACTCTGATATTGATGGCATATAATATTGATGGTGTTGGTTGGGTAAATAAATAATAATAAAAAAAAAACAAAATTTAATATAAATTTATGTATTAACTGGAAGCGTTGTACATATAAAATATGTGTTTAAAAATATTTGTTACAAATGCACAGTTTATACAAGAAAAACATGTTGTAAATCCTAAATTAATAAAATAAATTTTGGTTGCTATTCAATTTTACGATAGACGTAAAAAATTTCTTAAATTTCATAAAATTATTAAATTTATCATGTGCCCGATCATATGAAACCCTATTCCGTTAGTAAATTTTATTAGACTAAATATGAACCATAACAAAATTTGGTGACGTGATATATTTTACATTGCCTTGGGGTGCCCCAGTAGCCTTGTTGCTAGTGAGCTAGTCTTTTAGAACGGGTGTTGTAGGTTATATTGCCGCCAGAGACTCTGGTCTCCTATAGACAAGCGAAGAACTTTGTGGGATTACCATAAGAAAAAAGTGGAAATGGTATTCAATGTTATACATTAACGTGAATAACTGTATTGACGGCTTTACCTCACGATGTGCGAAACACAGATTGAATAACAACAACATGTGGTTGACCAAAAAGGGCCCAGAGGCTGCTGGTTTCTTAGGTACCAAATAGGGCTACGGTCAGCCGCGATTTTGGGAAGCCTGCCATGATCAATTTATGGGCAGAATTAACTTTTCCCTGGGAGTCCCCGCGGAGAGTAGGGATCAACACAGAGAGATTTAACCTTTTGGTATTACATCTCTCGGGCAAATAAAATTTATGTATACCTGGAAACCGATAAAGATCCACAAATACAGGCCTCCTGAAGTCTTTGTGATTTCCTGAGACCGAAGGCTCAACAGAGTAACTTTTCATCTAGTGCTAGGGGACTCCGTAGCCCTCGGTATGTACTAGGCACCGGTCTGACTATTGGTTGATGACCCCATTAGTCTGCTTCTTCCGGAAAATTTATTTCAGGCTGATTGTCTCCATTGAAGTTTTAATTTTCGTACAGAAGAATGGGTTTCGTGGTGGTTGTGGTTTAAGCCTAAAGCCGCGGGTAGGTATAGTACTGAAAATTTTACTTAAGGGCTGATTTAGTACTTGTGGGAAGTAAGTATATGTATAATGAGAGTTCTACTTCAAATTTACCCAAAAAGCCATTAAAATCACCCAAAAGCCATTAAAATTACCCAAAAGCCATTAAAATTACCCAAAAGCCATTAAAATTACCCAAAAGCCATTAAAATTATCCAAAAGCCATAAAAATGTCATAAAATTTTAAAAAAGGTAAAATTAGGGGGGAAATTCCTGAACACGTGTTAAAGTATGTCAAATGAACACGTGTTAAAAAAGGTCAAATTTTTTAAAAAAAAAAATGTTAAAGTATGTCAAATGAACACGTGTTAAATTTTATAGGAAAGCAATGCACAAGTGGTGGGTGCATTGTTGAAGCCTTTCTTTTGTTGTGATCGATAGACAGACATAGAGATATGTAGATAGATACACAGACAGACCTTGAGGAAGAAATTGGAAAAATATTTTTGTGTGTGTTTTGTGGAAGACAGACATACTGTGTACTTGTCAATGCACTTGTTGAAGCCTTTCTTTTGTTGTGATCGATAGACGGACCTTGATTTTGAAAAAAATTTTTGTGGACAATTTTTTCAAAGCGCTGATATTAAAATTAATAATTTATGGGGTGTGAGATGATAAGGGTATTGTATTGTATTGAGGTGTGTCTTGAATATAGATAGATAGATACACAGACAGACCTTGAGGAAGAAATTGGAAAAATATTTTTTTTTTATTTTTGTGTGTGTTTTGTGGAAGACAGACATACTGTGTACTTGTCGATGCAATTGATTTTGAAAAAAATTTTTGTGGACAATTTTTTCAAAGCGCTGATATTAAAATTAATAATTTATGGGGTGTGAGATGATAAGGGTATTGTATTAGAGTGTGTCTTGAATATAGATAGATAGATACACAGACAGACCTTGAGGAAGAAATTGGAAAAATATTTTTTTTATTTTTTGTGTGTGTTTTGTGGATTGTTGGGAGAAAACACATTTCTGATAAAAGTCCTTTTTTTTGTTGTGTGTGTGTTTATGGGTAACCAGATGGAGGGTTGTTGTTATTTTGTTTGTTTGGGTGATCGACGAAAATATTATTGGATGGATAGACAGACATACAGACAGACTAGCTTCGTAACAGCAAATGGTTTTTCAATTTTATTTGGGGTTGAAGAATAAATTCAAAGTATCTATAAATTATGATTTTATTTAGTTATTAAAAAAAAAAATTGTATAGATGCAATTGGTGTTTCTATTTTTTTATTTTGGAGTGGATAGGGAAATATGAAACCATTCTTGAAAATTTTTTTAAAAAATTTCAAAAACAAAGTGTTGGGTGCATTGTTGAAGCCTTTCTTTTGTTGTGATCGATAGACAGACAGCCAGACAGACATAGAGATATGTAGATAGATAGACATACAGACCTTGTAGAAGCAATTGAAAAATATTGTTGATAAGACTTCCTTTTTTTTTTATTTATATTTATTAAATAAAAAATAAATAAAAATCTAAAAAAGTTTTACGATATATTGTTAATATGTTTATTCTTAGTGATGGATAATAAGTACATAAGTTTACCCCCTAAACTATAAAAAGTTTTCCCCCTGTAACCATCTCATTCTTGGTTAAGTATATAAATACTGTGAAATTTGGTTTTGCTATTAGTTCACCTACACCCAATCGGTTACGGCTGGTACGTTCCCATTCACTAACCAACCGAACGTCTTTTCTCTTATCGACATTTTCCATGGTTAAAAAATATTGGTTGAAAAAAAATTATATGGAGCCTATTACAGATTTAATTTTGAAATGTAATTTTTAAATAAAATATAAGCAAAACTATAAAGATAACATGCTTTTATATATATTTTATATCAGTTTTGTTAGAGACAATGCCGCAGCAAGATAGTTTTATAATCGTTGATCTGCAAGGATTTTATATTGCAAATAAATTATATGCAAAAGAAGTCTGCATTTCAGTCTCTGATTTCGAAAGTCAAACTTTTCTCATTGAATCACCATTAAAATATTCAGAATTAACTAATAAGGATAGGATAACAAATAAATGGTTATATAATCACTTGCATGGATTATATTGGGATACTGGAGAGTCTACACTGAAAGAGTTAATAGAATACTTAATATCAGTTATGAAAAAAAGAAAAGAAGAAGAAGAATATCCTGTTGTATATGTTAAAGGAACTGAAAAAGTTAGATGGTTAAAAGAACTACTTAGAGGAGAAATAGAAATATATATATTTAATTTAGATTATTGGAATTGTCCGAATATAAAAACTTTATATAAAAATAATTCTAATATAAATAATTGTAAAAATCATAATAATATCAATCAAATATGTGCTGAAAAGAATGTAATTTTACTTAGAAATTTTCTAAATTTATATCTAAATAAAGAAAACCTTATTAATCAATAAAACATTTGAAGTTAATAATTTTATTTTTAGTTAATCCTTAGTCTTTATACAGAGTACATTACTTTTACTATTTTAAATATTTTTCTTCATACTTATCACATATTTTGCTACAGTTCTTTCGTGTAATTCGTATGATTTTGGTTTAGTTAGTGTGATTTGTTTTTGCTTTGTTGCTGTTTGATGTAAATTCCGTACTCTTTACACTTCATATTTGCTCGTTTATATCACACTAATAACAATTAATTTGCAATTGTGTGTTTTTATTTATTTTTGTTATATATGTTTTGCACAACATAGCATTTGATTCGTTAGCAACGAGTGAGCAACAATCAGTATTTAAAAAAACAAAACGAATGTCTTGAAACGGCTTTTAAATGCATTTGTACAGAGGTTTAATACATACATATTATTATGAAAAATTTTTATTCACAATACTTTAACATTTCTCGATGTCAAACACTTTATGAACAACATTTGTTAGCATTTAAGTTTTTTAATCTTTATGAACGTATTTTTAATTTTAAATCTGAAAAAACTGAAAAAAAGAAATATCTAATTATATTTTCAAAAATAAAACACAATTTTTTTATTTTTTATTATTTTTTTATTTTTATAAGTTCTGTAAAAATCTGAAAAAAAGAAATTCCTAATAAAATTTTTTAAAAAATAAAACTCAATTTTTTTATTTTTTTATTATTTTTTATTTTTATAAGTTCTGTAAAAATCTGAAAAATAGAAATTCCTAATAATATTTTTTTTAAAAAAATAAAACACATTTTTTTTATTATTTTTATTTTTATATGTCCTCATCATCATCATCATCATCATCATCATCATCATCATCATCATCATCACTTCCCATTTCACTATTGGAAGTGAGATCGAATTGCATAGAACATAGTATATTAGGCGGGGGAACTTTATCTATTATATAACACTCCCCCACCTTTTTGATCATATGTGCACTAGTTATATTCTGTCGGCAGTGAGGACACGATATCCTTTTCCAACTTCTTGCACAACTAAGGCATAAATAGTGGGTACAGGCAAGGAATATTAGCTCCTTTCCATTCAAATGGTGTAAACAAATATCACATTTGAACCGTCTTTTGTATAGAACTTCTAACGGAGAATCGGGAGTTCGATGACTCTTCTCCTGCCTTTTTACAAACTGCAGCATTTTTCTTTCTAACTTCTCCTTCTTTTGCTGCAGTTTTTTCACCTTCGCATCTATAATCTTCTGCTTTTCAGTATAACGGACCCATTTTCCGTATATCCTATCAACATCGTTCAAACGTTCCGTAAACATAACCGAAAACCTTCCCTCTATTATTGTAGGTGGCGCTGGTGTGATTGTAGGTGGCGCTGGTGTTGTTGATGATGCTGGTAAAGGAAGGTGTTGGGATAGTGATGGTGGTGGTGGTGGTGGTGTTGGTGATGATAATAGTTGTTGTCCATTAACTGGAAACAACTGTGTTTCCTCATCATCATCAATTATGAACATGGTAACGTTTTGGTTCGACATTTTTTTTTTGTTTTGTTTTGGTGATTTAAGAATTTGTAATCAACAAATATTTATTCTAACTACTCTATTTATATTAAAAAAAAAAAATCTTTTTTTTTCATTACCTAATTCAAAACAAAAAAAGAAAGGTTTTCAACAATATTTTCCAATAGCTTCTATAAGATCTATATGTCTATCTATCTATCTCTATATCTGTCTCTCTTTTCTACCCACAACAAATATTTTTGTATGGAAATCAACTCATATTCCTCGGCTGTACCCCATTATTTATGTCTTGGTTGTGTAAGAGGGTGGAAAAATGCTTATTGAGATAAAAAACTAATTGTAGTGAGTTTGTCAAAACACATCACAACTACATAAAAAATAATGTGTAGAGTGTCTATTATAACACAACTATCCAACAATAACAATACTAAGAACAATATAAAATTCATAATTTAATTTTTCTGCAACATGGAACAGCTTGACACCTCTTTAAGTGTGACCACACATAAGACAATGTTTTATGTGTACAAGCAAAAAGGCATTGCACTTGAAAATATGTCAACGCAAGCGATTTGACTAAAAAATATTAGATTCGAAATATTATGAGGAATAATATTCCAAAACATAATGTGTAAATGCAAGCAGACAGAAAATAAGCCAATGCACTTGAAATAAAGTAATAAGCAATATAGAAAATAGTTTAAAATAAGAAATTGAATGAAAATTGTATTGTCTTGGTTGTGTAAGAGGGTGGAAAAATGCTTATTGAGATAAAAAAAAACTAATTGTAGTGAGTTTGTCAAAACACATCACAACTACATAAAAAATAATGTGTAGAGTGTCTATTATAACACAACTATCCAACAATAACAATACTAAGAACAATATAAAATTCATAATTTAATTTTTCTGCAACATGGAACAGCTTGACACCTCTTTAAGTGTGACCACACATAAGACAATGTTTTATGTGTACAAGCAAAAAAGGCATTGCACTTGAAAATATGTCAACGCAAGCGATTTGACTAAAAAATATTAGATTCGAAATATTATGAGGAATAATATTCCAAAACATAATGTGTAAATGCAAGCAGACAGAAAATAAGCCAATGCACTTGAAATAAAGTAATAAGCAATATAGAAAATAGTTTAAAATAAGAAATTGAATGAAAATTGTGTTAAAACACTGATCAATTAAAATCTAGTGTTTTGACTCAATAAACCTCATCGTAATACTAAAGTAAGATCACTACAAAAACGAGATTGTAAATAGTGTATAATTTATGATAAACCTTTCTTTTGGTTTTGAATTAGGTGATGAAAAATTATTGTATGGATAGATATATAGACAGGCATAAGTACAGACTGTTTTAGAGCAATTGGTGTTTTACATGTATTTGTTTATGATTAAGAATTCATATCAGAGCTATAATTATAATTATAATCTTATTCCATCACCAACTTTAGATCTTCGAATATCTCGTTGTATACTTTTAACGAAACAGATTCCTTAAATAGCTAAACAGCTTTTTAAAACAGCTTTTAAAAACAGCTAAACAGCTTTTAAAAACAGCTAAACAGCTTTTTAAAACAGCTAAACAGCTTTTAAAAACAGCTAAACAGCTTTTTAAAACAGCTAAACAGCTTTTAAAAACAGCTAAACAGCTTTTTAAAACAGCTAAACAGCTTTTTAAAACAGCTAAACAGCTTTTTAAAACAGCTAAACAGCTAATTAAAACAATTTCTCCCACATTAGCGCAAAACTCCCATTACCCCATATACAAATACATTTAATTGTGATCACTTGTGTTTACAATTTATATTTAATAAATATGGTTTGAAATAAAAATAACATTTTAACTTTTGATTTCCTTCATAATTTTTTCTATTTTACATTTTTTTTTCTTATTATCTAAATTTACAATTTATCTTATCATTTTAAAAACATAAAATTAATTAAAAATCTATATTTACGTTGAGAAGATTGTCATTATCCTCTTCCATAAGTTCAGGATAGTTATTTATTCTAAAATGGCCCCATGCATATGTATCAACACCATTATCTCTAATAAATCTCTTATCATCTGAATAGCTTAAAGTTAACTTATTTATATGTTGAGTATATATTTGATGAGCCTTAGATCTAAATATATACATTGAATCATAATATAATTTCTTTTCTAATAGACATTTTCTAAAGTCCCGTTTACGTCTGTTCTCCCATTCGCACACTATTTTAATGTCCTTTCTCTTGTCAACATTTTCCATAGTCTTTCCATAGACAGCATTATTTAAAAGTTTAAAAAAATTTTGTTCAAAAGAGTTTTTAGCTTAAGTCCGATGATGATTATTCAAATCAATATATATCTTTAGCCAATCTGATTGATTAAATTCAAGAACTCTATGAATTTTTTTTTAGAATTAATCCATGTTGAATACATTGCTGCAATGTACGGTAGTCTATTACATAGTTAGTTTTATTATTTAAATCTGCTATTAGTTTTGTCTGTTTCATTATTTCATTTTTTTTTTTTTTGTTTTTCCACACAAAATGGTAAATCATTATGAAAGTCATGTAACGCGGATGGATATTCCAAATCTACTTCTAGTATATAACCTAATGGAGAATCGTCTTTTATATTAGTGACATCAAAATTATCAATATTTTCCATCCATTTAAAATTTTTATAGGGAAGATATTGTGACATTGCATAGCCGTATAAATTATTAACATCTAAATACATTAGATAATGTTGATTCCTTGTTAGAGTTATAATCATTTATATATTTATTGTTAGCAATAGAATGTCGTTTACTGCATTGTACAATACCTACCCTTAAGGTTTTCTTTATTTAGATATAAATTTAGAAAATTTCTAAGTAAAATTACATTCTTTTCAGCACATATTTGATTGATATTATTATTATGATTTTTTACAAATATTTATATTAGAATTATTTTTATATAAAGTTTTTATATTCGGACAATTCCAATAATCTAAATTAATTATGCATATATTACTTGAAATTATTAATTTAGCCTTTTCGGTAAAAACAGTTGATTATACAAGATTCTCATCATTTTTATTACGTATTAGAATCAATTCATGTTTTGCATTCAATAATATTATTGTTATAGTCTTCAGCGAATCCCAACAACAATTTAAGTGGTACATAAAAATTAAAATAGCCACTTACGAGATCAATATCATTAATTTTATTCCGTCGAGCATTTTACATTCCATTTCTATCTATCTATTGGTTATAATAAAACCAATTTTTTAATAGTACTTGATGTTCCTAAAAGTCTCGTTTGATCAATTTCAACACCATTTACTTCGTAACGGATTTCATCAAATGTATGTGCTGCAGAAGATACTAATTTTGTATTGCTATCATCTTTATCCTTCTACATATATAAAACTTTTCCGACGGTAAATCATACAAGTCTGGATTTTGTATTGTAATACGAATTTTATCGTTATTATTGTAAGATTGTAAATGTGGGGTATACGTATGGTAGGCCTTTTAATTTTATTTTCATCGGACAAAGGTTTATCCAGAACATCTATTATTGAACTCATGGTTTCTTCAATTTTAAATTTAATGATTTTAGAAATTCTTTATTTGATTGCGTTAAGTTGATATTTTTTTTTTTTTTTAATGAATTCTATGAATTTAATTTATTTTTCAATATTTTGTTAGCAGAAGAAGAAGAAGAAGAACGTAAAACTTCAATATTTTGTTAGCAGAAGAAGAAGAAGAACGTAAAACTTTGTTTTTAGGTTATATAATTCTTGTAAATAGTCATTATTTTATTGGTTTTTAATGAATTCTATGAATTTAATTTTTTTTTTCAATATTTTGTTAGCAGGAGAAGAAGAACGTAAAACTTTGTTTTTAGATATATTATTCTTGTAAATTGGCAAATAAATGAGATTCCGAGGAATCTCATTTATTTGCCAGTCAAATAAATGAGAATCTCATTTATTTGCCAATTTACAAGAATAATATATCTAAAAACAAAGTTTTACGTTCTTCTTCTCCTGCTAACAAAATATTGAAAAAAAAAATTAAATTCATAGAATTCATTAAAAACCAATAAAATAATGACTATTTACAAGAATTATATAACCTAAAAACAAAGTTTTACGTTCTTCTTCTTCTTCTGCTAACAAAATATTGAAGTTTTACGTTCTTCTTCTTCTTCTTCTGCTAACAAAATATTGAAAAATAAATTAAATTCATAGAATTCATTAAAAAAAAAAAAAAATATCAACTTAACGCAATCAAATAAAGAATTTCTAAAATCATTAAATTTAAAATTGAAGAAACCATGAGTTCAATAATAGATGTTCTGGATAAACCTTTGTCCGATGCAAATAAAATTAAAAGGCCTACCATACGTATACCCCACATTTACAATCTTACAATAATAACGATAAAATTCGTATTACAATACAAAATCCAGACTTGTATGATTTACCGTCGGAAAAGTTTTATATATGTAGAAGGATAAAGATGATAGCAATACAAAATTAGTATCTTCTGCAGCACATACATTTGATGAAATCCGTTACGAAGTAAATGGTGTTGAAATTGATCAAACGAGACTTTTAGGAACATCAAGTACTATTAAAAAATTGGTTTTATTATAACCAATAGATAGATAGAAATGGAATGTAAAATGCTCGACGGAATAAAATTAATGATATTGATCTCGTAAGTGGCTATTTTAATTTTTATGTACCACTTAAATTGTTGTTGGGATTCGCTGAAGACTATAACAATAATATTATTGAATGCAAAACATGAATTGATTCTAATACGTAATAAAAATGATGAGAATCTTGTATAATCAACTGTTTTTACCGAAAAGGCTAAATTAATAATTTCAAGTAATATATGCATAATTAATTTAGATTATTGGAATTGTCCGAATATAAAAACTTTATATAAAAATAATTCTAATATAAATATTTGTAAAAAATCATAATAATAATATCAATCAAATATGTGCTGAAAAGAATGTAATTTTACTTAGAAATTTTCTAAATTTATATCTAAATAAAGAAAACCTTAAGGGTAGGTATTGTACAATGCAGTAAACGACATTCTATTGCTAACAATAAATATATAAATGATTATAACTCTAACAAGGAATCAACATTATCTAATGTATTTAGATGTTAATAATTTATACGGCTATGCAATGTCACAATATCTTCCCTATAAAAATTTTAAATGGATGGAAAATATTGATAATTTTGATGTCACTAATATAAAAGACGATTCTCCATTAGGTTATATACTAGAAGTAGATTTGGAATATCCATCCGCGTTACATGACTTTCATAATGATTTACCATTTTGTGTGGAAAAACAAAAAAAAAAAAAATGAAATAATGAAACAGACAAAACTAATAGCAGATTTAAATAATAAAACTAACTATGTAATAGACTACCGTACATTGCAGCAATGTATTCAACATGGATTAATTCTAAAAAAAAATTCATAGAGTTCTTGAATTTAATCAATCAGATTGGCTAAAGATATATATTGATTTGAATAATCATCATCGGACTTAAGCTAAAAACTCTTTTGAACAAAATTTTTTTAAACTTTTAAATAATGCTGTCTATGGAAAGACTATGGAAAATGTTGACAAGAGAAAGGACATTAAAATAGTGTGCGAATGGGAGAACAGACGTAAACGGGACTTTAGAAAATGTCTATTAGAAAAGAAATTATATTATGATTCAATGTATATATTTAGATCTAAGGCTCATCAAATATATACTCAACATATAAATAAGTTAACTTTAAGCTATTCAGATGATAAGAGATTTATTAGAGATAATGGTGTTGATACATATGCATGGGGCCATTTTAGAATAAATAACTATCCTGAACTTATGGAAGAGGATAATGACAATCTTCTCAACGTAAATATAGATTTTTAATTAATTTTATGTTTTTAAAATGATAAGATAAATTGTAAATTTAGATAATAAGAAAAAAAAATGTAAAATAGAAAAAATTATGAAGGAAATCAAAAGTTAAAATGTTATTTTTATTTCAAACCATATTTATTAAATATAAATTGTAAACACAAGTGATCACAATTAAATGTATTTGTATATGGGGTAATGGGAGTTTTGCGCTAATGTGGGAAAAATTGTTTTAATTAGCTGTTTAGCTGTTTTAAAAAGCTGTTTAGCTGTTTTAAAAAGCTGTTTAGCTGTTTTAAAAAGCTGTTTAGCTGTTTTTAAAAGCTGTTTAGCTGTTTTAAAAAGCTGTTTAGCTGTTTTTAAAAGCTGTTTAGCTGTTTTAAAAAGCTGTTTAGCTGTTTTTAAAAGCTGTTTAGCTGTTTTTAAAAGCTGTTTTAAAAAGCTGTTTAGCTATTTAAGGAATCTGTTTCGTTAAAAGTATACAACGAGATATTCGAAGATCTAAAGTTGGTGATGGAATAAGATTATAATTATAATTATAGCTCTGATATGAATTCTTAATCATAAACAAATACATGTAAAACACCAATTGCTCTAAAACAGTCTGTACTTATGCCTGTCTATATATCTATCCATACAATAATTTTTCATCACCTAATTCAAAACCAAAAGAAAGGTTTATCATAAATTATACACTATTTACAATCTCGTTTTTGTAGTGATCTTACTTTAGTATTACGATGAGGTTTATTGAGTCAAAACACTAGATTTTAATTGATCAGTGTTTTAACACAATTTTCATTCAATTTCTTATTTTAAACTATTTTCTATATTGCTTATTACTTTATTTCAAGTGCATTGGCTTATTTTCTGTCTGCTTGCATTTACACATTATGTTTTGGAATATTATTCCTCATAATATTTCGAATCTAATATTTTTTAGTCAAATCGCTTGCGTTGACATATTTTCAAGTGCAATGCCTTTTTTGCTTGTACACATAAAACATTGTCTTATGTGTGGTCACACTTAAAGAGGTGTCAAGCTGTTCCATGTTGCAGAAAAATTAAATTATGAATTTTATATTGTTCTTAGTATTGTTATTGTTGGATAGTTGTGTTATAATAGACACTCTACACATTATTTTTTATGTAGTTGTGATGTGTTTTGACAAACTCACTACAATTAGTTTTTTTTTATCTCAATAAGCATTTTTCCACCCTCTTACACAACCAAGACAATACAATTTTCATTCAATTTCTTATTTTAAACTATTTTCTATATTGCTTATTACTTTATTTCAAGTGCATTGGCTTATTTTCTGTCTGCTTGCATTTACACATTATGTTTTGGAATATTATTCCTCATAATATTTCGAATCTAATATTTTTTAGTCAAATCGCTTGCGTTGACATATTTTCAAGTGCAATGCCTTTTTGCTTGTACACATAAAACATTGTCTTATGTGTGGTCACACTTAAAGAGGTGTCAAGCTGTTCCATGTTGCAGAAAAATTAAATTATGAATTTTATATTGTTCTTAGTATTGTTATTGTTGGATAGTTGTGTTATAATAGACACTCTACACATTATTTTTTATGTAGTTGTGATGTGTTTTGACAAACTCACTACAATTAGTTTTTTATCTCAATAAGCATTTTTCCACCCTCTTACACAACCAAGACATAAATAATGGGGTACAGCCGAGGAATATGAGTTGATTTCCATACAAAAATATTTGTTGTGGGTAGAAAAGAGAGACAGATATAGAGATAGATAGATAGACATATAGATCTTATAGAAGCTATTGGAAAATATTGTTGAAAACCTTTCTTTTTTTGTTTTGAATTAGGTAATGAAAAAAAAAGATTTTTTTTTTTTAATATAAATAGAGTAGTTAGAATAAATATTTGTTGATTACAAATTCTTAAATCACCAAAACAAAACAAAAAAAAAATGTCGAACCAAAACGTTACCATGTTCATAATTGATGATGATGAGGAAACACAGTTGTTTCCAGTTAATGGACAACAACTATTATCATCACCAACACCACCACCACCACCACCATCACTATCCCAACACCTTCCTTTACCAGCATCATCAACAACACCAGCGCCACCTACAATCACACCAGCGCCACCTACAATAATAGAGGGAAGGTTTTCGGTTATGTTTACGGAACGTTTGAACGATGTTGATAGGATATACGGAAAATGGGTCCGTTATACTGAAAAGCAGAAGATTATAGATGCGAAGGTGAAAAAACTGCAGCAAAAGAAGGAGAAGTTAGAAAGAAAAATGCTGCAGTTTGTAAAAAGGCAGGAGAAGAGTCATCGAACTCCCGATTCTCCGTTAGAAGTTCTATACAAAAGACGGTTCAAATGTGATATTTGTTTACACCATTTGAATGGAAAGGAGCTAATATTCCTTGCCTGTACCCACTATTTATGCCTTAGTTGTGCAAGAAGTTGGAAAAGGATATCGTGTCCTCACTGCCGACAGAATATAACTAGTGCACATATGATCAAAAAGGTGGGGGAGTGTTATATAATAGATAAAGTTCCCCCGCCTAATATACTATGTTCTATGCAATTCGATCTCACTTCCAATAGTGAAATGGGAAGTGATGATGATGATGATGATGATGATGATGATGATGATGATGATGATGAGGACATATAAAAATAAAAATAATAAAAAAAATGTGTTTTATTTTTTTAAAAAAAATATTATTAGGAATTTCTATTTTTCAGATTTTTACAGAACTTATAAAAATAAAAAATAATAAAAAAATAAAAAAATTGAGTTTTATTTTTTAAAAAATTTTATTAGGAATTTCTTTTTTTCAGATTTTTACAGAACTTATAAAAATAAAAAAATAATAAAAAATAAAAAAATTGTGTTTTATTTTTGAAAATATAATTAGATATTTCTTTTTTTCAGTTTTTTCAGATTTAAAATTAAAAATACGTTCATAAAGATTAAAAAACTTAAATGCTAACAAATGTTGTTCATAAAGTGTTTGACATCGAGAAATGTTAAAGTATTGTGAATAAAAATTTTTCATAATAATATGTATGTATTAAACCTCTGTACAAATGCATTTAAAAGCCGTTTCAAGACATTCGTTTTGTTTTTTTAAATACTGATTGTTGCTCACTCTTTGCTAACGAATCAAATGCTATGTTGTGCAAAACATATATAACAAAAATAAATAAAAACACACAATTGCAAATTAATTGTTATTAGTGTGATATAAACGAGCAAATATGAAGTGTAAAGAGTACGGAATTTACATCAAACAGCAACAAAGCAAAAACAAATCACACTAACTAAACCAAAATCATACGAATTACACGAAAGAACTGTAGCAAAATATGTGATAAGTATGAAGAAAAATATTTAAAATAGTAAAAGTAATGTACTCTGTATAAAGACTAAGGATTAACTAAAAATAAAATTATTAACTTCAAATGTTTTATTGATTAATAAGGTTTTCTTTATTTAGATATAAATTTAGAAAATTTCTAAGTAAAATTACATTCTTTTCAGCACATATTTGATTGATATTATTATGATTTTTACAATTATTTATATTAGAATTATTTTTATATAAAGTTTTTATATTCGGACAATTCCAATAATCTAAATTAAATATATATATTTCTATTTCTCCTCTAAGTAGTTCTTTTAACCATCTAACTTTTTCAGTTCCTTTAACATATACAACAGGATATTCTTCTTCTTCTTTTCTTTTTTTCATAACTGATATTAAGTATTCTATTAACTCTTTCAGTGTAGACTCTCCAGTATCCCAATATAATCCATGCAAGTGATTATATAACCATTTATTTGTTATCCTATCCTTATTAGTTAATTCTGAATATTTTAATGGTGATTCAATGAGAAAAGTTTGACTTTCGAAATCAGAGACTGAAATGCAGACTTCTTTTGCATATAATTTATTTGCAATATAAAATCCTTGCAGATCAACGATTATAAAACTATCTTGCTGCGGCATTGTCTCTAACAAAACTGATATAAAATATATATAAAAGCATGTTATCTTTATAGTTTTGCTTATATTTTATTTAAAAATTACATTTCAAAATTAAATCTGTAATAGGCTCCATATAATTTTTTTTCAACCAATATTTTTTAACCATGGAAAATGTCGATAAGAGAAAAGACGTTCGGTTGGTTAGTGAATGGGAACGTACCAGCCGTAACCGATTGGGTGTAGGTGAACTAATAGCAAAACCAAATTTCACAGTATTTATATACTTAACCAAGAATGAGATGGTTACAGGGGGAAAACTTTTTATAGTTTAGGGGGTAAACTTATGTACTTATTATCCATCACTAAGAATAAACATATTAACAATATATCGTAAAACTTTTTTAGATTTTTATTTATTTTTTATTTAATAAATATAAATAAAAAAAAAAGGAAGTCTTATCAACAATATTTTTCAATTGCTTCTACAAGGTCTGTATGTCTATCTATCTACATATCTCTATGTCTGTCTGGCTGTCTGTCTATCGATCACAACAAAAGAAAGGCTTCAACAATGCACCCAACACTTTGTTTTTGAAATTTTTTAAAAAAATTTTCAAGAATGGTTTCATATTTCCCTATCCACTCCAAAATAAAAAAATAGAAACACCAATTGCATCTATACAATTTTTTTTTTTAATAACTAAATAAAATCATAATTTATAGATACTTTGAATTTATTCTTCAACCCCAAATAAAATTGAAAAACCATTTGCTGTTACGAAGCTAGTCTGTCTGTATGTCTGTCTATCCATCCAATAATATTTTCGTCGATCACCCAAACAAACAAAATAACAACAACCCTCCATCTGGTTACCCATAAACACACACACAACAAAAAAAAGGACTTTTATCAGAAATGTGTTTTCTCCCAACAATCCACAAAACACACACAAAAAATAAAAAAAATATTTTTCCAATTTCTTCCTCAAGGTCTGTCTGTGTATCTATCTATCTATATTCAAGACACACTCTAATACAATACCCTTATCATCTCACACCCCATAAATTATTAATTTTAATATCAGCGCTTTGAAAAAATTGTCCACAAAAATTTTTTTCAAAATCAATTGCATCGACAAGTACACAGTATGTCTGTCTTCCACAAAACACACACAAAAATAAAAAAAAAATATTTTTCCAATTTCTTCCTCAAGGTCTGTCTGTGTATCTATCTATCTATATTCAAGACACACCTCAATACAATACAATACCCTTATCATCTCACACCCCATAAATTATTAATTTTAATATCAGCGCTTTGAAAAAATTGTCCACAAAAATTTTTTTCAAAATCAAGGTCCGTCTATCGATCACAACAAAAGAAAGGCTTCAACAAGTGCATTGACAAGTACACAGTATGTCTGTCTTCCACAAAACACACACAAAAATATTTTTCCAATTTCTTCCTCAAGGTCTGTCTGTGTATCTATCTACATATCTCTATGTCTGTCTATCGATCACAACAAAAGAAAGGCTTCAACAATGCACCCACCACTTGTGCATTGCTTTCCTATAAAATTTAACACGTGTTCATTTGACATACTTTAACATTTTTTTTTTTAAAAAATTTGACCTTTTTTAACACGTGTTCATTTGACATACTTTAACACGTGTTCAGGAATTTCCCCCCTAATTTTACCTTTTTTAAAATTTTATGACATTTTTATGGCTTTTGGATAATTTTAATGGCTTTTGGGTAATTTTAATGGCTTTTGGGTAATTTTAATGGCTTTTTAATGGCTTTTGGGTAATTTTAATGGCTTTTGGGTGATTTTAATGGCTTTTTGGGTAAATTTGAAGTAGAACTCTCATTATACATATACTGAAGTACTACCTCTAGGTGCTGCTGCTAGGCAACAGAAGCTGCTGGATTTGTAATAGCAGTGGAGGTTAGGTAGCTCCGGCTCCAAACAATTTTCGTCGGATAATACAGTCAAAATTGCTACCTGTGTGCAAAGTATCCGTGCTTACATGGGGCGGTTGGTAAACGCATCAATTGTCAACAAGTTGTTCAGATCCACCATAAGATTGGACCATATGGCAGGGGATTATGTAAATCTGTTTCCCCATTTCCCCCGGAAGTGCTACTCTCCCCCTACGGGGAGAGGTTTACAATTTCAACAATATTGATCGAAGACTCGAAAAAGTGTGATTCATCGTGAGGTTTGATTTTCAATATGCTTTTTTAAAGATCACACGTGACTCATATCAAATTGCTTTCTCATTTTTGTTCAGTATCGTTGGGCAAGTCATCATAGAAAGACTCAAACCACAACAGCGTCATCTGTATAACAAAAATGAGTGTTCTATGAGAAATGAAAATGCTTAAATGAAAATACAATTCATTGTTCATTGTTTTTTTGTTTTACGTTTTTTGTTGCAAGAATATTTATATTCTTCAAGCAAATTCGTTTTCGATGACTGTATAACATGGTATGTATTCACTATTTTTACTCACCAAGAGTTAACAAACATGTTTTGAACACCACTAGAAAATGTGTTATAAACTTTTTGCTCGGAAATTAAGAACAAAAATAAAACGATGCATTAAAACTTTGCAAAAAATGGAGGCTGCATCCAATGGGTAAAAATTTATACATTTCTAGAAATTATATTTATGTACATACATACCCAGGCGTAACGTTGATTGAAAATCAATATTGAATTCATAAGAGCCTGTTTTACGCGTTTCGTGTGAAAACAATAACAACACTACAAAAAGAAATACATGATTTTTTTATTTTCATATTTAAAAAAAAAAAAAATTCCCATATTCGTTTTCTTTTCGTTATAATTAATTAGTTAAAAACATCAAATTTTCGAAGTAGAATGATGACGAACACATATCAGGCCTTTTCTGCTGGTGTCTTTTAACTGTGACTGTTAACGAAGTCAACAGGAAATAAATCATAATATTAATTTTCTCTCTCTAGTTCAGGAGAGTGTTCATGATGATTAAAATAAAAACATTTTCTTCTTCTCACTGTTAGTTCACACTCAAATTAAATTGATTCGACATTAAATATACTTTTTTTCAACTTGAAATAACTTTAATATAACGCGCAGTGTTATTTCAATATCAATGTCATTTTGCTCTAACTTTGCTGGAATGTTAAATTAAAATTGAAGTTATTTTAAAAGAAAAAATGTCATTCGCAAGTTACTGTACAATTTTTTTCAGAATCTATGGTAAAGAGTAATTTTTCAACGTAAAAATAAAAAGTCGAATAAAACTCTCAAAAACATACCAGTCGCTATGTTTGAGCGAGACGTCCAAAATTAGACCTTCTGAATGTACAACCTCAGACGTAGTCATGGCCAACATCTACATGATATAATTTTCAAACAGTTAATACCATCAATCGTTCAGATAATAAAAGTTGAAGTTCACTTTATGTGTTTTATTTTACATTATAAATCAAACCTCACGATGCCACATGTTTTGAACCAAATTGCTTTCAAAAAAATTATTTTATATCCTCTAACACAAGTGGTGAATGACGGTACACCAAATTTATCATTTTATGTGAGACATCTAAAATATTCATGTACGTCTGATCAAAACACGCTAAATACGAAGCCCACCCACGGAACAACTTTAATACGACTGAATCCGTAAAGACTGAGTTTATACTAAAATTTGGTAAAATTAAGTTTTGTATGACTAAATGGAATACAATGCCATTTTGGAATGATCGGTAGAAAATTTCCTATAGATCACATATAAAGGAGTTACCAAATTATGCAAAATGAGTAACATGTCTAAAGAAGTCTAAGGAACAACACCAGGGTTAACGCCTGATCTTAAGTTCTGTTTATAGTGCAATAAATATTAAAAATTCATCTTTGAACAAAAGAGTGGTAAATTATTTTTTTATTTATTTATTTTACTAAGGCCAGGTTTTTGAGATGTGGAATAAGTTTCAACTTAGTACAACGTTCTCTAAAACCCGGACTTTTCCGGTGAAACATGATTTTTTTTATTATTTCATCAAAGAACAACATTTTAAGCAAAACTAAGCTGTTCCGTTATATACAATCTTGGTAATGGTGGCACAAATCTGTTTTCAGATTAACTAAACCTAGTTTAACTGACATCTCAAAAACTAAAAGTTACAAGTACCATTACAAATTATATTCTAACTTCAGTCCGTTACAAAGAGTAACAAATACCATTGCAAATTATTTTCTAACTTCAGTCCGTTGTAGTGAAGCAGACTAGAGTCTCTGGTAAGAATAGAACACTTAACCCCTGCTCTGATAGACTAGTAAAATACCAACCAGCCTACCGGGGTACCCAAGATTGGTAAATTAAAGCAGGGGGGTCCCACGGTTTATCGCTTTGGGGCTTCCTGCGAAAACACAAATGCCAATTAGTAATTAAATTTATGTGTAATTGATGATTTCGTACTGTTTGGTTGTAAAGTCGATTAAGTTGTATTTTATTCACCTTCCAGCCAACAGTTGCCTCTTCTGAATACATTTTTTTCGATCGTTGCAAAACTAAGAGTACGCTTTATTTCTTTCTAAGAAGTCAACAATTCGGTGGAAAATGACTTTCCTTTCTTAATTATAATTGCAAAGTCTTATTAAAGAAAACTTAAATTAACTGTCTGGGTCAAAATGTCGACAAGAACATTTCTTTTGTATATTTACATACATATATTGAAAACAAAAACAAAATTTAGTTTTTTATTATAAATATGCGAGAGAAATGTTCTTGTCGACATTGTGGGCCGGGCAGTAAATGTATGACTTTATTTATATTTTCCTATACGTTGTTTCTGGTACTTTTTTACAAAATTTTTTATACTCCACAACCAAATATATTGAAATTGTGGCTTAAACATTTATTTTGTTAATAGCGGCATTTATGGAAATAATGTAAAATTGTGTATATATAGGGTGTTTTTTTAAGCTGCACGAAAACCTAAAATGATAATGCAATGATAACACAAGAAATATTGTAGGAATAATTTTTTTTTTTTTTTTATTACAATATGGTAGATATGTAATTTTATGGCATTTATTTTTAAAAATGATTTCCGGTAAATGTCCGCCGCGGTAAAATGGTCTATTCAATCAGTCCAATTTTTGACTACTTTTTCTAATAAATCTGGCCGTATGGCGTCAATGGTGGCTTGGCTATTGGCTTCCAATGCTTCAAGAGTTGCTGTTTTGTCAGCATAAGCTAATGACTTTATTTAGCTCCATTAAAAGTAATCCAGAGGCGTTATATCTTATGAACGGGGACCACTTCTGGAAATTAAGTTGGCACGAAATTGATTTTGCAATAAATCAATGGTTAAGCACGCTGTATGGCAAGTGGCGCCGTTTTGTTGGAACCACATGTCATTGATGATTAGCTGATTAATTTTAGGCAACCAAAATTCATTCAGCATGGCTTGATAGTGCGCATTTACCGTAAAGGCAGCTCCTTCCTCATTTCGAATGAAATAAGGACCGATGATGCCGCCAGTGTGTAAATCACACCAAACAGATAATTTTAAAGGTGATCCGCTAACGGCTTAAGGATTTTTTTCGCTTCAAATGCGGCAATTTTGCTTATTAACGTAGCCACTTAACCAGAAATAAGCTTCGTAAAATGTACATAATGCTCTATGAACTTCGCAAACAGATTTATTTATTTTTATACCCTCCACCTTCACTAGTGGTGAATGAGGGTATACTAAGTTTGCCATTCCGTGAAAAACTTTGTTATTATACATCTAAGAACCCATAAAGTATATATATATTCTGGCTCCTGGAGTAATTCTAAGTCTATTTAGCCATGTCCGTCTATCTGTCCGTCTGTTGAAAACACGCTCACTTTCGAAACAACACAAAAGAAAAGAACAAACTTGAACTCCAATTGCTGGTAGTTATCCTAAGCAGCTTGGGATTGAAATCCAGCAACATCGGTTCAGTGGGATCAGAGCTATGAATCAAAATGTGTAACCAACACCTTAAAAATTTGATAATTTTGTTACAAAAACTCAAATAAATAGTGGAATAATCCACGAAATGATATAAGATTCTGCACAAATCCGTTAATTACGACTGCAAATCATACTGTCAGATTTTGTTAAGATCGGTCCATAATTTACCATAAGCCCCATATAAAGACTACTCCCGGAAAACAGTTGTGGTGGTTGAAATGTAGTTGCATAAAAATATGATGGGTGAAATGTAGTTGCATAAAAATGGCAGGATCGACATGTGGTGTTGTGAGTTAGGGATGTTTTGTATAGTGTTACTTTTCCCTATAACCCAATATAATTTTATGCAGCTGTAGGGTACCAACGAACTGCCAAGTTAGAGACTAAGAACAATGATTTAGGCAACAAGTGCCACTTTATGTTTTCAAATCAAAAGTCTGTTTAATTCTTGGGCTAAAGCCCTTTTTATACTAAATCTAACAATATTATTTACTTACTCAAACTTATTGTAATAGTTATTAATCTAATTCTCTCTGTCAGTGCCATGGAATAATCGAGGTTTTCCCACTGCATAATGTTCCAAACAATCAGAATGTATGAGTAAGGAATGCACTCATTTACATTTGACACTTTAAAATTATGTCACTCACATTCCGATTGATCTGCTTTACTTTTTCCCTATTCGTATTGACTCATTCAAGCATATTAAGTCACTGGATAAATGCCGTTATTTGATATTTTATGTATGACATTTACCCTACTACGATTGGGGTGGCATGCATGCATTTCAGAGTGGTTATTGGGTAAGCAGTGGACACTTATAAGGTAAGCTACACAGTTCAATGCGTCTAAAACCGTTCTAAATAACGCTATCATAATAAAATTTTGAACTTCACAGTTTTATAGGACAAGAAATTAAACTGTCAAGTTTCGTGAAGATCGGTCCATAATTACCCATATGCCCCATATAAACCTTACTCCCGGAAAACAGTTTAGTACGCCTTAACCCGTAATAAATCATAATACCATTTAATGCTTCATGGTTTTATAGTACTTAAAATTACACTAATAAATTTCGTGATGGTCAGTCCATAAGTAGATATTGCTGTAAAATTTCTTCCAACTTAGATTCATATGGCCAGAAAAATATCATGCAATTTAGTGATATACGGTCCATAATTTACGTTAGATCCCAAATTAAGCAGCCTTCTTATATTTACTGTAAACGCTAAAACTAATTTCACTGCTGTATTGAAACGTATTCTAATTTATTTTTTTTTTATTACCTGAAATCAGTCTACAGAATTTAGGGATGATTGGTCTATAACTTACCATGGGTCCCATACAAATTAACCTCCTGATATTCATTTTAGTTCGGCTAAAACTGTTACGAATCATAATATTTTACTCAAGCTAGTTCAAATTTCTAAAAAGAAAAGCAAAAAACTTTCCGATTGTCGGATAACAATTTAATATAGGTCCAAACTGCAACCAATTTTAATCCTGACGTTCGTTTTAATAAAAAAAATTTTTATTTAGTGCCCACTCCTGTCGGTGGAGGGTGTCAAAGATTCGGCATAGCCGAATAAAGAACTCTTAATGGTTTTTTTTTTTAATTTAATTTCCATAATTTGGAAGCATTATTCTATCTTTAAATGATTAATAATAACTTACCAAACGTTAGTGAACAGAAATGTTAACACAGTTCGACATTCTCAGCTATCAAGCCAAAGTTATTGATATCGAAAGTTTTTCTGCAGCTAAAAACACACCCTATATTTGCAAGAATGTGTGACAAGATATGTTATGTTCAATATGAATGTAACGATTAGTTCATGGGATGAATGTTGGATACATCATGTATCATAAAGTATTGATACGTTGTGGCCAAGTGTTTGTATGTGTATAAATCTGTTTGAATGACTGAAATTGACATTTGGTAAGTCAATTATGTTAATATTGTGCGGTAAAAATTAAAGTGTTAAACAAAAAACCACAGCCTAGCAATATGAATATAATATATAGCACTTGTTCAACAATAATGTATTAACTCAAAATTTAAAAAATTTTTGTAGAAGCAAAACCATTTTTAATTTTATATTAAAGGCATAGGAAAAAGAATATTTTAACCATCCGTTTCATTACCAAAAAGTAGACAAAATAGCACGATATTTTTAAAGCGGTTAGATATAAATATTACGAGTAGATAGTTTTGAAAAATGGAAAAAATAAAATTTTTATTTAATATCCTCTTGTTGATTAAGTGCGATATAACACTCTTATTGTATTTAAAAACTTTTGACTTCACATTGCACTAAAACCATGAGAAACAATTCATGCAATTATCTTGAAATTTGGACTAAATCTCTATTCAATTACTGCAGTTCGAAATTTCGAAATATATTGCGCTTTGCCCAACTAATCTTCTTATATTCTAAAGGGTCCGCCATCTAACGTTCTTTTTCAACTAGTACTTATTTCGTGAATGGTAACACTTTGCTCATGTCTGATTTGACAGATAATTAGTTTTATCCTTCCGCTGAACGAATATGGTTGTGTATACGCTTGAAATACGCTGGGAAATATTGGGACATTACTTTGAAAATCATGGTAATGTTGCAGCATGTGTGCGAAAATTGCGTACGGATTTTGGAAGAAGAGAAGCACCGTCAGCTCCGTATGTTCGTTATCTTGTGAAAAAAGTGAAAGAAACTGGCATCCTCATCGATAAAACAAAGCGTGAAAAGCCAAAAACAGTGCGTACACCCGAGAATATTGCTGCTGTGGCAGAAAGTGTGCGTGAAGCGCCATCAACATCAATTCACCGTCGTTCTCAACAATTGAACATTTCGGAGACATTATTGAGACGAATTTTGCATAAAGACCTTTGTATGACGCCATACAAAGTCCAATTGGTTCAGGAGCTGAAGCCAACTGACCATCCAATGCGTTTTCGCTTCGCTAAGTGGGCCTGTGATCGACTTACAGAAGATGCCGATTTTGCAAAAAAAAAATCATCTATTCTGATGAAGCTCATTTTGATCTTGGCGGGTATGTAAACAAGCAAAATTGTCGCATTTGGGGCACAGAAAACCGGCACGCATACATTGAAAAGTCGATACACCCAAAACGAGTCACTGTTTGGTGCGTATTTTGGTCCAAAGCATAATTGGGCCATTTTTCTTCGTTATCGGGCCATGTTGAACGAATTTTTGTTCACAAAAATTGAAGAGGAGGATATTGGCAACATTTGGTTTCAACAGGACGGCGCTACGTGCCACACAGCCGAAGCTACACTCGATGTTTTGCGCCCTGTTTTTGAAGATCGCATTATCAGCCGCAGAGCTGATGTCGTTTGGCCACCTCGGAGCTGCGATTTGACACCGTTGGACTATTATTTGTAGGGTGCCGTCAAAGATAAGTGTTACGCCGACAAGCCAGAGACAATTGACGCTTTAAAGGACAATATTCGTGAAGCCATTGGGGAAATACAGCTGCACACAATCGATAAACTGCTTAAAAATTGGACCGATCGTGTAGGCTACTGCATGGCCAGCCGAGGCAGCCATTTGAATGAAATTATTTTCCATTATTAACCGGAAGAATTGTACTTTCAAATAAAAAAAAGAAATTTTAGAAAATATTCAGTAGTTTTTTTTATAGCATTTTAAAAAAAAAAAGTTATTTGGCGGAGCCTTTATAACACTTTATACCCGTTATTTCGGCATACAGAAAAAATAAAAATTGAGTTTAATTAAAAAATTTGTTACATCAATTAAAAAATTAATAAACAAATTAATGGTATCAATTCAACGTTTAATTCACTTGATTAAACGTTTAATTCACTTGATTAATTTTTTATTAAAACTGATTTTATTTTTGATTAATGTTTTAATTGGCGAAAAATCTTGGAGAATATTTTCTGAGTAATGGGAAAAAGGATATACTAAGATTTTTTATCCATGTGAAACCCTTTTTAATACTCATCTAAGACGCCATTAAGTAAATATAATCCGGGTCCTTGAGTAATTCTAAGTCCATATAAAGCCCACTCTCGGAAAACACTTAAGTACGCCTAAAACCATAACAAATAATGATATTGAAGTAAAATTTAGATTGTCGAAGTTTCAGATTAGTGTTACTAAAGTAATTTTAGTTAAGAATTAGTTTAATTTATTAGTTATCTTGTATTTATTAGTTATTATGTATTTGTTGGTAATTGTATTAGTTTAAATTGTTATTGTATTAGTTACAATAAATATGTAAAAATCACTGTATAGAATTTTCTAGTAATAATGTAATGTTAAAATTTTTATACATAATTGTACTTCAACCACACTGTAATTCTCGAATATTGGATAATAATCTTAAAATTATTCTTAATCCTTAAAGTATGCTTTAGTTTATTGATGCATAATATCTCAATTTAAATTAAGCCATAGTGTTAATGCTGTTAAGATAATAAAAGCTCGAATGGTCCAGACAGTTCGAAAATGTCCCAGACAGTTCGAGAACGTCGAATGCTCTAGAGCCATCTAGAAATCAGCGCTCGAACGTACTAGAACGTTTGGGCTAGAGTACAAATACTCGTGAAGGTTGACATCGCGTCAGTTTAGTTCAAACGTTTAAGTGTATAGATCGCAATAGAGGTCGCAATTATAAGTTGTTAAAGTGATTTAAATAAAGTTGTGTGAACAGTTTATAGTATCAGCTATAAATAAAGTGTAAAAGTGTTTTATTTATTTTATTGAAGTTGCAATAAAAGAACTCAAGAGGTTTATTATAAAAGAAATAAATCAAAAACGTTATTGAAAAGGCAGTAACGTAAAAATATTAAAAATCGCTCTACCCAATTTTGGGAAGATCAGTCCATAACTTATCATAGGACCCTATAAAGCCCACTCTGGGAAATGGTTTAAATACGACTAAAATCCTAACAACTATAGATATTGTATTAAAATTTGTTCTAATTTGGTAGTATTATTTCGTAATAATCGGTCTATCATTTACCATAGTTCCCATACAAAGCGGCCTTTCGAAAAGCAATTTAAGACGTATTTAATTTTAATAAATTTGTATCTCTGCATTGAAATTTGGGCTAACTTAGGTTTCTTTAATACTAGATATCACTCTTCCGAATTTTTTCATAAACTATTCACAATTTATCATAGTCCTATTCAAAAGTTCCTTCTGAAAATCACTTTAATACGCCTAATAATATTTCTAAACCAAGTCCTGATATCACACAGAAAAAATTAAAAATTTTCTCTAATCACCACATTTAAACCAAATTCATAATATCAAGCAAACAAGTTGTTGATTTTGCACCTATTACCAAAATGTTTATATTGATTAATTAAAATTGTAAAATTATGAAAATTTTTTTTTTTAATAAATAATATTTTCAATTTTAACTAAAAAAATAATCAAAAAACTTTGTCATTCAATTAAATATTTACGATTCCCAACAACAATTCTACAAGTTTAAATTATTTTATTTTAAAGGAAAAAATCAATTAATATTTTTTGATATTTTTTTAATACTTAAATTAAAAATTTATTTTAAAACAACTTAAATATTAATTAAATCAGAATTATATTTTCAATTTTCTTTCAACTTAAAAAAAATAATTCATTCCATTATCACATTAATTAAATTTAAATACTTTTTAAGCTATTTTTTAATTGATAAAAAACTTTTTTCTGTCTATATTCAAATTTGGCAACGAATTATAATTCTGTAAGGTCGGTCAGTTTTTATAAAGAGTGGCTTATAATTTATAAGTCCACTCCTAAAACATTCGAACTCTCGGTGGAAAGCATCAAAGATTCGACACAGACGATAATAGGCACTATAACTTGTTTTTTCTTACTGTTGTCCATTTTTTAGTATTATGACTGTTCCTGGGACAATGTTCTAAAACAAGAATTGACTGTAGGTTAGGTAAGGATAGAAAGGCTGGTGCAAAGCAACTCTCACCCAAAGACAAATATGGTCCATTTGTATGCCTTAAGTAGTGAAAGAAATCTAGTGTGAAAGAGTAGGAGCAGTAAATAGTCAAAGCCCAGGAAAGGAAGATAGTGGAAGATAAGAAATCGGACCGAACAAGCCAAAACAACTCTATTAACAGGAAAACTGCCCTACATGTTCCCATTCCCCACCCTCCTAACGCGCAGCCAGGTCGTTCTCATTACGAATATCGTCAAATTCTCGAGCCCGTAGCACGAGACATCTCCCAATTCGTGCAGGAATCTGTTACCCAGCCACCTCAGCCTGCTGTTTTGTAGACCCCCGCATTCATGCCCTTCATCTTCGAGCCATCAGTGAAAATAGCAAATCATCCATACAATCTGCCCTGGCCTGACTAGCTCTCCCTTGAATGCAATATAACCTCTGGCAAACGCCCAAAATCGACCCTAGTGCCCAAATAATCCGCAGAGCTGGACGATCCCAGGTGATAACCACTAGTTCCGCGAGTGCCCTTCGTGAACTTTCCCAACAGTCCTAGCTCCGTCAGCCTAAGAATACTCCTGGCTGCCATTCCCATCACATACTGCTCTATAGGCAGAAAAAGAACAATAACATCCAGAGCCGCCTGAGGGGTACTTCTCGAAGCACACCCCTGAGCCTTAGACAGAAGGTACCTCCGAATAGCGAGTCTCAATGCCTCCCACCAAACACAGCATCCATACGTAAGAATGGGTCTAACCACCGAAGTGTACAGGCATCCCACAACTGACGGCCGGAGTACCCAGCTCCTACCTATCGA
Source organism: Pollenia amentaria (assembly GCA_943735925.1). Lineage (NCBI taxonomy): Eukaryota > Metazoa > Arthropoda > Insecta > Diptera > Polleniidae > Pollenia > Pollenia amentaria. The sequence goes on from OX031007.1 coordinate 30,749,090, forward strand.
CAATCTGCAAGCATAGTAGGCATTGCCACCCAACTTTGTCTGTAGGAAAGAACTACAGTTGATGAGCCTCAACACGTATAAAATAAAAGAATCATTTGCGTTGTTCTACATGAAGTGCTCTTAAAAATTTTATGGGAAAAATTACAAAAAAAAAACTACGTCATTTGACATTTCACGTTAACGGTCAACTCTTATACCTTTGCTATGTTTCCTTTTTTATGCTCAAGTATTTTTTTTTTTCTTTTTTTAAACATTAATGGGCTACAATTTTATGATAACAATTTCACTCAAAAGTCTTACCAGTCAATAAAAGAGGCATTATAAAATGTATGCTTCTTTATGAATCTTAAATTAAATCCCACTTCTTTGCTGAATTACTTTTGCTTTTTTAATAAAATACACTTTATGTTGATAATGGCCAAAACATAAATACAAATATATACTTCAGTAAAATACCCTTTATACTATATATATATATATATAAATCAGGCGCGGATTCCGGGGGGGGGGGAAAGGATATTTCCCCCCCCCCCCCCTAAATTATAAAAATATGTTTTGCTTATTTCAATAATACACGAATTTCCGAATGTACAAAATTTTTGGAAATTCCATCAAGTTTTTTTTTTTTTTTGTTTTTTATAGAATCTCTAATCAAATTTTCAATAAGTATCCAAGTATTTATCCTTATAGTTATTTATTATATATTTCCAATGAAACATCTAGTTAACTGTATTTAAATACATATTATTCTATTTCCGAAAAATAAACGTTTGGGTTGAATATGCGAGCGGTTGAACTATTAACAAGGCTTACTATATGCAATATTTTCATTTGTGTTATGATAATTATTTATTATATAAATTTGAATCTAAACGTTTTTCGTATCATATTTTCATCATAGTAGGATTTGAATTGGAATTTTATATGCATTGCCATTCTACCTTCCTATATATACATATGAATATATGTATTGGTCTAGAAAAAGTTCACCAAAGAAGAATTATATAACTGTCAAATTTCAAGTGCATTAATAAGAAAAGTTTTTTGATATACAAAAATTACATAAAAATGAGTGAAACAATGGAGAGTCCGTAATTTTTTTTTTTTAATATAATGTACCTATACACAGAAAAAAAAGTATGTAGTTATCACAAATACTTTTTGCACTTGACCGATTTTTATTTGTCGCAAATGAAAAATAGTTGATTCAAATGATATTGTATTTGCCACAAAAAGTTTCGGCGAATGCGCTGCATTTATCGCAACAGTAAAATTGCAGTTGACAAAAATCAAGAGCAAAATTATTTGATCCAAATTGGATTTTCATTAAATTAAATGTAATTGCATTTGAAAATGAGTGTCAACAGCAATTAGTAAAATTAAATGGTTTTTTATTTGAGATTACATGAAAAAATTATTTACGCCAAATGCTGATCGTTGTTGTGTTAACAGTAGTTTTGTCTTTTCAAATGCAATCCGCAGTTAATTGTTTTGTGTTGTTTGAGCGTTGTCTATCGTTCATTTTCATCTAGTTTGTGATAATAAAACCACGTGCGTGAGAAAAAAATGGAAGACCTCCCCAATGTAGTGGAAATTTTTCAAGAAAATGTCTTGGAACTAGAAATACTTGATTTAGTAAAGGAATGGGGTGTAAGTGACGAAACGGTATTGCATTTAGTAGAATGTGGTGTAAACACATACGAAAAATTAAAAATGATGGAACTTAGTGACATCAATGAAGTATTTAACAAAAGAAGCCTAGTTGGTGAAAAAATTATTTTTCGGTACAATCTCAATAAGTGGCGCATGGAAAATAAGGTAAGTAATTTTGTGTGTGTGTTTATACATGTGCAAAAAAAATTCTTAAAACATAAAAAAGTTAATTACATAAAGCCTATTTTCTGCAAATATACATAATTTGCGTTCTTAATTTAATTGAAACAACAACAACAGTAATATGTAAATACACAAACAAATTTAGTTAAACCAAATACTTTTTGCAGTTGTGCAATTGTATTTGTCCCAAAAAAAAAGTTGTTGATTTAAATCATATTGTATTTATCACAAAAAAATTCGGCGAATGATCTGCATTTATCGCAACAGCAAAATTGCAGTTGACAAAAATCAAGAGCAGAATTCTATTTACAAATGCAATTACATACGCTGGAATTCAAAACAATAAACATACTTTGTATGTTAATTAGTTTCTTTTATTTAAAAATAAAACATTTAAATTTAAAATTTGTTTTGTTTTAGTACGAACCATTATTATGCAGTGTGTCCGATCGAACTGTTATAAGTTCAACGAGCACCCAGGAAGGGGTTTACTCCCCAGCATCAACCAATTCGGACTTTAATGTGAAGGAAATATTGGAAAAAACAGTGGATGGAAAAGATATTATTTCAAAGTATTTTGCCGTAAACTCATTAAGCGAGCTGGATCAAACTTCAATAGTTCGAATAATTGTGGACCACTGTATTTTCCACAACATGAAATTGGACGCCAAGTCAATGGAAAATATAGCAATGTCCATAACAAAGCTTTTCCCAAGCGAATGCGAGACAACTTATTATGTACCACGATCTAAAAAGAAAAACGCTTCTGGTAAATTATACGACCGGTACTACAATCAAAGAAATAAAAGAAATACTATTGTAAATCCAGCTTCAGCAAAATTAAATATCGCGAATGATATTATTGATGACAATTCCTTGGAAGTCAGTAAATTCGAGGCGAAAAAAAATGGTTGGCACACAACTTCCCCAATGATATACAAACCCATTGGAAAGCTACATCAGTCATACGAATGAAGGAAAATAAATCAATATCAACTTTCTTGAACGATTGGCCCAGATACAAAGATCCTAATGGTTACACATTAATTGACATTGATTTCGAGACTTTGTATCCAGGCAAAGGAAATCTTATGTTTGAGAAAATGTCAGTTCTTGAAAATGTGATGACTGAGAAAATTTTACCTATTTATGTAAAAGACAAACTCAACATGCAATATATAGAGAAAATAAAAACAGCAACAGGCACAAGTAAGATACATATACCTTAAAAGAAATATGTAGCATTAATTTTTTTTAATTTTTTTAGATGCTAAGCACTTCTACTTTTTCTACTTGTTGCATTCAATAATTCTTCCGCCTCGTCTAAACAAAACTTTAAAGCCGTCCATTACCGATGCTCAAAGTGACATGATTGTCCACTTATTTAATATAAATGATTTTATTCAAAAAAAGGACGAGCAACGGGAACTTGCCTTCGAAGAGCAGTCGACCATTCAACCTAAAATTTTCGTAATTGGTGAGGATGTTAACAAATTAACAGAGTTTTATGTTACAGTAAATGATTTAACTTACAAAGTAGAGACACTTCTCCGAGCTGTGGATTTAGTAATTAAAATATGTTTTACTTTCAATTTGAACTATTCGGCTAAAAGCAAATATGTGTGGGTTTTTTTACAAGAATATATTTTCGAAATTCCATCTTTAGAAAAAATTGCCAAAGTGCAAAATATTATAAACAAAATAAAAAATGTCAACTAAATTTATAACAAACTTAGCGAAAAACCCCACACATATTTGTTCAATTTGTAGCCGTATATTTACTAAGTCCCAAGAGTTCCTAGAACATTTAAGATATTTTCATAAGACGCCTGTTACATTTAAGTATTTATGCCAGTACAACTGCTGAACAAAGGATTCCAGAATTTTTTTAAATTTAAGTATCATATTACTAGTCATGATTTTAACGAAATTATTGAACATGACAAGGATCATACCTGTAAAAAATCGCGAATAGAAACTAAAAACAATCAAAAAATTTATACTTCAAGCCACCAGACTAAGCAATCACAAACAGCAACTACTACTGAACAAATAGCAGTTCCTTGCATAAAAGAAAGTTGTCCAACAACTCAAAACACTGCGCAAATTGCTGACGTAACAGTGTCATTCATGAGTAAAATTTTATTAATTTTTTGTTTCAAAATATCACACAGCTTTCGTTGCCCAACTAGGTATTATATTTTAAATATAGTTTAAACTAAGTTATCAGCTTATTGAACATATTCTTGAAAAACTTGTAATTTTATTTTTTTCATTTTGTTTTTTATAAATAAAATCTTAAAATCAAAAAACCATTTTTGCATTTACCAAATTGTATTTGGGACAAAGACAATTGCATTTGGTAAGTATCTGCCGAATTGTATTTGAGACAAATACAATTGCATTTGGTAAAACATTTTTGCATTAGTCGAATTGTATTTGAGGCAAAGACAATTGCGTTTGGTAAAACGATTTCTGCATTTGCCGAATTGTATTTGGTTTAACAGCACTTTTGTAGTCGCAGCAAATAGCAACTGCTATTGGGAACGATCCCAATGCAATTTCTATTTGTGGTAAGGTTAAAATCATTTGCCGTTACTACTTTTTTTTTTGTGTGTATATATCATTACCTTCAGTCGAAAAGGATGTAGTCCAATGTATACATTTTATAGGAGAGAGAAAAAATTATCTAAGGTCTTTAGTTCTGAATATATTTAAAGTCTGTAAATCCAGTTTTGCTTCATTGATTATTCTTTATTGGCTTGCAAACCAACTAAAAATAATACATTTATGTTTTACGTAGCTTTTTATGATTTATCACCTTTTCTATTATATATTTTATACTTTTAATGTACATTTTAGCATGTCAATTTGCAAAAAATAAAATATACTATAAAATTATTTTATTTATTTCAATGTTGACTATTAACAAATTTTTTTTTAAATTTTCACATTTCAATGGGCCCTAGCGCTTTTTCTTTAGCATTTTTGGAATAACATCTTTAGCATTTGGATATACATATCGTTGCAAAACAAGAACTAGAAAAAAATATTTGTATTTTTTCTGCAAACGATGTATTTTTGTTAACTCTATTGAACTGCATCAAAAACTTAATTTTCAAAAATTTTGACATTTACGGCTGAAGGTATATATGTACGTATGTATGTGCAGCCAAAATTATTTTTGTCTTTCCATTGTTATAAGCTTTAAAATTCCTTTCTAAATAACAATAATTTAAATAAAAAAATTAGCTGTAATCAACTTAAACCAGAATAATTATATATGTATCTTTAGATTAAAACCCAAATAGTTCGACTTAAATTCATTACTTAATTTTAAAATTAGTGAAGCATATTCCTTCTTCCAAAATTTTGTTAACAATTGCATATGTTTTTTTTTTTTTTGGTCGAAAAATTGGTCAAACAATTTAGTATACAAAAAAAAACATTAAGGGCCTGGCCCACTATGTCGACAAGAACATTTCTTTCTTATATTTATATTGAAAACAAAAACAAATTTAAATTTGTTATTATTGTTTTCAATATAAAAATGCTATAAAAATAAATATATTGAACTGATCTTATATTCTATTTTACCTTATTGTTGAGTTTTTTTTTAATATAATATAAACATATCGTTTTTAATAAACTTTTAAAAACATATTTTTTACTTGTTTTGTACCATAAAAAATTTCCCCCCCCCCCCCCCCCTAAGGCTCAAGCTGGATCCGCGCCTGTATAAATATATATATTTATTTAAAGAAAGCTTAACGCAGGCTTATATTCAAAAGAATGTATGAAAAATGTATTTATTTATATCGAAATAAACTTATGATTCAACTTCCACCACACACAATTTTCATTTCATTTATTTACCTCTTAGCAAAAAAAAAAAAACAAAATAAAAAAAAACTCTTATATAAATTACTGCCATGAGGTGGTGTTCTTTATACATTTTAAATTTATTTTTAATATGCACAACCAAAATATTATTAAAATGAAAGTGGTTTAAATTTGTTTTATTGCATCCGTATTTAAATGATACATCATGGCCTCTCGCATTTCAATAACTGGCCACCTGGCAAATGTGCTTATGCCTACAACGTTGCTTGGAGATTATTAGCTGACATAAAACAACTTATGACATAATTTGCGTAGGTTTGATTTTAATGGAATCCCACTTGACTGTTTTGATAAAAAAAATGTGATAAAGTATGTCACTAAAACTTTTATGGTAAAACATTTTTCAAATGTCTGTCTAAAAATCATATTAAGTCATTTAATGTATTTTCTTATAAAATATTCATATACAGGAGTTTGTTATTAAGGTTAAATATGGAATTCAGAAATAAACTTAGGAAAGATGCAAGGAAAAGGACATAAGACGCATATGCTTTATTCGACAGTGCCGAATTTTCGATACCCTTTACGAAGAAGTTGCATAATATTTATCAGTATTTGTTTATAGGCAATATTGGGAACAAGGCTTTTAATTAGAGCAATTGCCCATAATAAACGAATCTTTAACATCAGTTGTTTTCTTTGTATGAAAATTTAAAGTGATTTTACTTTATAATATTTATTTATTTGTTATTCTTTCGATTTTTATACCCTCCACCGCCACTAGCGGTGAATCAGGGTATACTTACAGCCTGTTTTTAGAAAATGAAAATATTTGTTCGTTTGTAAAAAAAGACGAACGAAAACTTATTCAGGTTTTCATAAATTTAAAACACATTTTAGGTAAGTGACTGAAAAAGCTTTCATTTTTCCATTGGTTCTTATAAAATGAACATCTTCGTAATAAATGAACACAAATGCCAAAATAAGACGATAAGTAAAAGGCATTCGTTTAAAAAAAAAAATAAAATAAATAGAAAATAAAAAGGATATTTTCCTGAAAGAACCCTAAATTATTTACAATATTATTAAGGGTTGGTATCTATATTTCGTTACCTAAAACGCAAAAGGGCCTATCTAACTTTTTGAAAATTTTACAGGAGATGCAAAAAACTATTTAAAAGGGTAAATTGATAAATTGCCTTAAATTGTTTGTAATTAATTTTTCTTTTATTTTTCTTGTAAAAGCTACCAGTGGTTTTGACAAATAACAATGTTGCATATAATGAAAACTGTTAGTTATGTCTATTAGTGTTTATCGTATACTATTTTGTAGATAGGGCTTTTTGTTTTTTGTTAATAAAATCTCTAATTTCAAATCAATCAAAATTGGTTGTGGACATGTGTATTGATGCAATACATCAGAATCGATGAAAAAGTCGATTTTTAATTTTTGGTTAGTTAGGGCCTTTTGCGTTTTAGGTAACGATATATATTTGTATATAGAATTGTTACATTATTGACTCATTGATTTATGATCGCACAGCCTAAACGCCTGAAGCTAAAAACTTGAAATTTGTACCGGTGGCTGGACTCTTCCCAAATAGATCCACTAAACGGGATTTTTGGAAAGTCGAATGTTTAGGGGGTTAAAAGGGTATATTCGGTAACCTTATATTTCCAAAACTTAGAGAGATACAATGAAATGTAATACCTATCGTTGTCTTTAAAAAAATAAGTGGGCGAGTGTATGGTACTTTTTTCAAATTCTGCTCATTCAAGGAGTATTTTGGTACTTTTTCTGTCATCCCACCTATCTTTTAAGCCAATAAACAAAGAAATAATAGTTATATCACATTCGAAACTTATCTAAAAAATGCAAAGTCAAATTTGGTACTTTTTCAAAATTCAAAAGTTTAAGGGGCGAAAATCGTAATTTCTTTATTTGGTACTTTTTTTAAAAAAACATTTTTCTCCATTCCCACTACAATATTAAAATTGTTAATAGATCAACGGGGAGAAAAAAGTATCAAAACGGATAAATACGAGAAATTAAATGTCTTTCTTTTACTTTTGTGTTCTGCGTATGGTACTTTTTGAATTTGTTATAATATTGAAGAGACTCAAAATTAAGCTGCAAGGTGCTGAGTGGTTATCATCCCATAGGATAAAAAATGTTAGTAGCAGAACTATAAAGAACCCGAAAAAGTAGCGAATTAAATGCTACCATTTAAACAAGTTAAAACCTAGAAAAATAAACTTTGGCATAAAAATATGCTTACGAAAGAAAAGGAGACGTTAATAAAGTAGCGGGTTAAATGCCACTAATTACATAAATATATATTTACAGGTTCAAAAAATTCTAGAAACAAGTATGTACATAAGTATGTATGTATGTGTGTATGTAAGTTCATCCGTATGTTTTAAAAAATTTGTGCTATCACGCAAATACCTTCACCATTTCTATATGTTAATATGTAGAAAAAAATCGTCTTCATTTATTTCGTTTATTTATTGCGATTTTTGCAAACATTTTAATTCAACATTTTTAGTTTTTACAAATTTGCTAACTTTTTTTTATAGTAGTTTTTGTTTTTTAAATTTATAATTTATTTTTGTAAACAAAAGCCAGGGTTAACCTTGAACACGAAATTCTTATATGCAAAAAGCATGAAAAGGTACGAAAATAAACGCATTGTCAATAAAGTTATTTAACGATAGAAAAAAGTTCTGTTTATGTCAAACATTAATAGACGAAAGCTTTTAAATATTTTTTAAAAACCATATTTAAAACGTTTTCGTTTTAATACGAAAACTTCAAGTGAGAACACTTGTGATTTACAAAAACAGGCTGTTAGTTTGTCATTCCGCGTGAAACTTTTTTATTATGCAATTAAGACCCCATAAAGCATATATATTCTGGGACCTTGAGTAATTCTACTTCGCTTTAGCCATGTCCGTCTGTTAAAACCACGCTCACTTTTAAAAAACGCAAAAGAAAAGAACCAACTTGATCTCCAATTGCGTGCAGTTATCCTAAACAGCTTGGGATTAAAATCCAGCAACATCCGTTAAGTAGGATCAGATCTAGAAATCAAAATGTGTAACCACCATCCTAAAAAATTGATAATTTTGCTACAAAAACTCACATAAATAGTGGAATAAGGCACGGAGTAATATAAGATTTTGTACAAATCCGTTTTATATGACTGCAAATCATACTGTTAGATTTCGTGAAGATCGCTTCATAATTTGCCCCAGGCCCCATATAAACCCTACTCTCGGCAAACAGTTAAGTACGCCTTAATCCGTTATAAATAATACTATCATAATAACATTTAATGCTAGATTTAAAGGGCTAGAAATTACACTTATAAATTTGGTGATGGTCGGTGCATAATTTACCATAAGCCCCATATAAAGCGCGCTTTGGGAAAATAATTAAATTCGCCTAAAACCTCTGCTACGGTTTTAGGCGAATAGATATTCAGGTATTTGATGGGAATCGATTTGGAAAACGAAACGATTTGAAACCGATAATATTGTTTTTAGAATCTTTTGAAATTTATTTCTTATACATATTCCTCTTATTTCCTGTCCATATTATTTTAAATTGTGTATAACATTAGTTAATTGTACTGTATTTTACATAAAAAATTAAGATTATAATTCAGAAATTGATTTTAAAATTGCTCAAAATTCATCACACCTTTTAAAAATGTTCGTTTTGAAATCGATCGGTTTTCATCACATACCCGATTGTGATAAAATTTCTTCCAACTTAGATTCATATGGCCAGAAAAATATCATGCAATTAAATGATATATGGTCCATAATTTACGTTAGATCCCATATTAAGCAGACTTCTGAAGTTTACCGTAAATGCTAAATCTAATTTTACTGCTGTATTGAACTTATTCTTTTTTATATATAAGAAATCAGTCTACATAACTTTGGAAATGATTGGTCTATAATTTACCATGGGTCCAATGCAAATTACCCTTCTGATAACCATTTTAGTTCGGCTAAAACTGTTACGAATCATGATATTTTACTCAAGCTAGTTCAAACTTCTAAAAAAACTTTCTGATTGTCGGTCAATAATTTAATATAGGTCTAAACCGCAACCAATTTTAATGCAGACGTTCGTTTTTATGAAAATTAGTTAATAATTAATATGTAGATATCATATAGAGCCCACTCCTGTCGGTGGGGTGTATCAAAGATTCGGCACAGCCGAATATAGCACTCTAACTTGTGTTCACTATATCGTCAGCTCATTATTGCTTTGACCTACCGACTCTTTTTAAAAAAATTTAGTTAGATATGGGGTCTGTCAACTAATTTAAAATTGTTTAAGTTTTGTTTTGCTCTACACGCCACTGTTTTGCAAATGCAGCAAATTTCTCATACAAAAACGAACAAAATGAATTTCGTTCTTAATTTGCTTCATTGTGGTAAGAAAAAAGCGCAGCTAATGCGAAATCAAAATAAAATGATAGCAAGAAAATAAATATTACTCTTGCTTTGCTTCATTGCCGTAAGAAAATAAGTTGTTAAAGCAAAATCAAAATAAAATCTCAACAACTAAATACACAGCAGTTAATATACATATCTGTGGACTTTTGACACCGGGTGTCCCGGTAGGCTAGCTGGTAGTGAGCTAGTCTATCAGTACCGGGGTTGCAGGTTCGATTCACGCCAGTGACTCTGGTCTCCGGCAGTTAAGCAAAAAGCTTCGCGGGAATTTAGTGTAGGAATAATAATAAAAAAAAAAAAAAAAAAAAAAAAAAAAAAAAAAAAAAAAATTCTCTTGAAATAAGATATTTTTTTCAAGATTTTTATATTAAATATAAATTTTTAAGACGTGTCTTTTGGTGTAATCCTTGCATTTCTACGCCATTTGGTTAAAAATTTACAGTTCTTGGAAAATCAACTTCTTTCATTATATTTGGGAAAAATATTTGATAAAATATCTTATCTGAAAGAGTTTAAAATTTTTCTAAAATGCAAAAAATAAAATTGTTATATCCTTTTGACAAAACATCTAAATTGTATTTAATATTTTTTTGGATATATACAATTTGTTTTAACAAAACAACTTCTCTTCAAAGAAAACTAGTTTGAGACAATATAAATTTTTAAATGGTTTATAGAGAAAATTAATTTTGACTAAACGACTTGTGTAATCTAAGTTATTTTTTTTTTTTTTTTTTTTTTTTGTTGAAAACAATTTCGACAAAACATCCTATCTTTTTATTCTTAATTTTTTTTAAAATCTGTTGGCAAAAGAATAGAATTATTGATATCTTCACTTCAATTTAGTATTTAAATTTAATACTACACTTTCACCTTTTCACCAAATATTTCAAAATCAAAGTTGTTAGACATTTTAACAGTTTTTTCGTTCTCCTGTAAAATTGTTGTTTTTGAAAGAGGTTGTTTTGTCAAAAGTCCACAGATATGCAGGACAAAGAGCTAATTTTTAAAAAATATAAAGAAAAGTGGCGTATGCGGCACAAAACAATAATTTTCACTTACAATAAAATACTATTAACTTCTTAGTTTATTCATGAACGTTAAAATATGCCGGAAGCAGTGGTGAAAATACAAGAAATTCTACTGGGTATATTATCAGAAAACTTCATGCAAACCTTCATTGTCGTTTTCTCCACTACGACTTTTTAGCATGTACGCCAAACCAATAATGAGCCAAACCAATTTTGAGACAATGTTTGAAAATCAAGCCAATGACAATCAACTACCAGTAAGTTGCACTCTATCCATTTAAGGACAATAAGTAAATTTGATAGAAAAAAAAAACATTAATTGTTGAACTCTATTGATAACGACAATACACAGAAAAAATTAAAAATTGTATGTAACCACCAAATTTATACCAAATTTACAGAATCAATCAAACAATTTGTTGATTTTGCACCTATTACCAAAATTATTAGATTGATTACTAAAAACTGTAAAAATTGAAAATTTTGAATACTTTTTTTTTCAATAAATGATGTTTTTATTTTAATTAAAAAATTTATCAAAAAACTCTGCCGTTTCAAACAATGTGTTAATAGATTTTATTAAATATAGCTCAGGCTTCGACAATTCCCAACAACAATTCTACAAGTGTAAATTATTTTATTTTAGACGAAAAAATCAATTAAGATATTTTGTTATTTAATTTATATTTAAACTAAAAATTTATTTCAAGACAATTAAAATGTGATTTAAATCAAAATTAAAATTTTAATTTTCTTTCAAGTAAAAAAATAATTGATTGAATATTAATGAAATTAATTAAAATTTCAAAGAGTTATTTTAGTTACGTTCTTTTGAACTCTTATTTTCATCAACAAAAACAATGAGGTTCAAAGAAATTTTTTTAGCTCTAACTAAATAAAATTTTTTTACATTCGTAAAATGTTTAAAAGCTTAAGGGTTTAAAAACTGTTAATTTTTTAATTTCGAATTTAAAATTAAAAGTTTAAGGTCCGTTTTTAAGACCTACCGATAGCTTAAGCTAATATTTTAACGGCCGCATAAAAGATTGTTCTATTATTACAACTTTACTTTAACCTAAGGTTAAAGGAAGGTTTATCTTACTACCAGGTTAAAGTAAACATGGAATAATAAAACACTTTTTATTGGGTCGATAAAATCCTACATTTAGCTATCGGTAAGTTATGAAAAAATTTTATATTTCTAACTTTTTGCAAAAGTTCGTATTATTAATCTGTTTTAATTTTAAAATAAATTATTTCAGGAATCATATTGACAGTCGGATACGTCCGACAAAACCCTACCTAAAACTAACGGCAAGTTGTAATAATTGCCCTTAAAGTTATAATTTAGCAAAGTATCTCTAAAATGTTTATAGTTCTAGAAATAATTCTTTGTATTTCTATTTTCAGGTTTTACATGTTCTAAATAACAAGTTCTTTTGGAGCAAACAGGTAAACTAAAATTAAACAATTTAAATTATTAAAATTATTATTCAAGTAGGATTTCCATTACATTTGCAAGCACTAACCCATTTGATATTTTCGAACACACTGAAAAGCTGAACAGGTCTTTATTTTGGATGTTAATTCAGTGCCTGTTATTTTATATTTTACTTAATCTTTATTTCATTTACATTTATTTTGCAGTGTCCATGTAAAACCCTTTCATGTAAAAAAGTTTTTTAAGTGGATATTGTTTTCAAAATATTGTTTACAACTGGCCTGTAAAAACCATTAATAAACAAAAATATATTTTTTTTAATCGATTTTGTTTGCTCATAATTTAAGTAGAAAATATTTTGCAAAAAATTCTTTAATAAAAAGTATAAAGTATAAACTTCTCTGTATTAACCATTTTTATTTTTCGAATTTGTTCAATGCATCAAATTTCAATTTATAAAGCTTTCTTGCAATAGTCCTATTCTTTCAATATTTCACATACTTTTTGCTTAAGCCAACCTTTGGTTAACATTGTTCAAATTGTAAATACTTCTCGGTATATTCTCCACTTTTTCCGTAAATGTAACAGGTTTCTGGTTGTGGCAATATATTTTTCCATAATTATTTTTTTTTTTTTTTTTTTGTATCCGTAGAATATTTAAATGTAAAATCACGATGTGTGGCCTTTATGCTTAAAAAGTCTCGTATTTACTTATTAAAACAACATTTAAAAAGTAATAACTTTGTAATGAATCTCAGATTTTTTTGCAGTTGTGTGTGTTTTTTAGCTTGTACTTTTTGCTTCCTCTTTTTTTAAATTTGTTCACTTACATTTACCACACTTTCATATTCCAAGCTCATTTAAAATATAAAAAAAAATATGCATATATCCGATTAATTTTCTTCAGTTTTGTCTGTCCGCTTAAAAGCATGCTTGCAATTACAGTACAACTTCGATAGTCATTCCAATAATTCGTACGCTTCTACATTTTGGACAATTTAAAATTATTAGCTCTTCGATCCGGACAAATTTTTTTTTATGCACGAACAAAAATTAAATAACGTCGTTTTAAAAACTCTTAGGCAGGTTACCTAAAAATAATATATCCTAAATCAGCAACTTGGGTCATAAAAAAAGGACAAGATAAAATAATTTAGTTTGAATACCTTTAAGCTACCCGGCAGCATTTGAACAAAAATAATGTATTGAGCCATTTTCCTAATTTACAACTTTTTTTATGAAATATAAAAGTTATGAAAAAAGCCGGAAATACAGAATTAGGGAAGATGATTTACACATAGTTTAACAACAAAGAAACAATCAAATTTTTTTATGCAAAGATGACAGGGAAGTATGAATTTTCAGCGAGATCAGGCTAGTTAGATAAATTTAAGGTAAGATACTGAATTCGTTATCTTACAATTTTTGGTATCGATGTTTCTAAAAAGTAAATTTATGTTTAAACTCACTTAGAGATTAATACAAAAATTTTCCCTACTATAGTCAGGACAACTCGATAATGCGGCTGAGGCTAAAATCATATGTGTCCGGATTGTCGATGTTGCACTGTATATGTACTTATCCATGTAAAGTTTTACCTGTGTGTTTATTACCAGAGCCCTGCAAGCATTTGATATCGCAAAAATTTAGAATAAAAGTCGCCATTCAATCTGAATGATCGCCAAACATAACTATCACCAAACTATCATATATCTAAGCTTTCGTCAGGAAGGCTCGTTCACCATGAAAGCGTCTTCTTGGCGAAAGGAGTAATGCTCTTCAGACAACTTTGATAGGTGTCGAATAGGAATGCCAATCGGTACTGGTTTTCGCAAACGCCGCGATTCGGGATTCAAAGTTTATGCGCCGTTTTATAAGCCATATTGAGTATTTTCATCGTGCCGAATTTCAAAAGAATTTATCCGCTCGTTTGCTAGATATTCCGTTTTTTAGCTTTTTTCATATCCTGGCAATCCTAAAATGTTAACTATTCTAAAAATAAAAAAAAACCAGCTTTGCGTTAAATTTCAAAATTCAGCCATATCGGTGAAAAACTCTGAAAAATGTTGGCCTAAAAAGTAGCTTTAATTACCCAGTGTACGTTGTAGTGAAACAGACTGAAATCTTTGGCGGGAACCCAACCCGCAACCCTCGTATTGTGTTGTTATTATCATCAAAAAGTGAAGAAAAAGACTAAGTTAGAAGAAGGAACTATGATTGCAAGGTAGTTCTGTTTTGTAAAATTTTATATATCTACTTTTTATCCTCCAAAAGGAAAGAAAAAGTAACTCCCGGCCACTTCATTCAACTTAAAGTCTTCTAAATGCTTATCAGGTGTATGTCTGTGTATGTTTATGTCACTGTGTTAAGCAACAACTTTATTAAAGGTGAATAATTTAATTCGCCATGGTCATGTATATTTAATTTAACAGTTGCTACTAAAACACACGCAGACACAAGAGTAGTACCCAGATTCATTAATTAAAATACAGACAATTATAAACACACACATATACGTACAAGTTCGTTTGTATGTTTATTGTATGTCTGTATTAAAGTAAAACATCTATCTTTCTGTATACATAAACACACAAACATGCATTACTGCATTTGCAGTCACTGTATTTAATGCTACAGAGATTAAAATAATCACATATATTATCAACTTTATTTTGGTTAAAGCGGTAGTTGTTGAAAATGTCATTTTCATTTTCTCTTCATTTCAGAAAAATCCAGCAGAAAAAATGGTAGCGACAGTATTAAAAACGTTAAAATAAAGTAACAAGAAAAATAAAACGCCCACAAATTGGAATGCTGTGCCAAATTTTCGATACCCTTTAAGAAAAATGGGGCTAAATACAAATTCTTAACCGATTCTTGTACAATCTATATATCGTTACATAAAACGCAAAAGGAGAAGCAAAAAACTATTTAAAATCATAAATTGATAAATTACCTTAAACTGTTTAAAATGAATTTTTCTTCTATTTTTCTTGTTTAACCTACCAATGGTTTTGACAAATAACAGTGTTGAATATAATGCAAACTATTACCTTTGCCTTTTAGTGTTTATCGTGTAATCTTTTGTAGATAGGGCTTTTTGTTCTTTGTTAATAAAATCGCTAATGTTGGTCAATTTGGTCGAAAGATTCCAAAATTTGTTATGGACATTTGTGTTGATGCAATACATCAGAATCAATGAAAGTGTCGATTTTAATATTTGGTTAGTTATGGTCTTCTGCGTTTTAGGTAACGATATATAAACATGAGAGGTTGTATGTTTATTTGTTTGTTTGTTTGTGCCTTATAACCGCCTAAACCGCTGAACTGATCTTCATGAAACTTTAACAGTATATTACTGATGGTCTGGAAGGAGCTATATGTATTATATTTTTTTGAAATTGTGAGTGGGCGTGGCACCTCCCATACAAAGCAAAAAATAAATCTCTATATATCTAGCGAACGGAAAGGCCTAAAGTTTCCATATTTGGTACAAGCATCTTGGTTATCAATACACAACATCTGACATAATTTTGGACGGGATTGGATAAGTGGGCGTGGCTTGGCTTTATTTATATCTATAGAACGGTTAGAGAAAAATTGTCCAAATTTGGTAAACATAACTGGGTTATCAATACAAAACATCTCTGACAAAATGGACGGGATTGGAATGGTGGGCGTGGCATCCCCCATACGAAGACATTATAGATATATGAATATTTGGAGAACGACAGGAGCCAAAGTTTCCAAATTAGGTACAAACATTTTGGTTATAAATTCACAACATCTGACATAATTTTGGGCGGGATTGGATAAGTGGCCGTGGCGCAAAATTGATTTATTTATATCTAAGGAACGGTAAGAGCAAAATATCCAAATACACATATCTGGATTATCAATACACAGACTTTCTAAAAAAAATTAGACAGTATTGGAGAAGTGGGCTTGGCATCTCCCATAGAAAGAGATTATAGATTTCTGTATACCTAGAGAACGGTTAGAGCGAATGTTTCCAATTTAGGGAAAAACATCTAAGTTATCAATACACAACATCCGACAAAGTTTGGGAGGGATTGGAAAAGTGGGATACAAAGAAATTATAGATTTCTGTATGTCTGGAGAACGGCAGAGGCCAGAGTTTCCAAATTCGGTACAAGCATCTTGGTAAGCAATACACAACGTCTGACAACATCTTTGCATGATTGGAGAAGTGGGCGTGGCATAGATCTATTTATATCTACAAAAAAATATATTTTTTATCTGTCAAAACATCTCCAAAATGTTTTAAATTTTAAAGCAAAGCTCTAACTGCAACGAAATGATCTCAAGAAAAATTTTAACAACACAATTTATTAAAAATTAAATTTTAGGTCAACAAACTGTTTATATGATTCAATGAAAATATTTATCAAAATTGCCTCTTGCAAAATAACACTCAATAAAGGAATAAATAAATATTTCTTCAAATCCAATAACAGTATTTTTACAACTCTTATCCATTTCTTTAATAGCTTTGATATAAGACTTGAGTGCTCGTAATTTTCATTCGTATAATATCTTTAATTTTTCCAAATTCTTTGGGAAAAGTTTTCCTGATTATCTGGCCTAAGTAACCCTGCAGTTTTATTTTGAGCCTTATCCCCAATTTGCGATTTCTCATCCCTAAAAATACCCATTAAACGTAACGTAAAAACGCAAAAGAAAAATAATTATGCGTCAATATTTATCATTTCAAGAAGTAGGGAATCAAAAACTTCTCATGCATCACCTAATGCAATTTTGTTTTACATGTTGTTTGTTTAAAAAGTGCATTTGAGATGATTGAATCAATTTGCCACAGCAATCTGCATTATATTTAAAGTGTTATTAAAAGAAGAGCTTCTAATAACTCAAACTGCATTCTGCTGCAAATTTTGATTTTGGTTATTTTCATTAAAGAAAAGACTCGTTCAACAGAAGTAACGTTTGTTGGTACAAAAAGCATATTTAAAACTACTTCGGCAAACTCTTGATGAGGGTTTAAGCTGCCAAAAAATAGACCTGGGGCCTATTTGTGTTAAACGCAACGCAACGCCAAAAATTTCATTGAAAGCAAAAACAAATTCAAAAACAAAACAAATTTTGTTGTTGCTTTTTACAGAAATTCATATTGTTTTTTAAAATTTTCAACGCTACAAAATACATATGAAGTGTTTGAAATTTAAAAATTTAGCATGGATTCCTGTAGAAGGCAACAAACAAATTATAAAATATTTTTGTATTTCGTTTTGATTTTAAATTTGATTTTAAATTTGACATTAAATTTGTACCCACATATTGACCAAATCGGTGTTGTCCAAATTGTCCAAATTTGGTACACATATCTGGGTTATCGACACGGAACATCTAACAACAAAAGGTGTGATTGGATAAGTGAGCGTGGCACAAAATAGAATCCCAAATAGAATTTCGTTGGATTTATTCAACATTTCCAATAATTTATTTCAACAAATCACATAAACCATTTGTAAAAAAAAAATTATTTTGGGCAACAAGTTTTTTTAATGACTCAATAAACTTGGTTGTTGACCTAAAATGCAATAACTATAACTACAAACTTTTTTATCAAATATGCGTTTTTCGTATTCAAATATAAAAATTATTTTTTCTGTGTACCATTGAACATAGTGCATTCACTTGCATAAAAAGTTATTGAGACAATCTGGCATCCACAAAATTTCCGACAAACATTTTTCCCTAATTCAAGAACAAATTGTGGTGATTAACGTTACAACTACTTTAACATTTTCGCTATCAGTAAAAGTAGAACGAAGTAGCGACATCGTTAAAAGTAAAGTTACTCTTTACTTTAGGGACCACAAATACACAAACACATTCGTTCACAACTCTTTATTGTATTAATTTGTACACATATCGTTGTTACATGTTGTTTTAGTCTCTCTTGATTTGTTTGTTTTGCGTTGCGTATTTAACGATGAGATAAAATTACTTTGATATATGTTTGGATGTGTGTTCGCATGGATCTATGTATGTAATTACACATGTACACTAAAGTTTACAACAAAAGTTTACCTATAAACAAACACATACATACATATCTGTACGCAAGTGTATTGCAGTGTTGAATGTATGTGTGTGCTGAAATATTAAATGAAAGTTTAAAAAAAATCTCAGACTGATTTTTTTTTTCATTTCCGGTTATTTGCCAAGCTAAAACCAAACAAAACGAAGCAAAATTAAACCCAAAACGAACAACAGCGTCAAATATTAAAACTGCGATATGTATAGAAGAAACTTGTTTGTGTGTCTGTCTGTATGTCTGTCTGTTTTTCTGTATCTGTATGCTTTTGTTCAAATCATTGCATGTTCCAGTCAAAACACTACTAAAATATCAACCAAGTTGTTAGTGACACATGACATTTTGATTTTTTAGAATGTTGGTTGAGAAAAGCATGACTAATGTTACATGTTTGTAATTTTTAGTTTTTTTTATTTCTTTTTTTTTTTTTTTTTTGCTCACTATAAATAATAGATCTGTAAATGTATGTGAAAATGTCTAAGTTTTTATTTAGTTTTTTTCCGCCCCTGTTTCATAAAAGTTGTTGTTGGGTTTCAAAATAAAAGATTTTTTGTTTCAACAAACACGAGAATCATTGAAAAGCTCCATTAAAAGGGATCAAGGTTTTTAGTAAAAACTTTATTTGAACATTTATGAAGCAAAAAGTAGTTCAAAAACTCACTGTTGGAAAGTATTAAAAAAAATAAATCTTTATCCAAACTGTACTCATTATGAAAATTAATTTTTAATGCAAACTTAATCTTCAATTGCATTTACTTTATAAAAATTAGTACAGGGAGTTTAAAGTATGAAGAAAACTAAGGACTTTGTATTAACCTTCGCCTTGCCGAACATTTTTATAAACATCGTTTACCAAAACCCACCCGGGTGTTAATGCATGTTTATAAGCAATTTTTATTTAGTTTTTTTTAAACAAGTTTTCGTTATAAAAAATTTTTTTTCAGATTTTTTAAAGAAAACATTTTGTTTAGTTTGTAAAAATTTCCTTTTAACTCAAGCACATTAAAGAAAGTTATTAAGAAATAAAAGCTAAATGGTCACCCGGGTGGGGATTTGGCGAAGCACTAATCTTACATTTAAAAAAAATAAGCGCATAATTTTGCGCTACGCAATAAGACATTCAGAGATGCAGTAAAGTAAGTGAACGAACTCTTGATAACTTTTATGCAAAAAATAACATTTCAAGTGCTACGGCATTCCCTTACTACGAAGCAGGTCTGTAAGGGAGAATACAAAAAAATAACTGTAAAAAACATCCATTGCGTAAAGCTGATAGCCACACTCGCCAGGTTTAATATGCGTAGAATAAAGCGCTTTATGTGTTAAAATGCATTGCTTCCAAGTGGGAACTCACCATATTAAATTCATGCCTTCCGTAAGGGATATGGTAGGCGAAACTCTTACATTTCTCCCTTAGAAAACCTGCTCCCCTTGAAGCTCTTTCGACGGACACTGTTCTGGTCTCGGCAGCTTTCTTTAAGAAAAGCATTGAGTTCTTTTGCAAAAACATCCTGAATGTAGGGAAACAATTCATGGGTCCCTTAAGTATCCGGTTAAAAGAGTGTCCACTGTAGATACGCAGGATACCCAGAGAAAAAAAACAAGTTGTGTGCTACTTTAATCTGCAAAGAAAAAAAATTGACTGCAATTAAATAATTTGTGATATTAATTACAAGATTAATTAAATTTGCACCAGTAAGCAAACTAATTGTTTTTATTTCATTTAATTCACTTAATTAATTTTTTGACTAGAACTAATTTTATTTTTGATTAATTCCTTAATGGCCAACTTTATTAATTATATTTAAATATCAATTCATATTTAAATATATTTTTTCTTTTATTTTTATTTCACATGAAAAGCGAATTTTAAACATAAATTGATATATAAATAAATTGGTGAAATTGGTCATAATTGGTGCAAAACTTTGGAGACAAGCAGTTACCGTGAATGGTGTTCGCTTTCGCGAGATGAAAGCGAACTTGTTGTGGCCAGAAATCGAGAATATGGACCTGGACGATATGTGGTTCTAACAGGATGATGCAATTTACAACACAGCCAACGAAACAATGGCTCTTTTGCGCGAGAAATGCAATGGTCGTGTAATCTGAAGTCGTGGCGAATTGCCTGTCACGATCATGTGATTTTACACCGTTAAAATTCTTTCCAAGAACAATTCAAGAGCTAAAGGATGAGATAATTCGGAACTTCAACGACACTGAACCTTAATTATGTCTCAAAGTCTTTGAAAATATGGAAAATTGAGTAGAGTTATGCCGCCGTAGCCGTGGCGAGCTCTTGGCCAATTTTTTGTTGCACACATAATTGCTATAGATCCATAGATCATAATAAAAAATATTAAGATAATATTAAAATAACTTTTTGTTTTATTGACTATTAACTCTAACATTCGATAAAGTATTGCGACGATAATTTATAATAACTGATTAATTTGATAATTTGATATATTTTATATAAATAATTTTGGCCAGGAAAAAGTGGATTTTTGGCCAATGTGCACTAGAGTTCTGCTTTTAAAAACTCATTTGTTTGCATTAACTCAAAGTGCAAAACATTTATTCAAATATTAAACACTCAAAATGATAAGAAGAGTGTAAACCATATACAAAAATAAGAGTGAATGAATTGAATGAAAAACTTGTTTAGTGTAAATGAATTTTCGATGCATTCATAAATAACAAAACATTGCAATGAAACGTTATAGGAAGCAAGATTACAGAAAACATTCAAATAATTTTTGAATTATTGAATATGTTTATATTTATTTGAGTACATTGACATAAATAAAAATAAGAAGAGAAGTAAAAATTCAAATAATTTTACATTCAAATTATATTTTAATATTTAACTCATTTGACTTGAGTTGACTGGATTGAATGCGTTTTTGTTGCTTTGTATTTGGTTATTCTTTCATTTCTTTTGTTATTATTGAATGCTCGACATATTGTAGTTAAAAAACAAATGAGTGCTATGAAATGGCTTTTTATTCATTCTTGCAGACCTCTAATGTGCACTGTGCTTAACTATAAAATCTAAATTTGTTTGTGAAGCATACAATGCGTATGAGTAACATTTATCTCTTCAACATTAATCATACAATAAAGTACCTAATTACACTGTGCTAGAATTTGTCACTTTTTTGAGACAAGCAGAGGACCTGGCGTTTTAACCTAATTCGGCTACGCTGTATCGAGTGGTGCTATACCGTTAATTCGAAAATGGAGAAGGTTGCACAACATATATTTGCGTAACTCAAAAACGGTTAGTTTATTCAACAAACTAAAAAAAACCGAAAACCCGGATATAAAATGAATGATTGACGTCAAATAATTTTTTGGCCTTTACAGTTTCCCAAAACATTATTGCCCTTCACCTCCATTTCTTAGGGGAGCTCCCATACAAATATAGCGTTTTATTAAATTCTTAAACCTAATTAAAATTTTTCGTCTGGTGTGAATAAAATCAAAAGTTGTAAACAGATTTATGTTTATCATTTATGGCTTGTTTTGTTTGCAACTTCGTTTTTTATATTTACTATTATTAACTATTAACTCTAACATTCGATAAAGTATTGCGACGATAATTTATAATAACTGATTAATTTGATAATTTGATATATTTTATATAAATAATTTTGGCCAGGAAAAAATGGAAAAATTGGAAATTGAATTTTTAATGAGTTTTTAACCAATAAAAATTTCGAAATTTTGATAAAAAATTCTTTTTTATTGCTACACGGAACTTTACACCATTACACATAAGAATTTTAATTGCTAAAACTATCTTATGCCCCGTTTGTTATATGGATGTGAAGTTTTCGCCAGTTGTGACTCTAAAAGTACAAATAAATAAAGCAAGGCTTATAACAACATAGTAAGATATGTATTTGGTCTGCGTAAATATGACCGAATATCACAATATTCAATTAGGCTATACGGATTATCGTTGCAAAAACTAATGGATGTCAGAAAACTTATTTTATTGCACAATTTTGTATACGAAAAAGAACCGACACATCATTTTAATCGCCTAATGTTTGCGCGATCAAATAGAGGCAAAAAAACTAATTCTATTGAGACATCGTAGTTTTGTCTCTGAACACCATTTCTTTATATATTCTGCCCGTCATTGGAACTTACTTCCTAATAATCTTCAGACAAACAACAACGCACGTGAATTCAAAAGATTTTTGTTTCCAATTCCTATTTATTCAAGCTTATGGTCCAGTTTTTATTTTATAAAAAATTAATCTTTATTTTTTTATCGAATTTTCGTAACTCCGTTGTGTTACGTCTTCAGGATTGAAAATTTTTTAAAAAAAAAATTAAAGATTAATTTTTTATAAAATAAAAACTGGACCATAAGCTTGAATAAATATGAATTGGAAATAATATAATGGATGGTCGAATAATTTACAATAATATACAAAAGATTTTTTATTAAACATTTTGAATAAATAAGCAAGTCTTTTAAATTGATTCTTTCAAATACTACATATATATAAATTAATTAAGCTAAATTTCATTATATTCAGTTTTTGTTCCTTTTTTATGTTATTTTAATGTTAAATTAATTTATTATTACATTTTTATTGTTAACTTTCTTCTATAAATAACATTTAAATTCCCATTCTGTAATTATAAGTTATCAATCTTGTTGTATGGGATATTCAAATAAATAAATAAATAAATAAAAATAAATAAAAAAAATTATGTCTCTAAAACGACTACTATATTTGAAAAAAAAAAGTTAAACTTGGCGTAAAGGAAACTTCTTTGCGGAATTTCGGTTTTTTTAGTTTGCCCATTTTTGAAATACCGCCAACAAGAGCTAACCTAAAAAAACGGTTAGAACCACTGGATTCAGCGTACCCGAAATAGGTTTAAACTCCAGGTGCCCGGCTTGTCTGTTTATTCAACTAGCACAGTGGTGTTATTTAGATCTTTTCTTTGGTATTTTCGGATTGCATTTTTCAAATGTATAGAAATTTAATAATGTAGTTCTAAGCCACTTTTTATATTTTCTGAAATTTTCACAGCAGTTTAACAAAAGCTACTAAACATTTTAAAATTTCAAGGTGACTTGGCACCTGTAATTTTTTTTTTTTTTTTTTGGTAAGGACCTGCAATGCAATGAATTGTATTGGAACTAGGAAAAAAGATTATGGGAAGGAGGATAGAGGGAGTAGTAATTTTGAACATTCGACTTGAACTTAATCATGTTGAAAGTGAGAGGGAAGACGTCAGCAGGAAGGTTGTTCCACATATGAACAGTCCGCCCAAAAAACGAATTTTCTCTGTAATGCGTTGTAGGATTTACCGGCCAATCGACCATAAAGGGATGGGATCTTGAGGAAAAACGTGTATTATGAACAAACATACGGGTTTCGGGAACCAGATCCCTTATTTCATCATAACACATCCCATTGTAGTAACCAAAAAACAGGCAAATACAATCAGTGTTGCCAATTTAGCTACTTAGCGTCTAGATTTAGCCATTTTTCAAATTGTTTAGCCATTAAAAAATGATTTTAGCCATTTTTAGTCATTTTCCAACTTGTCTATTTTCTTATAGAAATTTATTTTCTTATAAAAATTTATAAATTTGCTAAAAGTAAAATAAACATTTTTGGCAATTAGAACGCATTTAATTTAAATCAGAACTTTTACAAATGTTGAAAGTCGCTATAACCGATCAGTTTTCACCAAAAAAAAGCAACAAAGTAACATCTCTTAGCGTCAAAAACTGCAACAGTGTATTGTGTGCAGGTGGCAACAAGAAGTTTTTAGAAATTTACTTTAAAGTTGCTCTCACTTCCATGGTCTAATGCTGAAGTAGACGGGGTATTTAGCCAAGTAAACATCGTTAAAAGTAATTTGAGAAATAGGTTACATTCAGCAACTGTTAATTCGATTTTATCATAAAAAAAAATTTTTTTTCTTGCCATTAAAATAAGATATTTGTATCTCTTTTTATTTTCTTGTTGGAGATTTGGACTCAAAGCGTTAAGTAAGTGTTGTTATGATTCTGATTTACCTTCAAAATATTTAAAACTAATAGGAATTGGTGATTCTAATGAGATAAATAGTAACGACATCGACAATTTTATTTTTTAAATGATAAAAAATATTTAATTTTAATTAGTATTGTGATTATTTTATTGAACTGTTAATGGTTTTTAATCCAAATTTTGATATTTTAATCAGGCTTAAGTTAATTGAATTTAATTTTCATTAAATTATTTTTATGAAGACAGGAATTTTACAACATGAAATCAATTAAAATTTTATTGATAATTTTTCATTCTTGACTGCGCTGAGATTTGAACCCAGGCTTTCACGGACAGGTTGCCCAGACTAGTTTCGATTGTAACCACACAATCTCTTCAGTGGGGTTTGACGCCTTTACTCACTCGGCTATTGAAGCAAGATGACGTCAATAGTCAAACATCAATCTTTTAACCAAATGGTATTTTACCTTTGGTAGATCGAAATTTGCTTTTGAATGAATGACTATCTATTTTAATTGATTTACACGTTCTTCCTAACTTCTGTTTTTTCGTACTTTTTGTCAAGAATTCTTCTTGAAATCTAAAGTACATTTTGGTTTTTCATGTTTTTGTATTTCTTTTTTCTTGTTGACATTTTTCTTTTATTTTTAAGTATCAAATTGATCTCAATTTATAATTTCATTGTGAAAAATTTATAATGAATTATTATTGTTTTGTTTTTGAATTTAAAGAGTTTTTATTTAAAAAAATTTTAGCCATTTTTTAGCCATTGTTTTCTGTAAATTTAGCCATTTTTGGTTACCAAGTTTTGGCAACACTGCTTGTCACTTCCCACACGCAGAGAAAAAATATGGTTGGGCATGGTTACGGCAACAACACTATGTTGTATATATTGTTGTCGTACACAAAATATTGTTATTTTTTTTTAATATCAACAATAGTATAGTAACTGTAACGATGTCAATGTTTATCGCAATTATAAATTTGAGTATGGTTCACTGCAAAATAATCATTTTTATAACAACTAAATAATGATAACTTTGAAAACATATTATATTCCTCACAACCTTTTAATGATATTTTATAGCCATAACAGGATAACTTTCCCAACGTGTACTCATAAAATGTTTAAGATGCAAACAAAATATCTTTACTATAATAATATTTTATTATCGCCATTTGTAAAATAAGTTTGCATCAGTTTTGTCGTTTGTTTTACATGTGCCTATCGAATTATTTGTTATTCAGTGATTAAACAATTTAAAAAAAATACCCATTAAAAATCAATTTTAAAGAAATTACAAAATAAAGAAATTGTAGGTTCAACAAAAAAAAATTTTTAAAGAGTCACAAAATAAAATATTATTGCAAATAAATTTTAATATTGTTTGAAAATGGTGAAAAATATTGACCATGGTTTTGTGTTATTTTAGAGAAAAAGAATGAAAAGTCTTTAAAATAATTTATAAATAATTGCGACCTAAGACAAAAATAGCTTAAAATATTATGTTTATAAATAGTTGCATCATATTATGATGTGAAATATCTGTATCTGTATCAGCATATATTTATATTAAAAATATTTCTCAGTCTTAGATTTAATTTACATATTATTATGATTAACATGATAATAATATGATTACTTCTTAACTTTTAATAATTAACACGATAATAATATGAGTCCTTTTTAACTTATTATGAATAACATGATAATAATATGATTACATTAAATTATAATTTGATGCAATAAAAACAAATTAGGATTAAGGGAAAAATATTGTGATGTAATATTACACTCACAATATTATTAAAGAAACGGAATGTTGGTTATTTAAGAAGTATTCCGTTCAGTCATTTTTAAATAAATAAACATTTAAAATTCCAAGCAAATTTATTTTTAACTGATTCTAAATTTTATTTAAAAAACTAAGTGTACATTAATACGGATTTTCGGTTGCATTTAATATTGTCTGTTGATTAAGTAAAGGTATTCTGTAAACCAATCTACATATTTTGCATTTAATTTTAACGAAAAGTTAATTTAATTTTTACTGTCAAAAATTCAACCGCGAATTCCATAAAAAATTAACCACGAATTCCGTAAAACCAAATGAATTTTCAGTTATTTTATATGACTTAACTATCAAAAATTTAATTTTCAGTTATCTATTTATATGTAGGTCTGTGGCAAAAAGTAAAAAACGATTTTCTTGTTTTGTGTAGAAAATTCCCATATTCTATTTGTTAAATTTATTTAGTTAAATACATCAATTTTTTAAAGTAAAATAATTGCGAATACCATATTGGGCATATAATTGAAAAATCTTCTGTAAACAAAGTGGCCAGTACAACAAGAGTAAAACAAACATGTAGAACGGGGTAAGTGAATAAAAATAAATATTCTCTTTCTCTCATTAGAAAAACAAGCGGACATATGTCTGGTATTTTTTAGAAATTCGAGCAAAACCTGTATTATATAAAATACTGAATTACATAAAATAACTGAAAATTCATTTGGTTTTACGGAATTTGTCAGTTATTTCTTGATAGTTAATTTATATAAAATAACTGAAAGTTCATTTGTTTTTGCGGAATTCGCAGTTGAATTTATGACAGTAAAAATTAAATGAACTTTTCGTTAAAAATAAATGAAAAATAAGTAGACCGGATTTTAAGAAAATATTAATTTATTTTATGTTACAATTTTAGTTAATTTTACGTACAGAATATTGTGAGCGTACAAATATATTTGGTCATAAAATTATCAATAATAATCGTAATTTGTTGACTACAATCATGAATATGTTGCTCTTAAAATATGATTACCACAACCATGTTTTTCCTTTGCGTGCATGAAAACTAAATACATGTTATTACGTCTTAAGAAAGCTATGTAAGATAGAGTTTCAAACTTTCTGAGAACATTTTTAGTATAAGTCCAAGTTTAAAATTTCTTTGGTAGGACCAGGAGGAAAGCAACCTCAATACAAAGTAAATACTTAATATCGTTTACTTGGCACTCTTTAAATATAAGGTCATGCCTAAAATTCTTTAGATCAAAAAAAAATTCATTATCAGATTATAAATTGCCTTGGTAGGAGCAGGAGGAAATTACCCCCCCAAAAATTAAATATATTAATGTCGTTATGTAAAGAAACTAAAGAAGAAGTTTGGCCTTTCAAACTTACCAATGATCAATAAAATGTAAATTGCATTATGTATAATATTAAAAACTGCATCAGAAGGAGCAGGTGAAAGTAACTCCCTTAACGAAAGTTAATATATAATATCGTTAATAAAGAAAACCATAAAAGCTGGAATTTTCAAACATCCTGAGAATAACAAGATTATTTATTGCATTGTCAGCTTTAAAACTTTCTCGTTAGGAGCAGGAGGAAAGTTGCCGCGCTATAAAAAAATTTAAAAAATTGTTTGTAAGGAAATACATAAACTCAATTAATAAGTTCCAACAAAACGGAGTGCTAATAGTCGTTTAAAATTAGATTTATCTGAAAAATAAAATTAAAAAATTTATTACACACACAACGAAAAAACCAAACTTTTTGTTAATAATATTACTCTTATTAAATTGCAATGGAGGTAGTGAAAATCACTGGGCTAAGCGAGTTCGTAATAGCATAAAACCACAAAATAATATTTCAAAAAATATATACGTTACAAAGTGTTTTAGAAAAAAACAAATATATAAAACGAATTTTGTCGCAGCCATAAGAATTTTTTTTTTTTTTTTTTTGCTTAAATTAAAAGTGTTTTCAGCATTGAGCCATTCTTTTTTGAAATATAATAATATAATAATATGCAGAATATACATCAAAGCCAATTTTACTTAAAGCTAAAACTAAAACGTTTTCCAGTGAAATTTTCTTTTCAATGGAATAAGTGAAAAAAAAGAATTATTAAAATAAACGTTTTTGCCAACACAAAGAAACACTATAAATAAACTATTTAATTGAAATTTTGCACATGAAAAAAAGAAAGTAATTCTATTTTCTAGTTTTTTGTTATTTTTATTTAAAATGCTTAAAACACGTTACATACACACGAACATTGTTTTTAAAATATACTCATATGTACACGAGTATGTGTATGTGTTAAGGTTTATATATTACACAAATATTTTCACCCACTAACTTTTTTTTGAAAAGCAGAATATTAGTAAAACCTAATTAAATGAAAAGGTTTAAAAGCTTTTTTTAATGGGTTCTTTAGTAGGGACATAAAAATTTTGGAATTAGGACGAATTTTCAAATTTGAGTATGAAAGCATTTTTAAGCCTTTTTAACGATCTGGAAACGTTTGGGCGGCAATCAATATTTTTGCTATTAAGAACTCGGCCTCCAATATTGAAAAAAAAATTCCGAATATTTACAAGAATCTCAGTGTGCCATAAGTTAAAACTATCAACCATAAATATTCGATTAAATATTTAAAAAAGCTTGAATTCCGGGCAAATCCTCTAGCTCGAAATATTTTAAGCGAAAGTAGTCACACCCGCCTAAGGAGACGAGATACCGCAGGACTTATCCGAATAGAAGAGTGCTAAACACCTTTATATGTTACAGAGATGGCAATCGATTTATTTGAAATCATATGATTTCTCGTTATTGATGGCTAATTTCGGATTGCATTCAAAATGGGAAAATAGATGGTATGATTTCAATTTGTGATCATGAATACGCAAAAAAAGATTTGAAGCCATTTTTTTAAAGTAATATACTATATATAAATTGATTTCAATAAAATTTGATTGCTATCGATTTATTTGCAATACTTTAATTGCAAATTATTTCTATAGAAACAGCGATCTTAAATCGCCTTTTATCCAGGAATCGTCTTTAAAGCTAGCTATTGTCCTGGAACAGTTAGATTATAATGCTTATAATACCTGGCAAAATGAATGGAGCCTTACCTCCAGTGAAGACTTCTAAAATTTTATGATCTTACAGGCATGCCACCTGGATCTAATCTACCTGCACAGAAATTTTTTGGTAGTTTTTTATCAATTAAAAAAATTGTTTGAAAAGTATTTCAATTTAATTAATGTGCTAATTGAATCAATTATTTTTTTAAGGTGAAAAAAAAATTCTGAATATAATTTGGATTTATTTAACATATAAGTTGTTTTGAAATAAATTTTCAATTAAATTATAACAAAAATCTAAATTGAATCTAAATTTCGCTTAAAATAATATAATTTAACAATTAGTATTGCGTTTATTTTATTGAACTATTTATGGCTTTTATTCAGGCTAAAGGTCATTAAATTTAATTTTCACTAAAATAATTTTTATGAAGAAAGGAATTTTATAACATGAAATGAACTAAAATTTATTGATAATTTTTCATTCTTAACTGAGCTGGGAATTGAACCCAGGTTTTCACGGACAGGTTGCCCTTGCGTGTTTCGATTGCAACCACACAATCTCCTCAGAGGGGTTTTCCGTTTAACACTCACCGCCATCGATGGCAACTGGTAGATCGAAATTTGTTTTTGAATGATTATCTCTTTTAATTGATTTGTTTTGATTGTTGACCTTTTTATCAGCACAACTTGAAGGACAAATGTACACATAGAGCTTGTGCCTTAGCTGTTTAGTAATTAGTATTTTGGCTATTCCTGGGTTCAATTCCCAGCTCAGTCAAGAATGAAAAATAATCAATAAATGTTAATTCATTATATGTTGTAAAATTCCTTTCTTCATAAAAATAATTTAATGAAAATTTAATTTAATGAACTTTATGTGCTGTTTTCACAACACAAGTGAGTGAACGTGTAGTAATATTTATATGAAAAGCACTCAGGTTAAATAACTGTTTGTACGGGTGACCACTTATTGAAAGCTTCTTCTAGATTGGCTATGGGTTGGAGTAAGAATTGACAAAGTCGCCAATCTTTGAGGAAGGTGACCGATTACAATTGCTCTCACATAATTGTAACCAGAGGAAAATGTGTAAAAGAAAAATGAGGGGGTTAAGGCCTTTCTTTTATGCGGGAGTTAAGTTATAGATGCTTACCTTTTATAGAGGACTTAGATTAAGGTGAGTATTTATCTTCCATAGGTAGCTCACACGGAGGTTGATATATACTTATCTACAGCAAGTAAAGTTGAGGTAGGTATCTTTTGTAAGATCAAATACACGAGTATGACAAGGGTTTGGTTAAATTTATTATCGCTACTGGCTAAGTTGATTCGTACAAGCAAGTGTTTATTTTTTGTATCTTTTAAAAGTGCGTAACTTCATTTTTTTAAGGTTTACTACATTTTTATAAAAGTGACATTTAGAATTTCCAACGAGTACTAAATAAATTCAGGGATGGAAACTTATATTACGTTTAAGTAATAGAAAATTATAATCTCCAATTCATATGAATATAATTAAAGTGTTTAATCTACATTAAACACAGGTTTTTTAAAGGAATTTTCATATTGTTGTTGGGGATTGTCAAAACCTAAACAATATTTAATTAAATCAATTAACACATTATTTGAAATGGCAAAGTTTTTTGATAATTTTTTTAACTAAAATTAAAAATATCATTTATTTAAAAAAAAATATTCACTATTCTGAATTTTTTTAATTTTTAGTAATCAATATAATCATTTTGGTAATAGGAGCAAAGTCAACAACTTGTTTGCTTGATTCTAATAATTTGGTGATTAGAAACATATTTTTCTGTGTGGGCTACTTTAGGCTAGACTTAACCGCATTTGCACAAACAATGGCAGGTGCATAGCTACACTATTCAAATAGGGTTCAGCAGAAACTCCTTCATCAGCCACATAATAACAAAATCTCCACAACGAAAGCTTATCGAGGATTTGCCTGGGTTAAATGATGCCCGCCCAGCCGCTATCCAATGGCTGAGAAATTTAGACATCAATATTAAACATATTTTACTCATTCCCTATATCCTGTATATTCTTCATATTGTATATCTGATAATTCAAATTAAGCAGCCATTGTTTGTTCTAGTGTCATACGATAATTAAAATAAAGGTCCCTTTAAGTTGCACTCAAATGAGTGAAGAACAAAAAGTTGCAATAAACTGTTTATTGCCCTTATCTTAAATTAAAAATTTTTCTTATTTTTTTTTTTTTTGTTTGAGTGCAAACTTTTTTAACATCACTATCACTTATGATGAGTGAGATTGCTAATATTCAATTCATCACTCAACATCGACAATATGATTGCAAAAATTTTGCACTATCACTAAGGGCTAATAAATCAGAGCAAGTTAAACTCTCTTTTTGGTTTAAAATGTGTTTAAACCAACAAATCCATAAATCAGTAAACATATAAACCATCTTTAAACGCATAAAATTGGGCGTTTAAACTACCAATACAGACCATATGAATTTGACAACATTTATCGTAGTGCTGCCACATGTTACTTTTTAAACTACATATAATACATGGGACACTGATTTACAACTGTTGAGTTTAAGCTACATATAAATTTAAGTTTAGTTTAATTAAACCAGCGTTTAAGCACTTACTGATTTATTAGCCATAACTCTGAGTTGAAACTGCAAAATTAGTGCACTACCCCCATCTATGAAATGTCCCTTTTAATACCATCTCTTACGTATATGCTAAAACAAAGTTTAATTTTGTGTATAAAAGTATATTGAAAAGCAGCACCATTTTAATTTTCTGTATTATTTATGTTACTTTTTTTCTCTTTTCTGATTAAGGTTTCCTATTCATCTCAAATACTCTTTCCTAAATCGGTATTAAGTTCTTTTCAGAATTTTTTTTTTGCTTAGAAATGTTCATAAGAAATTTTAAAACTATTTCGAAAATTTCTTTAGCTTTTAAAGGGTAAGATATTAAATAGTATGTAAAATAAAATTGCAAATGTTAAAAGTTTTTGAAAGGTTTTTTTTTGTCTTTGTTACGAAAGATCTTTTTAAATTTTGTAACATCATGAACTATTTTTGACATTGATTTCTGTATTAATAAGAAAACCATTTTTTTATTCCATTCAATTTAAGACAGTTGAAAAAAGTTTATTTCAATTCCTTTTTTTACTTTTTTTGCTTAGAGTTACATGTTAAGCACTAATCTCCCCATTCCGCATGTTTTTGTTTTTTTTTTTAATTCAAAAAGAAACCCCGCATAATAGAATCACATTTATGAAATACTTTTTCGAAAAAAATTTATCAATACTATACGAAAAGAGGGCGTATTAAAACTCAATAATCAAAAAGCTACTGTCACAGGCCGCACACACAGAAAAAATTAAAAATTGTTTCTAATCACCGAATATATACCAAATTCAAAGAACCAAGCAAACAACAGAAAAAAATATTCACAATTTTCCATTTTTACAATTTTTAGTAATCAGTATAATAATTTTGATGAGAGGTGCAAAATAAACAACTTGTTTCCTGATTCTATGAATTTGGGGATTAGAGATCATTTTTAATATTTTCTCTGAATTCATGATTAAACTTAAGCTATTCATTAACAAGATTGTGTCGTGTGCTAAATTCCTTGATAAATGCACTGCAATTGGGGGATAAGCTAATTCCTATACACATTTCAATGGTTACTTAAGCCAGATCATCGGGAAACTTTTTTCCAAAGACTTTGGAAAAGCAAAAGATTTCATACAAATAAAAGTGCAAAGCGAATGAGAATTCTAAAATTCTCAAGTCTGTAACGATATCCAAGCTTAGACAATCTGACATTTTGTTAAATTTTAATTTACTTAATAATAGTTGTGCCCTCAAAGTGTCCACATTTGAATTTTCCAACTAAGAAGTATGTCTTCAATTTTATAAAACGTATTTCTAAATTTGCAATTATTTTATTTTATAAATGTATTAATTTTAAAGAATTAAAATCAGGGACCGTAACAGTTATTCCGTTTTTCATAAAACTCTGATGATAACAGTTATTTTTTGAGTTTTATTTTTTTGAACAAAAATAACAGTTATTTTTTAATTTTTATTTTTTGAACAAAAATAACAGTTATTTTTTTATTTTTATTTTTTCGATCCAAAAAAACAGTTATTTTATGATTTTTATTATTTTGAACAATAATAACAGTTATTTTTTGATTTTTATTTTTTCGATCAAAAATAACAGTTATTTTATGATTTTTATTTGTTCGAGCAAAAATTCTTTAAAGAAATGTACGTGTTATAATTATTTAGTTGACTTTAAATATTTATTTTATGCGCATAAGATATCCCAATGATGATCACACATTTAAATAAATATTTAAAGACAACTCAATAATTATAACACGTAAATTCCTTTAAAGAATAATTTTTATTTTTGCTCGAAAAAATAAAAATCAAAATATAATTGTTATTTTTGTTCAAAAAAATAAAAATCATAAAGTAACTGTTATTTTTGATCGAAAAAATATAATTCAAAAAATAACTGTTACTTTTGTCCAAAAAATAAAAATCAAAAAATAACTATAATTTTTGATCGAAAAAATAAAAATCAAAACTTTAAAAATCATAATATTTTATCATAAAAAAGTTCATATGGATCAATATGGTATACTTGAATCAGTTTGCCAGCATTTACTTCTATATGCTTTTTTTGTTTTAAAATTTCAAAATAACTGTTATTTTCGGTCCCTGTTTAAAACATAAAAGGTTGCTTCACAAGTTGACACTAAAAGAAAATAATTTAATTTCATCAAAATTAACCTGTGTTGCTGATATTGTTAGGCCATCAGAAGTTACTACTACTCACATAATCTATTATTAAATTGTCAAATCTTTTATTAAATTAAATTTTCAAATACTTATGCCTGTATAAATTTCTTCTACTGCCTTCTCATTATGTTTTCTGTCCCCGGCAAAAACAATAATTTAACATCAATTTCATAAATGTTGAAGTATGAATGTGCATGTGTTATTTTCACAAGAAATGTAATTATAATTTTAAAATACACACGGCTTTTGAAATCATTAAATATGCATTTTACATAAACAGAAGAGAACAGAAACAACAAAAACAACTGATGTTGAAAATGAAATTCAAAAATGTGTGTTGAAGGCCACAAAGCAAAAACAAAATTAATTTTTTTAAAAAATGGAATTCTGTAGAAAAAAAATATGGTGCAATTACTGGCTTAAAGAAAATACAATAAACATACAAATATTTTCTTTTTTATGGAAAACAAAAAATAAAACAAACACATTCATATCAATTATAAAAACTCATAGAAGTAAAAAAAAAAAAAAAATAACTAAACAGAAAAAATTCACATACAATATAACAGAAAGTCAGGATAATATAAGAGAACTTGTTGGTATGTGGGTTTGGAACAGAAAAACAACAAGAGTAAACTTAAAAGAATTACCTCCTACATTTAGATATAGAGAAACACACACACTGCAGGGATGTTATATACATTTTTGAAAAGTCCTTACGTAGCCTGAAAACCCCCATATTTTTGCTACGCGTTAAAAAATTTTCTCTTCAAAAATTCCAACAACTTTTAAATGATTATATGAAGGGCTCAGAGATAAAGCGAGCCAAGTCAAAAAAAGACAATTCGAATTTTTTTTCAGTTTAAGTAAGTGAACTGCCATTTAGTTCTGAAGCCTTTGATTTAGGTTTGTTGGCGTTACCTTTGGCAACACTTTTTTGAAACTTTGCGGACAATTTCGCATCAGTTTTAATATACATATCGAGGGCTTATATTCAAATAGTGCTATCTTCAAAATCACAATTTTACAGGAGAGCGAAAAAACTAATATTTTCGATAACTTTAAAAGTAAGTCATCAATTAGACAGGGAAACATTTGGATGAAAAACATTTTGAATTCTCTTTTGTTTTTCATTCTCGGTCACACAGGCGAACATGTTGCCGGCTCTAATGGTCAAATGGGCACTAATAATTTTATTTTATTTTACAATGCTATTTAACCCTGAAAGGTTTCTATTTATTTTAGTACATTAAAGTTAATCTTCGTCGAATCGACGAACTTTTTAAAAAAAATTCTAGCGGAACGA
Source organism: Pollenia amentaria (assembly GCA_943735925.1). Classification (NCBI taxonomy): domain Eukaryota; kingdom Metazoa; phylum Arthropoda; class Insecta; order Diptera; family Polleniidae; genus Pollenia; species Pollenia amentaria. The sequence continues at coordinate 30,784,839 of OX031007.1, forward strand.
TTTTTAAAGTAAAAAATAAACAAAAAGTTTTTTAGTAAAGTAGATCTAAAAATAAAATTAAATAAAGTATAAAAAATAAAAGTTTATCTTCCCTTTCAAAATTTCATACGAATTTTTGCTCATTTTTGTGCTTTAATTTTTTTAATTTTTTTAAACTTTTGTCATCAAATTAAGTTGTTGGAAAAACAGAGTGTAATTTGAATACACATAAATAGTTATATGATAAAGTGTAAATGAGCTTCGTCGATTTGACGAACAGTCACCATCCAGGGTTGAAAACAACGTATAAATCATACATATGGTATTTTTTTGTAATTCCATATATTCGCGCTTATTTTTATTCGCGCAAATTTTATCGATTTGAACATTGAAATAAGCAGATGGCACTATTTGAACAAAATTTAAAATGAGCTGTAATTAATACTATTTTAGACTTTAATCTAAGTAACGTATTTTTATTAAAATAATTAGTGTTTTTTTTTTTTTCAAAAAAAAATGTATAAAATATTTTGGAATGGGAAAATATTAAGAAACGCGTAATCATGTTAATAGAACTCAAAATTAAGTTACCAGTTTGTGTTAATTTTTCCAACAGACTGGTCCTGGGATTTGTGAAAACAGAACAAGGAGAACCACACATTTCACTGGTATATGAAGAACCAAAAAAAAATTGGTTCTTGAATTTAGTTCTAGGACTTGTTTTATTGAAATAATACTCCATTGTAGTAACTAACACTTAACACGTTCATTGAGAATAGATGTGTGTCTTGTGAAATGGTCGCTGTTAGGTGTCACTTGACCCCCTCCAATGACAACGCCGTGTAAAAGTTATAGGTCCCGTTCATATAAAGTGTAAGAACTAGCACCGGTCTCTACCACCAACAACCTATCACGGGACTACGTTGGTGTCAGTTCGCTTCCCTCTAGGGAAGCGGATTTTAAATTATCATAATAAAAATTATATTCTTGCGAAATAGCAGGCTTCAATGCTTTTAAATGCTTTCATTGGCTTAGTTGCATAGGACACGTCAGATTGTAAGGGATTTACTTTCTATTTATATGACCGCTGCACAGGGTGGGAAATTTGAAAAAAATGGAAATAATTCTATATTTTGTAAACTGTTGGTCTGATTGGAATGCAATTCCAGGTGACAATGAAAGAGTTGTAGTTTAGTTTAAATTTTGGATTAGACTTATTAGGAGAGGCGCCATAGGTTGCCAAAGTAGGACAACTCGGGTATTACAAAAACTCAAAGCTATCTTTAATTCTTAATTTTGGTGGAATGCGTTCTTTATAATTTAACTCTTACAGCCATACTCATAACGAAAATTTGGCATGAAGTTAGCACAAAGTTCATTCATAATACACTAACCAAACTCTGGCTAACGATTTGCTAAGCTCTTGTTAACGTTTTGCCAAGCGTTTGCCTGTTGAACGTTTTAATGTTGAATAATTTTGTTTGTTTTTTTTTTTTAATTCACTGTCTTTTTTTTTAAATAAGTCGTTTTTTAAATTTATTTTAATTTAGAAACATTTGATATTTTTATATGGGGAGGCAAAAACAAAAAATTAAAAAAAATTATAAAATTAAATGACAAAACCAGCGATGATTTATGCAAAACGTGTTGCATTTTGAGCACTTCAATGTGGCATCATTAATATTCAGAGTTGATTTTTTAAAAGTTAGCAGACGGATAGAATTCGTTATGAATAAACTCTTTGCTAACAAGCTGCTAAGCTTATTCGGCATTCTAGTTAGCAGCTCGTTGTACGTAGTGTACAAACTGTGGCTGACTTTTTGTTATGAATACGGCTGCTAAAGTTTAGGAAATATCCTACTTTGAAAATAACACCTGCTATTTGTATCTACCTTGGTCTAGTATTTGGCATATTTGTGTGTTACCAGTAGAGTTTTTTTATTCCCGCACTTTTTGGATTCCCGGCAAAGCGGGAAATAAAAATCAAATTCCTGGGATCCCGGGATTCCCGCACAAAATTTTGTATTTTTTTATTTACTTATTTCTCCAATGAAACTAATATTTCTTATTGGCTATTACGCTTAACATAATTAAACCTAGTATCTATTATATAACAAAAACGTAAAAAATTTAAGATTCAAATTATTTTAAGACACTTAAGAGGTTATATTGATGCCAATAGCATAATATAATTCAATATACGTATATTCATTGTCAAATTAATAGCTTATTTGATTAGGAACTCTTAGGAGCTCTATATTACGAAGTAAGAAGTCTGAAAAAATTTTACTGTTTAACAAATTCAGAAAAAACGAGAAATTTTATTTACTACAGTTATTTTATAACCCTTAGTCAGCAGTGTTGTATGAGGGTATACTAAGATTGTCATTCCATGTAATATTTTTTTAATATTCATCTAAGGTCCCATAAAGTATTTGTATTATTAGTCCTTTATTAATTCTAAGCCTATTTTGCCATTTGGGTGTCAAATTTTTGGGATTGAATTCCAGCAGAATCGCTTCAGTAGGAAAGAGTTATGCACCCAAATGTGCAACTACTTCCCTAAAAACACAACAAAAACTAACATAAACTTGTGGCGAAATGCAAAAACGTATATAAATGTAGAGATATTTTTTTCAATAGCCTTTTTTGACAGGTCACGTGTAAGTCGTGTCATGCTGTCATGGTATTTTTATTAAGTATTGTTTGGCATTTCATAATGGAAAGTCTTACGCCTAAACAACGTTTACAAATCGTTCAACTTTATTACGAAAATTCACGTTCTGTGAGGAATGTGTTTCGTGCACTTCGCTCAACTTATGGTCAACATTATCGGCCTACTGAGCGTACTATTCGCAACACCATCACCGATTTTGAGACCCAGCATTCATTATTGGATAAAATTCGACCGAATAGATCACGTCCAGCACGCTGTGAAGAAAATATATCGGGCGTAGCCTATAACCGACTATTTGATGCCTGAAATTGAAGCTCGTGATCTCGGCGACATTTGGTTTCAGCAAGACGGCGCCACTTCCCACACATCGCATCAATCAATGGATTTATTGAGAGAACACTTCGGTGAGCACATAATTTCACGTTTTGGGCCGGTCGATTGGCCACCAAGATCGTTCGATATCACACCGTTAGACTTTTTTCTGTGGGAAATATTATACATCAAAGGGTTGGAGATTGTGTCTAGATTTCAAAAACTAAAATAATTTTCAAATTCGCTGAAGAAATTTTGCAAAAAATGTGTTGATGAGTTTTTGTCAATATGTAATATAAATTTTTATTTATGTAATAAAATCTTTATTAGCTAATATTATTTAATGAAATTTTAAAAATTTTACGCCCTCGCAAAAATTGTATATATGATTGCCGGTGACGATAATATGGTTAAATTAAACATAATATGCTAAAAATGTTCTTTAAAAATAGTTTTGTTGGAGGTGACCATATTAAAACATGTTTTTCCTCTGCGTTCCTTTGGCGACGAAATTTTGTGTTTCGCGACATGCCAATTTTTTGGCGAAATTTTAAAAAGTTAGAGATTATTTTGGCGATTTCTAAAACGTATTTTACCTTTTTTTCTTACCTATATCAAAAAAAATTTTGAATACGGGTATAGTTTTTTCTTTGAATTTTAAGCAAATTTTAAAATCTCAATACGAATGCGATGGTTTTCGATGATAAGTTTATAAAATAGCCAGATAATTACATCGAAATAAAGGTTAAGCTTTATTAGATTTAAATAACATTTTACTTACCAAAAGTTATCAATCATCGGATCTCCACCGAAAAACAAGGCAATTTTAAATAAATTCTAAAAACTGACGGTTATGATTGCATATTAAATGGTATTTTTAAAATTATATAGTATGCAAAAATAGTGGAATTAATAGCAAAAGTAAATCACTTTTTAAAAAAGTGTTCATTGATATCAGGTTTTATATAATAGTATCAATCGTATTTTTTCAATGTGGTGTGTAGAGCGAAAAAAGTCACAGTTTTTTTTTATATTTTGACTCGATTTTTTACGATATTAAATGAAAAATTTCTTTTTATTAAAAAAAAAAGAAATCACCTAAAATTTTTGAAAACCTTGATTTTATATAAAATCGAAAACAATCTGGGTTAGAAATCTTCTGTTTTTAAAAATAAATTTTGTAACGAAATTGTTTAGAAGGCTGAGTTAATTTTAAGTATTCCGATCCCATTCCAAATATCCAATTTAAATAAAACTTTTAAGACATTTATCCTTAGCTTAATTTCTTATCAAAGTAACATTATGTTTGAATGAAAATCGAATACAAAATTTTACAATATTCTGAATTATTTTCATAAAAATTAATTTTTTTTTTTTTTTTTGTTTTTTTGCATCGAACTCTATTAATTTTGCATACTTCATAAAATTAATAGTATTGCAAAATTTAATTAACTGATCTCACAAGTTCTAGGTTTTAAGATAATCAACCTTGTTATGGCAATCGCACGATTAAATATTGCAAAAAATATGTTACGGTGTTCCTAAACTCGTGCGCTTTACTTGTGATCTGCAATAGCTTATTAAAAATATTCTAGTTCCCTTGAAAATACTTTTGCAATTTGAAGTCGTTTAATAAAGGTATAATACACTTGTACTCCTATTTGGCGATTTTTGGCGAATTTTTTTTACCAAAAATGTACTGCTTGTTTACATTTAAAACAAAAACAAATTTTGAAATTTTGTTTTAATTTTAAATTTAAGTTACGCGAGTCACTTTTGCGCTCGCGATCTAAAACAGGCAGTTAGAAAAGTAAATTTTTGCTGATTTTCGGTATAACATTTGGCGATAAAGGTGAACAAAAATCTGACAACCCTATAAATCAAATATAGCTAATTTCGTCTAAAGAAGAAACATTAAATTTTCATTCAAATCTTTCATTTTGAATCAAAAAATCTGTCCTTTATTCCCTACGGCCATTTTTTTAATAGAAAATCCCTACGATTACATCACTGAGATACTCTCACTCTATCTCCCTCTCACGCATACAGTCACTCTGTCTGTCGCGCTCGTTGAAGATAGACGTGTTTTATAAGCTCGGCATACGGTTTATTTTTTTACGTGAACAAATAAAGTATAAAAAAAAAGTAAATAAAAGAAAAGAAAAAAATACATGTATGTACATACATACATAAACATACACATTTTTTATTCTCGGTGTTGATAAACAATAACAAATAAGAAGAGCACAACTGTAAACAGTAAAAAAAAAAAAAAAAACTCTTATGAGTGCAAACAGTGCAAAAACAATTAAGCATAATGATAGAAATGCATATATCACAGTGAGTGTTAACGAAACAAATGCAGAAATAAAAAAAAGAGTCGATGATAGCAAATACCTAACGGCTAAACCTATTACTCGTACGCGATCCCTCTCACCATCTATTTTTAATAATACGGTTGATACAATAACAAAAATAAAACCTTCAAGCATTGCCTCAACGGCAAAAACAATTTTAATAAGTGATAAAAATATTAACCCTCAATCAGGCACAATAGAAAACTCTGTATCACCTTCGGTGTCTAATAATACGGTTGATTCGAATACAATAAAAAATATAAAACCTGCAAGCGGTGCCTCAGCGGCAGAAACGATTTTAACAAGTGATGAAAAGATTACCCCCAAATCAGGCATGATGGAAAACTCAGTATCACAGGTGAAAAGCGGTCAAAAGCCTCAAGTACAAGTTGGAATGGATAGGTACATAACAGTGCTAAAACGGGGTCGCAGCCCAACTTCTTCTGCAGTTGCTTCTGTCCCAAAAGTTTTAAAAGAGGGTACAGCTGATAGAATAAGTTCTCAAAATCGGTTTGCAATTTTGGAAGAGGAATCCTCGGAAGCACAAAACGTTACAAAATCTTCTAAGCCACCCCCGATATATCTTAGAGAGCAAAACTCAAGTGATTTAATAAAGAATTTGATCTCGGTAATAGGTGAAAATTCTTTTTATGTAGCTGCAATAAAACGTGGTAGTATAAATGAAACTAAAATACAAGTTAATCGTGAAGATGATTTTCGTAAAGTAATAACTAAATTAGAAGCACTAAAAAAAAACTTTTATACATACCAACTGAAGAGCAGTAAAGGTCTTCAGGTAGTGATAAAGGGCATTGATTCATGCGTAGACCCAGGTGAAATAAAAACGTTTTTAGAAGAGAAGGGCTTTAAAATTAAAAATGTAGTTAATATTAAAAATAGAGAAAAAAATCCCCAGCCACTATTTCGTGTGGAGTTAGAACCCGGCGACGTTAAGCTTAAAAAAAATGAAACTCATCCCATTTACAGTCTGAGATATATCCTGTATAGGAAAATAACGATAGAGGAGCCGCATAAAAGGAACGGTCCCGTGCAATGTTTAAACTGCCAAGAATTTGGTCACACTAAGGCATACTGCCATTTAACACCTGTTTGCGTTGTATGTGGAGAATTGCATGGCACAGCTCTCTGCGATAAGTCTAAAAACGACCCCAATGTAAAAAAATGCAGCAACTGTGGTGGTAATCACACTGCCAACTATAGAGGATGCCCTGTATACTCTATCGTCAAGCGCTCGGTTGGACCGAAACCTAATCCACCTCAAATTCAGGAAACACATCAAAATAATACTAATGACATTCATGTACCGCAGCCTAGTAATAACAGAACATCCTACGCTAACGTCCTAAAATCAAACCATATGCCAATGCAAGGTGATTTGCCAAATAATGATGAGACCCCAGTTTCTAATTTAAGTCGTCTAGAAAAAACCATGGAAACACTAGTACAAACAGTAACAAACTTTACGAATACAATGGGTAATATGATGCAGGAAATGTTAAGAATGCAATCGATGTTATTGCAAGCTGTACTTAACAAGCCATGAATTGTTTAAAAATTTGTTTTTGGAACGCAAACGGCATTCGCCAACATAAAAATGAACTAGAATATTTTCTTAAAAGTAAACAAATTGATGTAATGATGGTTTCTGAAACTCATTTGACCTCAAGAAATACGTTTAAAATTAATGGTTATTTATTATATGATACCAAGGACCCTCGAGATAGAGCTTGTGGAGGTTCTGCTATTTTGATAAAAACCCGAATCAAACACTACTTAATGTGTGATCATCGTGAAGATTATCTGCAAGCAACGAATATTTGTGTTGAAGAGCTAAATCGAAACGTTGTACTTTCATCTTTATACTCTCCACCTAGATTTTCAATATCAGAAAGCCAATATTATAAATATTTTAAATCATTAGGACCCTGTTTCCTAGCCGCTGGCGATTACAACGCTAAACATACCTTCTGGGGTTCACGGCTCATTACACCAAAGGGTCGTGTTTTGTATAATACAATGTCTAAAATGGATTTAAATGTGGTCGCGAGTGGACAACCAACATATTGGCCTACTGATCAGCAAAAAGTTCCAGATGTCGTCGATTTTGGAGTGGTTAAAAACATCCCCGCAGAAACGATTTATGTTGAAGCTTCCTTAGAATTATCTTCTGATCACACACCTACAATTCTTACTATATTAAATTCTAATAGAATTGTATCTCCGTCTGATAACTTAGTGACGTCAGCCACTCAAATTAATTGGTTAAAACATAAAAAATATCTCAGTACCCACTGCACTGAAAATATTCCGCTTAGTACACCGGAGAATGTGGATATTTCTATTGTAAATTTTGACAGTTATCTGAAACTAGCTGTCCGACATTCTAGTATAACCCTCAAAAAAACCAAAAATAGTAAAATATATTCTGCAGATGTCGAGCGTCTCTTGACTGAAAAAAGGAGAGCTCGAAGAGAATGGCAATTGCATAGATCCCCTCAACTTAAGAATTTACTAAAAGAGTGCACAAAAAGGCTAAGAAAGTTACTGCAGTCTCAGAAAACGGCTTCCCTGGAAAAATATCTTAAGGAACTTGATGCAACTTCTCAATCAGACTACTCTTTATGGCGTGCAGCTAGAAATCTTAATAGACCAGTTATCACTAAACCACCATTAAGAAACTTAAATGGAAGTTGGGCACGAAATGATGAAGAAAAAGGAAATCTTTTTGTTAATCATTTGAAAAACGTATTTACCCCGCATACATCTCCCGATATTGCAGTCGAGTTGCCACCTGTTGCTGTAAGAGCTGCTGTTCCACTTAGATTTGAGATAAAAGAAATCGAAAAGGCTATTCATGATTTAAACCCCAAGAAAGCCCCTGGGTTTGATAAGATCAGCAACAAAATGCTTTTAGAGCTACCCAGCATAGCAAAGAAAATTATTCTCTTGATTTTTAATGCTATTTTACGCCTTGAATACTATCCACAAGAATGGAAAGTATCCTTAGTTACAATGATACCTAAGCCAGGGAAGGATCCTACAAAAGTTGAGTCATATAGACCTATAAGTTTATTGTCTAATATATCAAAGCTGTTTGAAAAGCTGTTAGTGTCAAAATTAGCCCCAATTTTAAATGTAAATAGATGTATTCCTAGCCATCAATTCGGCTTTAGAAGAGAACATAGCACAATTGAACAAACCCATCGTATAGTTAACGCCATAAGAAAAGCCTTTGAAGAAAACAAATATTGTTCCGCCCTCTTTATCGATGTTTCTCAAGCTTTTGATAAAGTCTGGCATGAAGGGTTATTACATAAATTGAAGTTAAACTTACCAGCAAACACACACAAGCTGTTAGAAAACTACTAAATCGGTCGAAGGTTTATAATTAAAGAAGGTGATTTTATAAGTTCTCCTCAGCCAATTGACGGTGGAGTCCCTCAGGGAAGCATCATGGGCCCACTGTTATACTTAATATATACCTCAGACATGCCAACAAATAACCACACCCTAACTTCAACATTTGCTGATGATACAGCTTTTTTAAGCGTATACGAAAACTGTCATGAAGCATCTCGCTACTTGCAGAATCATATATTTGGATTGGAAAAGTGGTTAAAACAATGGAGGATAAAGGTCAATGAGCAAAAATGCGTACATATAACATTCACCTTGCGTCGGGAGTCATGTCCCCCTATTAAAATCAATAATCAATTAGTGCCCCAACAATCGCATGTAAAATATCTTGGTATTCATCTAGATCGGCGCTTAACATGGAAATGCTATATAGAAGCAAAACTAACACAAATGAAACTAAAAGCAATTCAAATTAATTGGCTTATTGGAAGAAATTCTGTTCTTAGCCTCGATTGCAAACTCCTACTCTACAACTCTATATTAAAGCCAATCTGGTGCTACGGTATTCAGCTATGGGGCACTGCCTCGGCCTCAAATATCGAAAAAATTCAAAGGAGCCAAAATAAACTCCTTCGAATAATCACAGTCGCTCCCTGGTATGTTAAAAACTCTAATATTCACAAGGATCTCAATGTGCCATTAGTAAAAACTATTATTACGAAGTACGCAGCAAAATATTTAAAAAGGCTTGAGTCGCACCCAAATCCACTAGCTCGAAATATTTTAAATGACAGCGGCCACTCTAGATTAAGGAGAAGAGATACTGCAGGACTCATCCGAAGAGAAGACCGCTAAAAATCTACATATGTGAATAGAAACCGTGAAGAGAAAAATTTTCGTCTAGCATTGGCAGGACAAAAATAAAGTATTAGTATAAGATTTGATTAATTATTGTTAGTTCATATTTAATATATGAAGATTCAATAAATAAATAATGAAAAAAAAAAAAAAAAAAGTAGACATTGATAAGCCTGGAAAAAATTACCACAGTTAATTTTTTTTTTTGCATTTTGTTATCATTTATGTAAAATGAAGAATTTTGTTATGTCAGAAAATACGTGAGTAAAGTGTTCCTAAATTAAGCACAATGCGAAAAACCAAACACGCCAATTCGTTCTAACTAGATTCAGGCGTCCCCTGAGATATGTAAAACAAATAAGACTGTTATATACCCCTCACAATGGTGCGATAAGAACAGTACGTAATATGAATACAATTCTCTAGATATAAATGAATCTATTTTGTGCCACGCCCACTTCGCGTAAGAAATTTTAACTGAATTTCTGGTTTTAAGACGCAATCCTTCAAATAATTACTGAGTTCGAAACAATATTTAGGTGAATATCAACGGCGCAATGCAAATCAATGAAATTTTATCCGTTAAAAATAAATATAATTATAATTATTATAAAATGTCGAAAAAATTCACCATATATTGTTGGCCGATCGAAGAGTAAAAGTGCGTGAGATTGTTGATAACATAAGCATTTCATATGGCAGTGTGGTTTCGATTTTAAATGATCAGCTGGGTTTAAGAAAGTTGTCTGCAAGATGGGTGCCGCGTTTGCTCTCAATTGACCATAAACGTAATCGTGTGACAACTTCAAAGGATTTTTTGGAGTTGTTTAACCGCAATTCGAATGAGTTTTTGAGGCATTTTGTAACTGGATGAAACATGGATCCATTACAACACTCCGGAGACCAAGCAGCAGTCTAAGCAATGGGTTTCTCCGGGTGAACCGGCTCCGAAGAAGGCCAAGGTAACTTTGTCGGCCAATAAGGTGATAGCAACAGTTTTTTTGGGATGCACGCGGGATAATTCACATCGATTACCTTCAAAAGGGAAAAACAATAAAAGGCGAATATTATGCCAACTTATTGGACCGATTTAACGAGGATTTAAAAAAACGACCCCATATGGCCAAGAAAAAAGTTCTTATTCATCAAGATAATGCACGGGTGCACATGTGTGCAGTCTCAATGGCATAATTATATGAATTGGGCTATGAATTGGAATTAGTCCCCAGTGACTATTTCCTATTTCCGAACCTAAAGAAATGGCTCGGTGGAAAGCGATTTAGCTTTAACGATGAAATTATTGGCCAAACAAATGTCTATTTTATGGACCTCGAAAAATCCTATTTTTTGGAAGGGATACAAAAATTGGAGAAACGTTGGACTAAGTGTATTGACCTAAAAGGAGATTATGTTGAAAAATAAATTTTTTTTTGTAAAAAAAACTATGTTTTATTCAAAAAGTCACGGACTTATTGATCTGCCCTAGTATTTAATATATATATACATATATATATAAATATACATATCGCACTCGATCAATAAGAGAGCATTTACTCAAAATTTTTTACTTTTTAGGATAAAAATCGACATGTACGTTTTCAAGACAAGGGCACAGTGATTTGAGCGCATATGGCGATGGGACAAAAATAGAAGGAGTGGACCCAGAGTTTTGAAGTTCGGTACAGTAAAATAAAATACTTCAATTTAGAAAAATTAAATTTTTTGAAAAAATCGGACAAAGGACACGCCTACCGTCCATATATGGTAAGAAAGAAATTTTCAATATTGGCCACATAACTGCATATAAAGTCATAAAACTCCGTAGATCTTTGACATCCCGTAATATTAACTTATGAGGTAATTTCTATTGAGATTGGCACAAGGACTCTAGGTCCTGTCAATTATCCTTTTTCGTGAAAAAGCCTCTAAGTCTTACAACAATTATCCGATTCTCATTAAATTTCTTATGGTTTTTACAATGTTTTAAACAAATGTTTTGCCAAATTAAATTAGAATTTTTTTTTTTTAAATAGTAAATAAAAAAAAATTGCCTAAAAATAATTTTCGAACACTCCAACAAAAAATTGTTTTTACTAGAAACAAAGGCCGTGACCAACAAAAAGCTTCTTTCACACATCTTCAATTTAATTTTATAATAAAAAAACTTCTTTTACATACCCATTTTCAATGTAATTTAATAATAACGGCATATAATATAGGGAAAGTGTTAGGTAAACTACACGAAGTCACATTTTGAAAATATTCTTGAAACAATGAAAAACCAGCGCCATCTGTGAATTTAGCGCCACCTTGTAGCGTCAAAAAGATACCGACACAATTTTCAACATTTTTATAAACTTATCTTGTTAATTTATCTAATTCAATAGTATTTGTTTGGATTTATTTCTTATTATATTCCTAGTTTATTTTCTTTTAAACTAATTCAAGCTTTGGAAATTTGAGCAAAAATTGCGAAAATAACAATTTTTTCTTTCAAGTTATTGTAAAACTTTTTTAGTTTTTTTTTCCCAGTTTTTAGAAAACATTACATATTTACAAAAACAGAAAAACCCATAGACCATATTTTTCTAATTTATTTAATAACACAAGGGAACAAAATTGATTTTTTTTTTTGTGTTGAAAGGAAGTTTGATCAAATTTTTCGTTTCTCTCCATCAGCTAGCATTTTTAAATTACAGGTATTTTGGAATTTTTTCAAAAATTAAATATTTAAAAAATCATAACTTTACTCTTCATTAGTTTTTGAAAATCACCAAAAAAATGACTGAGTTAAAAATAAAACACAAATAAAAATATTACAAATTTTGCATTTTTAAATATCGTGAAAATTCCCAAACTGATAAAAGTTAAAGTTTTATTATTTTCACGTAAAGTCACAACCCATGAAAAAAATGAGACTTAGATCATAAAAATCGATGAACGCGTTTCGCTTTTATTCACAATTAAGTGAAGGTACCCGATTTGTAGGTGACGGAGAAAACATCCAAAAATAGAACAGCAGCAAACACACACACATCAAAAAATTTTATTTTTGTATGGAAATCGTGATTTTTATCAATTCAGTTTTCTCAGTGAATTGTGAATAAGATCTAAAGTTGTGCACCGATTACAATGAAATAAAGCTCATTTTATTCAATATTTATTATGATAGCATTATTTGTTACGGTTTTAGACGTACTAGAATGTTTTCCGAGAGTAGGGTTTATATGGGGCCCAGGGTAAATAATGGACCGATCTTTACGAAAATTGACAGTGTAATTTCTAGTCCTATAAACCAGTGACGTACAACATTTTATTATGATAGCATTAATTATTACGGATTTAGGCGTATTAAAATGTTTTCCAAGAGTAGGGTTTATATGGGGCCTAGGTTAAATTATGTTTCTTCACGAAATTTGGCAATACGACTTTTAGTCTTATCAAACGAATTTTTGCAAAATCTTTTGTCATTCCGCTAGTTTTTGTACCAAAATGGAACATTTTTTAAGGTGGTCGTTTCACATTTTGATTCAAAACTCTAAACATACAAAACCGATTTTACTGGATTTCAATCTAAAAATGCTTAGGTTAACTACAAGCAATTTGAGACCAAGTTTGTTCTTTTCTTTTGTGTTTTTCGAAAGTAGGCGTGATTTCAACAGACGGACAGACAGACGGATTTGACTAAGTCGACTTAGAATTACTCAAGGAGCCAGAATATCTGTACTTTATGGGGTCTGAGATGAATAATAAAAAAAGTTTCAAATCGAATGAGAAACTATGCCCTTATTCACCACTGGTGGTGGTGGAGGGTATAAAAAGGCTAATGTATATAATAAATTTGCTTGCGTAACGTGTGGCCAATTTAGCGCCATATCCGGCGCTTTATTTCAATGGTTTAACTAATGGTTAATAAAAAGCTGGAAATTGGAAATATAGTTTGATTGGTTATAAGCTAACTAATAACTCTTACTTTGGGCCTTAGAGCATAGAAACAGAGCCGGAAATAAAATGATTCTTGTACTGTAATAGATTAAGTTTTCCTTACACATAAAAATGTTGGGGTGTTTTTTTTTTAAATTTGTAAACGACACTTTTGTTGTATTTTTTTTAAATTTATTTAAACATTTTTTAAAAATTATTAATTTCGTTGTTTATTTTTTTGGCTTAAGGTCATGAAAAATTATAAATAAAAAATTTTTTTCTCCAATTTTTATATTTTTAATTTTGTTTTTTATTTTTTTTTTAATTTTTTTAACTTTACCGTGTTTTAAGTCCGCCGAAGATGACCATCGATGTATGGTCGAAAAAAGAAGACATCGCTAAAAGTTGTAAATTGGCTGGTTGTTTTTATAGAGTTAGGAAATATTTAAGCGTTTGTGCTTTTGGAAAATGTTTAAAAGTTAAGAAATATTTAGGATGATAGACAACAGAAATCCATAGAGTCTTATGTTTTTATTGCCAGTAGCTAAAAATTTTATGAAACCACATTTTTGGTGTAAAATTTATTTGAATAAAAAAACATTGTTTTTTTTTATTTTATTTATTTTTATTAGAGAGCACAAAATACGTTGTATTGCAGATAACTTTTGTAATACAATAATGGATTTTAGGACTTGAGCAACAAAACGAGTTTTCTGATAAAATCAATATACAGGGTGGCGTTGAACGATCTAAATGGTTTAAATTATTTTTAATTTTTTAATGGTTTTTAAAGCATTTTGTGAAGAAGATTTACGAAATTTAATATAAATATTCTGTAGAGAAAGCTACCAGTATTAAGTAAGAAATATACTTACTTATTGATATGTATTCTAAACGAATTTCACTTTTGCATTATTTTCGCATAAAAAACATCCCAACTTGTTTTGGTTTAAGCAGCGATAAATTATGTATTACAAAAAAAAAAAAAAAAAAAAAAAAAAAAAAAATTATAAAAATTCTACTAAAAAAGAACATGTAAATGATTTGAAATAGGTAATCATTCATTCAAAGCAAATTTCGATCTACGAAAGGGGTTGAGTGTTAAACGGCAAACCCTTCTTAAGAGATTGTGTGGTTACAATCGAAGCCAGTCAGGGCAACCTATCCACGAAAACCTGGGTTCAATTCCCAGCTCAGTCAAGAATCAAAAAATTATCAATAAATTTTAATTCATTTCATGTTGTAAAATTCCTTTCTTCATAAAAATAATTTAATGAAAATTAAATTCAATGAACTTAAGCCTGATTGAAATATCGAAATTTGGATTAAAAGCCATTAACAGTTCAATAAAATAACCACAATACTAATTAATTTTACACAAAGTCGGATCCGCGAAGGAACATTAAAAAATATTCTTTTTGAAATTTTAAGACATTTTTATTTTAATTGGCTAAAATTAAAAAGAAAAATAGATCCTTTATGTTGTAAAATCTTAAAAAAGTCATGTTAATAAATACAAAATCATTGACTGAAAATTATTTTCACGTAATATTAAACTTGGGGCCAGCGAAAAAAAAAATTTCCCAAGGAGCCCGTGAAGCGAAAAACTGTGGCTACTCATGATGTACACAATCTTAATAAATCTTTGGCAACAATAAAAAAAGTGCTTCAATTTGATTTTATTGTACATTTAAGATCTTCAATTTCAAAAGTACATATAGGCCATTGGGAATATTAAGGAATAAAAACTTACACAAACTACACAGAAAAAATTTAAAATTGTCTCTAAGCGCCAAATTTCTACCAAATTCATAGAAACAAGCAATAAATTTGTTGATTTGGTAGCGATTACTAAAAATTTTAAAAATTTAGAATTTTGAATATTTTTTTCAATAAGTGATATTCTCAATTTTAAATAAAAAAATTATTAAAAAAAACTTTGCCGTGTCAAACAATGGGTTAATTGATTTAATTAAATATAACTCAGGTTTTGATAATTCCCAACAACATTTCTACAAGTTTAAATTATTTTATTTTAAACGAAAAAATCAATTAAGATTTTTTGTTATTTTATTAAATTTCAGCGTTTTCATTCAAAAATTGGGATTATTAGCACATCATTAATAAATGAATTAATTAATTATTAACTTTTTAATTAAAATTTTATTCAAAACAACTAAAATGGTAATTAAATCAATATTATATTTTTAATTTTCTTTTAACTAAAAAAATATTATCAAAAGTTATTTTCGGGAATACAAAATTCAGGAAACGTCAGGAAACTTTTTCCAAAGACTTTAGAAAAGCTAAAAATTCTATACAAATAAAACTGTAAAGCGAATAAGAATTTTAAACATTCAGGTCTTACTTGTAACAATATGAAAGCTCCAACAAAGCCACAACAATAAACAGTGAACTTATCGTTTCTTACATTCCCCTACAATTGGCTATTTTTTTTTGCAACTCGAATTATAGTTGTATTTTAATTTGATTTGAGTTGAAATATTTGATTCAATTATAACATTAATTAAAATGAAATACTTTTTAAACAATTTTTTGTAATTGATTTAAAACTACTGAAAATTTTTAATGTGTATGGCCGCAGAGAAGTGATGATTGTATTAGAATATAATTAATTGTCAAAACTCAATTTTAAGCTTCGTTCACAAAAGGAGCAACATATTCGAGTCTTCTTCTATCTTATTTCTTTCCAAAGTGTTTCATATATTTTCCTTTTATTTTTCGAACAAAAATTGAACTAAAGTTTTTTTTTTTTTAAAGTTGACACTACTTCAGCAACAATTTCTATTAAATTGCAAATGTCGTTTATAATAAATTTATAAAGACTCCTTTCAGACTCGGCAAGTTACTTGTGCAAGTCTCTTGCGCAACTCTTGGTTTGTTGATGTCAGCGGTAAGGTCGGGTTAAGGAAAAAGTAATTTAGTACAGACTTTGTTGTACTCGGCAGGTTACTTGCGCAACTAACTTGCCGAGTCTGAGTTTTGAATGAAAATTTTAGCAAAATGTTTTTAAAAATAATAATAAATACAAAATATTGTTGTGGCAAAAATTGCAAACATTTTCTTAATTGAAAATGTGGTTGGTTGCGAAAAAAATTTGTTACTTTTTAATTATAAACACCAATTGATAATGTTGCTGTCATTCTGAACGCAGCTTTAAAGCTTAAAAATACTATCTTACAACACTAAAAAAATTTATTTTTTCCTTATTGCCACAGAAATGTTTTCTAGACGTATTCATAAGCGTATACTCTTCCGACCAGCTGTTGATTCTAAATTGTCAAAAGTTGTTTTTATTTTGTATGTAGGAGCAAAAAATACAGTCTCTCTAAGTTTTCATTAACCGTTCTTTGCGAAAACTACTTAGAATTTTCTGGTTAAATTTTATTTCCAATAAAGATCTGTGGCGACGAACAGGTGCAACTTTAATCCGGCTAGAAATTACTTGACGAAAATGGAACTGTATTGGTCATGTTCTAAGAAGACCAAACGACGATTTATCAAGAACTGCAATTGAATGGAACCCTCAAAGGCAACAGGAGAGGCATTTGCGAGGCCATCTTACACATGGAGACGGTTGGTACAAGAAGAAATTCGTTTGGTAGAAAAATCTTGGTCCGAAATTAAATCGCTGGCCCTTAACAGAGCTGAATGGAATAATTTTTTTGCGGCCTTTTGTTCCAGCCTGGCACCGTAGCAATCAATATTTGTATATGTATGAGCCAAATTATGTGTATGTGTGCGAGGTTTTTTACTTAAACATATTCCATTTTCTTTATTTTGAAGACAAACACATTTGACAATTTAAAGCAAAGCGTAAAAATAGAGTGTTCAGTCGATTTACTCTTATTCGATTAATCGAACAATTTTACATGATTAATTGTTCGATTAAAAATTGCTGATATCTATTAAATGATAAATCGAAGAACTTATGGTATAACAATACATATATGGTTTTTCTAATAAAAATATAACATGTAAATGAAAAAGTATATGTTCGTTTGTTCTCTACAGACTCCTAAGCTACTGAGCCGATTTTCCTGAAAGTTTTTAATTTACATGTAGGCGTGGCACCAACACAATAAAAATATGATTAACCTTATATCTGAAGGACGTTTACAGTAAGAGTCTTCCAATATGAAACAAATCACTACACGATATCTGCCAAAAAGGCAGCTGGATTAGACAAGCGGGCGTGGCACCTCCCATATAATGGCAATATACATTTCTACGTATTTGGACTACTGTAATAGTGAAAGTATTCCAATTTTGTACAAATAGCTTAGATAATAATCCACAACATATTTCAAAAGGTAGTTTTAATGGGAAAAGTAGGCATGGCACCTCCCATACGAAGTCATTTGAAATTTCTGTATATCTGTTGAACGGTTGCTGTATTTTATTTCGATGGGGGTAGCAAAGCGCACCGGGCTAAGCTAGTAACTTATAAAATCTCGAAAATTTGTCTGCAAATACTATTGTGTCTGGGCTTTACCAATTATAATTTTAGGATTTTATTTAATGCAAATGTTTTCAAATTGTTGAATACATATTTGGTTTTCAAATGAGCAATTTTTGATTTTTTGAGGCATATTTTTAACAACATTCCGGGCATACTTTTTACGGCATATTTAATGCGCATAAAACGCGGTTTTTAGAGCATATTTCTGATAAATTCCCTGATAATGACAAACTATTTCATCTTATCATCGACATCTCCTCTGTTGTCGAAAATGCACTTTTTTGGCATAAGTCTTGAAATAATGTGAATATAAAAATAATGATCACACACAGAAATGAAAAAAAAATTGATTTCAATTAAAAAATTTGTGATAATAATGAAAAAATTAATTAAATTCGCATCAGTTAACAAATTAATGGTATCAATTGAACTTTCGATGCACTTCTTTAAATGTTAAATTCACTTGATTAAATGTTTAATTAACTTGATTACATTTTTAATAACAACTGATTGTATTTTTGATTAATGCTTTAATTAATGAACAACTTTGGAGAATTTTTTCTGTGCAGAGTTAAATGTCAAAAAACCCACAGATGGTTTTATCGTCTATATAACGCTCATTTCATTCCGTTACAGTCACCGACATAATTTTAATTTCATGCTTATTTAATGAGTTTTCATATATCAAAGTGCGTATTGACAATAAGATTGTGCTTGAAATTGGAATTTTTTCTTTTGGGCAAAGTTTCTGAAATTGATCTTATATAATTTGGCAACGACGAATCGAATGGCGTTTATTGTTCTTTCCCAGATTAGCTCGAGCTTTCGAGATACAAGTTTAAATTTTTTGATTTTAAACGAATAAAGTCAATTAAGATTTTTTGTTATTTAATTAATATTTTAATCAAAAATTTATTTTAAAGCAACTAAACTGATAATTAAATCAAAATTAAATTTTTAATTTTCTTTCAACTAAAGAAACAGTTGATTCAATTATCACATTATTAAATTGAAATACTTTTTTAAAAATATTTTAAATTGATAAAAAACTACTGATCATTTTATCTGTGAACTCATTAGCCATTTCATTCTCCAAAGTAGCTCAGAATTGAAATTCAACAAAATTAAATCTGTAGAAACAAAGTTGGGAATCCGAATTTCGACCAACTTTTCATAGAAACTTATATTGTTTTTCTGATATCAAAGATACGGCCCACTAAAATATAGCGATCGTTTTTACTTGTTGGCTCACATTTATGCCAGATAATCAACAAATATATAAAAAAAATTCTTTGCAACTTTTCCATTCAAATTATAAAAATTTCACAGTAATTATCGAAGAAGAACAGTTTCGAATTAGTTGTTATTTTGTTTCCATACAAAAGTATTTACACTGTAGAGTTTAAGAATATCCAACCAGCGGAAAAAAGAAGGAGTACGGATGCCTTCTAGAAGGCCTCTGTACTACTTCTTTTGGATCTACAAGGCCTGCTCGCTCCATGTCATACTCATATATTTTTTTACACACATTGTAATTGCGGGGTAGGCCTTTCGGATACGCTTCTTTAACAGGTACATAAGAATGGAAACTGGATTAAAAAAAATAGTTCTTTTACTTTTGCTTTGGCAAAAAACCAAGCAAAAAATGTTACTTCTTCTCTTTCCCCTTCTCATAGTAGGGAATCTTATCTTTTATACGGAAGAGCCGAGTCCTTCTATGAGAGATTCTTTAGGAGTTAGATAAGAATGGCAATTGAATCACAAAAAATTTTAAGCAGGCCTTTAATAAGGCCTGAATTAAGATGGTCTTCTGAGTTTTTCTGCTGGGGCCAAGAGCATAGTCATATACATACAATCTTATACAAATACAAGATAAAACGTTTCACGTAATCAGTTATAAAATGTTAATGCTTTATAAAACACATTTGCAAGAAAAAATCATACCCCTTTTTTGTTTAGACAAACACATTTTCTCATATATTTATATACAAGAACATGGGAAACCTTATCTGATAAGTTTTATAAGTACATAAGTGTGTGTGTGGGCGCGTTTATTTGTATGTGTGTTTAAATAAAATTCTTGTGTAATTGTGTATAAGTGTTTATGAGTTGTATAAAACAAGCAAAGAACAAACATCATTTTCTAACAAAAAAAAAAAAAAAAGTTCGAAGCAAAAATTTAAATTAGAATTCGAATGCGTTTAAGTGTTTGGATGTGTGTATGTGTACGTGTGAATGGGTTTAACTAGAAAACAGCGTCTATTTGTAATAAAGAAAATATGTATGTAGTTGATGTAATATAAGACGATGTATGTATGTGGTAGTGCTAATGTCCTAACACGAGGTAAGGGTAAGAATTTTGTGAAAAATTTGTAAAGAATTTGCAGAATACAAAAAATTATAAATGGAGAGTATTTCAACCTATTCTAACTCAAAAATTACACAATTTAGTTATACCCATGACCGAAGGTCAAATCTTAGAACCTAAAAAGTAAATATATACAATCGGGTATGTGATGAAAATCGATCGATTTCAAAACGAACGTTTTTAAAAGGTGTGATGAATTTCGAACGATTTTAAAATCAATTTCTGAACTAGAATTTAAATTTTTTGTTCAAAATACAGTACAATTAACGCATGTAACACATAATTTAAAAGAATATGGACAGAAAATAAGGGGAATATGTATAAAAAAACAATTTTAAAAAATTCTAAAAACGATATTATCGGTTTCAAATCGTTTCGTTTTCCAAAGCGATTTCCATCACATACCTGAATGTTTATGTATATTATACACATATTCTGGGTACTTATGAGAAGCAAAGTTGACTTAACGAAGCCCCTCTGTCCGCGTGTATGTTGGCAGACCCCGAAATTATGGGGACTAGGTTTAATAATTTTATGGCACATATACTCCGTTAAAGTCTTCTTTTGCAATTCAGCCAAATGGGTACATAAATGATGGAGTCGCCCATCGATCTAAATGATAAAGAAGGCCTCATAGAAGGCCTCGGTTCACAGAAACTAATTTTGGCCCCAATTAAAGCATTATTCAAAAATAATATGAGCTTTAATTAGAAATTAAATCAAATTAATTAAGAGCTTAATCAAGTAAATTAAAAACTGTTAATATGCACCATTAAACAAATTATTAGTAACAATTAAACGTTCAATTCACTTGATTAAACCTTTAATTCACTTAATTAAATTTTTAATTAAAACTGATTTTATTTTTGATTAGTGCTTTAATTGGGGCAAAATTGTTTTCTGTGCTCTATGGCATAAAAGATTCCACACTCGCTTCTATGAGAAGGGAGAAGAGAAGGAGTAGCATATTTTTTTATTTTTACGAAAGCAAAATTAAAAGAATTATTATTTTTTATATCCACCTGCCATTCTTATGTTCCTGCTGTCAAAGAAGCAAGAGCGGAAGGCCTACCCAGCAATGACAACGCGTGTAAGAAAGATATAAGTATGGCATGGAGCGAGCAGGCCTTGTACATCCAAAAGAAGGTGTACAGAGGCCTTTTAGAAGGCATCCATACTCCTTCTTTTTCCCGCCGGGTATGAGCAAAAATCCCGACTGTCTTTAATTTTATCAGTTAATCCCTTGTTGTGTTTTCTTTATTACTTTTTTCTGTATATCTGAAGTACGGCCAGAGCCAAAGCTTCCAATATAGGTACAAGCATTTTCGTTATCAATACACAAACTCTCAAAAAAAAAAAAATGGGCGGGATTGAATAAGTGGACGTGGCACTTCCTATACAAAAACATTATAAATTTCTGCATATCTGGAGAACAAAAAAAGGGCTTTAGTTTCCAAATCAGGTACAAACATCTCGGTTATTAATACATAGCATCTCACAAAATGTGGGCGGGACTGGGAAAGTGGTGTTAGACAAAATTGTCTTTTTTCTCTACCTCAAGAATGGTAAGAAAAAATTGTTCAAATTTGGTTCACATAACTGGCTTATTAATACACAACCTCTATAAAAATATGGGCGGGCTTGGAAAAGTGGTCGTGGCACCTTCCGTACAAAGATATTTTAGATTTCTGTATATCTGGAGAACGGCAAAAGCCAAAGTTTCCAAATTAGGAACAAGCATCTTGGTTATTAATACACAACATCCGACAAATTGTGGGCGGGATTGGAGAAGTGGACGTGGCATGAAATAGATTTATTTATATCTAAAGAACGGTATTTATATAACTTTCTGTTGGCATAGCCAAATATGTATAGCACTCTTGCTTGTTTTTGTTTTTGGTTGATTTCATCACCTTCATCCATATCCACCATAATGTACAAACATTTTTCATATCAAATTTTCTCTCTGGCCTTTTTGCCATTTCTAAGCAGGAAGTGTTTCCCAACACTATTTTATATAAATTAGACGAGCATACGTCTATCTTATAAAGCATGATAGAAAGAAACAATTGTCACCCAATTTACTTTCAATTTGATATTAAAATCATATCATGAGATGAACTGATGGCCTTGCACTTAGGGGGTTTTAAGTTGCAGCCAATACCCCAAGCTTGTGTATAACAGATCGCTTAAAAAAAATTTTTAGTAGAGAAAATACATGCACAGAAAAAAATAAAAATTTTCTCTAATCATTAAATTTTTACCAAATACATAGATTTAAGAAAACAGTTTGTTGATTTTCCACCTATAACAAAAATGATTCTATTGATTACAACAAATTATAAAAATTTGTGATTTTTTTAAAATAATTTTATTTTTCATTTTAATTAAAAAAATGATCAAAAACTTTGCCGTTTCAAACAAATATTGCTCAGTCTTTGACAATTCCCAACAACAATTCTACAAGTTTAAATAACTTTATTTTAAACGAAAATAATCAATTCAGATTTTTTGTTATTTAATTATTATTTTAAATAAAATTTATTTCATAACAACGAAAATGATAATTAAATCAAAATAAAATTTTTATTTTCTATTAAATTAAAAATTCAAAGATGTTATGGGTGATACTAACTTTTATATGTTTACGACTTATAACACAGGGTCTCCACCTGAGATAAGATATAAGATTTTTTTATCAGCAAACGTCAAATTCAATCGCAGAGAGTATTATATTACGTGTGGACTCTCAAATAGTGTTAGTATTAATATTATAATAAATGTTATGACAACTATCTTATAAGATGAGCTGTCAAAAATTCACATACACATACACACATATAAAACAATAATAAGCCACCATTATTAAAATGAGTAATTTATTAATGCAAATAGTGCCAATATTGTGAAAAGTGTTTGAAAAAACCATATTTTAAACAAAAAAATCCAAAACTAAAAAAAGAATAAAAATAATGCAAGTTTTCTGTACGAGAATCAGTCGATTATGAAATTTTATAAGATACGTGTTCCCCTTGTTTAATATTAAGATTAACATGAAGACATGTATTCACTCATTCTGTCGACGTTCTCTCAGATATTATATCAGATATTATCTTAGGTGGAGACCCTGTGTAATAGTATTATTGTTTTCCAACCAGAACATGTTGTTCTTTGAAAAGAGGAAATTATAAGTGGTTAGCAAACTGTTTTTGTTAATAACCACAATATGTTCGGCGGCAAACTTAATATGGTTGTGGCTTCTTGTTGGAGTACTAATTTTACCATAATATGAATGACGGTAATAATAAAATTACCATATAAATAAAATGCGTTTTCTCTGCGTAAAAAGACTCGAGAATTTTATTATTTCATATTCGTTGGTGGTGAACACTTTTCGGGATCTCGCTATAGTGCTGTAGACCGATTCTTTATTTCTCTTATCGTAAATTTTTCGCATGTTATTTTACAACGAAAATAGTGTAAAATTATGCAAAACATATTTTTCTGACGCAAGTTTTTCTATATCTTTAACTTGCGAAAATTCTCAGTCATTTAAATAATTTTCCAACAATTATGGGAAGGACGTTAGAAAAAGTGTTGCTATTACAATATTTAGCGAGAAAAACACAATTAAAAAAAAAGTAAATATCGTACTTGTTTAACAATAGTGTATTAACTCAAAATTTTTATTTTTTCACTTTTTGGAAAATATCGACACGTAATATTCATATCTAACCGCTGTAAAAATATCGTGCTATTTTTTCTACTTTTTGGTAATGGAACGGTTGGTTTAAAATTCTTTTTCATATGCCCTTAATGTAAAATAAAAAATTGTTTTTAATTCATTCATTTATTAATGATGTGCTAATAATCCCAATCTTTATTTATAATTAAAAACACTGAAATTTATTGGGAAAGCTAGTTTCTATGCGCAATAAATAAAAAACTGAAATGGCAAGCTGCTTTATTAAGCAATTTGTTTTTTTTAAATATTGTTGTTTTCTTTCTATCCTCTTACAACTACAATTAGTGTTGGAAAAAAACCAGCCAATTGTAGGGGAATGTAAGAAAGAAAAATTCACTGTTTATTGTTGTGGCTTTGTTGAAGCTTTGATATTGTTACAAGTTAGAGCAGAGTGTTTAAAATTCTTATTCACTTTATGGTCTTACTTGTATAATATTTTTAGCTTTTCTAAAGTACTGGGAAAAAGTTTCCTGACGAGCTGGCCTAAGCAACCAGAGAAATGCGCATAGAAACGAGCTTTCCCACAACAATAAATTTCAGTGTTTTTAATTATAAATAAAGATTGGGATTATTAGCACATCATTAATAAATGAATTAATTAATAATAAATATTACATTCCCGAAAATAATTTTTGATAAAATTGTTTTGCTATAAATGTAAATGTTTAAAGTTTGAGTTAATACAGTATTGTTGAACAAATACGATACATTTTAAATTTTAAACCATTTTTTTAATTTAAATAGAAAAAAGAAAGAATTTAAATAATGAATGAATAATTTAAATAATGGAAATAAAAAAAAAACAAATCTGTTATATTTTTCTATTTAACATTGTTTTAGTCTTTTATTGTTTTGATCTTTCCGTTTATGTCTTTCGTTGACATTTCGCTGGCATTTGACACTAGCAGCATGGCCCCCGATTTCGACCGCTATCGTTCGCTTGTATTTTTAACGACAAACATCTGATTTTCTGCCCACTAACAATTTTCAGCAAGACAAGTCGATCGACAATCGACAAGCGCCCTATAACGTAACAGTTTTCTTACAAATTTGCGGCCCACTAAGAAATATTATGCCACCACAAATGTCTTAATCAATAACTTTTTTTGTAGTTGTCGAGAAATTAATTTTTTTTAATATATAACAAAAAAAAAAAATTTCTTTAAACACAAAATATAAATATTTTTCTTTTAGTTTTAATTATATTAACCATTTTTTCGAATTAAAATAGTCTTCTTCCCTCAAAAAAAGCTTAATAAATTGAAATACAACTCATAAAAATAATTTATGAAGAAGAAAAAAATTCCCATATTCTATTTTTTTTTATTATTAAATTTTTTTTTAAACATCACCATTTATAAAATTAAATAAGGATATAAAATATTTTTATTAAAATTCCTTTCTATATTTTTTTTGTTTACTGCTTTGTAAACAAAGAGAAGGTATTTCTTAAGATGTGCACTAATTTTGGGTATATCTGTTATATTGTTGACTTCCAAGATAAGTGGGAGGTACTAGAAATGAAGTTGTTATAGCATGTAAATTTTACACAGGCTTAAAGCAGCTGGGAGTAAGGACCTCATTTTCCTGTAAAGATCATTTTAGAAAATGTATCAAACAATGATCGTTAACTGAGATTTAGCCATTTTAAAATTCACTTTATTTTAACCAGTGTTTAAATTGCTTGCTTTAAAATAGCAACAGTCGCACATTTTTGCTTTGTTTACATTTTTTGCAGCAAATTAAAAAACTGTGTGTCTAAGTGTTTACTTAACTCTTTGATAACGAGTCAGCAAAAGCAAAAAAGCAAAAGCAAAACAAAGAGAGTAAATAATTTGTTTAAACTCGCTATGTGCATGTACTCTGCTAAATCTGTCAGCAAAGAAGCCACTTAAGAAAACAAATTTTCTGTTGCTGTAAGTATTAAGTTTTTGATTGTTTTTTTTTTGCTTTTGATGCGCTTAAAGTCAGCAAGTTAACTTCTTTGCTGTTGCTGGAACTTAATATATTATGAACGAATTTGTTTCGAATTTTTTTGGTATTTTGCATTTTTTTTTTTAATAAATAGGAACATACATACATAAATGAAACTACACGTTTTTTTAAACTTCATAATTTGTTTATTTTGTGTTATGTAATTATGTATATATTGCCTGCAACAGCAAGCAACAGCAATGAAGTCAAAAACAGCAAAGAAGTTAATACTCGCTGAATTTAAGCACATCAATTTACAGTTAAGCCAAAGCAAAAAAAAAATAAACAAAAACTTATTACTTACAGCAACAGCAATTTTTTTTTTCAAGTGGTTGCTTGGCTGGCTTTTTAACAGCCGTACCTAAACAAGAGCGGAAGGCGGAACGTTTTCTTCAGCGTAGCTTTTACGCTGATATGCCATACCTAAATAAGAGCGTCAGCGTTGTGCCATAAACAGTAATGTTAACTTTCGTGCCGACTAAAACCCTCATAAAAGACATAAGAAATTTAATTAAAATCGCTAGTTTGACCTAAAAATAGCTAATTTGCCATTATTTATTATCAAACAATAAAAACAGGGTTGTCAAAACAACAAATATAGCAGCCCTGTTTATTTTAACGCGCTGTCAAAATCGGATTTTCCAATTGCAAAGCGCTACCGTTGCGTTGCCGTCGCGTTGTTTCGGTATGCTACATACAAATTGTATGGGCATGAGGATTTTTGACAGCTAGAAAACGCGTTCCGCTCTTGTTTAGGTATGGCTGTAAGCTGAGAACATAAACATGGTGAGAATAAATAAATTATTTACTCTCACTTTTTCTGCGTTTGCTTTTGCTTTTTGCTTTTACTGTGTTCTTTTTCTTAAGTTAAGTTAAGCAATTACAAAAACATTAAAAATAGTCAAGCATTTTTAAACACTGATTTTAACATAAGGTCTATAAATCCTTTTTCGTTTACCCTCGTACCAACCAATGCTAAAGCTAAGACATTGTTTGAGAAATCTTATACAAATTTACTATAAAACAAGTCCACACACCATATTGTTTAAATTGGTACTTGTGTAATGGTTTAAATTTTGCAAAACACGACAGAAAAGCAGCAAGAAAAAATATCGAACAGTGCACATAATATGTAAAGGCGCAGAAAAAAAGAACATTTCTAAAGTATACTTTTAAGCGTTATTTGATATCCGCACAATGGTGTAAGAATTCAAGCTGAATTCACATTAATTCTTGCATTCGCTCACTTACTCATTCATTTATTTACTTGTTTATTGTTTGGTTAGTATTAAGCAATGACATGAAATTGTAAACCTTTTTCCAACACTTTCACTCACTTGTCAATTTGCTTACCAAAAAAATTATTCTCTTTAACCCATTTCTGCCTTATGGGTATTTAAATACAAAAAAAAAAACTAAGAGAGAAAAAAATTCTAGTAAAGGCCAGATAAGAGATAATTGCTGCAACTTACTTTTTAATTCAAAAGTAGACATTAACGCAAACGGCATCCGCCAACACAAAAACGAACTAGAATACTTCCTTAAAAGTATATGTATAATGAGAGTTCTACGCCAAATTTACCCAAAAAGCCATTAAAATCACCCAAAAGCCATTAAAATTACCCAAAAGCCATTAAAAAGCCATTAAAATTACCCAAAAGCCATTAAAATTATCCAAAAGCCATTAAAATTATCCAAAAGCCATTAAAATTTTTCCAAAGCCATTAAAAAGCCATTAAAATTATCCAAAAGCCATTAAAATGAACACGTGTTAAAGTATGTCAAATGAACACGTGTTAAAAAAGGTCAAATTTTTAAAAAAAAAAAAATTTTCAAAAACAAAGCAATAAAAATGTCATAAAATTTTAAACATAAATGACCACAAATAAAAGTATTAAATTTTTGATATCTTAAATAGTTATATTTAATGTTTTTACCCAAGTATCTTAAAACTTCTATAGGTGGTTGGAGATTACCAAAACTATCAAAGTATTCTACATTGTCATTATTTTTATAAAATGCTACCCAATGCGTTCCATATCCTCTATTTGAATCCAAGTTTATAATTCCATTCTCTATTCGGTGTGGAGTTTTAGGAAGTTTATCCCTCATATATACTCCTCTAAAATAAGGAATATACTTCTTCCCAAATGTTCTCAAGTCCACATCTGTTAGCGGTCTATTAGGTAGCTGCTTTAATAGTTTTTTGATGAGGTATAAAATATTCCATAGCCTTTTTTATAGGGTTTAAGATATAGACCTTTACCCATAGCTATTGCCTCTAATGTTTTGTTATGACGCTTACTTTCTTCGAGCTGTTGTCTACCATTTTTAGCTAAAGTAATAGTTTTAGCGATTGCTGACCCACCAGAAGCTATTGCTCCCAATGCTCCAAGTGCTGTTAGAATAGGGACAAGTGGAAGAAAACCGCCAAGTTTAGGTATGTTGATAATTCTAGGAATTTTTACTATAGATTTTTTTCCAAGAAATGAATGTTGGATAGCTTTTCGTGCAGTTTTAATAGCGGTTTTGATGTCATTTGGTTTTTCCTTTTTTAAAATATCGGTTGCTGATTTAACGGCATTCTTAAAAATATTTCGTCTACACTTTTTCTTTTGTTTGTCAGTTTTTACTCCCAAGCCCAATTTAACTTTTGACTTCATTGTGTTAGTGACAAGGTATGCGTTGAGTTTTTCTCCAAATGTACTATCTTTAGCTTTAACTCTACTCCAAGCTTTTTCTGCTAGTTCTTTATCTGCGTAATGTCGTTTATGAATATCAGTGTTCTGGGCATAAGCAATATCATGAATTTTACAAGCTGCATCTAACGGATTGATACCTTTATCACCCCTTTGTAATCGTTTTTCCAATTTAGTGCCTGGTCCACAAAATTGATAACCCGGTAAATGAAGTTCAAGTGGTAGTGAATTAATTAAGCTATTTACAAGTCCTTTTCCAAGGACGAAATGTTTTCTACTAAATTCTTTATTTTTATACACAATCATTTATATATAAAATTGCTTTTCTGAAAATAAAAAATAAATAAAAAATCTAAAAGTAAATAAAACGCAATATTAAGCAAACGTATGCTTTCAGTTATAAAGATGCGTTTGGTAAAACAACAATCGAATATTTCAGTGAGAAACTTGGATTTAACGGAAAACAAAAATGGTTTTAAACATAGCTGTCTTTTACCTAATTCTATCAGAGCACTAATAGTTGGTCCCTCAAACTGTAGATTTTTTTCCAAGAAATGAATGTTGGATAGCTTTTCGTGCAGTTTTAATAGCGGTTTTGATGTCATTTGGTTTTTCCTTTTTTAAAATATCGGTTGCTGATTTAACGGCATTCTTAAAAATATTTCGTCTACACTTTTTCTTTTGTTTGTCAGTTTTTACTCCCAAGCCCAATTTAACTTTTGACTTCATTGTGTTAGTGACAAGGTATGCGTTGAGTTTTTCTCCAAATGTACTATCTTTAGCTTTAACTCTACTCCAAGCTTTTTCTGCTAGTTCTTTATCTGCGTAATGTCGTTTATGAATATCAGTGTTCTGGGCATAAGCAATATCATGAATTTTACAAGCTGCATCTAACGGATTGATACCTTTATCACCCCTTTGTAATCGTTTTTCCAATTTAGTGCCTGGTCCACAAAATTGATAACCCGGTAAATGAAGTTCAAGTGGTAGTGAATTAATTAAGCTATTTACAAGTCCTTTTCCAAGGACGAAATGTTTTCTACTAAATTCTTTATTTTTATACACAATCATTTATATATAAAATTGCTTTTCTGAAAATAAAAAATAAATAAAAAATCTAAAAGTAAATAAAACGCAATATTAAGCAAACGTATGCTTTCAGTTATAAAGATGCGTTTGGTAAAACAACAATCGAATATTTCAGTGAGAAACTTGGATTTAACGGAAAACAAAAATGGTTTTAAACATAGCTGTCTTTTACCTAATTCTATCAGAGCACTAATAGTTGGTCCCTCAAACTGTGGCAAAACAAATATAATGCTAAGTTTAATTGAAAGTCCGAATGGTTTAAAATTTAAAAATATTTATATATACTCAAAATCATTAAATCAACCGAAATATAAATATCTGTCAAGATTAATTTCATCAGTAAAGGGTATGGGACTTTATACATTTTCAGACAATGAACATGTCATACCACCCGAAAAAGCTAAAGTAAATTCTATTATGATATTTGACGATGTTGCTTGTGAAAAGCAAAATAATATAAGATCATATTTCTGTATGGGGAGACATAAGGATATTGATTCTTTTTATTTATGTCAGACTTATACACATATTCCAAAACATTTAGTACGTGATAATGCAAATATGATTATTTTATTCAAGCAAGATGAATTAAATTTAAAGCACATCTACAATGATCATGTTGGCAGTGACATGAGTTTAAATATGTTTCGTTACATTTGCGGAGAATGTTGGAAGGATAAATATGGATTTCTTATAATAAGTAAAGATGATGAAATGAAGCAAGGGCGTTATAGAAAAGGCTTTGATCTATTCATTCAGATTTAGTCATATAAATACTACTAACTACATCAGACGTATACCTATTAATATTAAATACGCTTTTTTTCCACTTGGAAACTGTTAAAATTATTCCACGAAGCTGTTTATCTGTTTTAAGAAGCTGTTTAGCTGTTTTCAAAAGCTGTTTAACTGGTTTCAAAAGCTGTTTATCTGTTTTAAGAAGCTGTTTAGCTGTTTTCAAAAGCTGTTTAGCTGTTTTCAAAAGCTGTTTAGCTGTTTTAAGAAGCTGTTTAGCTGTTTAAAGAAGCTGTTTAGCTGTTTAAAGAAGCTGTTTAGCTTTTTTTTTTCATCAAAGTTATAATCATGGAAGAAAATATTTTAAAAGAGTTGGTGAAATCCAAAAAAATTTTAAAGAAAAAATTTCAAAGCATAAGACTGGGAGAATTGGAAAAATTTAATAATTTAGAAAGAACGTTTAAACCTTTAACAGAACCTCTAAAGAAACTAGTCAAATTGTCAGATTCGTCAAATCTAACAATACCCACAGACGAAAAATATAAATGTAAGCACAATACTAAAATAAAAACGGAAAATAATACTATATTCACCAGCACTCCTAAGAAAAAATTATTGAACGAGAAAAACATTAATTCAGCACCTAATAAAATAAAAAGGGATAAAGAAGAAGAAGAAGAAGAAGAAGAAGAAGAAGAAGACTATAATAGTAATAGTGAAGATGAAGTAAATGATAAATCGAAAAATGAACAATTTTATTCTCAATCATCCGATTGGGAGTTTGATTTATCAACCCTAAATGGAAATAAAAAGCTTGACACTATATTTGGACCTCATAAAATGGAAAATGGAGACTGGAAATTTGGAAATTCTATTTTAAAGCTAACCGATGATAAAATAATAATAGGTCAAAAATCTTGGGCACTAACCCCAGGGTTATACTCATTACTTTTTCATAAAAATCCAAAACAATTTGATTCGTCAGAGCTAGCAATATATAAAAATATTTTACTTGATACAAATGCACATCGAAGAAACTATGATCCTAATAATCAAATCAATGGAAACAAAGGTTATAAATATAAAAAAATAATAAATAAATTGTTTACTACAACTACTCACGTTGGTAAGGGTTTAATGGAGGTAAATCTTAATAAACCGAACTATATATACTGGGATAATCCTAATGAAATTGTAGACCGATTGAGGCTGTTAATAGCATCACAACATGCTGGTAACAATAATCATTCTAATGAAATAATATCTATAATCGAAGAACTAAGGGAAGCAAATATAATTGAATAACTTTTAAATAAATAAATAAATAAAAAAAATTATGACTGTTGACAAATTTGGTCATTACTATAATCAAAAATATATAGGAGATATAACAAGAAACAACATTTCAAAAAAATTCGGTATCAAACTCAACGTAAATAATATTGATATAGAGAATAAAAGAATTTTAAATTTGTCACCTCCAATGAATGGGACAGATGCTGTTAACAAAAATTATGTGAATATACAAATGACCCATATGCAAGAACATTTAAAAAGGGGTATAAACAAAGAAGTTTTAATTGTAAGAAATGAAATAAAGGATTTAAATAAGAAAATTTCTGATATATATAGTGCAATGATTCATCACAACAAACTTTCATCACAACAACAACAACAACAACATAATGGAAAAAAGAACGATAATAAATGAACTACATTCTAGAGCACGCAAAAATTTCTTAAGACGGAAAGTAATAACAAAGGGAATTGATGATCTTTGGCAAGCAGATTTAGTAGAAATGGGTAACTATTCCATTATAAACAACGGATACAAATATATGCTAACAGTTATTGATACATTTTCAAAATATGCTTGGGCTGCAGCAATTAAAGCAAAAACCGCAAATGAAGTTTCCAAAGCTTTCCAAGAAATACTAAGTAAGGGGCGAATACCTAAAAATTTACAAACAGATGACGGAAAAGAATTTTTTAATAAGGAGTTTGGTTTACTAATGCGTAAATATTCAATTAATCATTACTCTACTTATAGTGTAATGAAAGCTTCAATTGTTGAACGCTTTAATCGAACACTAAAAGGTATGATGTGGAGAGAATTTAGTTATAATGGAACATTTCACTGGATTGATATTTATAAAAAACTAGTTGATCAATATAACAGAAAAACTCATAGTAAAATTAAAATGGCGCCTATTGATGTAAAACGTGAACATGAACAACATCTACTGAAAACTGCATTTAGCAGTTTAAAAATGTTTAAATCATCAAGGTTTAAGGTTGGGGACTATGTTCGCATAAGTAAATATAAACATATATTTGAAAAAGGTTATACACCAAATTGGACTACAGAAATATTTAAAATAAAATCGATACAGAACACCTACCCAATAACATTTTTACTTGAAGACTATCAAGGAAATCCTATAAAAGGCGCATTTTACAAGGAAGAAATACGTCGTACACGTTATCCTAATACATTTCTGGTGGAAAAAATTTTAAAAGAAAAAGGTGATAAAGCGTATGTTAAATGGTTAGGTTTTCCAAACCAACATAATTCTTGGATAAGTAAAAATGAAATATTATAAGAAAACAAATACAAAAAAAGTTTTTCTAATAAATGTATAAATTTAATAAAACAAAAAAACTCAAGCATTTTCATTTCATTTACAATTTACCATTCAGGATGTCAATTACTTTAGCTTTAAGTGGAAATTCATCAATCCTAACGGCAAATTATTTCCCACCAATAGATCTAAAAGATGACTATGAATGTTCTCTAGTTGATTTTCATTCATATAACTCTATTCCTAATGTAGATTATGATAATAATTTATTTCATATAGGAGATAAAATAATTGAAATTCCTATTGGATCATACGAGTTACAAGATATTGTTGATTATATAGTTGGGCAGTATAAAGCAGAAAATTATAATAAATCTATTCTCATTAAAGCTAATAATAATACTTTACAAATTGAAATAACTTCATCCCACGATGCAATTTTATTTAATCGAAAACGATCCATTGGTACGCTGTTAGGTTTTAGTGAAGAAATTTTAAAGGCTGGTATGAAACATATATCAAATCAACCTGTAAATATATTAAAAGTGAATGCTATACAAATTCAGTGTAACATCATAACAGGAGCAT
The DNA here is from genome assembly GCA_943735925.1 of Pollenia amentaria. Taxonomy (NCBI): domain Eukaryota; kingdom Metazoa; phylum Arthropoda; class Insecta; order Diptera; family Polleniidae; genus Pollenia; species Pollenia amentaria. The sequence continues at coordinate 30,818,587 of OX031007.1, forward strand.
ATATGAATAATTCTCCCGCACATATACTACACGAGTTCGCATTAGACGTACCACCAGGCTATAAATTAGATGTTATTGCTAATAACCTAATTTATTTACCAGTAAACGTCAAAGAAATAACATATCTCAAAATTTGGATTGTTGACCAAGAAAATCGTGCAGTTAATTTCAGAGGTGAAGAAATAACACTTAGATTACATCTAAGACCCAGAAAAAAATGATCATTTACAATAAAACTAAGCACATTAAAGTTAATAGGGTCATTCCTACTAATCATATTAAAGCTATAAGACCATCATTATCGAAAGAAAACACCACCTTTTTAAAATTGCTTAAGTTAAAAATAAAGAAAAATGTCTGATATACTCAATGTCATTGAAAAACCGTATTCTGATGAAAATATAATAAAAAAAGATTATCACAGCTATGTGCCCTATATTCAATCATTTAAAAACAATGATGAAATTCGAATTACACTACAAAATCAAGACTTATATGTTCTTCCGTCTGAAAGCTACTTATATATAGAAGGAAACATAAAAAACACTAAAGGTGAAGAAGCGTCAGAAAATACTAGATTGAGGAATAATTGTGTTGCATACTTATTTGATGAAATACGGTATGAGATTAATGGTGTTGAAATTGATCGTACTCGATACTTGGGAATATCCAGTACAATTAAGAATTATGTCTCACTAAATGAATTTGAAAGCAATATGATGAGAAATGCAGGGTGGAATATTTCTGAAGACCTGTCAATGCGAAAATTTAATTTTTATATTCCCCTTAAACTACTATTGGGATTTGCTGAGGATTTCAATAAAATAATTTTAAATAGTAAACATGAACTTATTCTTTTACGAAGTTCAAATGATGATAAGGCGTATTACTCTACAGATGCTAATGAAAAATTAAGTTTATCGATTAAAAACATAACATGGAGAATACCACATATTCACCTATCAGATACACGAAAAATACAAATAATGAAGATTATAAAGGAGGGTGTTTCATTACCCATAGCATTTCGCAGTTGGGACTGTTATTTTAATCCAACATTTTCCGGAGGCAGAAATCACAACTGGAATATTAAACTATCAGTGAATAGAGAAAGGCCAAGATTTCTTTTATTCGTATTAGAAAACGATAATAAATATATACATTCAGATTTGAAAAATGTGAAAGTGCATTTAAATTCAGAATCGTATCCATATGATGATTTAAATTTAAAATTTGAGGAGAATCGATACGCTATTTTGTATGATATGTATGCTAAGTTTCAACAAAATTACTATATGAAAGAAGAGGTTGTGCTTCTCTCATATAGTAATTTTGTTGAAACTTAGCATACATATCATACAAAATAGCGTATCGATTCTCCTCAAATTTTAAATTTAAATCATCATATGGATACGATTCTGAATTTAAATGCACTTTAACATTTTTCAAATCTGAATGTATATATTTATTATCGTTTTCTAATACGAATAAAAGAAATCTTGGCCTTTCTCTATTCACTGATAGTTTAATATTCCAGTTGTGATTTCTGCCTCCGGAAAATGTTGGATTAAAATAACAGTCCCAACTGCGAAATGCTATGGGTAATGAAACACCCTCCTTTATAATATTCATTATTTGTATTTTTCGTGTATCTGATAGGTGAATATGTGGTATTCTCCATGTTATGTTTTTAATCGATAAACTTAATTTTTCATTAGCATCTGTAGAGTAATACGCCTTATCATCATTTGAACTTCGTAAAAGAATAAGTTCATGTTTACTATTTAAAATTATTTTATTGAAATCCTCAGCAAATCCCAATAGTAGTTTAAGGGGAATATAAAAATTAAATTTTCGCATTGACAGGTCTTCAGAAATATTCCACCCTGCATTTCTCATCATATTGCTTTCAAATTCATTTAGTGAGACATAATTCTTAATTGTACTGGATATTCCCAAGTATCGAGTACGATCAATTTCAACACCATTAATCTCATACCGTATTTCATCAAATAAGTATGCAACACAATTATTCCTCAATCTAGTATTTTCTGACGCTTCTTCACCTTTAGTGTTTTTTATGTTTCCTTCTATATATAAGTAGCTTTCAGACGGAAGAACATATAAGTCTTGATTTTGTAGTGTAATTCGAATTTCATCATTGTTTTTAAATGATTGAATATAGGGCACATAGCTGTGATAATCTTTTTTTATTATATTTTCATCAGAATACGGTTTTTCAATGACATTGAGTATATCAGACATTTTTCTTTATTTTTAACTTAAGCAATTTTAAAAAGGTGGTGTTTTCTTTCGATAATGATGGTCTTATAGCTTTAATATGATTAGTAGGAATGACCCTATTAACTTTAATGTGCTTAGTTTTATTGTAAATGATCATTTTTTTCTGGGTCTTAGATGTAATCTAAGTGTTATTTCTTCACCTCTGAAATTAACTGCACGATTTTCTTGGTCAACAATCCAAATTTTGAGATATGTTATTTCTTTGACGTTTACTGGTAAATAAATTAGGTTATTAGCAATAACATCTAATTTATAGCCTGGTGGTACGTCTAATGCGAACTCGTGTAGTATATGTGCGGGAGAATTATTCATATATGCTCCTGTTATGATGTTACACTGAATTTGTATAGCATTCACTTTTAATATATTTACAGGTTGATTTGATATATGTTTCATACCAGCCTTTAAAATTTCTTCACTAAAACCTAACAGCGTACCAATGGATCGTTTTCGATTAAATAAAATTGCATCGTGGGATGAAGTTATTTCAATTTGTAAAGTATTATTATTAGCTTTAATGAGAATAGATTTATTATAATTTTCTGCTTTATACTGCCCAACTATATAATCAACAATATCTTGTAACTCGTATGATCCAATAGGAATTTCAATTATTTTATCTCCTATATGAAATAAATTATTATCATAATCTACATTAGGAATAGAGTTATATGAATGAAAATCAACTAGAGAACATTCATAGTCATATTTTAGATCTATTGGTGGGAAATAATTTGCCGTTAGGATTGATGAATTTCCACTTAAAGCTAAAGTAATTGACATCCTGAATGGTAAATTGTAAATGAAATGAAAATGCTTGAGTTTTTTTGTTTTATTAAATTTATACATTTATTAGAAAAACTTTTTTTGTATTTGTTTTCTTATAATATTTCATTTTTACTTATCCAAGAATTATGTTGGTTTGGAAAACCTAACCATTTAACATACGCTTTATCACCTTTTTCTTTTAAAATTTTTTCCACCAGAAATGTATTAGGATAACGTGTACGACGTATTTCTTCCTTGTAAAATGCGCCTTTTATAGGATTTCCTTGATAGTCTTCAAGTAAAAATGTTATTGGGTAGGTGTTCTGTATCGATTTTATTTTAAATATTTCTGTAGTCCAATTTGGTGTATAACCTTTTTCAAATATATGTTTATATTTACTTATGCGAACATAGTCCCCAACCTTAAACCTTGATGATTTAAACATTTTTAAACTGCTAAATGCAGTTTTCAGTAGATGTTGTTCATGTTCACGTTTTACATCAATAGGCGCCATTTTAATTTTACTATGAGTTTTTCTGTTATATTGATCAACTAGTTTTTTATAAATATCAATCCAGTGAAATGTTCCATTATAACTAAATTCTCTCCACATCATACCTTTTAGTGTTCGATTAAAGCGTTCAACAATTGAAGCTTTCATTACACTATAAGTAGAGTAATGATTAATTGAATATTTACGCATTAGTAAACCAAACTCCTTATTAAAAAATTCTTTTCCGTCATCTGTTTGTAAATTTTTAGGTATTCGCCCCTTACTTAGTATTTCTTGGAAAGCTTTGGAAACTTCATTTGCGGTTTTTGCTTTAATTGCTGCAGCCCAAGCATATTTTGAAAATGTATCAATAACTGTTAGCATATATTTGTATCCGTTGTTTATAATGGAATAGTTACCCATTTCTACTAAATCTGCTTGCCAAAGATCATCAATTCCCTTTGTTATTACTTTCCGTCTTAAGAAATTTTTGCGTGCTCTAGAATGTAGTTCATTTATTATCGTTCTTTTTTCCATTATGTTGTTGTTGTTGTGATGAAAGTTTGTTGTGATGAATCATTGCACTATATATATCAGAAATTTTCTTATTTAAATCCTTTATTTCATTTCTTACAATTAAAACTTCTTTGTTTATACCCCTTTTTAAATGTTCTTGCATATGGGTCATTTGTATATTCACATAATTTTTGTTAACAGCATCTGTCCCATTCATTGGAGGTGACAAATTTAAAATTCTTTTATTCTCTATATCAATATTATTTACGTTGAGTTTGATACCGAATTTTTTTGAAATGTTGTTTCTTGTTATATCTCCTATATATTTTTGATTATAGTAATGACCAAATTTGTCAACAGTCATAATTTTTTTTATTTATTTATTTATTTAAAAGTTATTCAATTATATTTGCTTCCCTTAGTTCTTCGATTATAGATATTATTTCATTAGAATGATTATTGTTACCAGCATGTTGTGATGCTATTAACAGCCTCAATCGGTCTACAATTTCATTAGGATTATCCCAGTATATATAGTTCGGTTTATTAAGATTTACCTCCATTAAACCCTTACCAACGTGAGTAGTTGTAGTAAACAATTTATTTATTATTTTTTTATATTTATAACCTCTGTTTCCATTGATTTGATTATTAGGATCATAGTTTCTTCGATGTGCATTTGTATCAAGTAAAATATTTTTATATATTGCTAGCTCTGACGAATCAAATTGTTTTGGATTTTTATGAAAAAGTAATGAGTATAACCCTGGGGTTAGTGCCCAAGATTTTTGACCTATTATTATTTTATCATCGGTTAGCTTTAAAATAGAATTTCCAAATTTCCAGTCTCCATTTTCCATTTTATGAGGTCCAAATATAGTGTCAAGCTTTTTATTTCCATTTAGGGTTGATAAATCAAACTCCCAATCGGATGATTGAGAATAAAATTGTTCATTTTTCGATTTATCATTTACTTCATCTTCACTATTACTATTATTGTCTTCTTCTTCTTCTTCTTCTTCTTCTTCTTCTTCTTTATCCCTTTTTATTTTATTAGGTGCTGAATTAATGTTTTTCTCGTTCAATAATTTTTTCTTAGGAGTGCTGGTGAATATAGTATTATTTTCCGTTTTTATTTTAGTATTGTGCTTACATTTATATTTTTCGTCTGTGGGTATTGTTAGATTTGACGAATCTGACAATTTGACTAGTTTCTTTAGAGGTTCTGTTAAAGGTTTAAACGTTCTTTCTAAATTATTAAATTTTTCCAATTCTCCCAGTCTTATGCTTTGAAATTTTTTCTTTAAAATTTTTTTGGATTTCACCAACTCTTTTAAAATATTTTCTTCCATGATTATAACTTTGATGAAAAAAAAAAGCTAAACAGCTTCTTTAAACAGCTAAACAGCTTCTTTAAACAGCTAAACAGCTTCTTAAAACAGCTAAACAGCTTTTGAAAACAGCTAAACAGCTTTTGAAAACAGCTAAACAGCTTCTTAAAACAGATAAACAGCTTTTGAAACCAGTTAAACAGCTTTTGAAAACAGCTAAACAGCTTCTTAAAACAGATAAACAGCTTCGTGGAATAATTTTAACAGTTTCCAAGTGGAAAAAAAGCGTATTTAATATTAATAGGTATACGTCTGATGTAGTTAGTAGTATTTATATGACTAAATCTGAATGAATAGATCAAAGCCTTTTCTATAACGCCCTTGCTTCATTTCATCATCTTTACTTATTATAAGAAATCCATATTTATCCTTCCAACATTCTCCGCAAATGTAACGAAACATATTTAAACTCATGTCACTGCCAACATGATCATTGTAGATGTGCTTTAAATTTAATTCATCTTGCTTGAATAAAATAATCATATTTGCATTATCACGTACTAAATGTTTTGGAATATGTGTATAAGTCTGACATAAATAAAAAGAATCAATATCCTTATGTCTCCCCATACAGAAATATGATCTTATATTATTTTGCTTTTCACAAGCAACATCGTCAAATATCATAATAGAATTTACTTTAGCTTTTTCGGGTGGTATGACATGTTCATTGTCTGAAAATGTATAAAGTCCCATACCCTTTACTGATGAAATTAATCTTGACAGATATTTATATTTCGGTTGATTTAATGATTTTGAGTATATATAAATATTTTTAAATTTTAAACCATTCGGACTTTCAATTAAACTTAGCATTATATTTGTTTTGCCACAGTTTGAGGGACCAACTATTAGTGCTCTGATAGAATTAGGTAAAAGACAGCTATGTTTAAAACCATTTTTGTTTTCCGTTAAATCCAAGTTTCTCACTGAAATATTCGATTGTTGTTTTACCAAACGCATCTTTATAACTGAAAGCATACGTTTGCTTAATATTGCGTTTTATTTACTTTTAGATTTTTTATTTATTTTTTATTTTCAGAAAAGCAATTTTATATATAAATGATTGTGTATAAAAATAAAGAATTTAGTAGAAAACATTTCGTCCTTGGAAAAGGACTTGTAAATAGCTTAATTAATTCACTACCACTTGAACTTCATTTACCGGGTTATCAATTTTGTGGACCAGGCACTAAATTGGAAAAACGATTACAAAGGGGTGATAAAGGTATCAATCCGTTAGATGCAGCTTGTAAAATTCATGATATTGCTTATGCCCAGAACACTGATATTCATAAACGACATTACGCAGATAAAGAACTAGCAGAAAAAGCTTGGAGTAGAGTTAAAGCTAAAGATAGTACATTTGGAGAAAAACTCAACGCATACCTTGTCACTAACACAATGAAGTCAAAAGTTAAATTGGGCTTGGGAGTAAAAACTGACAAACAAAAGAAAAAGTGTAGACGAAATATTTTTAAGAATGCCGTTAAATCAGCAACCGATATTTTAAAAAAGGAAAAACCAAATGACATCAAAACCGCTATTAAAACTGCACGAAAAGCTATCCAACATTCATTTCTTGGAAAAAAATCTACAGTTTGAGGGACCAACTATTAGTGCTCTGATAGAATTAGGTAAAAGACAGCTATGTTTAAAACCATTTTTGTTTTCCGTTAAATCCAAGTTTCTCACTGAAATATTCGATTGTTGTTTTACCAAACGCATCTTTATAACTGAAAGCATACGTTTGCTTAATATTGCGTTTTATTTACTTTTAGATTTTTTATTTATTTTTTATTTTCAGAAAAGCAATTTTATATATAAATGATTGTGTATAAAAATAAAGAATTTAGTAGAAAACATTTCGTCCTTGGAAAAGGACTTGTAAATAGCTTAATTAATTCACTACCACTTGAACTTCATTTACCGGGTTATCAATTTTGTGGACCAGGCACTAAATTGGAAAAACGATTACAAAGGGGTGATAAAGGTATCAATCCGTTAGATGCAGCTTGTAAAATTCATGATATTGCTTATGCCCAGAACACTGATATTCATAAACGACATTACGCAGATAAAGAACTAGCAGAAAAAGCTTGGAGTAGAGTTAAAGCTAAAGATAGTACATTTGGAGAAAAACTCAACGCATACCTTGTCACTAACACAATGAAGTCAAAAGTTAAATTGGGCTTGGGAGTAAAAACTGACAAACAAAAGAAAAAGTGTAGACGAAATATTTTTAAGAATGCCGTTAAATCAGCAACCGATATTTTAAAAAAGGAAAAACCAAATGACATCAAAACCGCTATTAAAACTGCACGAAAAGCTATCCAACATTCATTTCTTGGAAAAAAATCTATAGTAAAAATTCCTAGAATTATCAACATACCTAAACTTGGCGGTTTTCTTCCACTTGTCCCTATTCTAACAGCACTTGGAGCATTGGGAGCAATAGCTTCTGGTGGGTCAGCAATCGCTAAAACTATTACTTTAGCTAAAAATGGTAGACAACAGCTCGAAGAAAGTAAGCGTCATAACAAAACATTAGAGGCAATAGCTATGGGTAAAGGTCTATATCTTAAACCCTATAAAAAAGGCTATGGAATATTTTATACCTCATCAAAAAACTATTAAAGCAGCTACCTAATAGACCGCTAACAGATGTGGACTTGAGAACATTTGGGAAGAAGTATATTCCTTATTTTAGAGGAGTATATATGAGGGATAAACTTCCTAAAACTCCACACCGAATAGAGAATGGAATTATAAACTTGGATTCAAATAGAGGATATGGAACGCATTGGGTAGCATTTTATAAAAATAATGACAATGTAGAATACTTTGATAGTTTTGGTAATCTCCAACCACCTATAGAAGTTTTAAGATACTTGGGTAAAAACATTAAATATAACTATTTAAGATATCAAAAATTTAATACTTTTATTTGTGGTCATTTATGTTTAAAATTTTATGACATTTTTATTGCTTTGTTTTTGAAAATTTTTTTTTTTTTAAAAATTTGACCTTTTTTAACACGTGTTCATTTGACATACTTTAACACGTGTTCATTTTAATGGCTTTTGGATAATTTTAATGGCTTTTTAATGGCTTTGGAAAAATTTTAATGGCTTTTGGATAATTTTAATGGCTTTTGGATAATTTTAATGGCTTTTGGGTAATTTTAATGGCTTTTTAATGGCTTTTGGGTAATTTTAATGGCTTTTGGGTGATTTTAATGGCTTTTTGGGTAAATTTGGCGTAGAACTCTCATTATACATATACTCTTAAAAATAAACAAATTGATGTTATGATGGTTTCTGAAACTCATCTGACCTCAAGAAATACGTTTAAAATCAATGGTTATATATTGTATGATACAAAGGACCCTCGAGACAGAGCTTGTGGAGGTTCTGCCATTTTGATAAAGAACCGAGTAAAACACTACTTAATGAGTGATCATCGTGAAGATTATCTCCAAGCAACAAACATTTGCGTTGAGGAATTAAATCGAAACATAGTAATATCATCATTATACTCCCCACCTAGATTTTCTATATCAGAAAGCCAATATAATAAATATTTCAAATCATTAGGACCCTGCTTCCTGGCTGCTGGCGATTATAACGCTAAACACACTTTCTGGGGGTCACGACTTATTACACCTAAGGGTCGTGTTTTGTTTAACACAATTTTTAAAATGGATCTAAATGTGGTCGCGAGCGGACAACCAACTTATTGGCCTACTGATCAGCAAAAAATTCCAGATGTCATCGATTTTGGCGTGGTTAAAAACATCCCCGCAGAAACGATTCACGTTGAAGCTTCTTTAGAATTATCTTCTGATCACACACCTACAATTCTTACCATATCAAACCCTTATAGAATTGTATCTCCGTCTGGTTACTTAGTGACGTCAGCCACACAAATAAATTGGTTAAAATATAAAAAATATCTCAGTACCCACTGCACTGAAAATATTCCGCTTAGAACACCGGAGAATGTGAATCTTTCTATTGTAAATTTTGACAATTATCTCAAACTAGCTGTTCAACATTCTAGCATAGCCCGCAAAAATATCAAAAATAGTAAAATATATTCTACTGATGTCGAGCGTCTCTTGACTGAAAAAAGGAGAGTTCGAAGAGAGTGGCAATTGCACAGATCCCCTCAACTTAAAAATTTACTAAAAGAGTGCACAAAAAGGCTAAGAAACTTACTGCAGTCTCAAAAAACGGCTTCTCTGGAAAAATATCTTAAGGAACTTGATGCAACTCCTCAATCTGATTACTCATTATGGCGTGCAGCTAGAAATCTTAAAAGACCAGTTATCAATAAACCACCATTAAGAAACTTAAATGGACGTTGGGCACGAAATGACATAGAAAAAGGTAATATTTTCGTTAATCATTTGAAAACCGTATTTACCCCTCATACATCTTTCGATACTGCGGTCGAGTTACCACCTGTTGCTGTTAGATCAGCTGTTCCACTAAGGTTTGAAGTAAGAGAAATCGAGAAGGCTATTCATGATTTAAACCCCAAGAAAGCCCCTGGTTTTGATAAGATCAGTAACAAAATGCTTTTGGAGCTACCCAGCATAGCAAAGAAAATTATTCTACTAATTTTTAATGCTATTTTACGCCTTGAATACTACCCACAAGAGTGGAAAGTATCCTTAGTTACCATGATACCTAAACCAGGAAAGGATCCCACAAAAGTTGAGTCATATAGACCTATAAGCTTATTGTCTAATATATCAAAGCTTTTTGAGAAACTTCTAGTGTCTAAATTAACGCCGATTTTAAATGGTAACAGATGTATTCCCAATCATCAATTCGGTTTTAGAAGAAAACACAGCACAATTGAACAAACTCATCGAATAGTAAATGTCATAAGAAAAGCCTTTGAAGAAAAAAAATATTGCTCAGCACTCTTCATCGATGTGTCTCAAGCTTTTGCTAAAGTCTGGCATGAAGGTTTACTACTGAAATTGCAGCAAAACTTACCAGCAAATATACACAAGCTGTTACAAAGCTACTTAGTCGGTCGTCAATTTATTATAAAAGAAGGCGAATTTTTAAGTCCTCCACAGCCAATTAGCGCTGGAGTCCCACAAGGCAGCATCCTGGGCCCTCTATTATACTTAATTTATACTTCGGACTTGCCAACAAACAGCTACACCCATACCTCAACATTTGCGGACGACACAGCTTTTCTAAGCGTACACGCAAACTGTCAAGAAGCATCTCGTTATCTACAGGATCATATATTTGAACTAGAAAGGTGGTTAAAAAAATGGAGGATAAAGATCAATGAGCAAAAATGCGCACATATAACATTCACATTGCGTCGGGAAACATGCCCCCCTATTAAAATAAATAATCAAATAATACCCCAACACTCGCATGTAAAATACCTCGGTATACATCTAGATCGGCGTTTAACGTGGAAATGGCATATAGAAGCGAAATTAACTCAAATGAAACTAAAAGCAATTCAAATTAATTGGCTCATTGGAAGAAATTCTGTTCTTAGTCTCGATTGCAAACTTCTACTCTACAACTCTATCTTAAAGCCAATTTGGTGCTACGGTATTCAGTTATGGGGCACTGCCTCGGCTTCTAACATCGAAAAAATTCAAAGGCGCCAAAATAAACTTCTTCGAATAATCACAGCCGCTCCCTGGTACGTCAAAAACTCAAATATCCACAAGGATCTCAATGTGCCATTAGTAAAAACTATGATAACGAAATATGCAGTAAAATATTTAAAAAGGCTGGAACTGCACCCAAATCCATTAGCTAGAAATATTTTAAATTATGGCGGCCACACTCGCTTAAGAAGAAGAGACACTGCAGCACTCACCCAATCAGATGAGCGATAAACACCTATATATGTAAACAGAAACCGTGATGACTAAATCTTTTGTGTTTGGCACTGACAGGACATAAAGCAAATATTAGGATAAGATTTGATTAATTATTGTTAGTTCATATTTAATATATGAAGATTCAATAAATAAATAATGAAAGAAAAAAAAAAAAAAAAAACGCATACAGTTACCAACATAATCAAAATGATATACATATGTACCCAGCGGGAAAACTCAGAAGACCTTCTTACTTCAGGCCTTATTGAAGGCCTGCTTAGAAATTTTTTTCAATCAATTACTATTTTGATCTCACTGATAAAAAAAGGCCCAATAGAAGGCCTCGCATATTTTGTACAAAAGATAAGATACAACTTCCACACTTCGCTATGAGAAGGGAGAAGAGAACGAGTAGTATTTTTTGTTTTGTTTTTCGCCAAAGCAAAAGCAAAAGAATTATTTTTTTACCGTCCACCACTAGTGGTGAATGAGGGTATACTAAGTTTGTCATTCCGTGTGAAACTTTTTTATAATACATCTAAGACCCCATAAAGTATATATATTCCGGCTCCTTGAGTAATTCTAAGTCGATTAAGCCATGTCCGTCAGTCCGTCTGCTGAAAACACGCTCACTTTCGAAAAACACAATAGAAAAAGAACAAACTTAGTCTCAAATTGCTTGTAGTTATCCTAAGCAGTTTGGGATTGAAATCCAGCAACATCGGCTCAGTGGGATAAGAACTATGAGTCAAAATGTGGTGGAATAATTCACGGAATGAAAAAAAATTTTGCGCGAATTTGCTTTATATAACTGCATATCATACTGTTAAATTTCGTGAAGACAGGTTCATAGTTGATCATACCCAGTAAAAAATGTGCTCCAAAAGGAGCAGGTTTTATGTATGAATTCATACGTCAAATCGCTTCAAACCTGCTGATGGGATGCCTGATTTTTTATGGAGTGTTCCCGGTTTGGAGGGCTATTTTCTGCTGACAATAAGCGCTTCTTTTAACATAATAAAACAAACGCAAATAAAGCACTCCTAAAGTGATTTTTTAAGGGCTAACTATAATAACATATTCATAAATGTTTTGATTTTACTGGCTTGAATGCCTTTTTTAAGCATTTTCGTAAGCCATAATATATTTGAATTTATTTTCTTTAAAACCTTCTTCGTTGTCAGCACTAAAATAGCAGCTTTTTTGTATGTTTTATTCGTTATCATTTACTGCTGTATAAGAGCTCTCTAATTGAAGCGCTCGATTATGCGCTTTTTCTCTTAAGTGCTTCAAAAAATACAAATTTGTTTTACTGGGTCGGACCCATATAAACCCTACTCGCGGAAAACAGTTTAGTACACCTAAAATCGTAATAAATAACGCTATCATACTAAAATTTGGTACGTCACAGTTTTATAGGACCAGAAATCACACAGTAAAATTTTTGAAGATCGGTCCATAATTTACACTAGGCCCCATATAAACCCTACCCCCGGAAAATATATAAGTATGCCTAAAACCGTATTTAATAACGCTATCATAATAAAATTTGGTACGTCACAGTTTTATACGACCACACCCAGAGAAAAACTATGTTGAAATATGGTCACCTCCAACAAAACTATTTGTAAAGGAAATTGTAAACATATTTTGGTTAATTTTAACCATATTATTATCACCGACAACCATATTATGGTTAAATGTGTCCTCCATCAAGAAGGCACAACCTTATTATGGTTGCCTCCGAACATTTTTTGTTCAATAATAACTAAAATATGTTTAACACTTATAATAGCATGGTTGGTTTTTAACCATAGCTTGTTGCTTTTGGAGAAGAGGAAAATACTATTGTTAATTTAAAAACAAATTATTGTCATATTTAACCATAACATGTTTAGAGGCAACCATAATATGGTTGTGGCTTCATGATGGAGGACACATTTAACCATAATATGGTTGTCAGTGATAATAATATGGTTAAATTTAAACATAATATGTTTAAAATTTTATGTAAAAATAGTTTTGTTGGAGGTGACCATATTTAAACATATTTTTTCTCTACGTGCAGAAATCAGACTATACAATTTAGACACCATATAAACCCTACTCCCGGAAAACAGTTTTTTGCGCCTAAAAACAAATAAAACCCACTTTGGGAAAATAATTTAATTCGCCTAAAACCATAACAGATATAGAAATTACGGTAAAATTTCTTCCAACTTAGATTCATTTGGCCAGAAAAAATATAATGCAATTTTGTTAAATTCACTGTTGACGCTAAAACTAATTGCACTGCTGTATGCTGTATGATATTTTACTCAAGCCAGTTCAGGTTTACAAAGAAACGCATAAAACTTTCTTATTGTCGGTCAATAATTTAATATAAGTCTAAACCGCAACCAATTTTAATGCTGACGTTCGTTTTTGTGAAGCTTAGCAAACTTCTGTCGGTGGAGGGTATCAAAGATTCGTCATAGCCGAATATAGCACTCTAACTTGTTTTTTATTCAGTTGCCATTCTTATGTACCTGCCAAAGAAGCGAGAGCGGAAGGCCTACCCCGCAATGACAACCTGTGTAAAAAAGATATAAGTATGGAATGGAGCGAGAAGGTCTTGTACATATAAAGGAAGGAGTACAGAGGCCGTCTAGCAGGCCTCCGTACTCCTTATTTTTCCCGCTGGGTATAAGTTATATAAATGTTATATTAGCAACCACCATTAACCTCTACGATTACAACATTACTTGCGTTTCCGTTTATATTTTTTTATTTTATTTTTTTGTTGTTCTCGCACAATAAACACTACTTACGTGCTTACTAACATTTACATTTCCTATTAAAGGGTCTAAGTGTATTTGTGTGCATGTGTTTAGTTTATTACACGGAAGTATTGATTGATTTATTGTTTTGTTTGGTTTTGTTTTGTTATTTTCCAAATGAGAAAACGTGCTAATAAAATGTTGGATTTAATGCTGAAAGGACATTGTTGGATATAGAAATATTTATTATTGTAGATCGCTCATTAAACACTCACGCATTTTACTGAAAGTAGAAATGGAAATTATTAAGATATTTTTAGTAAATGTTTATTTAACATGTGGAACTATCATTAATTGCATGTCGGAATTCAAATTAAATGATGTATATAAACTACTAAGAGTTTAGGGCCTTATAAATTATTGCAATTTTGAAATAACGTTAGTGGATATAATCAAATGTTAAGTATACAACGAAATTTTTTGCAAGTAAAAGTGTCATCACCGAGAGTTAGAAAGTTAGAGGATTGGGCTTTAAATAATATCTAGAAATTATAAACCAATATTTATATTATTTAAGTCTATTTTTAAAGTACGCTTTGAATGGGTCCCATTTTCAATTATAGACCAATCCTTATGATATTTAACATAATTTCTAGTCTTATAAAATTAAATGAGAATCGGTGCATTCTTGCCACCAATTTATTTTAGTGTTTTGTTACAAACATATTAATTTTTTAGAGATGTTATTTTAAATTTGATTAACATTTCTCAACTGCTCAAAATAACTCTAAGCAATTTGATACCAAAACTGTTATTTTCTATTGAGTGTTTCGAAAAGGATCATGTTTTCAACAGACAGACAAGAGGATATGTCTAAATTGACTTTGAATTGCTCAAGGACCCATAATTTATATGCAGTTGAACCTCGCACGGGACTGGACTATGCACGGATAATCGAAAAACACGGTTAATCGATATTGTATGAAAACGCAAAAAAATTTAATTTTTTTTAACTTAAAACGTTAGTTTTCATCTTACAAAGGTATTTTAAGTTGTTACGTTCGGCATATGTGTGTATGTGTGCATTTTTGTATGTAATATAAACATGAGTGAATGCATAGCAAAAAATGGGAATCACCGCATTTAAATTATGCGTATGTGTATTTTATTGGAAAAAAAACAAACTTATGCTTGTTGCACTGAAAAGAAAGATAAAGCTCGGTTAATAGAGGTATAGAAAATAAGCACAGATAAAAGGTGTAAAATCACGGAAAATAGAGCCTATAAAAGAAAGCGAGCAGCATGCCGGTTAATAGATGTAACCGGTTAATAGAGGCCCGGCAAACCGACGTTCAACTGTACATACTTTATGGGGTATTAGATGAATATAAAAAAGGTTCACACCGAATGACAAATTTAGTATATCCCTAGTAAAAAAGGTTTTATGTATGAATTCATACCTCAAATCGCTTCAAACCTGCTGATGGGATGCCTGATTTTTGTATGGGGTGTTCCCGGTTTGGAGGTCTATTTTCTGCTGACAAGAAGCGCTTCTTTAAACATAAAAATGCACTCCTTAATAGCTTTTTAAGGGCTTACTATATTAATATATTAATTTATGTTTTGCTTTTACTTGTTTAAATACCTTTTGTCAATCATTTTCGCAAACCATACAATATTTTTTCCCCCCTTTAAAACCTTCTTTGTTGCCAGCACTAAAAAAGCAGCTTTTTGTAAATTTTATTCGTTATCATTTACTGCTGTATAAGAGCTCTCTTATTGAAGCGCTCGATCATGCGCTTTTTCTCTTAAGTGCGTCAAAAAACACAATTTCTTTTTACTGGGTCCTTAATCACCCCTATTAAAAACATAAGACTCGATTTCCTAAGCATTGGAACATGCTCTAGCAAACAAAATCGAGTGAAATTGAAACCAAACTAGACTTCCAGTTTTATTTTTTTTTTTTTTTTTTTATATTTAACGAGAGTAGTTTTTATACTAAAAGTATGAACATCGTGGGTTTTTCTTTTTTGAGGCGGAAAACTTTTTATTGAACAAAAATAAAGAAAAACGTTTTCAATATCTATCCATTTATATATTAATTAGATAATTTTATAGCATTGATGTTTAAATATGATTTCGGGCATGTGGCCACCGCGTCTAGCAGACCTCAAGGTACAAATTTTATACACCCTGCCCTGCCGGCTAGGGATGGGCAAATCGAAAAAATATATAGCTACATATCGTATCGATATTTTTTAAGAGTATCGATATATATTAATTAAAAATATCGATATATCGATGTATCGAACGCATTATCTCTGAAATTATTAACAAATTTTAATACATATTTACATATGTACAAGCATATAACATGTAATTCCATTCTTACTTTTTATTGTTTCTTTTAATTTCAAATTTACTGCCTGTCCCTCGATTTCGAATGAAACTTTCATTCGCTTAACTTTATTTTAAAACAAAATCCAATTTTAAAATTTAGTTTTTAAGATAAGTTATGCGAACGAAGTTTTCGTTTGAAATCGAGGGACCGGCAGTTAATTCTACAATAAAAAAAATTCAAAAAAAAGTAAATAATACAAAAAAAATTTTATTTATTCGCCAAATATATATCAAATCTAAAAAAAAAATTAATTGGGATTATATAATGCCGGATTATATACTGCCGGTAAACGAAACTTGTGACACATACTATACAAGTAAACTGTGCAATATTTTATTTTTAATATAAAGGGTGGTTAAATTTTAAGAGCCGATGTTGATTTTGAATAAAGCACCAATTATTTAGGAAATTATTGTCATTTCTTTTTGTTATAATAATATCGGTATGGTTCAATTGTGTATGGAGCAAAATATCGGCCAAACGACCTCGGCGGCACACCTCCATCCGATGGTCCAAATTTTCGAGGATGCTGAGGCATAATTGACGTTCCATGCCGTTAATGTGCCGAATGATCTCATCCTTTAGCTCTTGAATTGTTGCTGGCTTATCGACGTACACCTTTTCTGTCAAATAACCCCAAAGAAAGAAGTCCAACGGTGTCAAATCACATGATCTTGGCGGTCAATTTACATCGCCATTACGTGAGTTAACACGGCCATTGAATTTGTCGCGCAAAAAAGCCATTGTTTCGTTAGCTGTTTGGTAAGTGACACCGTCCTGTTGAAACCACATATCGTCCATATCCATATCTTCCAATTCGGGCAATAAAAACTTCGTTATCATCTCACTATTCACAGTAACTGCATTAGTGCATTAGTAGGTGCATTAGTTTTTCGAGAATCACATTCACCCAAATGCGTCAATTCTGCTTATTGACGAATCCAATGAGGTGAAAATGTGCCTCATCACTGAAGATGATTTTCTTCGAAAATTGACGATATCCATTTTGATTTGAACGCCGATTTTCATAATAAGCCGGAATAACTTTAACGCGTGGCTCGATTGTGTATCTTTCCATGGTTCAAAAGTAAGTTAGTCTGAAATTGAGATATGTCAAATGAAATGCAGAAAAGAATTTGACGTTTAGGTGTGGTTCACATTCAACATCGGCCCTTAAAATGTTACCACGCTTTATAAGAACATGCTCAAATAAAAAAACAAAAACAAAATATTTTTTTTTTATTTTTAACATTCCATCATCTCTTAAAAAGCCGAGACAAAACTGAACTGTGTAATCTATTAAAATGTACAATGGAAAAACGCCGTTATTTTCTTAATATTAGTTAAAAAACATATGATGCAATTCTTAAAAACAACAGTATTGTAAGCAGTTGAGCAACGGTTATAATTTTGAATTTTATTATAAAGAGATCTTAAAAATATCGAATTCTATAGTCGTAGATAAATATCGATTTATCGATTAATTAAGAGTAATGTTAGTAAATTTTTGTCTAGTGAAGGCAGAGTTTTGCACACAGAAAAAATTATTAAATTTCTCCAATCACCAAATTTGTTCTAAATTCATAATATCAAGCAAACAAGTTGTTGATTTTGCACCTATTACCAAAATGATTATAGTGATTACTAGAAATTTTAAAATTTTGAAAAAATATTTTCAATAAATTATATTTTTAATTTTAATCAAAAAAGTGATCTAAAAACTTTGCCATTTCAAACAATGTGTTAATTTATTTAAATAAATATTGACAATTCCCAACAACAATTCTACATATTTAAATTATTTTATTTTTAACGAAAAAAGTCAATTAAGATTTTTTGTTATTTAATTAAAATTTTAATTGAAAATTTATTTCAAAACAACTAAAATGTTAATTAAATCAAAATTAAATTTTTAATTTTCTGTCAATTAAAAAAATAATTGATTCAATTATTACATTAATTAAATTTAAATACTTTTTAAACCATTTTTTTAATTGAAAAAACACTTTTTTCTGTGCTTGTTTAGGCATATTATAGTGTATTTCAAGCATTGGCCCTTACTAGGGAGCTACGGTAAATTGTGGACCAATCATCGCAAAATTTGATGGTGTTGTTTTTAGAAATATATCTAAAGGTAAATTAAAGCAAATACTACCATAATATATAAAGAAGGCCATTGTTCAATATTGGGGACCATACCTATCAAATAATTTGATTGCGTGATTTTTATGGCCAATTTAACCAATTCTATTTAAATATAAATTTATGTTTAAAATTAGTTTTCCATGTCAAATAAAAATAAAATGATATGAAAAAATATATTAAAATATGAATTGATATTTAAATAGAATCTGATTTAAAACAAATTTTATTACAATATCATTATTCGTAAAAGTTTTAGGGTTATAAAATTTTTTTTTTTTTTTTTTTTTGTCACAATTTTTGTTATGCAGCACCACCAAACTGCGTCAAAATGTGTTTTGCTGAAATACCAGTTTATAGTTATAGTTTATAGTTAGAATACAAAAAAAAATTAGTATTGTTCGTTTTAAATATTTAACATTATAGAAAAGATGTTACTAGGTTGATTCATCTTAGAATTCATAAGTATTTTCCTATTGAACCATTTAAATCGAAAACTTCTTAGGAGAACTGCAAGCAATTTTCTCTGTTAAGAAGTGCAGAAGTGTGCATGTTCTTAGCTGCCATTAAGACAGGCAGTCAGGCAGATATGGCTAAGTTTGCTTATAATAACTCATTATAAACTTAATACTTTTTAATAAAAATTTTATCTTTTTTAAAAGTATCACAGAAAAAATTATTAAATTTCTCCAATCACCAAATTTATTCCAAATTCATAATATCAAGCAAACAAATTGTTGATTTTGCACCTATTACCAAAATGATTATATTGATTACTAAAAATTTTAAAATTTTGAAAAAATATTTTCAATAAATGATATTTTTAATTAAAAAAGTGATCAAAAAACTTTGCCATTTCAAACAATGTGTTAATTTATTTAAATAAATATTGACAATTCCCAACAACAATTCTACATGTTAAAATTATTTTATTTTAAACGAAAAAATTAAATTAAGATTTTTTGTTATTTAATTAAAATTTTAATTGAAAAATTATTTTAAAACAACTAAAATTTTAATTAAATCAAAATTAAATTTTTAATTTTCTTTCAACAAAAAAAAATAATTGATTCAATTATCACATTAATTAAATTAAAATACTTTTTAAACCATTTTTTTAATTGATAAAACACTTTTTTCTGTGATTGTTCACAATGTGTTTTTATTTATATTTTTAGACAAGCTCAAGATGATGATACTTAAGAGTATCGAAATATCCGGAACAAACAAAAATAAAATTCATTTTCACTACGGCTCTCAAGCTTGAAATGAAAGCATTTTTATTTATAAAAGTCGAATAAAAACCACTTTAATTAATTTAACTACATATTGTATGTAGTCTTAGATGAATTGTTGTTGGCCTCTGTCTGTTTTTTTTTTTTGTGGGCAAAAAAGCCAATAACGAATAAAAATAGTGATGCCTTCTGATGGATTGAGTATTAAACATCGAAATTGTAATAAAGTTGGTTCTAGTTTCTCCCATCACTGATAAAGTATTGCTATTTGGAACTATTTTCGTACCTCACAGTTTTCTCTTTATCTTTTTTTCTGTTATTTCCATTTTTATTTTTCTTTTTTTTCGTATTTTAAATAGTAAATATTTCAAACAGTAACCCAGAAATTAAAGTGAAATATGTTTTGGGCATGTGTTTAAATTTGTTCTCGTATGTAGGGAAATACAGTAAAATGCAGTTATAACGAATTAGAAGTAAGCGAATATTTATACTTTTACAAACGTAGTTTGTTTTAATCCAAATTTAGATATTTTTTTTTTTCTTAATTAATTTCATGTTGTAAATTCCTGTCTTCATAAAAATAATTTAATGAAAATTAAATTCAATGAACTTAAGCCTAATTAAAAAAAAAATATCTAAATTTGGATTAAAAACCATTAACAGTTCAACAAAATAACCACAATACTAGTGTAGTTTGTTTTATCTGTATCTTTACATAAAAATACAAAATTTAAATAGTATGATTTACAATTTTTTTTGTTTTTTAAGTAAATATATTTTTTGGAAAACAAATTTTTATTAAATTATTTTTATGAAGAAAGGAATTTAACAACATGAAATTAATTAAAATTTTATTGATAATTTTTCATTCTTGACGCGCTGAGATTTGAACCCAGGCTTTCACGGACAGGTTGCCCTGACTAGTTTCGATTGTAACCACACAATCTCTTCGGAGGGGTTTGCCGTTTTACTCACTCGGCTATTGAAGCCGGATGACGTCAATAGTCAAACATCAATCTTTAAACCAAATGGTATTTAACCTTGATAGATCGAAATTTGCTTTTAAATGAATGATTATCTATTTTAATTGATTTACATGTTCTTACTAACTTCTGTTTTTCGTACTTTTTGTCAAGAATTCTTCTTGAAATCCAAAGTTTTTCATGTTTTTGTCTTTCTTTTTTCTTGTTGACCTTTTACAGCTCAAGTTAAAGGACAAATGTAAACATAGCTCCTGCCTTAGCTGTTAACTAAGCCTGGGTTCAAATCTCAGCCCAGTCAAGAATGAAAAATAATCAATAAAATTTTAATTAATTTCATGCTGTAAAATTCCTGTCTGCATAAAAATAATTTAATGAAAATTAAATTCAATAAACTTAAGCCTAATTCAAAATATCTAAATTTGGATTAAAAATGGTTTTTCAGTTCAATAAATTAACCGCAATACTAATTATTTTTTTAGTTGATAAAAAAAATATACAGATAATTTTTTTCTATGTTCTCACTAACAATGCAAGCTTTTTTAAATTTTGGAATAAAAATTAGAATACCGTTTGCTTTGGACATGCTTCGTTATATCCGGTATTTGTTATGATAGTGTTTTACTGTATATTTCCTGCTGTTATTGTGTCTTATCGTTGGTTTTTTCATATTGTTATTTTGTTCTGATACATACTAAATACTTTGAAATAAAATTATAAATTGTTCCTGTATTTTTGTTATTTTAAGATTTTTTTTGCACAAAAATATACAGAAATTTTTTTATGCTGTTGTGATTTATATCGAGTACTGAAAATGAATGAATAAATAACAGAAAAAAATTAAATTTTTTTCCGTTTTTTTTAATGTAAATACGATTTTTTCAAATAAAACAGTAGTTTTACTTAGTACGTGTGGCAAATGGCAACGCTCATGGTTGTAAGTTGGGCAATGAAATGGAAGAGAGCGTGTGTGAAGAATTACGAATGGGAAAAAGATACAATTTCAATTACACTTAACATTATAAAAACGGAAACACTAGAAAGAGGGCTGACATGTGACACAAACATTAAATATAAAAAAAACTAAATACATTTTTTACACAGTAACAAATGAAAACACACCAACATATGCAAGAACTGACAAATAAATAGGCAAACGAGTACAAGACAGACAGAAGGATGGTCGGAAGGACGGATGGACGGAGAGAGCGACAACTAGACCGAAATATCGAAAGTGTTACACTTTTGTGCCCGTATGTGGCAAATTCATATAATAAAAATTAAATGAAATATATACTTACTATACATACATACATAAGTACATATACATATGTATATGCATATTTTATTGGCAATAAAAAAAGGATTGTCTCTCTGCTATACAGATGTGATCATAAAACTAGTAGACTCTACTTCCTGTACACATGGACATGCTGCATACAAGACATATGAGCGAATGTATTTGTTTAAATTTATACAATAAACAAACACAGACACGTAGCCATTTACATTTATACAATACCCACACACCCAGATGCAAAGTTAGACTTTTGCATAAATTCAAAAAATTATTACACTGTTGCAAAGTGCATTGAAAAAAATTTAATATTTAAAATAAATATTTATATATTTTATTGTTGCACAATTTTTGCATTTTCATATGATGAAAATAAAAAAAATTTATTTCACAATTTATTAGTTTCCATATTTTATATCAGTTTTTTTTTTTTTTTTTTTTTGTGGCACAAATTTTATGGAGATAGTTGCACAACCAAAGTGTTGAAGTAGAAAAAAGTTTACCAATTATTTTGATTTTCTTTTTTTGGTTACTTAGTTGAGGTCAATTGGTAGGCAGAACCAGTTGTAGTATTTTTATACCCACACCACAATAGTGGAGAGGGTATTAGGCGTTTGTGCTGCTGTTTGTAACATTTGAAAGTATTAGACCTATTAGTACACCGATCGACTCAGAATCACTTTTTTAGTTGATCTAACGATGTCCATCCGTCCGGCTGGCTAGCTGTTTATGTAAGCCTTGTGCGCAAAGTACAGTTTGCAATTTTACAGAGAAATGGACGAAATTTGGTACACAGGTTAAAATTATCATAAGAACCAATTGAAAATTTTGACAATCGGTCCATCATTTCACAAAGCCTCCATACTACTTACCGGAAATGAGTCTTCGTGCCCATAAGTCATCTTATTATGTTGGTAATTAAACCTAAATCATCTATCCAAATTTTATTAGAATCGATCCATATTTGAAGGTAGCTCCCGTACAAATACTACTCCAGAAAATAGCTTTTAATGCCATTACGTCGTGATAAATGTGGGTAATGACATACAATTTGGCGGCAGTAACTTACGATATCGATAGCTACTCTATGTCTTGTCAAAATATTGTGTGGGAAATCCAGAATTGAACGTAGGTCCAAAAATCGCTTAATGATAAAAAAAAATCTCATATAAAGGGTGATTCATCGTGAGGTTTGACTTTCAATAAGTTTTTTTTCACATATCACGCGTGACTCATATCAAACTGCTTTGTCATTTCTGTTCAGTATCGTTTGGTAAATCGTCATGGAAAGCCTCACAGCACAACAGCGTCCCCAAGTTGTGCAGCTGTATTAAGAAAATCAGCGTTCTATGAGAAATATTTTTCGTTCGATTCTAGGAACTTAGGAAATTTGAACTTGTGCAAGAATTGAAACCAGGCGACTTAAATTGGCATCTTATTTTCAGAAAATGGATTCTAGAGCACTTTATTTCTCATTTTTCTACGGAAAATTGGCTACCTAGATTTAACTGTTTTCTCTGGGGATATGTAAAATCTGAGGTCTCCAGGAATAAGCCAGCTTCGATTGCTGCTTTGGAATCCTACATTACTCGTTTTATTCTCGAGATACCAGTCGCTGTGCTCAAACGAGTTGGCCAAATTGGGCCTCTATCATATAATTTACATGATATCATTTTCAAACAGTAAATGCCATAGATTGTTCTTTAAACCGATAATGAAAATTTTAAGTTTACTTTAAAAAGTATGTGTTTTATTTTACTTTATAAATCAAACCTCACGACGAATCACCCTATACACGAAGATAACTGAAAAATATATAACACAAAGAACTTTTATATCCATCCTTAGCTCATAATAAAATGTTGTACTGGCGGATTTATTATTGCCCATGGGTCCCAAGTAGATAACACTCTCGAAAATTTGTCTTTAAATTCTGTGGTGTAGGCTATTACATGGTCGGGATTGACCGTCTTTACTTTCTTTGAATTGTTTAACAAAAGCGTTGTTTGCTAAGTACATAATAAGAAAATAAATATTGAATACATTTGAGACTTTTCCAAATATTATGCAAATTTTGTTCACCACACTCCTAAGCCAAAAACAATCATATTCGAATTGTTGCAAAATTGTTCATTTCAGTTTTGGTAAATAAAACTCAAATCATCTGATATCGATAGACCAACGTGCTGAAGAAGACGTAGGGGCTTAAATTAAAAACAAACTTTTCTCTCATACCAGGTATGTTTGACATTGAAAACGAACTAAGTTGGTTATACAGAATGGCAAAAATGTTACAAATCAATTTAAAAAAAGTAAGAATAATACAGGGTGGTGCAGAATAAGCTTAAAGGTTTTTATTAATAATAAATTTTTTAACATTTTTTATTTTTCGAATTAATTCTATGAGTTAAATTTCAGTTATGTATTTTATAAAGCTTTTTGTAATAGTTCTATTGCTTAAATATTTAGGAATAACTTAATACACTACCAGACTATTAAAGTCATTCCTAAAAATTAAAGGAATATAACTATTACAAAAAGATTTATAAAAAAATTAACTGAAATAAAAAATGTTATATATAATATATAATGAAATAATAAATTTTTTATTTATGCGTTTACTACTTTTTTTTTTTTTTTGTTTTTTTTTTTTTTTTGTTTTTTTTTTTTTTTTTGGTTGCATAGGAAAATATTAAAAATGATATTTTGTAAGAGTTGGTTGTTGTCAGCTTCATATTTTCCATAACTTTGGCAAAACTCCGGGTGTAGAGGCCATGATTTATATTCGTTGGTTTTAAGTTGATGAATGAATTCTGGCTTGTAAGCATACACTCTTTTTCAAATATTCCCAAGGAAAACTGTCAGGGGCTGCAAAATCCGCCAAACGCTAAGAGCGGTTAAAATTTTTTGTACGCGAAATTATGCCTATGCTGAATATATCCCTTACACAGAAAAAAATGCTGCCCCAGTTAAAGCATTAATCAAAAATAAAATCAATTTTAATTAAAAACTTAATCAAGTGAATTAAACGTTCAATCAAGTGAATTAAACGTTTAATTGTTGCTATTAATTTGCTTACTGGTGCAAATTAATAGTATCAATTTAACTTTTGATAAATGCTTTAATTAAGGCAACATTTTTTCAGAGTCCCAAAGCCATTGAGGCCACTTCAGTACAAGCTGTGACTCCATATTGTTGAAATTACCACGTTGAATTAGTTTTCCACATCATCCGTTATGCACTGCCGTGGACAGAAACTACAAAAGTAATCAAAATTCCAAAAATATGGTTTCACTATCCTTTCGTGCGATATACTGCACCAAACAGTAAATTTAAGAGGGCTGTTGAACTGCTGTTGGATTCTCAGTAACCCAAATTCTTCAGTTTTCATTATTGACTTAGCCATTTAATAGGAAATGTTGTTCATCGGTCATTACTAAATTGTGAATAAATTCTGAATTTTTCTCTGTTTTTTCATGGAAACGTATGTGTAGTGTTGGATATTAAATTGCTCCAAGTCTTCTTTACAAAATACTGTAAACACAAAGAAAACATAATAATGAAACCAGTCAGAAAGAATAGTTGGTCAAACATGGCCATATGATACCATTCAACACAGTATTTATATAAAAATGTCCAGAGTGTACCCTTGTAAGAGTTGTTGAATTTTATATAGATAAATACATCTACATACATATGATCTTTTCCTCTTTAATTCAGGAAAGAAGTTTTTATATGGGCTATGTGAAATTATAGACCGGTGCTCATCATTTTTACGGACGGACGGAAATCGTTAGATAGAATTTTTTAGAGATGTAACGAATACCGATACCGATATATTACTGCGATATTTTGCTGCCGATACGCCGATACTTTTTTTATAGTTTTTTGGAACAGGTCGAATGCTAAAGTAGAAAGTAATCCTACTTCATGCTTTCGATATGTATATGCATTTTACGCGTTTGCTGTGTAACTTATAAATAGAATTTTACACTACGACTTTTTGGACTGATTCATAAACGCATTGAACGCTGGGTTTGGACCTGCAGCCAAATTTTCACTTCGCTACAACTTTTGTGTTACTTCGAAGAGACCACAAAATCAATAAGCAAAGTCACTGCTACATTTTGTGACGCTATTTCGCTAGTTAACAGTCTTCGCAAATTATAAGAAAATACGATAAATGAATAAACTGAGATGCAGAATAACAATTCATTCCGTTGTTTTTAAAATCTTATTTAAACAATTTTAAATATTAATAATCTCTTACACTGTAATATTTTATAATAAAGAAATTTCTCTACTTGAGTTTTTTTTACCGTGAATTTTATATTCGTATCGGTATCGGCGATATTTCTTCCTGAGTATCGGTATCGTATCGGCAAAAATCCGTATCGTTACTTCCCTAGTATTTTTCTATATCCTCCAATAAAAATTAAAATTTAAAGGAAAATTCAAATTTATAGGATCTGTTTGGACCAATCCGCATAAAATCTGACATCAAAATGTCGCGTTAAATAAGGCGAATTTGTATGCCAAACAATTATGAAAGTTTCACTGACTCCTCGTTATGGTTTTAGGCGTTTTAAGCGAATAAAGTTTATTCCGATTTATCTTGGGCATATGTAAAACTTTGATTATTAAAAAAATGTGATTGTGGAATCAATAACCTTAAAAAACTAAATTGAACAAAATTGTTATTATAATATCATAATTTGTTATATTTTAGGCGATTTTAAGTGATTTTTGGGAGAGCGCTTTATATGGAGCATATGGTAAACTATGGGCCGATCATTATGAAAGTTATTAGTATAACTTCTAGTTATATAGAACGAAATTGCATACATTCCAAAAGCAAGTCTTAATGCCTCGTTTTGGTATTTTATAACCTTAAAAGAGTAACAGCATTTACTTAACTCTTTTTCTAACGATTCTGCTTTTTATTCCCAAACTGTTTTAGAGAACTGTAGGTAATTTGAATCGTTCTTTTCTATCGAGTAGAGTTTTAAAATAGGCGTATTTAAGCCAGACGGGCTTAGGTTAATCTATGGGATCTTAAATTAAAATTTTTTTATGTATACCATCATTTACCATTGCGTAAATCGCAAGCAATTTTTTTTTAATGTAGGGTCGATCCAAGAGTTTAGGCAAATTCCCTCTTTTTTCAATTCTAACACATCAATCGCTTGGTGCTCATGCAATTCTAACAGCCTTACCAAAATAAAAGCGGAAGGCGGAACATTTTCTGACGCTTAGCTTTTACGCAGATATGCCATTGTAAAAAGGTTGGTTTTAATATTTTGTGTCTAGTGTTGTAACCGGCAGAGTTTGCCACTGGCTACGCTAATGCTTTTGCCGATCTCAACTCAATGAGGGCAAAAGGAGATTTTATGCAATTAAAATTCAAGGCAGTTAATGCCGATTTGAAGTTCTGCTTTAATCTGATTTATTTTGGGCAGTGAGCAACTTTTTATACACAATTATCTTACACTTAAAATCGTATTCTAATTTCCCTCAAAAATCATTGACCAATCAAAATTAGCTTGGTAAATTGTGTTAAACGGCAAAAACAGTCACTCAATTTACCAAACTGCTTATGTTGCATTTTTAGCGGATCATCACAGAAAAAATTATTAAATTTCTCCAATCAACAAATTTGTTCTAAATTCATAATATCAAGCAAACAATTTGTTGAAAATATTTTCAAAAGTGATCAAAAAATTTTGCCATTTCAAACAATGTGTTAATTTATTTAAATAAATATAGACAACTCCCAACAACAATTCTACATGTTAAAATTATTTTATTTTAAACGAAAAAATTAAATTAAGATTTTTTGTTATTTAATTAAAATTTTAATTGAAAATTTATTTCAAAACAACTAAAATGTTAATTAAATCAAAATTAAATTTTTAATTTTCTTTCAACAAAAAAAATAATTGATTCAATTTTCACATTAATTAAATTTAAATACTTTTTAAAATATTTTTTTAATTGATAAAACACTTTTTTCTGTGAATGTTCTTTGATAAATGCATGTGCCTTAATGTTAATGTTTTATTTTGAAGTGGGGTGCCAAATTCTTATGCATGTGTACTTATTAGGGTGTGCCACATGCATTTAGTAAAATGTATTAGGGCGCACCACACCATACCTAAACAATAGCGCCAACGTTGTGTCATGAACAGTAGTGTTAACTCACTTTTTTAATGAAATTCACACAATAGAAATAGAAAATGGAGATTTAAACGCTATATTGACCAAAAAATAGCTAAATTGCAATTATTTATTAATAATAGCGGCTAACTTCACTATTAAAGGGGCTGTCAAAATCGGATTTTCCAATTGCAAAGCATTGACGCCGCGCTTTATAGGTATGCTTCATACAAATTGCATGGGCTTGGAAATTTTTGAAAGCTGGAAAACGCTTTTCGTTCTTGTTTAGGTACGGTTGCAAGAACGTCTGACGGTCCCAATTATCAGAATTTTTGACAAATAGCATGAAAACAGAAGTAAGGAAGAACATGTAAACCAATTAAAATTGATAATCATTCACAACAACAAATTTCGATCAACCAAACAAAAATACCATTTTGTTTAAATATTCACCTTTATCGTGGTTGGCGAATTTAAAATACGCCTGCGCCTGTTTGGTAATAGATTAAAGGAAATAAGTTCACGTTCTCTTTAATCTATTACCAAACAGCCGCAGGCGTATTCTAAATTCCCCAAACACGATAAGGGCGATTCATTGGACTATTGACTGCTAGCCGTAGTCAATGGCGGTGAGTATTAAACAGCAAGGATTTCTGAAGAGATAGTGTGGTTACTATCGAAACACGGCAATCTGCCTGTCGTGGGTTAGGTCCCCCGGCTAGTCAAGAATGAAAAGTTGTCAATAATTTAAATTCATTTCATGTTGTTTAATTCTTTTCTTCATAAAAGGATTTAATGCAAATAAAATTTGATGAACTTCAGCCTGATTAAAATATTAAATTTGGGATTAAAAACCAATAACAGTTCAATAAAATACCCATAATACGAGTACTAACTACCAATAAACTTTAAAACTAAGTTTTTTTAATTCTTTTGCCACAGCAGCCCTTAAGAAATCTAAAGACTTAAGTACAAATAAATAAGTAGTGATTATCTCAATGTGTTTCGAATGTAGTGATACAGTTAGATAAACACCACCACTTGCTTTGAAATAATAATGATGATGCTTGATAAAACTGAATTTATTCTAGGTTTTTGTTATTTTTCACAGCTACAATGTTTTGACAAAGTGGCCCGCAGCGTTATGAGTTCCCCTTGCAGAACATTATAAATTGTGTGGTATGACACAAATTTAGTCAGTCTTAGTTACAATAATAATAAATAACTAGCAGATGCATTAAAACAATCATATTAAGTTTTCTTCTTTAAATTACACTTATATAAGAGAATGAGAAGAGATTTTATAATTACAAACTCTTACTAGTCCTTTTAATATTTTGAAAGTGTTACTAGTTATGGCTGTATTGTCTTCTACTTTGTGCTCGGAAAGAATTTAATTTCTACCCAATTTTAACTATAATTCTTTGCACAATTGTTCAAATGTGTTTGTAATTGCAAAAAAGTAATGTTCATTTTGCTTTTTATGTACACATATACATATGTTTATACTAAGGAACGGGGGCAGTTCTAATATTTTTATTTTACTCAACATTTTTTATTTTTCGAATTTATTCTATGAGTTAAATTTCAGTTATGTATTTTATAAAGCTTTTTTTTTTTTGTAAAAGCTCTATTCCTTAAATTTTTTTTTTATGAATGACTTTATACACTACCATTTTCCTTGTTACATTTTACCTTAGCTTTCCGTTGGATAAAAAAAAAAAAAAAAAAAAAAAAAAAAAAAGCTTTATAAATACATAACTGAAATTTAACTCAGAATAAATTAGAAAAATAAAAAATGTTGAATATAATAAAGTTGCTTATGAAAATAAATAATTCCCAATATCTATTTGTTAAAAACATTCAATATATAAAGTATCGCTATCCAGTGTGACACAAAGAATGCTGACGAAGGCCGTAGCGGGCCAGAAAATGCATTACATTCTGCTGGTGTCTAATAATTGTAAATTTTTCTGTACATAAATATACTTCATTGCTATCCAACGGAAAGCTAAGGTAAAATAAAATGTAACAAGAAAATACAATAGCGGTATTCACACCGAGCTTGTTAGTTTGTTAGTCGTTAATAGTTACTTTTTTACACGCATTTTGTTTTTGTATATTTAACGCGCTACCGGATTAACATTTAACAAATTAACGACACGGCACCCCTGATAAAATAGTTGTTAGTTGGTAACTTTTTTTTTAACTTTCTCGTGGCATGTTTTATTTTTTCCAGAATAATAAATTGTGTCAGAACAATAAATCAGTTGTTTTACTATGAAAGTTACCAGACTAACAAAGTTTTAAAAAGGGGTCGTTCACAGTTGGTAACTTTAACAAATTAACAAACTACCGAGTAACAAATTAACAAGTTCGGTGTGAATACCGCTAATATAAGTAATAGTCTGGTAGTGTATAAAGCCATTCCTAAAAAAAAAAAAAAAAAAAAAAAAAAGCTTTATAAAATACATAACTGAAATTTAACTCAGAATAAATTAGAAAAATAAAAAATGTTGAATATAATAAAGTTGCTTATGAAAAGAAATAATTCCCAATATCTATTTGTTAAAAATAGTTGAGTTTAATACATTCAATATATAAAGTATCGCTATCCAGTGTGACACAAAGAATGCTGACGAAGGCCGTAGCGGGCCAGGAAATGCATTACATTCTGCTTTTGTCTAATAATTGTAAATTTTTCTGTACATAAATATACTTCATTGCTATCCAACGGAAAGCTAAGGTAAAATAAAATGTAACAAGAAAATACAATATAAGTAATAGTCTGGTAGTGTATAAAGTCATTCCTAAAAAAAAAAAAAAAAAAAAAAAAAAAAAAAATTAAGCAATAGGCTTTTACAAAACAAAAAAAAAAGCTTTATAAAATACATAACTGAAATTTAACTCATACAAAAAAAACGAAAAATAAAAAATTTTGAATATAATAAAGTTGCTTATGAAAAGAAATAATTCCCAATATATATTTTTCTTTTACTATATATATAAGATTAATTGACACTTTGCCGTATAAGCAAAGTGAAAGACCTAGACTTGTACATTTGTCGTATTCACAAAACCCTTGTATCGTTGTATCAATTGAACGTTGTATTTAAGTACATAGTTGACAATTGGTTTTTACAGAACATACTAGGGATGGACAATAAATATCGATATATCAAAATATCGTTATTTAAAAAAAACTAAAATGGATATATATCTCCGATATTAAAAATACCCATATATTGACACATCGATATTAATCTACGACTATCGAATTCGATATTTTTAAGATCTCTTTATAATAATATTCAACATTTTAACCGTTGCTCAACTGCTTACAACACCCAGAGAAAAAACATGTGTAAATAATGGTTATCTTAACCATACTATTGTCATCGACAACCATATTATGGTTAAATTAGTCCTCCATCAAGAAAGCACAACCATAGTATGGTTGTCTCTAAAATATGTTTAACACTTATAATAGGCATGGTTGATTTTCAACCATAGAATGTTGCTGTTGGAAAGGAGGAAAATACTATTGTTTATTTTAAAACAATTTATTTTTATATTTAACCATAACATGTTTAGAGGCAACCATAATATGGTTGTGGTTTCTTGGTGGAGGACTAATTTAACAATAATATGGTTGTCGGTGACAATAATTCAGTCAAATTAAACATAATATGTTTAAAATTTTCTTTAAAAATAGTTTTGTTGGAGGTGACCGTATTTAAACATGTTATTTCTCAGCGTGAATACTGTTGTTTTTTTTTTAACTAATATTAAGAAAATAATGGCGTTTTTCCACTGTACATTTTCAAAGATTACACAGTTCACTTTTGTCTCGGGTTTTTAAGAGCCGACAACAACAAAATAAGCGCGGAAAAAATATTCTGGAAAGGGTCCCTAGAATTATGCAAAGTATCGCTTTAATTATAGCGTATTAGCAGCAATAAAATTTTGTTTGTTTTTTATTGGAGCATGTTCTTAAATATTAAAAATATAATATTGCACAGTTTACTTGTATAGTATGTGTCACAAGTTTCGTTTACCGGCAGTATATAATCCGGCATTATATAATCCGAATAATTTTTTTTTTTTTAGATTTCATATGGCGAATCTTTAGTGTATGCCATACATTTTTATCTGTTTATTAAGTTTACACATTGGAAAACACAAAAAATACATGCACATAATAAAACATGTAAGAAAGTATAGTCGGTCAAGCCCGACCATATGATACCATACATACACCACAGTTTATAAGAACAAATTTTGCAAGTGTACCTATTTGGGATCTAGTTTTGCAAAATGCATAGCTAATGTGGGTATATGAATAGGGATCTATCTATGTTTCAAATTTCATTGAAATAGGTTTGATTGTTTCGGAGAGGCAGAAATTGCCCCCCATCTCCCCTCATAGTCTTATGGATCTCTTAAATTTTTTTATATTTTAAACTTTATTAAAATCGGTTTGATAGTTTCTGAGAGGCAGAAATTGCCCCCTATCTCGCCTCGTGGTCCTATGGATCTATTTATGTTTTAAATTTCATTTAAATTAGTTTGATTGTGGTCACAAAGACCCTTTTCCGGAAAGCAGCTGGTATGGGGGCAAATTATGCATTTGCTTCATTTTCAATAGGCTTGTTCCTTATGCCAATTAGAATCGGTGTACCAAATTTCATCAAATTATCTTCAAAATTGCGTCCTGTACTTTGCGCACAAGGTTACATGGACAGCCAGCCAGCTGGACGGACATTGTAAGATGTACTCCGAAAAAGATTCTGAGCCGATCGATACCAATATTTTAAGGTGTTACACACAGCAGCACAAATGAATAATACCCTCTCCACTATTGTGGTGTGGTTATAAAAACGAAAAAATTTCATGAAGATTAACATATGAATTAGAAATCTTCTTCTACATCTGCCTGTCTGTAAATATGTCGGCTGACCATTGCAGAATGTCTTCATGAAAATTTTGGAAATCGGCAATCTGGATATCATTATCCTCCAAGCAGCTGGATTCACTTATTTTCAAAACTGAGTTAAACAAAGATGCAGATTTTTTTAATAATTGCAAAATCAAAAAAAATTTTTCCCAACAAGTTGACCACACATTTTACTTACCTCTTAACACAGAAAAAAATTTAAATGATTTCAATTAAAAAATTTGTGATATTAATTAAAAAATTAATTAAATTTGCACCAGTAAACAAATTTAAGTATCAACTAAACGTTTGATTCACTTGGTTAAATATTTAATTCACTTGATTAAACGTTTATTTCACTTGATTAAATTTTTAATTAAACCTGATTTTATTTTTGTTTAATGCTTTACACAGACAAAATGAAAAACCAACTTAAATTAACATATGAGTTAGAAATTTGTACTATTAATTAAATTCTGTACTGATTTTCAACCTGCAAACAAATTGATCATATCAATTAACATTTTTGAAAGATTGAGGTTTTCTTGCTGTTGAGTTTCAATCAACAGTTTTAATTGAAATGTGACCAGCAGCAAAAGAGGCTATATACAACATAAACACAAATCAAAATATTTGAGACTTTAATACCACATAAAATATTTTGAAGTTTGTGTGTATGTTTTCAAATTTGCAAATATATACACAAACATAATAATTTTTATTTTCAATTAAGTCAAATTAATTGGAACAATTAAAAAAATTGTTTGAAACAGCATTACTGGATTTAATTGAAAACATTTTGGTGAGCACTTTATCTGTGTAATTGGTGAAACAATTTGGAGAATTTTTTCTGTGAAGTTACCTCTCACTGTAATTTTTCTAAAGGCAAAGTTTTTTCCCACTGCTAACTAAGCACTTATTTTAAATATTCTAAATAAATTAAAAAGACACCTGTTTTTCAGCGCAAGGGAAAGGATGTATAAACCCTTCTTTCTCACAGTATATGGGTCTACCTCCAAAAAGAGCAAAAAACACATTTTATAAATATTTTTTACTAAGCACTTTTCCAAATTCATGATTCAATTATAATAAAATTATCTTGATATACTTCTCATTAAAGACTGTTACGTTCGCCCTCGAATTTGCAAGTATTTATTCTACTTTGTACATGAAATGAGTTTAAAATTCGCTCTAGCATACAGCGACCATACATCACTAAATAACGGCAACATTGATGTAACATATACGTGCATATCACTACCAACTGAAATATACACATCTACATAAATGCAGCCATACTGAGTTGCATTTAAAAGTAGTACCAATTTCTATGCATTTATTTGCCTTTGTATTATCATGCAAACTCAACACACATGCCCACATATTATTACACTTACAGACTCATAAAAACATCCAGGGAAAAATGCTTAGATATTTCCGTCATTCAACCATAAAGAGATATACAAGTTTTACGATAGTACTGGAAGACAAACAGATAAATTGACATACATATAAACACAAATATACAGACAATACTTAATATTAAAAAGTTTGTCGTTTTTTCAAGCACATACATTTAACAGTTAAACAGATAGACAGAATTTTGTATGTATATGTGTCACACACTCATACAGACATTACATTTATACATCACAGAAAAATATATAAGTATTTTTAACATAGTGATCCAATACTACATTTTGATGATTTCACATTTTTCCACAACTAACACAAATTACTTTAGTCATTTTTTTTCATTCACAAGCGAATTAACGAAGAAGAACCACTACTAAAATTTTTATAAGGATGTTCCCAAAAATTCGAAACAAAATGTAAAAAAACAAGTAGGAGGGATATATTCGGCTATGATGAATCGGTTATGTATACCCTTATATATATCCTTCACCAAGATGCGATTAGAAAAGAAAGATATATAAATTCCGTACTTTAGATATAAATAAATATATTTTGTGCCTCTCTTTGTGCACTCTATTTGGCTCTTGCAGTTCTCCAGATACACCAAAATCTATAAAGTATGGTAGGTTCCACGCCTTTTTCTTAAAACCCGCCCATATTTCTAGAGAGGTTGTATATTAATTACCCAGCTATTTGTACCAAATTTGGTAAATTTTTCTCTTAGTCTTCTTTAGATATAAAAAAAACTATTAAATGGCACGCCCACTTCTCCTATCCCACCCGTTTTTTGAAGAGGTTGTGCATTGATAACCCAGATGCTTGTACCTCATTTGGAAAATTTGGCTCTTGCCGTTTTCCAGATATACCGAAAAAACAAATAAAAAACAAGAAGAGATTCATAGGTAAAATTTGAGGCAGTCGTGGTGTTTTGCTCATATCTCAGTCATTTATGGACCGATCTTACTGAGCGGAGTATATGTGACATAAATATATAACAATCTACTCCCCACCATTTCTGGGGTCTTCGGAAAACACATTTCAACATACACATGGACAGACAGACATAGTTAAATCAACTTCGCTACTAAGAGGTATATAACGTCACCTAAAATGCAAAATAAATAGAAATAGAGTTTTTTTTATCGATTTTTGTTCGTTTTTCGAATTTTACATTCATGTGATAAAAAAATGGCGACTTTATTAAGGAAATTCAAACGTCAAGAACACCTTGTTGTTATTGATTTTGTTAAGTTTTTTGCTCCTCCAAACTGCTGGGCCCCATACAAACTGCTATCCGGCATAGAATCTTTATACCCATAAACGATCTTGTTATGTCTGTATTTAAATTAAAATTGGTCCAATATGATCTTGTTGCAACCTTTATCATTTTACAAATTTTTACTTTAATCGGTTCATATGGGGAATACAAATACCACTCCCGAATAAAAACTGAAAATGCCATAACCTCCCTTTAAAAGTTGGTATTGATATAAAATTTGCCAACGATAACTTTTATAATAGATATTATGTGCTGTTAAGTCCAGAATAGACCATAGGTCCAATATAAACCCCGTCTCTTAAATCGCTTTTGTAAAGTTGGAGGAATATTTATGTGATGTTTAAGGACTAATTGTCCTAGCTAATAATATTTTGTTTATGTTTAACCGGCGGCAACCACCACTGGCTGTTCTGCCGATATGTTGCACAAGGCAAAGAGAGAACTTCTTTTAATAAAACCAAGCCAGTCGTGGCCGTTATAGTTTGATTTATTAAAGTCGGCTTATTATTTGGCCTACAGCCCTTTTTATAGTAAATTTACAATTTTGCTTGTCGTCTAGTATTGAATGATTTTCGATATAATTCAATGTATTCTTATTCTTTAGTTATATCACAGTTACACATGGTCACTAGATACTTAAGTAAAAGGAAAGGAATACAAGATGTAATTATGATTTCCATTGACCGACATGTGTTTATATGTAAGTCAATAAATAAGGACCGCTTAAAAGTGTTATTTGGTATTTTTCTCAATAAACACATGTCAATATGTGTGACATTCACTCTACTAAATCTAAGACGGTATGTATATAATTTAGAGTGGTTAGTGGGTATTTTGGATACACAAATAAAGTACACTTCACTTGCAGTCGAAAAATGAATATTAACCCCCACAAGATAATTTCGCTTCGCTGGGTCCATTGTTGTCCATAATAAAAACAAATGTTGTGGGAATAATTTTTCCATATCGTTTTGTATTGTTTAAGCTTTCAAACACAACAAGTACTTTATTTTAAACGTACGCATCTAGAACAGAAAGGAAAAACATGTAAATCAATTGAAAAAATATAATAATTCACAACAACAAATTTCAATCCACCAAGTAAAATACCATTTGGTTTAAAGATTGAAATTTGACTACTGACTGCCAGCCGTCGTCAATGGCGGTAAGGCTAAAATGGCAAAGATTTCTTTCTGCATTAAAAATAATTTAATGAAAATTAAATTTGATGAACTTAAGCCTGATAAAAATATAAAAATTTGGATTAAAACCCATAAAAAGTTCAATAAATTAACCACAATACTTATTATTTTTTTGTTTTTATTAATGCTTAACTAGACTCCAGTAGTAACAAAAAAAAAGCAACATAAAAAAGAAAGCACAATATTTAAAAATATTGGTAACAAATAATTGCTACCGCGGGGCTCCGACAAGGATGCGTATTGTCATCACTTATTTTCCACCTGTAGCTCGCTTCTGTATTTCTCGCATCGCAAAATTTCTCACATTAATGACTAATAAATCAGTGAGTGCTTAAACGCTGGTTTAGTTGAACTAAACTTAAATTTATATGTAGTTTAAACTCAACAGTTGTAAATCAGTGTCCCATGTATTATATGTAGTTTAAAAAGTAACATGTGGCAGCACTACGATAAATGTTGACAAATTCATATGGCTTGTATTGGTAGTTTAAACGGCCAATTTTATGTGTTTAAAGATGGTTTATATGTTTTCTGATTTATAGATTTGTTGGCTTAAACACATTTTAAACCAAAAAGAGAGTTCAACTTGCTCTGATTTATTAGCCCTAAGTGTGAAACAAAGAATTCCATCGTTTCTCGTTTTGTGAGAAAAAAGTGTTTCTGCATTTGAATGCGAGAATAGACAATACAGATTCTGTTTTAACTGGAATACTTCCAGTTATTAAGTGTCAAATGCAAGCGAAACGTCAACGAAAGAAATAGATGTAATTAAAATAGGGCTGTTAGATTTGACGATTTTTCGTTCCAAAATTTGCAAAGTGCCGATTTGCTGATTTTTTCTAGTGACGATATTTTTTAGTCTTCGAAATAAAACAATTTTAAATATTTTTATATGTTTGTATATTAAGCACCAAAGAAAAACGATATCTTTAAAAACAAGGCAGCTTAAAAAATGTATCGGCAAAATCAAAATTTCGTAGGAAAACTTTTTAATTTTTATTTCCTTAGATTATCTAATACATTTGTTTATGTGATCAAAACATTAAACTATTACCCCATTTTTCAATCAATGCACTATAAGAAATGTTTGCCTTTTTTGGCCAAAATTGTAAAATTTAGTTCAATATGATATTTTGTCAAGCCTTTGTGTGCTTTTTTCAGTAAAAAAAAAACAATCTGAAATTTTAAATTGTTATCGGATTAAAGAAAAAATAAAATAAATAAATTTATTTGAATAGAGCTCAAGCTTAAGTAGGTATGTATGTTTAAAATATGTATTTTACCCATGAACTTTAACTATTTTTTTTTTATTATTTTTTAATAAAAATCGAACAAAATTTGTAAAAATTAATTTTAAATTGTCCGATTTTTTAAAACAAAATAGACAATTTTTTTTTATTGTTTTTTTTTAGGAAATTAACGATTTTTTCACAAGCCCTGCATAAAACGAAAACAATGAAGAGCTTAAAAAAATTAATATAACAAAATATAACAATTGTGTTTTATTTATTTTTATCATTTAAATTCTTTCTCTTCAAATAAAAAAAAAATATTGCACATTCTTGTGTACATATGTACATTAGACCGACTCAAGTTGTATAGAGCCGAAAAAAGTGTTTTAGTTACCCCTCTGAAAATAAAGGTTGATATGTTTTATGATGATTCCCAAAATATTTTGGTTCTTGCGTTGACCATCCGTGAGCTGGACCTTTTTTTAAAAAATGTCTTTTTTCAGTTTTTCGAATTTATTTGTACTTTGCTCCAAGACGACATAAATAAAATTTATTTTCATCGCAAAGGGTTTTTAAAGCAGCATCCAATGGTATATAAAACCACTTGCGACCACTTGCGACCTACTTATTGAGATATTTAACTAAATACATATTTTCGTTTCGGGTTTTCATACAAATTCTACTTTTTTTTTATTAATTTTATATTTTTTTATTGTATTTTTCACATTTTGATAAATTGAAAAAATTTGGTATCATCAAAAACTCTTTTCGATGATACCAAATTTTATTTATGTCGTCTTGGAGCAAAGTACAAAAAAATTCGAAAAACTAGAGAAAAATACCTTTTTTAAAAATGGTCCAGCTCACGGATGGTCAACGCTAGAACCAAAATATTTTGGGAATCATCGTAAAACATATCAATCTTTATTTTCAGAGGGGTAACAAAATCACTTTTTTTTGAGTCGCTCTAATGTACATACATTATTTGTGCTCCATTTTTTTAAATTTAATTTTTCTCGCATCAATTTCAAATGTGACTTATTTTGACAGTTCTTGGGAGAAACTTTTAGCAAAATATTGATACAGAAACACTTTTTCTCACATCCTTCCAATAATTGCCGGAAAATTATTTAAATGACAGATAATTCTCCCAAAGTAAAGATACAGAAACCCTTTTGTGAGAAAAACCATTTTTTGTTTCATATTGCACTGTTTTTGTCATAATTCACTTGTTTCATGTGGGAAATTATACAATGTGAGAAATACAGAAACGGGCTACTGGTCTAGTTATGCAAAAAGCTACAAGATACATAAGGGGCATAACTTGGGATTTGCCGACGATATATGTCTTCTTTCCTATATATTTACGGCCATGCAATCAAAGCTGACACTACTACAAGAGGTGGCGAGAAATGGAGGGGAAATTAAACTACTTAATATTAAGTTAATATAATTGCTCTACGGTTGTGAATTGTTAAATGCTGTTCAACGTGAAATACACGCCATTCAAGTATTTCAACATAAGTGAATACGAAAAATCCTGCGCATATTTCGACCGAGAACTTTCACAAACAGTTGGCGATTGATCAACAACAACTTCATCTTGAAATCAGAAGGCTGAAATGGATAGTCCACCCGTAAAAAAAAAACACAATATCGCAAGGCAGGCTATGGAGTGAAACCCACAGGGCAGTAGAAAAGAAGGTCCGTCCTTCACAAGCATGGAGAGGTCAAATTTAATTGGAGGCTAACACGTAAAACTTAAGTCAAAATTAATTAAATGAATGTAAATACAGTACTTTTCGCTTATAGTCCACTACTATAGTTGCACAACTTTTGAGGACTATAAGCGAATGTGCACTATAACCGATTTTTTTCTGCGCCATTTTAGGGATAATAAGTGAATCGTAGTATTATCCACATTTTGGACTATATACAAATTATTTTCTTCAATAAAACCACTCAATATATGGCGTTTACTCATTTTTGCTACTTTTATAAAGTAACCAATATTTGACATTTATAAAATTTGTCAGAAAGGTAAATAAAAATATATTGCCAGTTTGTTAAAAAAACTAAAAAAACAGAGAATTTATCTTTCAACAAAAATGGACTACCAGTGAAATGGACCTTAAAACAAATAATTTGTATGAAATTCGAAAAAATCTGCAAGTGAGTATGACAGTTAGTTTTGGCTTTTATCCGTTTTTGGCCCATAAGCGGAATGGACTATAAGCATGTAAACAATTAATTAAAAAATTAATAGTATCAATTAAATATTTTTTAATATTAACAAAATTTTCTGCAGTAATGTTGTAGATATAATTACACTTTTAATTCACTTGATTAAATTTTTACTTAAAGCTGCTTTTATTATTGATTAATGGTTTAATTTTAAAAAAAATTAGCGAGAATATTTTCTGTGTAGAGTAATCAAATTATTATAGCCCTATGCTGCCCACATAAGTAAAAGGAATAAATATAAATTTAAACATTTTAATAATAACAACTATATACAAATACATTTCTTCATTTGCTTTGTTCTCAAATATACGATTCCAATATTAAATTAAAGCATGTAGATCATTAAAAAGCCAATTGGTTTGGTTGCACTCTTTGTCACTTAAAACGTATTTGTTTGGGAATTGCTTAAGTGCAATACATTTAAAAAATGTTTTAAAGTGTAAATTTGCAAACGTTTTCACACAAATATATTGAGAAATTTTATTAAAATTAAAAACGTTCTCTCTTTCTGCTATTCCCTGATTTCAACTTAGCTCCTAACATTTGAACAAATATATTAAGAAATGTTACAAGACAAGTCTCGTAAAATAAAAAAATGTTCGCCTTTTTGGTTTTATAAAAAAATTGGTACCTCCTAATTTATTTGTGTGTATACTACCTACCGTAGTATGGGACTATAGAAAATGTCAATTTCATTCAAACTTAAACAGTGATAAGTTTAGTTTGTTCTAATGCATCTTTTAACAACATTTACTAATACTATTTTTTACATTTTGTAAAAGAACTAAATAAGTGCATTCATTTGGTATAAAATATACATATAGAAATGTAATATTTTAATTTTTGTGTTTTTTTTTTTTGGTTTTTTCAAGAAAATTCCGTTTACATATCAGCAAAAATACTAAGAACATTTTTTTATACAGGGCACAGGAAAAATTAAATTTTGTCTCTAATCACCAAATTCATGCCAAATTCATAGAAACAAGCAAACAAGTTGTTTATTTTGCACCTATTACCAAAATGATTATATTGATTACTAAAAATTGTAGAAATTTATAACCATAGTATACAACTAGTATGCCGACTCTTTGACAGGTACATAACTCAACTGTCAGTGGTACATTTTTATGTTTGTATTAGTAAGATTTTTTTCAAATGTATTGGTGTATAAAACTATTTCCACCACTAAACATAGTTGCATAAAATCGTATAGAATGTGGCAACAATTTTTTTTTCCAAAATAAAATTTTCTTAGTTCAATAAATTTTCAATTTATTGAATGCTGGCTGCATTTATAAACTTTTAAAAGCCATGTTTGCTAAATTTTTATTCTGCAATATCGGATAATATATAAATAATTAATGATTTCAAATATTATTTTTATACCACAAAATGCTACTCTGCTGGCTTTAATAATATTAACAACAGAAAAAATTTAGTGTCAAAAAAATTTATTTAAAAATTTTTAGTTTGTGAAAAATAAAAACATTTTGTAAAAGCAAATTAGCAAAATGTATTGAAAAAAATTATTAATTATGTGTTTAAGTCATAAAATTAAACATGAAGTGTTATATTGTGAAAAATTTTAAATTAAAAAATTTCAAATTTTGTTTTGTTTTTGTTGTTCTTAAGTGTGTTGAATTCACACAGAACCTATATGTGTGATGAGAGTTATAAAAAAAAGAGAACGTTCTCACCAGTCGGCATACTAGTTATATACTATGTTTATAACCTTGAAGATTATTATTTTTTTTTTTTTTTTCAATAAATGACATTTTTAATTAAAAAATTTATCAAAAAACTTTGCCGTTTCAAACAATGTGTTTATTTATTTAATTAAATATTGACAATTCCCAACAACAATTCTACAAGTTTATATTATTTTAAACTTTACAGTCAATTAATATTTTTTGATATTTAATTAATACTAGCTGGCCCTAAGAAAACATAAGTGTTGTATTACCAGACGATTTAAATTGATCTTTAAACGAAATTTACGGCCTTTAAATAAAAATCCATGAAATACTTATCATAAAGTTTTTTTACAGAATAACTTACATATGGTGTAGATATGGGTTCAATGAAAAAAGAAACACATGTATTTAAGGCAAATTGGAAATTATATTTATTGATTACTTCATCTTAAGGCTAGCGGAGCCGGGTCAGCTAGTAATATTATAAATTAAAATGTTGTTCATGTACATATCGCTCATTTCGTGCAAGACCGTCACAACTCAAAATTTGGCATTTTCGAGTTAGTAATGCAGAAATGTTCTTCTCTTAAATCTCTACAAATTGATTTAAGAACGGAGAGAATTATCAAAAAAATAACGGTTATACAGATGCTTGTGACGCTGTGACCTCTCGTAACAAACTTGAGCAATTAACATCAACAAGGCCACATTCCAGTTTGTGTTTGGCATTCATTTTGTACATATGGTTTTCTTTGTAGCAAAAAAGAAACATTTGATTTTATAACTGTATTTTAGTGAAAGAGAAGGTAAAAAAATAATAGGTTGTAATCTTAAAAAGGCTCTCCTGTAAAGTTTCAAATTTTGAGTTGTGACGGTCTTGCACGAAATGAGCGATATGTTTGATTTACATTTGATTTGAAAATACATATGGTTGTATGTATGTATATATATGCGGTGAATTTTACGAAAAAAGTGAGCGTAAAAGTGGGCGGGGCAACATTTTCTTTCCGCAAAACCTAAGTTAGACCATGGCGATCATTTTAAAGAAAAAATCGTCCAAATCGGTCAAGCCGTTCTCCAGTTATGCGCTTAATAGAAAAAGTGGGCGTAAAAGTAGGCGTGGTAAATTTTTCTTTCGATGAAAACTTAAAGTTGATTAATACGAACATTTGAAAGAAAAATTAGTCAACTCGATGGAGCCGTTTTCTGATTTTAGGTAAATTGAAAAAAGTGGGCGTAAAAGTGGGCGGGGCAAAATTTTCTTTCCGAAAAAACCTAAGTTGGACCATGGCGATCATTTTAAAGAAAAAATCGGTCAAGCCGTTGTCAAGTTATGGATTTTGCCACGCCCCTCCGCCCCCAGACCGAAAATCAGAAATCAGACTTCACAGTGTCACCCGCCTGAATATTCTGAAGATTCCCTGAAAATTTCATCAAAATCGGCCCAGCCGTTTTGGAGTACATACGTTACATACACACATCCTATTTTAAATATATTTATATAGAAGATTTAAGTTAAAAATTAATTTCAAAACAACTTAAATATTAATTAAATCAAAATTATATTTTTAATTTTCTTTAAACTAAGAAGATTATTAATTCAATTATCACATTAATTAAATTTAAATACTTTATAAACCATTATTTTAATTGATAAAAAAACTTTTTTCTGTGTATGAGTTTTCGATATTTTGAG
The DNA here is from genome assembly GCA_943735925.1 of Pollenia amentaria. Classification (NCBI taxonomy): domain Eukaryota; kingdom Metazoa; phylum Arthropoda; class Insecta; order Diptera; family Polleniidae; genus Pollenia; species Pollenia amentaria. The sequence goes on from OX031007.1 coordinate 30,862,601, forward strand.
GATATTTCCAAGTATTTACACAGAGATGGAAAATTTGATCCATTTAGTAGATTCAGCAGTTCGTTCATAGAAAGATCTGTTTTTCCGAAAATTGATAGTCTATATGTGTTGTAGACTGGACACACAACTATGAAATGGTAGGTATTTTCCAATTCAGCTAAGTTGCAGATAGAGCATATACGGGTTGAGTTATTTCTGAACGATCTGGCATTTAGATCAAGGAAACCACCTCTGGATTTTGTTATCATACAAGTAATACGGGAAGAACAATTTTTGGCAAGCGAAGGGGTTACGGTGTATTTTAAATGGCAATACAGGGGGCAAATTATGGCGGTCGTGATCGAATACTTTTTCGATTTTAAAGCAATTTTATTTTTCATTCTTTCAGTTAATACTGAAACCACCGACATTATTTTTTCAGTGTTGTAAAGCATTAACTTTAGTTTTCACAACAATAAAAAAAAAATTTCGATTCGACTGAAAGAATTCAAAATAAAATTGCTTTCGAATCGCAAAATTATTCGACCACGACTGCCATAATTTGCCCCCAGGTCAAGATAAGATGAGTTCGTTGCATTTAATATATTTTCTTTACGTTCATTCATTTCTAATAATCTTAGTATAGATTTCCAATGTGTACAAAGTGGCTGATGAGCATTATTTGAAGCAAATTAAAGTCGTTGACAAAGGTTAGGCCACTCATTAGCCCAATTGAAGTTTTGGTTTATAGCCGTTTCCGCTAAAATGCCTGGTAGTCTGTGTTGATTCATCCATTCAACTTTATTTCTATAACAAAAATGGAGTCTTAAAGTGGTGAGGTATAAGGGGTTCAGACCAGTCTCCAGATATATCATATAATTCGGAGCTGTAGTTGGTAAACAGGGCTGTGAAGTCGTCAGAAAAAAGTACTAACTCCGACTCCGACTTCAAACGGTAAATATTTTAGGTAATCAAAATAATCATTTCGGTAATAGGTGCAAAATCAACAAATTGTTTGCTTAATTCTATGAAGTTGGTGATTAGAGACAATTTTAAATTTTTTTGTGTAACATGATTGAACGGCAAGCCGCGGGAAAAATTTTAAGTTTATTGTGCTTAGAAATTTGGGGGTGATTTATATATTTCGACCGTGAAGTATTAATAGCCAGTTTAGAGGCAGCCAGTTTATTTTTCAAATATTTTCAGAATGGTAAGTTATACTTGATATTTATAACTGTTCACGATTTCGATATTTTCTACACCATTTTGAAATTTTGAAATTCATGTACCAGACGGAAAAAAAATTATTTTTGACTGGTGGAAATTTAGTGTTAAGCACTGTTGCCCATTTAGCTATTTTCTCGTCAAATCTAGCGATATTTTGTCAAACTTTGCAGAAAAAGTTGTGTGTTTAGCTATTAGCGGGAAATCTGGCGATTTTTTATTATGGGTTTGATCGGTTTTAATAAATTTTTTGACAATTTTGTTAAAAAGTTGCTTTGATATAAACAACCCAGCAAAAACTTAACTTACAATGCTACTTTTAATGACTTCTTGAATTTATTACTTTGTAGCTTTATTCGCCACTTTTTGCATTATAAGTTATATATAAAATAATAATTTTATTATTATATCTTAAATAAGTCATAATAATACATTACAATAAAATAATTTGGTATTATGACTTAAATAAGTTATTATTATATAACTTTAAATAATTTTTTAAATCAATTTGCAATATATTATATTAATATATGTTAGATATCCGGTAATATTATAAAATTTTAAGAATAATTTCGATGTGAAATATATAGTAAATCCAAAAATCAGTCAAATATATGTAAATATATACATAAATATGCTCCAAAATTACGAACACAATATATTTTCATTTTTAGTGATATCAATCTAATGTTAACGATGTTTTTTTGAAGAACATAATCAGGCCTGTCACAAAAATTGTTCGGAATTGTTTTGAATCCGTATTTTCATTTCGATAATTTTGTTATATATAAGTTAAATGTGGCAATATTGTGCAAACCAAAAGAAAAACTTTTTTCGATCGAAAAATTAAAAGTGATTTCATTCCGAGAAAATTTATCGATTTTCGTTTTCTGAAGAAGCTTTCTCAGAATTAAAAAAACTTTCGATCGAAATTTATTTCTGTGACAGGCCCGTATAATTACATATGTTAATGCACACATTGTTCTTATAATGTTAGAGCTATAAATGATTTTGTGCAGCAAAAGCACTCTTTATTGTGTACACTTTTTCAACATCAATTCCATAAGATTTCAGAGCAATTTTAATTAGTGTGTTTTAAACTTTTACAAAGTTTATTTGAAAGTAGTTATTTATTTTCATTTTTGGTAACTACATATTTGTATACAACTTTTAAGTATAAAATAAAGGTATTATTTTTTAGGTTGTAACTGTCCAAATTATAAAGGATTACTTTTGGGTCATCGCGAACAAAAATAAGTACTTTTTCTAGTAGAAAAATAAGTACTCGTTGCCTTAAGGTCTCATTATTTTTCTGCTTATTGTGTAAGCAAAGTTTTTGCTGGGAATAAGACCAAATAAACCACACAAACATATAAAAAAAGCATGAATCGTGCTTGTGTGAATATTACAAATTTGTTATCTTGTTATCCAATTCTTATATCCAGTTCCTATTACCAAAAATTATATTGACTTTAATGCCTCATTCACAATGGAAGCAGCCATTTCGTTTGCCATATGTCTCATATCTTTCCAAGATGATTCATATAAATTATTTTAATTTTAAGTACAAAAATGTAACTGAAGTTTTGTTTAAGAAATGAAAAACTTTTTTAACTACTACAGCAACAATTTATATGAAGTTTTAACTGACGATTATGATAATTTTCATAAGTTTTAAATAAAATTTAGCATAACTTCGTCAACGAAATCCTAGCAAATCTTTTTTTTATTGATTACTTTTTATTAAAATTTGATCTCAGCAAGGTCTATAGCTAAGCTATATTATTTTAGTTTTTTTATTTACCTATGTATGTATGAATATATGATTGTATGTTCTACATGCTTCCTGAAATTTGTTCTTAAAAATAGCATTTGATGATACATTAGCAAATTGTTTCATTCAAAATTTTATAAAACTTAACATTAATTACTGATTTTATTTACAAAAAAGGCCATTTGTCGCTAATTTTTTAAATATTTCGAAAAGTTATTTGCAAAAACGTGTTTTTAGCGAAATATCGCTAAATTTCTTTATAAGTTAAAAATTTAGCTATTTTCTAGCTATTTTTCATTCTCTTTTAGCGATATTCTTTGGGAATCCGTTGGCAACAGTGGTGTTAAGTTCCATATTGAACAGAACCCATATAATGCATCAGTCATACATTGTAGCTCTGTACCCATGTTCCTTGGTGAGAACCTCTCGCATCAAAAAGATGTGAAACAAAATATTCCAACGTTGCTCGAAAAGTGAGAAAAGAGTGTGTCTGTAACTCATGTCGAAAACTATCAAACGAGATTACGTCGTTACGTTATAAATGTCAAAATATTCCACTCAAAGCCGATATGAAATTGCAGATGTTGAGATCGGCAATCAAACATATCGTTGACGGCGACCAACATGTACATAAATTGAAAAGTTTTCAACGATGGCGGCGAAAATGCAGGCGTTAGCTCTACCAAATAATGTAAAGTGCAACTTTAATGTTTGTTGTTTAAAAAAGGGCTTTGGAAGCATTCGTGCATTTTTCAAAAATGTTAAAAGCAAAATAATTAAACAATGAAAAAATCTGACAAGAACAAAAAACTCACCTCTTTCGAGTTATTATTCATTGCATTTTGCATTTCTTATATATTTTTGAATGTAAGCATTTTTTCTCATCCTGTTTTTATGCGTGAGTTTATTTGACAGTTCAAAGCGGGAACTTTCTCACAAAAATTTTACAGACACACTTTTTCTGCAAATTGGCGAGTAATTTCCTTAGGTGACTGCAATTACTCTCCCAAAATGTTACAGACGCAGTTAAGTGAGAAAAAAAGTTGTTATCAAAAATTATTTTTGGGAATGAAATATTTTATTAATTAATTCATTTATTAATGATGTGCTAATAATCCCAATTTTTTTAAATGAAAACACTGAAATTTATTGTTGTGGGAAAGCTAGTTCCTTTGCGCATTTCGCTGGTTGCTTAGGCCAGCTCGTCAGGAAACTTTTTCCAAATACTTTAGAAAAGCTAAAAATATTATACAAGTAAGACCATAAAGTGAATAAGAATTTTAAAAACACTCTGGTCTTAAATGTAACAATATCAAAGCTTCAACAAAGTCACAACAATAAACCGTCAATTTGTTTCAATTTATGGCATTTTCGTTTCATTTCACACATTTCAATCGAAAAGTTACTCGACGGCGGAGTTACAGAACATGGGCACTGTTGGCGATTCCGATAATATAAGAAACTATCAGCATAAAGCAGAATTTTCACCGTAGCAACAGCAACATTAACAACACCAGTAGATATATTAACTAAATCATTAAGATACAGTGAGAATAATACTGGGCTTAATATGCACCCTTGTCAACAGCGAAAGGTTCCGAAAAAGTGCTACCATCCCAAATCCGGCTTTTATAACATTTTTAAATAAATTATATTTTTTTTTTAATTTTATTTCAGAATTTTGTGAAGAAAACTTGGGGAATTTGAAATGGAACAATACACAACAGAACAGCGATCAAAACTTATTGAATTTTATTTTGACCCTCTTTTGGACCTCTTTGGCGAACGCATTATTTCGCGCAGAAGCGATTTCAATTGGCCCCCACGTTCACCCGGATTTAGCCAGACTGTTTTTTTTTTGGGTTATTTGAAAGAAAGGGTATATGTCGGTTAAATTAACAAAAAAAAATTTATATTATATACATCCTTCGTTTTTTATCTAATGGTGTTTTCTTTTCTACAAAAAATGTGACATTTTATTTAAAAAAAAAATGCAATTTGGTGTTCGTTTCTTAAAAATGCTTCGCTCCCTAAAAGGGTGGCTTGTTTTATTCTAAAAAATGCACCCTCACTAATGGCAAAAGGCATTGCATTAACGCCCCGTATAAATCGACAGTGTCGATAATGCCCTGTAAAAAGATGGCTTCTGTTTACCAGACCAGACGAAGTTGGGAAAAAATCACTTCTAATCAGGACAGTAAAAATTTAAAATTTAAATAGTTATTTTTTCTATTATTTAACAGTGAAAACATAAGAAAGCATTATATTGTTAATGATAGGTTGTCAGTGATATAAAATTTAAGTGGATTCGGTGTTACAAAATTGTTTTTGAAAAAAAACGTCAAATCAAGAAATCTGAAAAAACTTGATGTTAATAAATCAGCAATCTGGCAAAGGCATTATCTTGTTAACATATTTTATAAAAAACAAACTAAAGAAATTGGAATTATGTCATTTTTTTATTTATTTAATATCAATCTATTAACAATATTTGGCTTCGCTACCCCAATCGTTATAAAATGAAACAAAAAGTATTTATATATAAACAAAATTTTTTTATTACAGTCAGTTGTGGGCGTGGGAGAATGAGAATAGGGTTACCCCACTAATTTAATTAACATGTGTATCAAGCTTGGGTAAATATGTTAAAAAATTCCCTTTTAAATTCATCCCAACACCAACATACGTGAAACAGTATCGAAGATAAGAGGATTTTAAATTTTGAGTTGATTAGGCGTGCCACCGCCTCTTTGTCCAACCACAACTTTACATAGCCTAGGGCTCATTAATTCATAACAACAGCCTACTGTGAGAATTTGATGACGATCGGTTCAGTAGTTAATTAGATATAATCGACATAAAAGGGCGTGGCCCCTCCCACTTTTTTCATGCAACGTATTTCTATTCATAACAATACCATATATACCAAATATCATCATCCTACGCCAAATAGTGGCTAAGATATGAGGATTTTATGTTTTGGGTTGTATGGGCGTGGCACCGCCCCTTTTTCCAACCACATCTTTATATAGCTTAAAGTTCAGTAACTCAACTACTGTGGAAATTTTTATGACGATCGGTTCAGTAGTTTATTAGATATGGTGGTTTTTACTTTTTCTATAAAGGGACGTGGCTCCGCCCTCTTTTTTCATGGAGCTTATTTCTATTCATACTAACACCATATGAACTAAATATCATCACCCTATGCCAAAAAATGCCTAAGATATAACGATTTTAAATTTTGGGTTGTATGGGCGTGGCATCGCCCATTTATCCAATCTCTACTTTATATAGCCTATTGTCTCTTCCAGGGTCACAGTTATATTCTGTGAACATTTCAAGATGATCGGTCAAGTGGTTTGGCCTCCTATAAGGCACAAATATATACATATATATATTCACTTTTATATATATAGAAGAACAAACTTTTTGTCAGCTGCTAAAAACGGGGCGGTCCAATTTTGTGTTTTGTTCTCTTCAAATAAAAAATTGCATTATTACAGGGTCGGCAAGACATTTTATACATGTACCTTTTAACAAGGTGGTATTTTTTTGTAGAAAAGAAAACACCATAAGTTAGGCTCTAAAAAAAATTTATATATTTTGGATCCTTATATTTAGCGGAGTAGACTTAACAAGGTCTGTCTATCCTTTCGCCGGTGTGTGTGTCCATGTCACAAATTACTGAAATATCCACCAAAAATGACGACTGCCTCAAATTTTTACCAATAAATCGATCATTTTTACCCACAAATCTTTACTTTTTAAAGTCGTGTTACAATTTATGAACTTTATTATTCAATGTTCACATAAAATCAACAAAGTAGAATACTGGTAGTGAAATAACCAAATCGGTATATAAATCTTATATTTATACGACTACTAAAACTAACCTTCTCTAGCAAAAATAATGGTTTTGGTACAGTAACACCCACGCCACATGAGAAAGGAGGATTTAATTATGCTCAGATATTTCGTAAGTGTATACAAATAATATTTAGTATAGGAAATGAGTCAAATCGGAAAATATGAGATAGGGAACAATTGGCTTTTCAATATTATGGTGAAGGGAAAGTAAAATACGAAAACGTTTAGTTATTATTTTTTCAAATTGTTACTTTTTTGAATATAAAGCGTGATCCATTTCGAGGTTCCCTACTTGTTTAAAGAAAAAAACACAGAAAATTCCAGTTTAATGGGGAGTATTTATTTTCATTTGAAAGAACATTCTTTGGTATTTATTTTTTGAAGATTATGTCTATCAAATGTTGGCCGTTGCTACGTCGCAAATGGTCCATCCGTTAAGTCCAATTTTCGATGACTCGTTCGAGCATTTCGACTGGTAACTGGCGAATGACACGCGAGATGTTTTTCTCCAAGGCCTGAATCTAAGCGGGGTTGTCCGCATAAACTTTAGACTTTATATATCCCCACAGGAAAAAGTCTAACGGTGTGATATCACACGATCTTGGTGGCCAATCGACCGGCCCAAAACGTTAAATTATGTGCTCACCGAAGTGTTCTCTCAATAAATCCATTGATTGATGCGATGTGTGGGAAGTGGCGCCGTCTTGCAGAAACCAAAAGTCGCCGAGATCACGAGCTTCAACCGGCATCATTTTTAAAGAAATATGGACCGATGATTCCACCGGCCCACAAACCACACCAAACCGTTGTTTTTTTCTGGATAAAGTGGCAGTTTTTGAATCTCTTCAGGTTGCTCTTCGTCCAAAATGCGGCAATTTTGTTTGTTTACATACCCATTGAGCCAGAAATGGGCCTTATCGCTGAACAAAATTTGCCTCGAAAACGTAGGATCTTCTTGGAACTTTTCAAGAGCCCACAGAGCGAAGCGATTGCACAACCTGTATTTTGTACGCTTTAAATTTAAGATCTCGACGTAAAATGCGCCAAGTCGTTCCATACGTCAGTCCGAGTTGCTGCGAATGGCGCCGAATCGACTCTCCACGGTCTTCGTGTACACTCCCAGCTACGGCCGCTATATTTTCTTCACAGCGTGCTGGACGTGGTCTATTCGGTCGAATATTATCCAATAATGAATGCTGGGTCTCAAAATGGGTGATGATGTTGCGAATAGTACACTCAGTAGGCCGATTATGTTGACACATTTACAGCCTGGGCCATGATGTCGACCGCTATCACTAGTTTGCATTTTCAACGACAAACAGCTGGTTTGCACCCCACTAGCAATGCAACCTAACGGTAACGTAATAGTTTTCATACGAATTCGCGCCCCGCTTAGAAATATTATGCGACCACAAATGTCAAAATCAGTCACATGTGTTGTGGTTTTCGATATAAGCATTTTGTTGAAACATTAAACGAAATTTTTCTTTACACGCCAGAACTAAATATTTTTTTATAATTACATGTTTTAAAAATATATATATTTTTAAACTAACACCACTAAAAAAAATTATATGGGCATTTTCTCCGAATGGTCAGCCTGGATGGAAAATAAAATGTTGATAATCATCGTGTTTTAGTGTTTATAATTAAAAAAAAAGTCTATGTTTTTATAAAAGAATGGTTTCATAGCATATCTCATATCGCTGTTTTACTTTAGGAAATTGGGCTGGAAACTGGAAAATTTTATATTTTCTTTTTAAGCTTCTTTCTTCTAGAGACATTTTTATATTTTATTATTTTACATGCAAAAAATATGTTATGTTCGCTTTTCAATCTTTCTTCAATCCGTTACTGTAATAATATTGTGAGTTTAAAAATTTTCAGACCGGATCAGCACTCTTATCTTTTTTTTTAAATCTTGAAAGACGTTTTTAAAAACTTTAAAAGTTTTTTAAGTTTTCATTACATTTACAACGACTTTTATTAATAGTTTTACAAAATGTTCGTATATTGTCCACCAATTAATAAAAGAGCTTTTTTTGAGCTCGAGGTCCAAAAAAGGTTCTTTTATTAATTATATATTTTCATATTAATTCGAATGTGTATTTTAAGTTAAATTACAATTTAGAAAGCTTTCATACTTTAATAGTCTAATTTTCCACAAATATTTTCTATTCACTATCAGAATTTTCATTTATAATAAATGTTACTCACAATGAGAACTTAATTCCCAGATGTTATTTTATTAATATATTATAAAATACAACATAAAATTGTCCAACAATAAATTTTCAGTTGTTTTATCAAGAATAAAAAAAGGGAATTAAGCACAACAAATAAAATCTTTTAACCAACAATATTTAGATTTATACAATTACTGAAAATGAATTCATCATTTTACACCTCTGCATATAAATTGTCAATACTTTGTCTAGAGACATAAGATTGTGTTTAATACACGTGTGTTTGCATAAATATGTGTGCATGTATGCACATATGTATCTATGTGTAATAAATACTATGTAAGCATGTATGCATGAATGTTTGTGCAAACACAAGTGCCTGTTCTTAAGGACTTAGCCAGTGCTCTTGTGTGCTTCATCAATGAATGTGATTTTGGTATTTGATATCCTGGCTGCAATAGTTTCTGTCACTTTGAGTTAAATTACTTGCCACTATTTTAAGCACAATTTGGCGTTGTTGTATGTTATCTGCTACAACATATTACATGCCATCAATTTTTAATGTCTCTCTTTCATATTTAAAATTCTCTTTTTTTGTAATTTGTCTAGTTCCTTTTTTCCCTTGTTTTTTTTAGTTCATATTGAACTTTAGTTTTTAACAAAAATTTTTACAAATACACATACACAAGTACTTATGTATGTTTACAATTTGCAAGTTATTTACCTTCTAGTTAAAGTTTCTAATAGAAAAACATAGAAATATTTAGAAAATATCAGCTCGAAAATAGACTGTGAAATTGGATTTGTAGGGATGTAGAGGTTGAAATTGAATCATGAAAATTCTTGAAATTTCAAGGTCTTTAAAAAAAATCTACATATTAGCGATTAGTTTAAGGTGTAACTGCTTCTTCTTTTCCTTTTTTTAATGCTTAAACTTCGTATAATTTTCTCGCATAGAAAAGAATTTCAATTTTATGAAAATTTTTGTTATTTAAGAAACTGAAACATGAACACTTTTTTTTTTAATTGTGTCTCAATTTTCTGTAACAATCGTACAACAATGATGAGAAAGCAGGAAGGACAATTATCCTAAATAAATATTTGACAACAAAATTTATTTTTTGAATATTCCTTTCTAAAGTATTTAAAGAAATTTAACAAGAATTTTTGTAATATTTTTTTTCTGCAGATATTTACTAAGAAGTCTAAAATGTTTGTCTTTCATTAGGAAATGTTTGTAAATAAATAGTCATTCTTATACGAGGGTTGCTATTTATATTTTAAGCTTAATGATTAAAAGATAATCAGTTATCGAAAATGGCGGTTTTTATAAGCAGTTGCCATTGTGATTAGTATAAATTGTATACATTAAAGGCTTTTTTAGGCGCCGAAGCCAGCACAATTCTGCATAAATCTCAGATTCGCCAACTGTCAAGATGCTATACACAGATTTAAATACACCGCGATTGTATTTCTTAAGTATTTGCTTGCACTTACTCGCAAGCATATTTATGAGCACAAGCATATTTATGAGCTTTTTCAAAGTATGTGGTATGCATTGCGAAGAAAGCTTTCTGGCATCCATACGTTTATGCAATTCGTCTTATTGCTGTTCGTCGTAGGGTGGGTATTTAACATGGAGATCAGAGTTTTAGTCTTTTTTAATCTGTGTTTCTAGTTATTAAGGATTGCTGCTGGTGACTTAAAATTTCAAAGTTCTTTTGTTAACAAAGTACAAAATGCAAAAAAAGTGAAACAATCATATGTAACGGGTAAGTAAATAATAATATGTTATATTATATTTGACTTAAGTCAATCCTAATGACAAACTAACATTAAATTGATCCTAATGAGTCATTTCTACGATGTTACTGAGTCATCGCACTGATGACATGTTTTATTAAGCTGACTCCGATTCGTAATTTCTGTCATTCAAATGTGTCAACCCATTGATGACATAATTTCAATTTTTGACCCAGATGGTAATTTGGTCAAGTGATGTTAAGGCTGACATCGCAATGATGAAAAGTGTCAAGGGGTCAAAAACAAAGGCACTTGTCATAGTTCTGATATCAAAATACATCAGCGTTATGACGCTTTTTCTATCAGTGTACTAACAATATTGACGAGGATACTGAAACGAGTGATGAATGTAGGAGACTTGTGGTGAAAGAAAAAACTCACCCCCAGGCTGTATAGCTGAATGATTATGATCATTCAGATTAAATTGGTTTCACAGGGGCCAGGAATAAGACTTAATTGCCAAAAGTCTAAATAAGTTGATCGATAATCCAATTCGAAAGTCTTGAAAATGTATCGCATGAAAATGTTTGCTAGGTAATTCCAATTTCTCGCTGAGACAAAATTTTTAAGTCACTGTGAACAACTTATGACAAAACGTTGTAAGTCTTTCAACTTCAAACGTTAGATGGCACCTGAAAATACTCAGTATTGTCAAATTCCAAAACATAAATAGCGACCCTCGGACGTAGTATATATGAATTTATATAAAATTCTTTAAATATTTTCATATATATATGTATATTAAATGAAATGTATGGATTTATTTATATACATAAACTTATACAAATATTTTTAATCTTTCATTACGCTTAAAATACTAAAGATGTAAATATTTTCTTGAAAATTAAAAAGGGTTAGTTTCATAATTAAAGTTTACTTATGCTTGAATAATCGTAAATGTGAAGACACAGAAACAAATAAGTTTTAAATAAAATGAATTTTTTTAATAAATATAGTATAAAACAAACATAAATCTTTTTCATTAATTATTTATTTGTATTAAATTTTTGGAGTTTTTTTTAAGATTTTTCAATTATGAAGTATGGAGTATGAATAATTCAGGACTGGGCTTTAAAAATAAAACTTAATTGGATCTAATTTAATGAAACAACCTGATTCTTTTTAGACGTATTTAGACGTAAAAGTCACTTAAAATTTTTTTTTTTGGCAAGAGAAAATTCTACCGAAACTTAATGTGGCCTTTACGGGCGGCTAGATGACTTAGACTATGCCGCTGTCCTTTGCCTTCGGGCGCATAAACTTAGCGATATGACTCAAAAATTGGAACTCCTAAAGGCGGTGAGGACAATATCAAGATTAAAATAAGCTTGAGAAAGACTAAAACTATGCGTGTGGATACCAAAAAAGGAGATGAACGGTACTGTGCTCAAAGATATTAGCAGTTTCTTATCTCACCACCAGCATCATCAGCAACAATGGATCTAAGCCGCATCAACTGTACACGACGGTCCTTTAGCCTTTTACGTCCTATTTCGAAAGCTTCTCATATTTCTAGAAAGATAAAAATCAGGCTTTTCAATTACACTGTTAAGTCAACTCTGTTGTACGAATGCAAAATATGGAATGTAGCAGGTTTTTATCATCAGATCTCTGAGGTAGATTTTAAAGATATTCTGGTCAAGTTTGGTTGTCAATTACGACCTGTGGACAGCCACAAATCAAGTAACTCTGCGCACTGAAATGTTTAAACGTAAGTGGAATTGGCTAAGTAGCACACTTGCAGCCGTTAAGTGGAATCCTCAGGGTACCAGAATAAGAGGGACCCTCTCACACGCGGCGAATACAGCTGGATTCTGAAGTAGCGGAAACGGGGAAGTCCTAAAGTAAAACTAATAGTTTTTAATAATTCTAGAAATCACGCCGGACTACATTTGTAATGGTCCTATGCTCCAAATTAGAACGGCGAAAATAAATATAAATATTAGGGTATTCAAATCGGTTAACCGTTAATCGGTTAACCTATTAATTACTACCCGATTAACTGATCAGCTAATTTAAAATTGGCTTTTTTCGATTAAACCGGTTAATTTCAGTCGATTAACCGATGTAGCTAAATTTTAAATTTTTTGTGTATTATAATTATTTGTTTCGTCTCATATCAGGGATGTTTCAGTTGGTACAATTGTAATTTTTTGGTACATTTTAACTTTCTAAAGTACCGTGGTACAACAGTGACTCATTTGGTTCAATTTAAAAATTTGACATAGTTCCCCATTTTTGAATTTTTTGTATAACAAACAAATTATTGAGTCCTTTTCATTGCATTAATGTTGTACAACAAATCGGAATGGGCGACTAGTATTGTGGTGTATAGAGCGCTTAGTCCCCTTTTAAAATGTGGCAAGTGAAAGGCAGACAGACGAAGTTTGTTGGTAAGGCGACGCTGTATGCGTAACACACTTTACTTTTTTCCTCTCTCGCCAACAAGCTTCGCCTGTCTGCTTTTCACTTGCCACCTTGTAAAAGGGGACTTATGGTACCCACAGAAGAGGCAACATTTGTCAAAACCTGTGTTACTACTTTGGTTTCCTTTTTAACACAAACGATGACTGTAAAAGCAAAACATCAGTATTGTGTTTTTTTTTTAAATATAGAAGTACTACTTAACTTAACAAATATATGCGAAAGAAAATTTTCATATCCTGCTTTTTTTTGTTTTTTTTATAACTTTCACATTTAACGTCCCATAATACTGTAAAATTTTTAAATCCTTTTATAAAATTTCTCCATTTTTCATTGTTTTCAATATTCGTCATTTTTCCCTTGTTTATTTTTTTGTGCAATTCAATTTTTATGTACGTTTTTTTTTTTTTTGTTTTGATAAATTTAAAAAAAAATGGTACCGTGAAAATCCAAAAAGGAAATTTTTTTTTGGGAGTTGGTACAAAATTTAAAACCCCATTTAACATCCCTGTATCATATACAAAAGGTTTGTGTGAAGAAAGTGTTTTTTCATACAAACAAAGAAGGTGTTTAGTGATCTTCATTTTAAATAAGTGTTTCCTGTCAACCGCTTTTTGTTTCACGTGCCTATTATACACTCATAAAATTATTACAGTAACTGATTGTAGGTTATTAAATTCGTTTTCCGTACTGTTAAAATTTAATGAAAATATAGTTATTTTACGAATCAATTTATTTTTTGAATTTTTGTCAGTTAAATTAAATTTTTTTAAAGCAATAACTGTTAAATTTTACGGAATATTCTGTTAAAAAAAATAAATTCAAAAATTTATGTAAAATTCGTTTATTTTAAATGATCCGTTTTTTTAATAAATTTTTAGTTTTTTTAAATGAATTTTCTGTGGGATTTACCTACATAATATTTTGAGTGTATCTATATGTTTAGTTATTTGTTTCTTCTCATATTTCTTCACATTAATCTTTTAACAGAATTAACCGAAACATTTAGCTGTGTTAAAAATTTAAAATAAAATTTAAGTAGGACTCTAATGCTATAATGGAAGATTTTACATATTTGGTTAGAGAAATCCAGGAAACGGACTGAGAAATTAGATATTCTGTATTATGGGTTGCTTTCGATTTCTCCAACATCTCAGATAAGTGAAATAATTTTTTTCAATTCAAGTTTAATCAAAAGTAAAGAAAAGAATCGCTTAAATCCTAAACATTACTGCGAGGTCCACAATATCGACAAGAACATTTTTTTTTAAACTGATATTAAAAACAAAAACAAATTTTGGTGTTTTACTATTGTTTTTAATATCAATTTACGAAAGAAATATTCTTGTCGACATTGTGGGCCAGGCAGTTAAACAAAATTATTTTCTAAAAGATTGTTTTATAAGACCTACTTAAACTATTGATATAACTAATAAAATTATTTCACAATTTATTTTTTAATTAATGCATAATATTAATGGTTTTTTAATAATAAATAATTTATGTATTTTTATTCATTGAAATTGCTCAATTTATAAAAAGCTTTATCTATCGGTTAACCGATCAATAACAAAATGAACCGATTATAAACCGACTAAACCAAAAGCTCGGTTAACTTATCGAGCGATTAATAGAATGAAGCAAACGCCCTAATAAATATATAAGTTATTAATAATTAGTATTGTGTTAATTTTATTGAACTGTTAATGGGTTTTAATCCAAATTTAGATATTTTTAATTAGGTTTAAGTTCATTGAATTTAGTTTTCATTAAATTATTTTTATGAAGACAGGAATATAACAACATGAAATTAATTAAAATTTATTGATAATTTTTCATTCTTGCCTGAGCTGAGATTTGAACCCAGGCCTTCACGGACAGGTTGCCCAGACTAGTTTCGATTGTAACCACACAATCTCTTCGGAGTGGTTTGCCGTTTTACTCACTCACATTTGCTTATGAATGAATGATTATCTATTTTAATTGATTTACACGTTCTTCCTAACTTTTTTTTCGTATTTTTTGTACAGAATTCTTCTTGAAATCCAAAGTATATTTTTTTTATTTTCATGTTTTTGAAAAATTATCAATAAAAATTTTAATTAATTTCATGTTGTAAAATTCCTGTCTTCATAAAAATAATTAAATGAAAACTTAATTCAATGAACTTAAGCCTAATTAAAAATATCTAAGTTTGGATTAAAAAATATATGTTATTTTTAGGAAGGGATTTTATATTGGATCTATAGAAAATTTTGGATCGATCAACACAAAACTCGGTAGAGTATTTTCTAGTATTTAAAAATAAATTAGGCAAAATTGTTAATATAGTGATTCAGTTTTTTTTAGGTTTATTGCATTTTAATGGGCCTTTTGAAAAGGTCTATATTAAATTATAGACCGCTTATCACCAAATTTATCATTATTCGTGACGATTTACTAGAGTGTTTTTTATACGGGGCTATGGTAAATTGCGCACAAATTGCAAAATTTCGTATTATGATTTGAAGTCATGTAAAACGAAAAATTATGCAAAATTTTATAACAATCGGAGCATTCTGTCTGTCACCAATTTATGTTATTTTTGTAACAAAAATATCAGTTTATTAAGAATGGTTGTTCCGCATTTGGATTCATAACTGTTTACACAGAAAAAAAATAACAAGAATTAGTACGGAATTGAATCATATATTTCGAAAAGGGCTCAGATACAATTTTTTAAAAATTGAGTTTCTTGATGTTTTTAGAGGCTCACATATAGACAGATATACTGTGAGAATGAAAGGTTATATACCACTTCCATAGCGATGAAAATAGGGGGCCTTTTAAAACAAATTTCAAAAAGGGCTCATCTCCATATTTATTTAGAATATTTTATATGTATGTGTGTTTTAGTTAGCAAATGAAAAAAAAAAATTCAAAATTTTTATAGTGATAGATAAGTTCTGAATATGTGGTCAATTTGTTATGAAAAATTAATTTTGATTTTGCCATTATTAAAAAATCAGAATAGTGACAACCGTTTCAGGAGAAAAATATGAATTAATTAACATTTTTTAACTTAATTTTGAAAATGAGTGAATCCACCTATAACCAAGATGCTTGTATTTTATTTGGAAACTTTGGCTTTTGCCGTTTTCCATATGTACATACATAAAAAACAACAACAACAACAAAAGATTTTTGGGTAAAATTAAAAGCAGTCGTAATTTTTGTAATAGTAATTTTTGGTAATAAATTTGCATGTGTCCTGCAAATAAAAAACTGAAATGGCAAGTTGCTTTATTAAGCAATTTGTTTTTTTAATTTATTTTCTTCTTTTTGTCCTATTGTAGGGGAATGTCAGAAAAGACAAGCTCACTGTTTATTGTTATTGCTTTGTTGACGCTTAGATATTGTTACAACTCAGACCTGAGTGTTTAAAATTCTTATTCCCTTTAAAGTCATATTTGTATAATATTTTTAGCTTTTCTGAAGTCTTTGAAAAAAGATTCCCCACGAGCTGGCCTAAGCAACCAGCGAAATGTTCAGTGAAATAAGTTTTTAACAACTTTCTGCCCAACATATCTTGGGTCTTCGGAAAACCCATTTCAACGGACCAGTGTTGCCAAGCAAATTTTAAGAAATAACCCCAAATCAAAAAAATACGCCCTAACTTTGCACTGAGAAAAACCAAAAAAACCCAAAAAAAAAAAGAATAATTTTTTAAATATTTTTTTAAGCTTCATATTATTTGATGTTATATCATTTTTTACATATGTATATATGTAAGTATATATAAACATATGCATACTTATACAAAAAATAGTTTCAACAGTTGAAGTTGCCAGTTGATTTCTTATCTTATTTTTTATAACGTTGCCTTTACACATGCAAGTAGTGGCATGCCACTGTTCAACGAAAAAGTATTCGAAATAGTCGAATCTCATGCCATGTGCTTTTCTGTTTACACATGGCACTGCCAGTTCATTTTCAAAATGTCGTCGAAGCGTCAACTTGAGATAATTTGTTTACTTCTCAAATTAAAAAAAAAGTACCAGAAAACCAAAAAGAGTTACCGACTTCATCACAGTTTTAGTTTTGGGGAAATAGTTTACATTTATTTGTATTAGCATTATTTTAGCAAAAATTAATGATAATAATACATTTAACAGTTAAAACTTTAAATACAATTCGACAATAATCCAGTTTATTTGCATTACATTGTTCACAGGGTAACATTGCTAATCGTTTTGACATTTACTGGCATGCAAGTGCCAATTTTCCACTCGCATGCAATTTTTGTTGCCACTGGAGTTGCCATTGCGAAAAATGTGGGTGTATTAGTAAAAAATTGTGATTGTGTTGAGTTTTTCGAACTGGCAGTGGCATGTGTAAATGCTAGGTTATACTAAACATCTAGAATGCTCGCTCGACAGTTGCGTTCGAAAATGGTAGTGCCAGTAACGCAGATGCTAGCCTACTGATATTTGGGAAAATAATATCAACCATGGTGAAAAAATGCAGGTGGCATCGCTACGGCAACAAATACAACATTACAACAAAAATGGAAATTAGTCCCAGCTAATGTCAAAAATTATCCTAAACAAAAATCAAAGCGTGCTGCTGAACGTGATAAAATATATATTTTTAAGTCAATTTTTATTTAGTTATTTTCAATTATTTTTTATTTTTAATTAAAATTATCAAAAACTTAAATAAAATACACTAACATAACTTTGACAAAGGAAATGACAAACAATGAAAGAGCAAAAAATCGTCATCTCGCGTAGTTATGCCAGCTGTTTATTCCATCATGATATCAACCCTAAAATATCCCCAAATACAATTTTTACACACTAAATTCCCCCCTAACTACTTTTTAGTCCCTTAATATGACCCTAAACGCAACATAAACCTCTAAATTTATGGTGAAATCCCTAACTTGGCAACACTGCAACGGACACAAAGATATACGAACAGAAGATCAGGCGGACATCGTTAAATCATCGTTAAAGCCGTTTTGAATCTACTAAAGTGCTCTGGAACAATATTTAAAAAACTATTAATAATTATGATATGATTCGTCTTATCATTCCCATAAATTCTGTTGCACCTTTTTCCAGGAACAATTTTCATCAACTCATTAGTAAACTTTTATATTTTTGCAACTCAATTTATATCTTATGACACCTTTTAATATAAATATTGAAATATTAAGGAACCTCATTCACCTGTTAAATAAAAATCTGTGCACTCGTATAAGTTTAAAGCACACAGTAGAAGTTTTTAAACTTTTTCGATGCACATTCCGAGACAATCACACTCTCAATCACACATTTTCCCTTAACACACACACAACACAGTGGTAATAACTTGTGATGATCACAAACTACCGTGTTGCCATCATAAAAACTTTGTCGCTTCATACTTAAGTTTCTTTTGTTTTCTATATATATATTTTTAAAATATTTTACTCGTCTGTGGTTCTATTTTTATTCATAGTTATAAAATGTAGAAACGACTCGTAACACTCTCGAACAATACTCCAACTAACCGACCAAAACTTTTTCACTCTTGAGTGAACAAACACATTTCGGTATACGGCAGGCGACTGAGTACAGCAACAACTGAAATTGTAAGCACACAGAATTTAAGAGGAAGAACAGAAAAGGAGCAACCAACATATTTTACAATCATCGCAAACAACGTCGTCACACAAATTCGTTGCACTCATACAATTTTACGTATTTAAAACAATGTGTGAAAACAGTCGATCCTCTTGTAGTATAGGAATGAAATATGTTTGTATATTCTAGATCGAATTAAAATTGTTTTACTAATATTTGGAATATATTTTTATTAAAATGCCTAAAGGGGACTTATAGACTTATATAAATGAGATAAAACGATTTGATATTGAAAATATTATGAAATAAGGACCTACCCGAGCGAAATAAATTATTTTTTTTTACATTCAAAACTTAAGTGGACGCCCCTTTTCCACTGACACTTTTTCCTGCTCTTGACAGTGTTCTAAAATGCAAGTTTTGAGTTCTTTTGGGAAGAAATCATCCCGTTATACGGACACATTTTAACGGTCCGTTCCGTGTCCGGCATAAGGGATTCAACTGCATATGCAAAATTCTTTTCAAAGGGGTGTTCCACATGAGGTCTACACTGATAGCAAAAGCATCATAACGCTGATGTATTTTGACATCAGTACTATGACAAGTATCTTCGTTTTTGACCCCACGACACATCGGCATCACAGAAATGACGAATCGGAGTCAGTTTAATGAAACATTCATCAGTGCGATGACTCAGTGACATCGTAGAAACGGCTCATTGTGCTCATTTTAATAACAGTTCGTCATTGGTATTGACTTCATCAGTGTGGCCATTTTGGCATTTATGCAGCTAAATTTAGCATTCAATTTTTTTATTCAGATTTTCATTTAGCACTTGGCATTTTATTTAGCATTTTTTGAAAATGTTTTTTACTTTTTTTAGCATTATTTTAAAAATTTGGACGAATAGGTTTATTGACTTTACTTAACTTTTTTATAAATTATAATAAATTTTGACTAGTTGTACCCAAAATTAAATTTCGTATAAAAATGGTACAAGGAAATTTCACTTTGTAATTCTATAGTGTAAATGTTTAAAGCCAGTTTTTGCTCTTAACTACTGAAAAAATAATAATTTCAAAACTTTAACTTTTCTTAAACTGTAAGAAATGAAATGATATAAAAAACTTTGTATAGCATAGAAATAAAATCGTTTAAATTTTGCATGTATCAGGGGTTTCCGGCCCCTAAATTTAAAATTTAAACTCAATTACCGGTGCTTCATATTTGTATGTATCGGATGCTCTACCAAAATCTGAATTTATTTCAATTTCGTTAAAAAATAAGTCACTAAAATTAACTTAGTTTCGAATAAAATTTCATATTGGTAATAAATTTTTAACAAAAATTTTCAAAATGTTTTAGCTTTATTTTTTTAGCATTTTTTAAAACCATTTTTAGCAGTTTTTGCCATGTCTAATGCCAGATTTAGCTGTAAATTTTTTTTAGATCTGGTCACACTGGACTTAAGTCAAAGTGAGAGAATATTATTATTTACATAACCGTTACACATGTTTGTTTCACTTTTGTTGTATTCAGCCCCTTGTTTACAGAAGTTTACAGAAGAACTCTTAATTATAAGACACCAGCAGCATGACCGATATGGTTTTCATAATCATTCAACTTTAAAAATTTGATGTGTTTAACTTAATAATTTAAAAAAATTTAATATGAGAATTTTTGCTTCTCATTTTAGTTTTTAAACATGAAAATACAGTTAACAATACACAAAATGTGGCATCGAAATGATGACACTTTTAACTTTTTCTTTTCCACTTTTGAGTTTTTAGGAAAAAAAAAAGAAGAAAAGGGGTTGCTACGCAGATGGCGTTCTTTGCGAAAAATACTAAGAATATTCTGGCCAAACGTTATCTCCAATGAAGATCTGTGGCGACGAACTTGGGAAACTTCAATTCGGCTAGAAATTATCCGCCGAAAATGGAACTGGATTGGTCTTGTGTTAAAAAGGCCAAACGGAGATATATCAAGAACTGCAATTGAATGGAACCTTTAAGGCAACAGGAGAGCTGGTAGGTTATCTTACACCTGAAGACGGTCGGTAGAAAAAGAAATTCGTAAAATCGTGGTCGGAAATGAAAACGCTGGCACTGAACAGACCTGAATGGAAGAATTGTGTTGTGGTCCTTCGTCCCAGCCTGGAACCAAAGGAATCAATATATTCAGAGATGCTTGTACCCGTCAGCAGCTTTGTTCTTTTATTAGTAGTTAGTCTGGGTTCACACTATTAAAGTTTCTTTTAGAAAAACCTGAGTGGGAGCTACTTTCGAAGAGAAAACTTTCATAGTGTAAACTTAGAATTATATGTACACAAATGGCTACAGGATTAAGGAAGAAGTACATAAAACACGTTGATTCCTTGACGAGTATCGTGCGTTTCAAAACATTAGCGCATGAAAAGTTACAAGTTACACAACACGCGTTATAAAAGCATTTTATGTCAGCAGTTTTTTTGTTTGTTTATTGATTTGTACCTCGAAAAATGTACACTTTGTCTATAAAATTCCAAGCTTCTGCTCTTTTTTATAGTCATGGCTTCCTTCTTTTTTCCTCAATGGTTTACAAATTTGTTAAAAATTTTTTTTTTATTGTCAGCTGATTACTTGTCAATAATTCAAAACGCGATAATAAGGTCAAAGATAACTTTCTGCCATAAGCGCGTCAAAATGTTTTCATGTAATTTGCTCTATAAAAAAACACTAGTTTAACAACTATTGACAGAAATCTACAGCGCACTCATGCACTAACGCGTCTGATGTACTTCCATCCTTGTGTCGGCTGCCCATTAAACCAATATTGGTAAAAAAATTTAAAGAAATCTAATTGCAATAAATCACAACAGAGAATTTTATAAAAAAAATCGCTGAAATTCAAAAAATCTTTGTTAGGAAAATCTCCTTGTTCAACCAGCGTCATCTGTTTAACAAACTAAACGAAACAATTGTTACATTCTATCATAAATTTATACTATTTTTCTTAATATTCTTTCAGCTCTAAAGATTTTCTTGAAGTTTTTTTTCTGATGTTTTTTTTTTTTCTTTCAGAAGATTTGCAGTTATGTTCTTTTCTTTTTAACGATTTTCAGTTTTATTTACATTTTTTTCCTTTATTTTTAAAGTTGTTGTAGCTTTTCTTATTTCTCAAAGTCTTTAGAAGGAATAAAAGAATAAAAATTTATACATTTTTATGAACCAAAAAAAAAGCACAGCACAAATGCAAGCAACACTTGAAATTGGATGGAGGATGGAAAAATGAAATCATCTAACTTTGTGTTCTGCTCCGCCTGATGCTTTAACTTGTTAAGTGAAACAAAAAGTTGTTGTTATTGTTTTTTTATATTGTTGCTCTTGTTTGTGTGCAATGAATGAACAAATATTTGCATTATGGGTTTTAGCACAAATAAACCTTCGAAACCTCACAAAGTTACTCTCAACCAGCCCCATTTTTTTCTTTCCTTTTAAAAGTCATCAGCGCAATTGAAACAGCCTTTTCTTGAAAAACTTGTAGTAGTTATTTGCTGTTGTTGTTGTAGTTGCAGCATAAAAGGCTTCGTTTTCCATGTTTTTATTTCTTGCTGTAATTGTTTCAATTCAAAAGTCAAATTTATGTTTGAGATTTACTACTGCTATTGTTATGGAATTTGTTGGTTTAAAAGAAGAAAACAATTTAACACACACACACTTACATGTTCATGAACCCCCGTAAACGTTTTGGTTTAAATTTTACCGACAGTCTTCATAAGTTGCCAAATTCACCTCAAATGACTGACCGAAATCGTTCAGAGAATTGCTAACAAAAAAATTTTAAATTTTTGCTTGGGAAAATTCGAAAAACTTTTAAAATTTTTGGCCAGAAATTTATACGAGTTCCGGAAAGCAATTTTTTATTTTTATCAGACTTTGTACCGACAGTCTGCATAATTTGACAAACTTGCATACAAAGGCTGACCGAAAACGTACTGCAAATTTATGACAAGAAATTAAAACTCTTTGTATTGGAAGATTTGGACAAAATTTTATACGAATTCAGAAAAAAGCCCTGAGTTTAATTTTAAAGAAGTTTTTAGTTTTTATCAGAATTCGTACAAGTTGCCAAACTTGCATCCAATGCCTAAGCAAAAGCGTACTGACAGTTGTTGATAGAAATTCTAAACGTTTCGAAAAAGTTTTCAAATTTGTCGGACAAAATTCTATATGAATTCTGAAAAAAGTTCCAAAAGAACATTCGAAAGTAATTTTCAATGCGTCGCCAAAAAAAATTTAATAACACATTAAACATTTTTAGAATTGTTGGTACTTTTCAGGAAAAGTCGTAAAAAAAAATCTAATTGAATATTAAAAAAAAAAAACACCGATATTTTATAAAGTCTGATAAGTGTTTAAGGTGTTATCAGATATCTAAAAGCTTTTTCTATGGCAGAACGAATAATTTCCTTTCAAAAATTTCCCGAGCAAAATCATATAAAATATCTTGGTATTCACCTTGATCGTCGCCTTAACTGGTCTCAACATATTGAATCCAAATCCACACAACTTAAACTTAAAGCATTAGAGTTTCAGTGACTCCTTTGCCCCCATTCCGTTCTTCTACTATATAAATCTTTTGTTAAGCCAATAAGGGCCTATGGTATCCAACTATTGGGAACATAGTTAGATAAATTACACAGACGACAAAATAAGATATTGCGACAAATTACTGGAGGCCCGTGGCATATTAGCAATGTGAATATTCATAAGGACCAGGGCTGCCAGAAAAAATTGTGAAAAAATCGTCAATTTCCTGAGAAAAAATAAAAAAATCGGCTTTTTCTGTTTAAATAATTGCCAAAAAAATCGGATAATTTAAATTTAGATTTTAAACAAAGTATGTTCGATTTTTATTTAAAAACAAGCAAACAAAAACATATTATATACACACATATATCCCCGTATGTTAATGAAATTGTTTGTTAAATTATCAAAGTTGTTTTTGGGAATACAATTACTTATTAAAAGATTTTGTTTGTTGTGCTTAATTCCCTTTTTTATATAATTGATAAAAATACTGCAATTTATTGTTGGAGGATAAGCTGTTCCTACACAGAAAAAATTATTAAATTTCTCCAATCACCAAATTTATTCCAAATTCATAATATCAAGCAAACAAGTTATTGATTTTGCACCTATTACCAAAATGATTATATTGATTACTAAAAATTTTAAAATTTTGAAAAACTTTTTTCGATAAATGATATTTTTAATTTTAATTAAAAAAGTGATCAAAAAACTTTGCCATTTCAAACAATGTGTTAATTTATTTAAATAAATATTGACAATTCCCAACAACAATTCTACATGTTTTAATTATTTTATTTTAAACAAAAAAAGTCAATTAAGACTTTTTGTTATTTAATTAAAATTTTAATTAAAAATTTATTTCAAAACAACTAATATGTTAATTAAATAAAAATTTACTGCCTGGCCCACAATGTCGACAAGAACATTTCTTTCGTATATTTACATTGAAAACAAAAACAAGTATTAGTTTTTTATTATTGTTTTCAATATAAAAATGTGAAAGAAATGTTCTTGTCGACATTGTAGGCCTGGCAGTAAATTTTTAATTTTCATTCAACAAAAAAAATAAATGATTCAATTATCACATTAATTAAATTTTAATACTTTTTAAACCTTTTTTTTAATTGATAAAGCACTTTTCTGTGTATGCGCATTTCACTGGTTGCTTAGGCCAGATCATCAGGAAATGTTCTTTGTTAAATTTAACAAACGTTTCTTAAGGAAAATTTTCATAAAAAATTTGTTTTGTAAACCTTTAATTACTATATTATATTAATCTAAGGTTTTTTCCAAAGTCTTAAGAATAAAAGATACTTTCAATCAAAGATACATTTCAAATTTGTATACCGTTCACAACAGAGGGTATATATTCTTATATAAGTTTGTCATTCCTTTCGTAATGGCTACAATATTAATATTAGGCCCCATAAAGTATATATGTATATTCTGAATCCTTATGAATAGCAAAGTTGGTTTAACGATGTCAATCTAACCATGTGTTTGTTGAAATGGGATTTCCGAAGACTCGTATATAAACATTGCTATACATTTATATAAAATATAGTACGGAATAGTGTGCTATTATATTTCATATATCCACGACTGCCTGTAATTTATACCCATAAATCTCTCATTTTGACCTGTAAACCTTAACTTCTTTAAATCATCTTTAAATTTATTATTATTTTTTTTTACCTGAAATATTCTTTCTTCACGAAATTATAGTTTTGGCATGAAGCTAGGATGATAAAATTTGGCTTAAAAATTTTTCATATACATATATAGAGTATTAATTGTTAAAAATGAGCCAAATCAGTCCATAGCTCAAAAAATCTCAATCAAGGTTTTGGTACGAGTTTTTACTTAAATTGACGACTCAAAATTTTGCTTTTGCTTATAAAATTTTTTATGGAAAAGAACAAAAATGTTTTTTTTTCTGTGCTGCCTAAAAACAAACATCAAAAAATTTAAAATTGTCTTATTTTGAAGATTGAATAAAATCGTCACTTTTTAGAAAAAAATCAGCAAATCGGCACTTTGCTAATTTTGGAACCAAAAATCGTCAAAATGACGATAAATCGTCTATTCTGGCAGCCCTGATAAGGACCTTAATATTTCATTTGTTCGCGACGAAATAAAAACTTCCTCCTCCAAATATGTACGAAAACTGGCATCTAATTAAAATTTCCCTGCACGGGATCTACTGCATTACAATGGACATATTCGCCTCAGGAGGGTTGACACTATGGCCCTCGCAGAACCCCATGAAAGATGAACACTTTACAGAACGAAAAATGGATTTTCTATTGCAACGACAATATACCCAGAAATTATTAGTTAATTTAAGATGTTAATACTTATTGTTAATTTCTTAAAAAGATAGATCCAATAAATTAATTAAAATCTAAAAAAAAATGTGCAGATTAGTCCAAAATAGTCTTTTAGTCTGAAATTTTAAAAGACTTGCAGAAACTGATATTCAAATTTTGCCCTAAATGACTTGTTACTCTTATGTAATGGTATTCGTTCCATCAGCCATTCCGTTTTTTTTACCAAGCTAATGTATAAAGGTCTTGTTACTCTTACGTAAACGTAGACGTTTCGGATCAGCTGTTTCGTTTTCTTATTAAGCTAATGTAAAAAATGGGTGACACTGCGTTGGCTATGAATCTAATGAAATTTAAACTTTTTCCGTTTTTACGTAACAGCTTTTAAAAGATTTTTTGTCTGTTTCTTTCATATTTTTATACAAAATACACAAATAGCAAAAGCTATTTAAAAAAAACTACTGAATATTTTCTAAAATTTCTTTTTTTATTTGAAAGTACAATCCTTCCAGTTATGCCCGTAATTTCTACAAAAAAAAATGTAGCTGTGTATAGAAATCTATGGTGTAAGTGCTGCCATATTTTAAAATAAAACTTAAGTTAAAAACAGGAAGGCAAATAAAGGTTAAAATAGGTAAATTTACCTGTTAGGTACGAACACGACCAGCTATCTATTCGTAGAAATTACGGGCATTAATAATAGAAAATGATGTCTCCGAAATGTTCAATTGTTGAGAACGACGGTGAATTGACATTCTGCCACAGCAGCAATATTCTCGGGTGTACGCACTGTTTTTGGCTTTTCACGCTTTGGTTTATCGATGAGGATGCCAGTTTCTTTCACTTTTTTCACAAGATAACGAACATACGAAGTTGACGGTGTTTCTCTTCTTCCAAGATCCGTACGCAATTTTCGCACACATTCTGCAACATTACCATGATTTTCAAAGTAACGTCGCAATATTTCCCAGCGTTGTTCAAGCGTATACACAACCATATTCGTTCAGCGGAAGGATAAAACTAATTATCTGTCGAATCAGACATGAGCTAAGTGTTACCATTCACGAAATAAGCACTAGTTGAAAAAAAAACGTTAGATGGCGGACCCTTTAAAATTTCCGAGAAGTCCTTTTTTGTAATCATCGCTACAAATTTTGATTCAGTTTTTTTGAACACATTTCAACACCAAATGACACGTTTGCATATTTTAAGTAACTGCCAACGATTGCACTCGTTTGCAACGTTTACGTGTCCCCAGTATTAATGATTTATTAACAAGACCTTAAGTATTCCTTTACCATGAAATGATGTTGTGAAAGAACTTTCAAAACAGTAGCCCGTTTCTGTATTTCTCGCATCGTAAAATTTCCCGCATAAAACAATTGAATTATGACAAAAACAGTGCAATATGAAACAAAAAATGGTTTTTCTCACATAAGTGTTTCTGTATCTTTATTTTGGGAGAATTATCTGTAATTTTAATAATTTCCAGCAATTATTAAAAGGATGCGAGAAAAATGTTTCTGTATCAATATTTTGCTAAAAGTTTCTCACAAGAACTGTCAAAATAAGTCACATTTGAAATTGATGCGAGAAAAAAATTTCAAAAAAATGGAGCACAAATAATGTATGTACATATGTACACAAGAATGTGTATTATAATTTTTTTTAATAGAAAGAATTTAAATGATGAAAATAAATAAAACACAATTTTTATATTTTGTTATTTTAATTTTTTTCAAGCCCTTCATCGTTTTTTTTTATGCAGGGCTGCCAGATAAATTTGTGAAAAAATCGTTAATTTCCTAAGAAAAAATAAAAAAAAATCCTCTATTTTGTCTTAAAAAATCGGACAATTTACAATAAATTTTTACAAATTTTGTTCGATTTTTATTAAAACATAATCAAAAAAAAAAAAAAAAAAAATAGTTAAAGTTAATGTATGTGTAAAATACATATTTTTTACAAGCATACGTACTTAAGCTTGAGGTCTATTTAAATAAAATTATTTATTTTATTGAAATTTTAAATTTCAGATGGCTTTTTTTTTCCTGAAAAAATCATACAAAGGCGTGACAAAATATTATATTGAACTAAAACTAACACTTTTGGCCAAAAAAAAGGCAAAAAATTCCTATAGTGCATTGACTGCCAAAATGGGGTAATAGTTTAATCTTTTGATCACATAAAAAAATGTATTAAATAATCTCAGGAAATAAAAATTAAACAGTTTTCCATCGAAATTTTGATTTTGCCGATAAATTTGATAAGCTGCCTTGTTTTTAAAGATATCGTTTTTCTGTGGTGCTTAATTTACAATAATATTAAACTATTTAAAATTATTTTATTTTGAAGACTTAATAATATTACTATAAAAAATCAGCAAATCGGCACTTTGCCAATTTTGGAACAAAAAATCATCAAAATGACGATAAATCGTCAAAATTACGATAAATCGTCATATCTGGCAGCCCTATTTTTATTATATCTATTTCTTTCGTTGACGTTTCGCTTGCATTTGACACTTAATTACTGGAAGAACGATGGAATTTGTTGTTTCACACTTAATGTGAGAAATTTTGCGATGCGAGAAATACAAAAACAGATTGCTTAACAATGATGCACACAAAAATTAAAAAATTTCTCTAATCACCAAATTTATACCAAATTCATAATAGTAAGCAAACAATTTGTTGATTTTGCACATAATATTTGTTCAATAAATGATATTTTTTATTTTAATTACAAAAATTATCAGAAAACTTTGCTATTTCAAACAATGTGTTACCTTTTATAAGTAAATATTGACATTTCCCAACAATAATTCTACAAGTTTAAATTATTTTACTTTTAACGAAAAAAGTCAATTAAGATTTTTTGTTATTTAATTAATATTTTAATTAAAAATTTATTTGAAAACAACTAAAATGTTAAATAAATCAAAATCACATCTTTAATTTTCTTTCAACAAAATAAATAATTGATTCAATTATCACATTAATTTAATTTAAATACTTTTTAAACCATTTTTTTAATTGATAAGGAACTTTTTCTATGTGGTAAAACAATGACATCAGCACTTCACACGTAACATGATTTTAGTGTTAGGTTAGGTAGAAATGGCAGTCAGTACCCATCTTACACACTTAGACCAAATGATCTATTGTGATAGCATAAAGTTCTACTGAACAGAACTTCAACCGTAGAATCAACCCGAACTTCTTACGGTGGTTAAAATATGTTTCAGTTCATACGATCCGCTCAGATCAATCCGTCAAAGGTGGCAGATCCCATTTCGGCCAGTCGCCTTCTCGTCAGTGTATGACAGTAACGGAGAAGGTATTCTATGTACTCTTTCTCATTTTCGTCAGCGCAGCTGCTTCAGTAATCATAGAATCCGGCTCCGAGACCCTGTGCATGCCTGCATAAAAGACAGTGTCCGTGATTACAGATACCAAAAGTGATCTATTCCTGTTGGTGGTCGATAGTAAAGACATGGTTCGCCCATAATACATGCGGGGCCACAATTACCTGGCAATTCTGCACGCAGTGTTCTCGGCTCATCTTTCATTTATTTCATCAATATTCAATAGGCAATACCTAACGTGTTCAAAGTCCTGTGGAACACGTAGGTATTGCCAAATCTAGCAAACTCATCCACCCTTATGTTCCCACGTATATTCCTTTGCCATGGTACCCATATGAACCTGATATCAAACTGCTAGGCCATCTAGTTTGGAGATAAGCGGCAGTCAAAGGATGTCGTTCTCAGGGGAGGCAAACCAAGGCCATAACGGCGGCACGACAACACAGAAAGAAAAAAATTCGTACTAAATTTAAGGTTTACTACATGCATTTAATACAAAAGAAGATAAAAAACGATTTGCTTGTTTTTTGTAGAAACAACAAGAAAAAACTAAAAGAAGAAAAACATACATTATTTTAATGTTTTAAAAGTAAAATAAAAAACAAAAATTCCGAAATTCTATTTGTTAAAATTATTGAGTAAAATACATAAAATATTCAAGACAGAGTGGTCCCGAAAACCATATCCGGCATTCTGCTGGTTTCTTATACATAATTGAGAGTTCTTCTGTTAACGAGGCCCGGAATACAACAAAGGTGAAACAACCATGTATAACGGGCAAAAGTAAATAACCATATTCTCTCTATCTCTTGCTCTCTGGGGAAAGTATTAAGGTAAGCAGAATCGCATTTTCGTATTTTTTTCAAGTATGAACTCGGGATTAAACGAACTTAGAAATTCTTCAATCAAGCACAGTTCGATATTAACTTTTATCTGAACTTTACTTAAATCAATCCAGTTTTTGGATTATTTTAAGTACGGAGCCCCTGATTAATTTGTATTTGAATAAAGCATTCTGTACTTAATTTAAGTACTAATCATAAGCTGTGTCAACAAGCTTTGGAGTGATTTAAGTACGGATGGATTGTTTTTTTATTTTCAGTGTATCAGATAGTCTGATCCAGTCTACAGCTTACTTGATCGTAGGCATCACCCCCTGGAAAACACTACTGTGATCCGGAGGTATTCGCTGTAAATTGAGGTTGAGCCACTCATTTTAGTGTTAATGTTAGACCTTACAACATTTAGATTGGTTTTTGTGATCTGAGATAAACTAGGCTTAGTTAATCTGAAAACTGATTTTTGACGCCATTACCAAGTTTGTATACAAAATTTTGACGGAACAGCTTAGTTTTACTTAAAATGTTGGTTTTTAATTAAATAATTAAAAAAAATATCACATTTCGCCAAAAAAAAAAAATCCGAGTTTCAGACTACGTTAAACTAAGTTTAAATTAAATCCACATCTCAAAAACCCGGTCTTAGTGTCTAAAGGAAATTTAAAATCCTTGGTTACATTTTTGAACTAAGTTATAAATTTTCTCAGACTTCAACATGTTCAAACATGATTAAAATTGCTTACTGGGTATTCGTAGTTTAAAGTGTATGTGTGTATTGGTGTATCATGTACAAATTGATATGGCTATAGATGTCAGAGATATAAGCCAATTGGTTTGGAAACCGTTATTGGATATAACTTTTTTTCTTTATGCAAGAAAATATTTTTATGTTTTGAAATTAAACCCAGATAAACGAAAAAGAGAACACAGAAAAAATTATTGCAAAAATATTTTCAAGTAAACACTTGTTTGAAAATTTTTTAAATTTCATCAAATTGTTTTTAATGTTTCTCTTAATACGAGTATTTTTGTTTGATTTTTATTTTAGCAGCAAAAATTATGACAACTATAGAAAAATATGATATACGCGTTATTAGTTTGAAGTTTTAATAGTTTTGTATGAAATATTTAATGCTCTTTAAAGTGGTCGTTTTTTTAATTTTTTTATTTATTTTTTTTTTTTTTGATCGTAAGCAACACGACTTTCAGGAAAAAAAATTAACAACAACAAAAACACATTCAGTCCATTCTAGAACGCATTAAAATAGTACAACAATAAGAAAGATAATAAATTAACGTGGCGGAGTTTGTTATTAAAGCAATAACAAAAGTAGG
Source organism: Pollenia amentaria (assembly GCA_943735925.1). Taxonomy (NCBI): domain Eukaryota; kingdom Metazoa; phylum Arthropoda; class Insecta; order Diptera; family Polleniidae; genus Pollenia; species Pollenia amentaria. Next base: position 30,893,909 of record OX031007.1, read on the forward strand.
TTAAAAACGATTCAGTGTTTGTGTCGACACAACAACAACACTTATAAAGAAAACGAAAATTTTTTGGTTGGATTCAAAAGTTGATAAAAAAGAATAAAAAAAATCCCGTATTCTATTTTCTTAAATTTTTTAGTAAAATACATCAAATTTTGAAAGTCAAATGATGATGAAAACCATATCGGGTCGCAATGCTGCTGTTTTTATTGAGATTTCTTCTTCTGTAGCCAAGGAAAGGATATAGCAACAGTGAGTGAGAAAGAAACATTGTGTACAACAAGACGAATAGTGTTCTGAAATTATTCCAAAAAATAATTTCCCAGAGCCAAGCCGTCTCTTGCCACCTCCCTCCTCTTCATCATCTTTCCACTGCTTGCGGGATGCGCGTCATTGCTCGTGCAAAAATAGTAAAGATTTTTGTTTGGTTCAGCAAAATTATTTGTTTGAAATTTTAATTAATTTCAGCAATTTGTTTTTGTTTGATTTAGTTAAATTCTTTGTGTGAAATTTTTTTTTTAAATATCAAACACAAATTTAACCAATAATAACAACTATTTGTTTGAAAAAATCCGAGTTTTTTTTTTCAATAAACGAAATGCAAAATAAATTGTTTAAATATGCAAATTTGTTTGTAGGACCTGTTTCAAACAAAAAAGATTTTGACTCTACAATTTTTTTTTTTTTTTTTTTTTTGTTTGAATTGGAAAAATAAAATTTTCTGTGAAGAGATAAATATTTTCTAAAATTTAGATTAAACATACAATATCTGGTTTCTTTTTTCAGAAAAACAATTGATTTATTAAACATTATTTAAAATAAAAGTAACGAAAATCCTCTTTCCCATTTTGTCTTCTAGAGGTTTTTTAAATGCCAAATATTTTTTAATAAATTTTATAAAATAGCATTCCCTTCATTTTACAGCTGGTAATTTTAATTATTATTCCAAAGTGTTTTTGTTTATATTTTTTAAATACTCTTCAGATTTCTACTTATAATTGTCGGCCTTTTTTCTTTGAATAAAACTTTAAACCTTTATTTAGAATTTTTTTTTATTTTTTATTTTTTTTTTTTTTCATATTTGTTCATACACTTGTCCCACGATACTTGAAATGTTCACCCTCGAAAACACTTTATGAATTTAGCCATAATAAAAGTTATTATTTTAGGGTTCCAATAAATTTTTTCTTCGTTTTTTCTTCTTTTTTTCTTCTTCTTACAAGTGGTCATTGCTTTTTGAATGAGCAACCAAGTAAAAATAATAATAACAACAACTGCCTCAAAACCCAAAAAACAACTACTAGACTGTAAAGAGAAGGTGAAACCAAGAAGGTGATTGTGGGAGAGGAATGTTGAAACTTAATTTTTTATGTTTGTTCATTCTTTTTCATTGCACAAAAGTACCCAATTGGAAAAAAAATCACATTAGTTGTTGAGAAATTTTGTTAAACTTTATTTGTCCTTGTTTCAAGTAGTAGTTAAAAAAAAAGGATAAATTATTTAAAGGGTCTTAAAATAAAGAAATTGCTAGTTAAATATTAAGTTGAGTTTTTTGTTTAAATAATAACATTCTATATTTTGCTAATATACTAGAAGGTCATTACTGCAGAGACTAAGGCTACGGCCAGACTTTGCAAATACTTGATGAAAAAAAGTGACCAACAGGCAAACTAAAATGTAATTTCCTTTAATTCCAATATTTATTTTAATATGTTTACCACATTTTATAAAAATTAACAGCCTCGTCCACGATGTCGATCAGCATTTTAAGCGAGCGATAACAACTCACTAATTATACTGTGCACAAATTTTATACTTTTTTAAACAAGCTGGGCACTCTAGCAGCTAACTTGCCGAATTCAATGGTGCTTATTTTTCGAAGTTAGCGCTCGCAATAGCGATACTCAAGAATATTAGTCTAAACACAATGTTTGCGGTGCGGTGCGATTTCTCGCTGCGGGAGAGAAAAATAAACATAATTCAACGGAAGACGGCGACGGCAATATTTGCCATTGTTTGTTTACATTTTTATTAATTTATTTGTGCATTAATTTTTATAAAATTTTCTGAAAAATTTACAGTTTGTGTTAAATATTTTGTAATGGCAGAAAATAAAAAAATTGAAGCTATTAAAAAATTGTTAATTTGGTAGAAGCCACGTTTGATTTATGTGTGGAATTAGAAACCACGACACATACTAACAGGAGATGGTGGGCTGGATTTTTTAAAACATGCGGCAGATTGAAAACCAGGATGAGGAGAATTTTCATCTAGCAACAAGAATGAGTGTTTCTCAAAACAAGCTGCTCCTTTCTCTACTTAAACCGAAACTGGAAAAACATTCATTTAGAAAACCGCTTAGCCCCGGGTGTAAATAACGAAATTTTTTTTTTTTGGCTTCCTCTGCTAAAACTAAATGAAGTCTGACAAAAAACTAAGATAACTAAAAGAAATTCACTTGCCTGGTACGCCAACATCTTTGCAAATTTTGCACTACAATTCTTTTTTATACTGGAAGTTTTTGTAAGTTACCGACTGCAAATTATAGAGACAGTCATACTTCATTATTTTGATATATTTTTAAGCTTTTATATTTTATGACAAAAATTTATGAACTTCAAAATCATGTTTTTGTTTACAATAATGTTGTGAACATCGCCAAACATTCAAAAACTATGGCAACATCAGAAAGAGAAAGAGTATCAAAAATTGAGAGAATACGAAAGTCCGCAATGAAAATAAAATAGATTTTAATTGTATGTCGTTCCGCACTGCGGTTTTTTTTCTTTAAAATCCTATGAAAAACCGCAACGCAATAAATTATCGTGAGATTGTGTTCAGACTCTATAGATGTTAATACTAATGTATCATAAAGCGAAATTATTTTTAACTTTTGTAATGATTGTTCAATTTAAGCCAATCCCAGTCTGTTAAATTTAAATTTTTTTGGTACTTTTTTTCGCGGGAAAATTTTTTTGTGGAAACTCTATTGTTTTCACAGAAAAAATTAAAGTGTTTCTAATCACTACGTTCATAGAATCAAACAAACAATTTATTGATTTTGAACCCATTATCAAAATGGTTATATTGATTACTAAAAATTGTAATAATGTAATGTCGTAATTTTTTTCAATAAATGATATTTTTAATTTTAATTTAAATCTCAGCGCAGTCAAGAATGAAAAATTATCAATAAAATTTTAATTGATTTCATGTTGTAAAATTCCTGTCTTCATAAAAATAATTTAATGAAAATTAAATTCAATTAACTTAAGCCTGATTAAAATATCAAAATTTGGATTAAAAACCATTAACAGTTCAATAAAATAACCACAATACTAATGAATTAAAAAAAAATTTAAAAAACTTTTCATTTTCAAGCACAATATTAATTGATTTAAATGAATATATCTCATGTTTTGACAATTCCCAACATAAATTCTACAACCTTAAATTTTGTTATTTTAAGCGAAAAATTAATTAAAATGTTTTGCTATTTAATTAATAATAAAAATTTATTTCAAAGCAACTAAAATGTTAATTAAATCAAAAAATTATTTTTAATTATTTTTCAACTAAAAAAAATTGTTTAATGCAGTGTGTACAGAATTAGGTTGAACTAGTTTGTTCAACCTTTAATAAATTCGATTAACAAGGCTGTTAGCCAGGTTATGTTTGTGATATTGTTCAAGCAGTATCACCAGGACAATCTAAGGCGTAACACAAGCACTTGGAACTTGGTTACTGTGGAGTTATTGCGGAGAAACAACGTTTCAAGTTAATTGCTTTATTCTTTTTTTGAAAATATCATGCAAAACCTCTTAGCCAGGATTAGATATTTCAAATTATTTTGTTTCAGCGTTATAGATACGATTAGTAATATGAACATTCTTTTTCTATAAAAAATACATTTTTGTCAATTCGTCGACCATAATTTAAATTCTTCCATGACATTGTTTGAGTTCTTAATTTTTTTTTTTTTATTTCTTGGTCTTTTAGTAAATAAAACTGATGAGTTTTTTGATTCCGCCGGAATGTTGTAGTTTAAAGCATGAAGATATGCTAAAACTACTTAAGAGTTTTGAGTGCCTTTACGGGTTAATATTTTACCCAATGATTCATTTTTAGCAGCGTGTTTTAGTAAAGTATTATTGGTCGTCTCTTTAGAACTACTTCGAACGGAGCACATTAAAGTCAAACATGTGGACTAATTAAAGGTGATTGATAAGTCATGACGTGGAAGAAACTTTGAAACTTATCATGTTAGGGCACTTCAGGCACCAACTTTGTCTATTGAAATATCGAAATATCTCCAGAGATAAAATCTATATAAAAATATATTTAATATTTAGAATACTCTCGCACAAATTACCATTTAATTTTAAACTGAACACTTTTTTTGTATTACATATTTTGAGTTGTTTTTGGATTTTTTTACAAGAACACACGCTTTTATAAGCGATATGTATTTACATTGTTCTTAATTTTTTTTGTTACATTTTGTTTTAACATTCTTCGTAAAAAGTTTCAGTTTTCCGAATATTTAGTTAGAAGGATACTTAAATTACGGGTACATTTACAACAAGAGTAAGGAAAATGTATATCAATTACACATTATTAAAATAGCCGGTTTATTATAGCAGAAAAACCCGGTTTATTCGATATTCGAAAAATGCACATTTTAAAACATTTTAAAATAACCGGCTTGGGAAACACTAAAATAACCGGCTAAAACCGGTAGAATAATAACCGTTCGATCTCCCTACTGACCAGGCATTGTCGCTATGTGGGTCATTGTTTGCAACGATCAGTATTGCTTGTTTAGCAGAAGGGTGCAAAGAACTCTAGCAGCAAAAACGACATAATCAAACATAAACCTAAGTCAGCAATGTACAGTGTTATACAAAATAATTGATACAATAGAAATTGAATTTGTGAAATATATTTCTTCTGAAAACAAAACAGATAAGTTGTGAGGATATGAACACAAAATAATTGATTCCATTATCACATTAATTAAATTGAAATGTTCTTAAAACAATTTTGTTAATTGATAGAAAAAACAACTGAAAATTTTATCTCTGCTAGTGGCAAAATTTGACAACTTGGGCACCCTACTGGTAAAGCTAATTCGAGTACGCTGAATTTAAAGTTAGTGCTCGTATTCGGGATAACAAGTTTTAGAGAAGCTGTAATTTTTGCTTAATGACAATTTTTTTTGCAAAATTCTATTTGTTTTGACTTTGCAATCAATTCAACATCAATAAAAAAAATTTCACGCAAACAATTTTTCTTTAAAAAAAACTATTTACAATGTTATTTTGTATGTATTCAAAAGGGTTTAAATTTGTTTTAATTTAAAAAATCTCAAAAAAAATTTTCCTCAAAAATAACTAACGAAAAACTTTATTTTTGCGATTGGAATTTCTTTTGAATAAACAATGATCCAAAAGTATAAAAATATTTTTATGGTACATTTGTATTAAAATTTTTAAAATTGCGAATATCACCATTACTAGCGCTTAGTCATCGTCCAGACTTGCAATTTTTGTTGCTGCAATTTTGAAAAATTCTGCTTTTAAATTGCATTAGAGTCCAGCTAATGAAATTAAAGTTTTTCACTTTTTGTATTTTATCTTGTCATTCCTCTTCTCCTTTTAAAATTTAATTTTAATTTTTTCCGGACACTTGTGTGAAAAGACGTCAACGATTTGATTTAGGGTCGCCAACGCGTCCTTAAGGATTTTCTATGGTCGTACACCCGTCGTCAAGGATGTCTTCAAGACATGGCCAACTGGGATATTTTGTATATAAATACAAATACACCCACAGCCAACTTCAAGCTAAAAGCTGTGAGAAAAAAAACAGAATTGCAGAGTACATACAACTGAGTTCCCCTCCCAAATCTTTTAACTATCGATTTGTCGGTCGCCAGGTTTTACGTTTCAAACATAATCAGAACAGTCAAGGCTATTTGTGATTTAAATCCCAAGAAATCCCCTGGTATTGATAAAAACAGTAATAACTGGCGTTTGGAGCTACCTCGCATAGCATAGAAAGTTATTCTTTAAATTTTTAGTTCGTTTTTACGCCATTACCCTCAAGTTTGGAAGGTTTCCCAAGTTACCATGATACCGAACGCGGGAAAAGATTACACAAAAGTTGAGTCATATAGGCCTTTTAGCTTATAAACAAATATATAAAAGATATTTGAGAAACTATTAGTTTCAAAACAAAACCTAATTTTAAATGAAAATTTGTGTATTCCGAATCGTCAATTCGGACTTAGAGGGACTCAACGCATTACTTAACAAACGTATAGACTCGTAAACGTAATCAGAAGAGCCTTTGAAGAAAGAAAATATTGTTCTGCAGTTTTCATTGATATTTCGTAAGCTTTTGATAAAGTTTGGCATGAAAACTTTTTAAATTAACTGAAGAGAAATTCACACACACACAAGCTATCAGAAAGCTATGTAGCTCGTTCGTAAATTAATTATTAAAGACGTCGGCGCACAGTGATTCGGCTAGAACATGCTAGCGGGACAAAACAAAAAAATTAACAGCGCAATGTTTTTTCATTTTTTAATGTGAGTTTGATATTTTTTCTTATGCCAATCCCGCAAAGCTCCACGCTTGTCTTGAAGATACCAGGGGGCTAATTCTGGCAGTCGTGATCGAATACTTCTTCGATTCGAAAGCAATTTTATTTCAAATTCTTTCAGTCGATACTGAACGAATTGAAATTAGTTTTTCAGTATTGTAAAGCATTTATTTGAGTTTATATAAAACTAAAAAAATAATTTCGATTCATTGAGTATTGAGTGGAAGAATTAGAAACAAAATTGCTTTCGAATCGAAAAAGTATTCGATCACGACTGCCAAAATTAGCAACCAGAGTCCCTGGCGGGAATCGAACCCGCATCAACCGCACTGATAGACTAGCTCACTATTAGCTCACTACTAGACTAGCCTATCGTAGCATCCCGGTAACCACATGAACAGTAAGGCAGAATTGTAAATTATTATTCTGGACACAGGAAACAGATTATTATTATAAATACTGCGAAAAATTTAATAAATAGGGTTCTTACAATAAGTGAAAGGTTTTTCACAGAAATATATTAAAGAAAAACAATTTTTCAAATAGTTTGATTTATGGATTAATTAATCAATATAAAGATAGCAGTAATGGGAACGCAGGAATTACGAGTACAATACAAATCATTATGATATACAAATCATTATCATATATATCCAATGTTTCGGAGAGAATAAAAAAATGGGGAAACTTTGAAACTGACAAATATAAAGTAGCATGCAAGGCTTACAACACATTGAACAGTTTATTTAGCAAGGCAAAGGATAGAACTAGTAAATGGGATAGTGGAACATTGTCTATAAAATTCTTTGTAAAAGAAATGATAATGAAATATGCCACCAGGTTTACACAGGTACAACGAAGAATAAATTAAGGACTAGGGTTGCAGGACATAAATCGAATCAAATATATAAGGGCATTAGTTCTAAAAAAAACAGCATTAAGTCATCACTGTCATCAATCTAATCACCATCCAACCTTTGAAGAAGCATCGGTTTTAAACACTGAAACTACAAACGCAAATATTTTAGAAATTGTACACATAATTAATACACCAAAGACACAAAGAATAAATTTTAAAGCAGACACAGAATATCTAGCGAATAATTATAGAAATTTAGTTATTAAGAGATAAAAGATTAGATATGATATAAATATACCAATCGCAGCCTTGGAACAAGAGGATTCAATTTGCACCTAAATTACATAAAAATTAGGACCTTCTTGTCCTTAGGTCACGATATACATATAAGTATGTAAGATAAAAAATAAGTTTAATTAAATATGTTTTTATAAGTATGTAAGGTAAAAATAAGTTAAGTTAAAAAATTGTTGTATGTTATAGGAATTTTCTTTAGTCCAAATATTTTTTTATTATTGTAAATATAGTTTTTAAATTAGGCTTATAGATAGGAAATTTTTTCAGCTTATACGAATTGTTATACTTTAGTTAAAAAGGGTGATTCAAGTAGAGATACTTTTTTCAATAGCCTTTTTTTGACAAATCACGCGTGAGGCGTGTCATGTTGTCATGTTATTTTTGTTTAGTATTGTTTGGCATTTCATAATGGAAAGACTTACGCCTGAACAACGTTTACAAATCGTTCAACTTTATTACGAAAATTCACGTTCTGTGAGGAATGTGTTTCGCGCACTTCGTTGAACTTATGGTCAACATAATCGGCCTACTGAGCGTACTACTCGCAACACAATCACCCATTTTGAGACCCAGCATTTATTTTTGGATAATATTCGACCGAATAGACCACATCTAGCACGCTGTGAAGGAAATATAGCGGCCGTAGCTGAGAGTGTACACGAAGACCGTGGATAGTCGATTCGGCACCGTTCGCAGCAACTTGGAGATCTTAAATTGAAAGCGTACAAAATACAGCTTGTGCAACAACTGAAGCCGCTCGACCTTCCCAAGCGACTTTGCTTCGCTCTATGGGCTCTTGAAAAGTTTAAAGAAGATCCGACGTTTTCGATTGGCCACCAAGATCGTGTGATATCACACCGTTAGACTTTTTCCTGTGGGGATATGTAAAGTCTAAAGTTTCTGCGGACAAACCCGGACAAAACAATACTCGCACGAGTCATCGAAAATTGGACACAACGGATGGACCATCTGCGACGTAGCAACGGCCAACATTTGATAGACATAATCTTCAAAAAATAAATGCCAAAGAATGTTCTTTCAAATGATAATAAACATTCCACATTAAATTTGAATTTTTTGTGTTTTTTTTTTTTTTTCTTTAAAAAAAATAGGGAACCTCGAAATGGATCAAGCTTTATTTTATTGTTTTGTTATTTTTGTTTCAAAATTTTGTAATTGTTTTTTTTTTATTATTCATATAAAATTTTTTTAATTTAATTTCCTACGATGCTTGCCAAAGGTTAGCGAAATATCGATAAAAATAAATATAATATTTTATAAATAAAAAGACCTCAAGCTTTAACAATAAAAAATAATTTAAAAAAAGAAAGGTAAAATAAGACTAAATAACATTTTTAATTTTTAAATACATTTATGCAAGTCCTTAATACAAAGATCTTTTATTGCCTTTAAGTTGCTGGCTCTTGTTGAAGTACTACTTCTAAAATCTAACAAATAGTGTTAAAATTAATAGGAAAAAACTTTGAACTTTTCATTAAAAATTTCTAACAATAACTTTCTAATCATGTTTCTTCTTCGTAATTGATAAGCCTGGTTGTTATCTTGTACCAACAATCAGTTCCAATTACAAAACTAAGTGGACACTCTTTAAAAATTTAATATTTTTTTTAATTTTTTTTTTACACAATTTACATACAGCTGTTAGTAAAATGTTCGTTCATTCATCTCAAAGCAACCGATGTGATGTTCTTTTTAGTATTTTGCCCAGGCTGGTGTGCAAATTACAAAAGTTGTTGCCTATTGGACGGAACAAACGAACGAAACGGAAAGAAAAACTAAAAACTTTTGTAACTTTAAACTTTTCATAATGCTGAATATAGTAAAAGTATTTATGTTAACTTTAAGTCTGCTGGTTTCACAAAAAAAAAAATTCGATAGAAATATTTGCCATTTTAAAATTATATAAAAAAAAATTTTTATATATTTTTGCTACATTCACATATTTTTTATGCTTTTTTTTGCCCTTTTTTTTCTTAGTTAAATTGGTAATTAAAACATGTGTAATTAATGAGCACTTTTTCCAAAGTCATAATTTAAATTACGAAACTTTTTCTCGCTTTATTTTCATTTTCTTTTTATTATTATAACTCACATTGTTCAACATTAATTTATATATTTATGATAAAGTAAATCTGTTGTAGGGACGAATTATGTGGAATGCAACTTGGTGGATTTTTACCAGTAAACTGTGTCAGAAAAAACGAGCGAAAAAAAATTTTCTCTAGTTGTTGATTAATCATTTTATGTGAATATTACAGCTCTAGATAAATAAATAAAAAAAAAACAAGATTATAGCGAAAAAGTTGGTCAACATAAAAATGAAGTAGAAATTTGTGAATAAATGTGATTTATAAATGTTCATTTAACATTTTTAAAAACAACAAGTGACTTAATGATTGAGTTTCGAAGGGGGGGCTACTTAAGCATGGAATAGTGCTTAAGTGACACAGGATTTTTGTATTTGCATAATGAAATAATTAGAAAAAAGTTGCATAGAATCCAAGTTCGATAGATGTATATAAACGTTATATAACAAGTGGGAATTCGAAAAATGGGTTAAGTGGCAAATGTCTAATTAATTACTAAACAAATTTTTTTCTTTAACCAAACTAAATATAAAAAAAAACATTTTTTTTTTTTTTTGAACATAATAAAAATTTACCAAACACGCCGTCCAGACCTCCCGTTGTAATGTTTGCTCAAGAACAAAACGTTGGCAGAACTAGCGACGCCCAATTGTTTATGTTCATCGATGTGGGGAAAACGTATGACAAGAAGCCCCATATAAAAAGCAATAATAACAATCAAGATGGCGTTTATTTATATGGCAATACTAGAGAGATGTTCGACATCGTTGTGCAAACAATTGTTTTAACAACGCTGTTTAAACAAGAACAAAACATCGACAAAAGCAGTCTTCACTATCCAAATTCATGTGTGGACAATAAATTGTTTATTGTTTTAACATATCGATAGCTAATCAAGACAAAATCCCTGCGGGAAATTTGTGTGAATTGTTCCATCAGACTGGTCCTGGGACTTGTTAAAATGGAACAAGTACAAAAAGAAAGAACTCATGACCAGTGAAAGGAGAACCAATCATTTAACTGGTATATGAAGAACAAAAAGGTAGAAAAAGTACTCAATTACAGTACAGTATTAACCGGTGGTGTGACATATTTTTTTTTGGGACTTTCTAAAATTTGGCTCTTAAATTTAGTTCTAGGACTTGTTTTATTGAAATAATACTCCATTGTAGTAACTAAACCTAAACAAGTTCATTGAGAATGGATGTGTGACTTGCCAAATGGTGGCTGTTAAGTGACGATTGGCCCCCTTCAATGACAACCCCATGTAAAAGTGATAGATCCCATTCATATAATGTATTAGAACTAGAACCGGTCTCTACCACCAAAGACCTATCACTAGGCTACTTTAGTGTCAGTTCGCTTCCCTCTAGGAATGTTACAAATAAGTTTTTATCAATTTTTTTTTTTGTAATGTACTTTTATTTTCTTTTGTCATATGATTATACTTGTGTTTGGCAACGTTTACTCAAATTTGACGTTTGCCGCAATAAATATTGCTAAGTGATAATTATTGCAATTTATGTTGCATAAATTGTTAGTAAGTCCCAATTTCCACATTGTCTTATTGATCAGCTTGCTACTTTGTAGGCGAGAGTGACGAGGGGAAAAGAAACGAGTACTCAGCTTGCTGTACTCGTCATATACGTTTTGTTTTCTCATTCGCAATGTAAAAAACGCACACATAAGTGTGTACTGCATACATAAAACAGTAATATTTTAGCAATAAGATAAACATTGTGAAAACGCCGAAGCTGATTCAAAGAAGAAAATGTGATAAGTTTATCAATAAGACTTGCATTGTGGAAATTGGGACGGGACTAAATTTTCGTTGACAATTATTGCTAACATAAAACGTCAAATTCAGTTGTCGATTGAAAGAAGAAACAAAAAATATTTAAACAAATTGTGTGGGAAAAAAGTTTGTAAAATGTTAGCAAATTATAATTGAAGTAAAAGAATTATATAATTAAAAATAAACACTAAAATATTTTCTTTTATTTTTAATAAACACTAAAATAAAATTTCAAAAATTATTTTTGTTAATATAAATATTTTCTTATTCGATCTTTATTATTTAAATGTATATTAATTTTTTTAAGCTTGAGGTCTTTTTATACAAAAGTGATAATTTAATTTTAACAAAAAAAAAAAAAAAAACAATATAGAGTTAAAACACGTCAAATCATCACGAAAAAATGGCATTTTCGGCATCATCACCTCCGATTTCAATGAAATTCAACACAAATGTCGTACATTATAAGAGTATAATTAAACAAAAAAAAATTGACCCCAGATTCTTTCGGGTTCCGAAATATGACGTCATAAAAGTTGTAAAAAATGTCAATTACAAGACAGACACTGATAAGATTTCGCAAATATACAAATACACAATAAGCAAACACCGCCATAGAAAACAGAAATAAGACAAAGTCGATAAGGCGAAATCGATAGGACAATATCAGTTGATGAAAACATGTTAAGTTGTTAGGACGTATCAACTTGTTTTTAGTTTTTTAATTTTAACAGTGTTTTAAATGTATGTATTGATAGAGGTTTTTATGTTATAAAATTTTAACATTAAATATATGTGTATTTTGTAGCCCCTGAAGATGACCATCGATGTATGGGCGAAATATCGGATGAAAAATAACATACAAAATTTTTATTTATAATTTTAATGACCTTAATAAACAACAATACAGTTGTAAAAAATTTTAAAAAATCACATAAGTCTCCTTACAAAAGGGGATAGAACTTTTGAACTCTGCATATGATTTTAAAGGGTGCACTTGCACCTTTACAACGATACCAAAAAAACTAAATTATCTTGCATAGTTCAAAAGTTCTTTCCCCTTTTGTAAGGAGACTTTTGTGATTTTTTAACATTTTTCACATCTTTTATGACGTCATATTTCGGAAGCCGGAAGAATCTCGGGTCTGAAAATTTATGTTTTGTTGAAGTCCAATAACGTTCTACAGTTGTGGTAAATTTAATTGAAATCAGAGGTGTTGTATCCGAACGGCTTGATGGTTTGACATGTTTTCACTCTATATTATCAAAATTTATTTTCGGGAATACAAAATTTATTATTATTAAAGATTTATCCATAACGTGCTTAATACCCAATTTTTATTTTTGATAAAAAAAACTGAAATTTATTGTTGAGGGAAAGCGCGTTTCTATGCGTATTTCACTGGTAGCTTAGGCCAGATTATCAGGAAACCTTTTTCCAAAGACTTTAGAAAAGCTTAAAATATTATACAATTAACTTGTTTTTTATAATGAGGTAAAAATCATTAAAGTGGCGAAATCTTTCCAGCAAACAGTAAAGCTTGATGTGAAATTAATAATGACATTTAATTAAACCCATTCTGAAATATATATTGATACAAAATGGTTAAATATCATTCAAAACTAATAGCATTATCAAAAAAAGAGAACTTTTTGTGAATTTCTTAAAAAAATTGTAACAAAATCCATATTATTTTTCAGACCTTTTACTTGAATTTGCTGGGAATGTGGGGAATATTTATTTCACACTAACACAATGATAAAATTTTTACTAATACATTCTCATCACTTACGTTTTTTTTGACAACAGACTAAGGTTTTTGACAAGCGAGTTTCATATCTATGTAATCTATCCCTGCAAACAATTTCGATCTAAAAATTATCTAAATAGTTTCCCCATTTAGCAAAAATCTATCGCTTTTGCTATTCAATTCTTATTGATGTAGTTACTTCGTTCGGGAAGAAGTGTCCCACTATGATGATATTTACATTAAGAATACACTTAGTGTCTATATTTTATGACGAGTTAGAGCGCTTTGGTAGTTTAATATTAATTTAATTTAGTAGTATCGCAAAAGTACTCTTTTGAAGTTTAACGTTTTCTTATTGTTCTTTATAATAAAAAGTGGGCCGTTTAACTGTTTATCTTTGTTCGTTTTGTTAGGTTAGTCTGAATAAAATAAAAAATAAAAGAGGTAGATGTTTTACGTATATCAAAAAAACTACAGTACATTTATTTAATCAAAATAATTGTTAATGTTTCAAAGTTAAAAACCTACTGCGGAAAAATGTTTTCAAAAGAATTTACAGAAAGTCACAAATTTTTTCAAACACTAACTTTATAAAAGTTACCATATTTTTTAATTTTTTTTTTTTTTTTTTTTTTTTTTTATTATTCCTACACTAAATCCCGCGAAGCTTTCGCTTGTCTGCAGGAGACCAGAGTCTCTGGCGGGAATCGAACCCGCAACCCCGGTACTGATAGACTGCCTCACTACCAGCTAGCCTACCGGGGCACCCTTTTTGCTTTACAAAGTTTAGTTTACAAATTTTCTTCACTAATAAATAACATTGATCTTCACTAAAAAAAATTAAATAAAAACACTTATTTCCCACAAAAATTTTTGAAGTCAATTAATAAACAAACATTTTCACAAAATCACTTAATTCCTTTAAAAAAAGACAACTATCAATTTATTTTTTAATTTCACTTTCATTGGCTCTAAAAAATGAATGTATGAGAAATTATTAAAAATTTACCCAATCTAACAGAAGAATACTTTTGGCCTGTTTTGTGCAACTTTCGAGTACTAGAACACTTTTCGGTAACATTTGGATTTCGCGGGGTCCTAATTTTAAGAACAAAATTATAACTATTACATTTTTCAAATATTTAAAATTTCACTTTATTTTATAAATTTATATTACTTCACACGCACGTACCACCGATGACATAGAAATTTAAATATAAACTGTCTGTCCTCTTTTATGCATTCTGCTTTCGTAGTATTCACTATTTAACATCAAATCGTTGCGAAGATGTCAATATAATATGGGAAATGTTCAAAGTGCTATTGTTGTAATTACATAACTGTTACAATTATCTGAACAACTCTTTAAAGTGTCGAAAAAGTATAATTTAAGAACACATAATTCGATTCTAACGTATTTTATAGTTGTTAAATTCCGAAAAATCTACTGTTTAACTACCAAATGTTCCGAAATAGTTAAAACTCGTAGACAATCGAAAAACACTCCACCAATTGCTTGGAGAGATGGTTTAAACTACCAATACACCTGTCACATTTTATTGTTTAAACTACATATAACCAGGAAAAACTTTTTGAATTTTAGTAATAGGTATAGTTATTTCACACCTTACCTGGTAAGTAGTTGTCATTACAATTGCCATTATTCCGAAAACCTCAATAAGTAATTACTAGTAATGACCTCAGTTACTACTTTTTATTTGTTACTTTTTACTATTATGTCACTACAGTATATTTGCTTACTAATAATCAGCTCAATAACTCATTATTAGTTGTGCTAACTTACCAGGTAAGTCAAGTTTTTGCTGGGTAATACATGGGACACTGATTTACAACTGTTGAGTTTAAACTCAATATACATTTAAGTTTAGTTCTACTAAACCAGCGTTTAAACATTCACTGCTTTATTAGCCATAAGAATTTACTATCTTAAACTAAAACTTATACTTCATTCACTTTGTTTTAATAGGACTTCCATCTTATAATAAGACTTTTATTGTACTCCAACTTTTCAATATTATCCATTATCTATTCCATTCTGTCTTATACCATACAAACTGACATATATTGTCTTCAGGAAAACTTATGAAAACTATACCACATAAATTTTATTTTTATTTTATTAAAACACTTTTTCTTAAAGCAAAATTTTGTTATAAACTTTTACCAATTAAATTTGTTCTCAAAATGTTTAAATTTACTTTTCTGGTGTCAATCAATTTCATGTCCAATCACTGCAAATAACCAAATTATTATTATTTTTTTTTTTTTTCTGCAACATTTTAAACCCTTGCGCCGAACAAAATAAACCAACTACTGAATTCAAAATTTTATGCAAATAAAAAAATAAAGAGAAAAAAAAACTTTTAAATAATTTCAATGTGACAAAGTTTGTATGTTTGTACTGGCATTAGAACATTCCCTCCCAATAAACAATTGCTGCAGTTAGAATGCATATTGCAGAAGCAGCAGCAATAGCAATAGCAACAACAACAAAAACAAAAACATCCTACGGGTTGATGGTTTTTGGAAAGTACTTCAAATAGTTTGTGTTTCTAATTGACGTTAAACTAAAAACTTTTCAACAGTTATTTCCACACCCTTTTTTCGGGGGCAATGTATTGTAATTTGTATGTTGTAAGTTACAGATGGTTGGTAAGTTGGTTGGCTGGTTGGTTGGCATGCAAGTATGTGGTGGCTGGTTACATTTGTAACGCATGCACACTATATTGAATGTAGGTGGCCCAGAACACACTTAATACATTTGACTGGTAAAATGTTGTGGATTTCAAACTTGAACTTAAAATGTCTTAAACTAACTTTTTGCAAGAAGTACATTTTTAACGTTCATTTTCCGTAACAATTTTTTCCTCTGTTTGAAGTTGTTTTTCATGCTGATAAAAACCAAAATTTTTAAAAGGGGGTCTATTAACACTTCACATTAACTTTTAACACACAAGCACACACTTCCTGTGTGGGATGCATGGTCACTTAAGAAAGTAACTTTTGAAGTGCAGTGATTTAATTTCTTTTCAAAAAGTAGCAAATATTTATTTCCTTGTAAAAGTTTTATGTTTGATAGGAACATATTTAAGTTAAATAAAGTTTTGTTTATTTAAGTTTTGAAAATTTCTGAAGATGTGGCCATTGGATGCTCTCTTTTAAATCTTTAATTGGCATTTTATTAGGGTGGAACATATTCATCATTATACATTCGTATGCATTTATGGTGATATGTGTAACACCTATAAAAATTGGTCTTAGACGCACCTTCTAGTATATTGATTGACTCAGAACCGTCTTTTGAAACGATCTTACCATGTCTATCCGTCTGTCCGGCGGGCAGGCTGGCTATCCATTTAAACTTTGTGCGCAAAGTACAGGCCGCAATTTTGGTGATAATAAGATGAAATTTGGTACAAAGGTTCTTATTGGCACAAGGACCAAGCCTGTTGGGGAGATATAGTATATAATTTCACATAGCCCGCATACACGCTTCTTTCCGGAATAGAGTATTTGTGACCATAAACCATCTTATTATGTTGGTATTTACATAAAATTTCAAAAGCAATCAAAATCCAAATTACAAAGTCCTACTGGAATCGGTCCATATTAAGCCCTAGCTCTTATATAAATAATACTCTCGAATATAACTTTTAATGCTTTAACTTCGTTATTAGTATTGGAAAATATGGCGCAGATAACTTTTATGATAGCTTTTACATCTCGGCAAAATGTTTCCTTTGTATGGCCAGAATTAAACAAAGGTGCTCTATTTACCCCCCTAAAATAAGGCAACGACCAAAAATATTATACAGGTGTAAAGATTTATTTTATTTAAATATTATTTATTAATATCTAAAATCAAAGTATATATTAATAATAGCACTGTGCTAGAATTTGACACTTTTTTTGAGACAAGCGGGGGACTTGGCATTTTAATCTAATTCGGGTACGCGGAATCCGTTGGAGCTAATATTTTGTTAGGTTAGCTCTTGTTGTCGAGATATGCCATTTTTTTTTTTTAAATGGAGGACGTTGCGCAACATTTATTCGCGTAACTCAAAAAGGGTTATGTTTATTGAACAAACTAAAGAAACCGAAATTCCGCAATAAAATTTCCTTTAATCAAAGTTGACACTTTTTCTAATATGCGCAGTCTTATAGAAACATTATTTAATAAATTTTTTTTTTTTTTTTTTGGTCAAAAAAAATTATTTTTTAGCAAAATTTCAAAATTGTTACTTGTTAAAAGTTCATAAAAAAAAAATTGGAAAATGCAACTATGCTTTTTTTTCTTTCTAAAAAACGAAGTTGCAAACAAAACAAGCTATAAATGAATAAAATATGTTCACAACTTTTGATTTAATTCACTAAAGACAAAAATTTTTAATTAAATTTAAGTATTTTATAACACGAATTATTTAAATGGAGCACCCTAAAGGCTAGTTTACACGGTAATACAATGTGTTACGGCATGTCAAAAAATGATGTAGAATGAGAAAAATCTTATCATGTAAAAGCAAAATGCATTGAGTAAGAGAGAATACGGATTAAAATATGACAACCAGTCGGTAAATGTTCATTTTCTAAACCATTTTAGAAACTTATGTATTCTCATCACACCAGAGTCGCATTTTAACAGAGTATATTGAAGGTGGTAACATTTTTATAAAATTACAAAAACAAGCAGAATCAACTCAGGCTGTGTTCATGTTGTTTTTGTAAATATTGTAAAACTGCAACCATCTGCTTTTTTGTTATTAAATCACTTTGCTTTTATTTTACTTAAACCATCCGTGTAAACATAAAAAATACTTACCAACAGATTTTTATTTTTTTTGTTTTAAACACGGAGAGAATTTCATAATATTTTGATTCCACAAAGTCGTAATACATTGTATTACCATGTAAACTAGCCTTAAGAAGTGGAGATAAAGGGCTAGTATGTTTTGGGAAAATGTTAAGGACAAAAAGTTATTTGAGGACGGTCATACATTTTATACCCCTAGGGGCGACTACTAGGCAGTTATGGTACTTTTTCTTCAATATATTTCTAGTCTGTATTGAAAATTTTGTATGGTAGTCCCCTTTAAGAATGGAGATAGCTGAAACACGCAAAGAAAAAACATGATTTATACAATCACAATCGCAAACTATCATTAAAGTTTGTGGTTATATTTGTGTCAAACACGTCTTAAACAACAATATATGTTCAGTCATAATGTTTTTAGATAATTTTTGTCTCAAACATATTATTATGTTCAGAAGAAAAATGCGCACGATCTTTCAAACCATTTTTCTATATTTCCCAACACCCTGCAAAATGTCTATTTCAACATTTTATATGGTTCTTACAATAAAAACAATAACAAATTTAATTAAAAAAATTTATGTTTTATTACAAATATAATAAATAATATATAGATGTACTAAAAATGAAATTTAATATACATATTTATTTATATACATGTGTCTGTGTTTTAATTTATAAATTTTATATTACGTTGTGAGGTACAATTATATCCAAAAAATTAAGAATTCTATGTCGCTTTATTTCAGTATGCAATAACCCTGTTCAATATTTTTTTTTTTTTTTATTCCTACACTAAATCCCGCGAAGCTTTTTGCTTGTCTGCAGGAGACCAGAGTCTCTGGCGGGAATCGAACCCGCAACCCCGATACTGATAGACTAGCTCACTACCAGCTAGCCTACCGGGGCTGCAAGAAGTACAAAGTAATTGCATACTTATATATTTTTTTATAATTATATTTAAATAACTTACCTGTATCCATAAACGTATAATAATTTATTTCTTTAGTTTTGCAAGGCAGCATGGCATTTTTCTCCCCGAAAAATGTTTTAATTATTCCGACATCATTCATGTTTCCTGATTATCTGACGCTCGCGGACGGAGAAAATGTCATTTTCTTTATAAACACGCACTGTTTGTTTTGACAATTAATGTTTGCTCCTTAAGAGAATGTGTTTCAAGCAAACAAAAATTATTATTACCTTTTGTGTTCAACTAATATTATGATTTTAACTGCATAGTTAAAAATATATATATTATAGTAGCTAACATATCATATAATTTAATATGTTTAGCTAGATCAGAGTAACTTTTTAGGTGTAAACCACCATATAATATTATTATAGTGAATTTAAAAATGTTAACGACAAAAAACAATTTCTTAAGTTATATTAATACTATAATTAATTTGTGAGGGTAAACATATTAGGCAAGTATTAATAAAAATGGTCGTAATGACCATTCATTAATCATGTTTTTTCTCTGCGTGAAGGTATGTTAGAAATAAATGACCCGTCTAGAAGCATCCTCACGCTGCAGGGGCCAAATTTAAGAAGTTCATTAAACCGCCATTATATAATTATAATTAATAAATGTAAATATTACAACTAGATAGCCTTTGGCCTTTGTCCTAAAATATCTAGATAATATTAGTGATATATATAAATTTTAAGTTCATAACATAATTTTGTTTTTGGTAGGTCTCTGATTGACAATTGGTCACTGTAGTGTAGGGTATATTATGGTCAGTCTTGGCTGACTATATTTCTTCTTTGATTTTAGTTTTTCCTTTAATATATATGTATATAGCATAAAAACAGACATCCGCTTGTAGCTGCACAAACTAGGAGAACAGAATCTGCATTCGCCTCTCAGAACTCGCCGAGACTTTATGGATGCCTAGAAAATCACCAAGTTACCAGCACGTGGATGCTTGTGAGTGGACTTAGATTGCAATGGATAAGGATCATCCTAGATTCTCCAAGTAGAACAGAGGTTTTGCCTTATTAATTTACCCCCTGGCCCCATTAAAGTAATTAAATTATTACATTTAAATTTTGTCGTACGACAAGTTTTCAGCTAAAAAAATTTTTTGTTTTGTATTTAATAGTGTTTTGAAGCTAAAGGTTTTAACACAAATTTTGGTTTTAAGGATAAAACCAACCATTAAAACCTGGTTTTATCATACAAAATAATTTTGTTAAAACTATCTTAAAACCTTTTTTTGAATTGGTTTAAAGTAGATTTTATGAAATACAACCATTTTTCGTTGTACTAAATTTAGTGCTACCAAGTTAAAAAGATTGACACATCTGAAAATGTTAAGTCCCAGCTAGCATTTTATATCACAATCGAATCTTTTAGGAATCGACTTCACATAATCGCATATGAGATAATTTTTCAATCGTAAAGGATAAACACTCCCATTTGTGTTGATATTTTCGAATTCAAAAGCTTTAATCTTAAATTATAGTTTTTTATTATTATATTTCATTTCAAATCATTTTCGTATCATTTTTTAATTGTCATGTCTTAAATTTTTTTCTCCGAAAAAAGCATAGCCATTATGTGTTTTGATTATTTGAACTCACTTTATTTTGAACCAAATAAGAGTTATGGGTTTATTTGTTTGTCTGAAACGAGAGTGTCTAGATTGAATTAACAAGAATTCAAAATATTTTACAATATTTAGAAATCATTATGTTCACATATTGATGAATCATATCGTTTTCTAAAACTTAAAAATCCCAATCAAAGATTTTTTTAAATTTAAAACTATTTAAAATGATAAATTGCATTAAACTGTTTATAATTAATTTTTCGAGTAAAACTTACCAGTTGTTTGGACAATTAAAATGTTGCATAGTATGCAAACGGTTGGTTAAGTCTTATTGCGTTTATCTTTGGTAGATTTGTTTTTTGTTAATAAAATCGTTAATAAATTTTTGTCGATAGTTTCCAAACATTTGTTGTAATTTGTTTTGCTGCTGTACAACAGAATCAATGAAAAACACGATTTTTAATTTTTGGTTAGTTAGGGCATATTACGTTTTCGATTACGATATATATGAATCCTTTTTTAATCGCTCAATATAAAATTAATCAGTCTTTAATCATCAAAATTTATCTAAGAAGACTCATTTAGGGGATTTTAACAAAAAATGATCACCAAAATGGCGCAATGGCGCTAAATAAAAATAAATAAATAATATGCAACTGTGATCAAACCACAAAAGTGAATATTAAACATATTATCCGATTGTCCGCTTTATGCACAAGAACGGAAATTAATATTTGAACAGACTGACCCAATCCTAGCTCTCTCCTCTCCATCAAATGAATATGTTAAAGAACTAACAAAGTATTTAATAAAGGGCTGCATGAATAACTTCATTCATGAACATACTAAAATGTTTATTCAATGAAGTTCGTATTCAAATAAAATTCAGACCACGTAACAAACTGTTGTTTTATTCATGCTACTAGCAAACACATTTCGTTTCATATGGCAAACACAAAGACTTTGTTCGATAAAACGACTTTTGTTTTACAGTTTTAACTCTCTCTCATTTTAACTAAATATTAACAGCCCAATTATGAAAGAAAAACTCCCCGGGAGTTTTCTCCCTTCTCCCATTTTTCCTATGTTAATTCAATTGTAGAAATGGGAAAAGGGAAAAAACTCCCAGGGAATTTTTATTCATAATTGGGCTGTAAATGTTAAACGTTAAAGTGATAATTGTTTGATTATTGTTACTCATTGTTTTATTTCCTGATGATGCTTACCGATGGTAGGCGAAATATTGAATAAAATAAATAAATAAAATATTTTAAACACAGACCTCGAGCCTGATTATTTACCATAATTTATCTCTCTCATTTTTTTATATAAATACGCAATAGCAATGTTGCCACTTAGTAAATTTATGTAAGTTTTTTTTTTTGTTACCTTTACAATAATATATGTAATTTGTAAAGCATTTTTAAAATTAAATTTAAATTTATTTCCTAAAATTTATTTGCTAAAAATGTTTTTGAAAATAAAATGAAATTTTTTTTGAAGTTTAAAAATTTACATTAAACACAATTAATTTACATTAAAAAACAAAGTGAAATTTCTATTATTTTTATTATTTTAATATTAATATACTTCCTTATCTGGTTGCTATTACTCTTCATGGTTATTTTTGTTTTTTTTTCGTAATATTTTTCATTTCTTTCAACTGGCAATACTGACTTTAAAATAAATGTGTTTTTTCCATGAACTTTTTCGACATTTATTCAGTGGTTGTTTTGTTTCAGAGTTGTTAGTATTCATATTCTCTTGTTTAAGTAAACAAAAAAACTGCATCTTATTCGTCTCTTAAATTTCTTGTGTTTGTGGCTTTAATTTCGTAGTTATTCATTTTATTGAAAACAAACGAATCAAATACAAAATTATAATGAAATTTTCACGAACATCATTATTAAGTTTCATGCAGATGTTTAGTATTTAAGATTAACTAAATTATATCACCACATTTAAGAACGCACATAAAATTGAATTTAGCTATAAATATGAACTTGTAAAAGCATAATTAATTTTTATTTTTTTTTTTTATCCTTTTTTATTAGCTTAAGGCCTTGTAGCTATAGCTATACTTTTTTTAGCATTAAAATGTCTATATTCTAATGTTCAACCTGAATAAATAAAATAAAAATAAATAAATTAAAAACAAACAAAAAAAATTTAAAGGGATGAGATATTGTAAAATTTATCTTTCATATACAACTATTTGATTTCCAACCACTTCACCTCATTCATTTCTTATACAAATTCACTTATTTTTACGAAAAAATTTATTCTATTTTCCACAAATTTATTAGACATACTGTGAGTTAAAACCTGATTTAACAAAACTTGTAATGTGAACGTAAAATCAGCTGGTTATAGTTTTAATGTTAAAACCAGGTTTTTACTTTAGTTGTGAAAACGCTACTAGACATTTTAAAAATTAAAACTTTCTATGTTCATAGATTAGTTAATCCCAGTGATGCCAACTTTTCACTACTATAAATGGCATAATTTTTAATAAAAAAAATAGCTAAATTTTGGGGGTTAAAAAAAAGCTAAACAAGATCTTATTACAACAACCCATCAATATTAATAAAAATCTTACAAAATGTATTTACTACGCTGAAATTGTACATACTGTATTCTTTTCATACATTTTTCGTAGCAAAAAAATCTTTGATAAAATACAAGATCAAATTATCGATAAATTTGATTTATTTATTGTAACAGTCATTTGCTTTAACAATTAACATTCAACGGTTCAACACAACTAATGTTGAATTTTAAAATTTTTTGGTCTAAACATTTTAAAAACTTGAAGAATATTTAATTAAATAAAAAGGGCTGATAAAAGGTTTTTTTGATTTGTTCATGGCTTAACGAGATGGAAAATTGCTAAATTGGCAGCACTGGTTAACCCTACTATTAAAACCAACATCTGTTTGTTATTTATTTACTTATTTATTTTGATTTCTATCTGCATTGATTTATTTACAACAAATTGCCAATTACATTTATTTGTCTTCAATTAAAAGCAAATTATTTTCATATGTGTTCTGCTGCATGCGGCTGAAAAAAATCATAGATAAATTTTAAAATTCTGTTTTTTAATTAAATTTTCTTGAAAAAAAATAAATAAAGATAAAAAAAAAATGTATTTTACATGGTATTTACATTAATTAACAATGTATACAATGAAAATCCTTTTTACGTTTAGTTATCAGTAAGAATTTCAATTAGATATTTAATTGACTTGATGAAAATAGATCAAATTATTTAGGAAATTATTTATGTAAAATAACTAAGAGGTTTATTTTTTTAAGAACTTAAATTTGATATTTATAAATGTTATCTTAATAATTTTTTTACAAAAGGAATTTGCTTATTGAACTTTTTTTATTTCCTTTCATTGCAGAAAATCAAACTTTCAACTTTAAATTATTCAAAAGTTTTCAATTAAATCACAGGTGAGTGCTAAGCAAACATTGGATAAGTCATAAGGCTCTTATAAATTTAAAATCCCTATAACTCATTATACCAGGATTTTACTTTCCATTAAAAGGCTTTAACGTCTTAGTGAAGAAGGATATCGCTCTAAATTTAGCAAGCAAAAGTCTTATATTTAGAAGACCAACGATTCATATGTACCAAGAAAATCATCGTGTTATACTAAAAAAAAGTCGATCGTCCTAAATTAAGAATATTATTATTTGGATGATTTACAAGGTAGTCATAGATTTGTAAAGTCATATGTCTTAAAATAATTACAAGAAATATAAATGACTGATTTGGGCAACCGCTTATAACTTAGATTTCTACTGTGCAGTTATGACGAATCAATTAACACAGCATTAACATTTTTATTTTGTTTGAAACACAACAATATTTTTCTTACACAATTGCAAAATACTTTTTAGGATATTATGACGATTTGACTTGATAGCACACCTTGTGAATCACAAAATTGTCTTATACAAAACAGAGCATTGTCTTTAACTAAGACAAGCTGTTAAAACCAGGCTTCGTCCATGGTTAAACCTTCGTAGACTTTAATATATCATCATATAATTATTTCCTTACAAAGTGAAAATATTATAAGCTTTGAAAATGAATCAAGGGGCTTATTCTGGCAGTCGTGATCGAATACTTTTGCGATTCGAAACCAATTTTATATCTTATTCCTTCAGACTATTCTGAAGGAATCGAAAATAATTTTGCAGTGTTGTAAAGCATTTATTTGAGATTTCATAACACTAAAAAAATAATTTCGATTCGTTCAGTATCGACTAATAGAATTACAAATAAAATTACTTTCGAATCGAAAAGTATTGGTACTTTTGGACATATCGTCGCTGTTACTAACTGACCAACCTGAATTTTTTTTGAAAATTTAGTTAAGTACAAAAAATAAAAATATTTGTCTTTTTCTTTATTTCAGACATCATATATATTAATAGGCAAGTGGATTTCTTAGGATCCCTTTTACGCCTTAACTATATATTGTATTTTAACAAAATCATTCGAAAGATATTTTTTGGGAGATTATGTTAATTTAAATTTTGTTAAAATCGGTTCTGTATTTCACGAGTTATACGCGTTAGAAAGTGGTACTAATACATTGAAAAATTCACATAAATACGTGTGAGCAAAAACAATGTAAACACATAACAGAAGCAGTATGCTTTGTTTTTGTGTTTACATAGGGGGGATTCACAAGGTGTGCTATCAAGTCATATCGTCATAATGTCCTAAATAATATTTTACAATTGTTTAAAAAAAAAAATTTTTTTATGTTGTTTGAAACACAGCAATATTTTTTTTTTAAACAATTGTAAAATATTATTTAGGACATTATGACGATATGACTTGATAGCACACCTTGTGAATCCCCCCATAATAAAAAGAACAACAACATGCAGAGTTTTCTGCTATGCATTAAATTGGAGAACAGTAGATATTAAGAAATAAAAAAGAGAAAGACAATTTTAAATATTTTGTCTTCTTTTTGGGAGAGTTGTTGTTTTAAATGTTACCGTTGATTTCTTAAATTTTTGCGCTTATGAATAATTTTAATGTTACTGTTACATTATTAATATGGTTACATTGTAAAGAATGTGTTTATTGCATTTTTTTTTTTTTTAAATAAAGTGCGATGTTTTGATGGGCTGCGATTTTATATAACAGACACTACCGATCATGGTCATTTGTTATATGATAATCATTTATTTACAAAACATATATATATAGAGAAGTTATAAGAACATAATTCATAAACGAAATAAATATAAATGGAAAATATATAAAAGGCTTTGTTATAAACATTGAGATTAGGGAACTTATGTTATATATACATTTTTAGAAAAATTGTCACTAAATTTCATATGCCTAAAAGAAATATGCCTCATAAAATTAAAAATTGTTCTGCTCTACTGAGAATTATTAAATTTTGAGTTACTTCTCTGTTTATAATCAAGTGCGATATGTTTTTTAACATTAAATAAATATATTTCTACATATGTATATTAGTGTGTCCCAAAAAAAAAATTTTTTTTGATTTTTATAGGTACTTAAAAAGGGTATAACTTTGGAACAGTAAGACCTTTTAAACTGAATCATTAGTTATTTTAACTTCAATATAAATTTTAAAAGTTACAGAGCATTATTTTTCAAATTTATGCTAAATTTACAAAAAAATGTGATTAAGGGAACCCAAATGAGCAAAAAAAAATAAAAAACTCCTCTGGAGCAATTAAAATAATAATCTTCTTTTAGACAGCCCATCGTTTGAGTCTTAGCGGCCACCCCCTTTTGCTCTATCTGGAAGAAAATTATTTAACACTGAATCACCCTGGTGTCAACAGTACAAGCAGTATATTTCAGAAAATAATGTTTTTGATCAAAAATATCAATAATGAAAAAAAAACATCAAAAATATTTTCAACGATTCAGAAAGAAATTTTTTATTCAACATCAATCATGATATTGTGTCCTTTTTACATAATTAACTTACCAGTTGTGCTTTTTGAGTTATGCCACTATTAAAGCAAATGAGCGATATGTATTACTATTATTTAACATATTTTATTTGTTTATTCTGAATTAAATTCATTTCAGCTTGTTTGACTAAACAAATAACAAAATATTGATAATTATTCGAGTTTATTGTTTTATCTCTTAAATTAATATTTGCTGTTCAAATAAAAAATAAAATATGTTTAATTAATCTTAGTGGAACATTTTTAATTAAAAAAATTATGTGTTTTTTACAAAAAAAAATATGGTTTAAACAATACATTATTAAATAAAAAAGGAAAAAGTTCATTTAGTCATTATCAAAAGCGTGTAAAGGGAATTAAAATTAACAAAAATTAAGATTTTTTCTAAAGGTAACAACATTGAAAACTTTAATTGTTTAATAATATTGCAAAATATTTGTTAAAAACGTCCTATTGTGGTCCGGGCGAAACGCCCAGTCATTTCGTGGGGGATGGAGTGTATTTAGGGGTGGATTTGGGCTTCAGCTCCAGAAGGTCCGCCAAGGACCCAAACACCTTGCTGATATTCCCAGAGAAAACACCGATTGTATTTCTCAGGTTATGAGGTATTAAAATATGCTTAAAAAAGTGAAATATGCGCTATAAACTTAAAAATGTTCCAAAACTGCTCTTTTAACTAAAATATACAAAAAAAAATGCGGCAAAGGGCAAAATATGCACTAACTAATCTTTGCTTAAATTGATAAAACGTATTATATTTCATGGCAGCCAAATTAATCATCGCTAAATACAATGTTTATTATTATTGGCCTTAACTATTCAAATAAAATAGAAAAACATAAAAAAGCCGTAAAATTATAACATTTTAAAAGAATACATAAAAAAGTAAAAAATTAGGAGGTACTCCAAAAAAATAAAAGCCTAGAATTGTATTTCTAGGCCATAACTGTCCCCGCTGAAAATCGAAAATGTATACCCTACCCCAACATTAGTTGGAAAGGATTTTATTATGCATTTGTGCTGACGTTTTTAGCTCGGGTTGCCAGATCCCAAGAGTTAAAAAACTAGACAACGGAAAAATTCACCAGGTTTTTGAAAAATACCTGGAAAGTGGAAAAATGCACCAATAGTTAATAAAAGTAAAATCATATTTTAATTTTTTTTCCAAAAAGTCCCCATACAAATATCTTCTTTAAATGAAAATTTTTTTTATATAAAGCCTAGTACTCTGTTCCAATTTGTGAAAAATGTTCAGCAACATCTATTATTTCATGCGAAAAATTTGACATGTATCAATGTTACCTATGTCGAGAGTTTGAACAATTTGACGTTTTTAATCTTTCAAAGTATGCGACACGGTTTTGCATATGTAAAAAAACCCACATGTATTTTACTAAAAAGTATTTTTTTAAATAAAAAATTAAGTAAAAATTAAAGTAAATATTGATGAAAAACTGTTACCGGTTGTGTTATTTATGTTTTGCAGTTCTCATTTTAATATTTAGTTTAAACTTTTTTTATTTGCTTAAAATTCCACGTTAAATAAGTGCAGCTTGTATTATTTCGCAGTTGTAAGAAAATGTTGCCAGAAACATTTCGCAACTTTTTCACAGAGTACAACTCTATCAACATTTTTTCATAGAAATTCCGCAAAAGTTTTTTTCATATGGGTTTTGACAGCATTTCACGTGAAATGTTGAACAGAGTACAAGGCTTAATACTAAAAACTCTCCTAAATAAGTTAAATATTAATTTAAAATTTTGCACAAATTAGTTTCAGATTAACACATATCTTCAACACAGTTTTTTGTTTGTAGGTGGGGTGGGGCTGGGGGCTGTAGGCAACATTAAAAAAGCAAAATCGTCCAAAGCAATGTGTGAAAAATCGCCCAACGTAAACGAAAAATGGGTCAAAAACTAAAAATGGTGAAAAAAGGTCCCAAAAATCTTGTAAAAATCTTCTTTTAAAATGTTTATTTAATAATTTATACAAAGGAGTTTTAACTCTGAAACTTAAAATACCGAATTCAAAATCCCGAATTCAAATATCCCGACTTCAAACGTTAGCGAAGCCTGTGTTTGTTATACTGGATGGCCCAAAATGACCAAAGGGTTTGAATTCATAATAACTTTTTATTTAAGATATAATTATTAAACTTTTTTTTATTAAACTTTATTTTAAATTTAATTATGAAAAATTATATTTCTCAAGTGGTGGCCCTTTTCTGCTTCACATATACGTGCTCGTTTTAACATAATTTCCATAACATTTCGCTAATTTCAAGTGCAACAGTTTTTGTTCAATTGTAAGTTATTCCTACACAGAAAAAAATAATTTTCATATTTGAATGCGAAAATCGCATATATTTAATAACAAAATTTTTTTTTTGCGGTATTGATAAAAAAAAAGTTTGTAAGTGTAGTTATTGATTTTATAGTCAACAACCAAGTTTATTGAGTCAATAAAAAAAGGTGTTGCCCGATATAATTTTTTTAACAAAAAGGTTTACGTGATTTGCTTAAATTAATTTTTGGAAATGTTGAACAAATCAAACAAAAAGTTTATCGAATCTTTATTTATTTATTTGTTAATTATGATGTGCTAAATTCCACATTGTTGTTCTTTGATATATACACAAAAATGTATTGTTGGGGAATAAGATAGTTCCTATGCGCATTTCACGGGTTGCTTAGAATAGATCATCAGGTCATCGTTACCTTTTTCCAAAGACTTTGGAAAAACGTTAGATATTATACAAATAAAACTGTAAAGCGAATGAGAATTACAAACACTCAAGTTTAACTTGCAATGATATCAGAGCTATTAAAAAATGGACAAGACTTTTATAAATACTGTCTTTACTTTGGTTCAAATATTTTTTTTATTGAATATGAAGAAATGTTTATTTATTTCTTTATAAAATAAAATTTTAAATTCAACATTTTTTATTTTTTCGAATTTATTCTATGAGTTAAATTTCAGTTATGTATTTTATAAAGCTTTTTGCAATAGCTCTATACCTTGAATTTTTTTTTTTTTTTTTTTTTTTTTTTTTTAAGGAATGATTTTAGACACTACCAGACTATTTTATTGTATTTTCTTGTTACATTTTACCTTAGCTTTTCGTTGGATATCAATAACGTATATTTATGTACAAAAAGCTTTATAAAATACATAACTGAAATTTAACTCATAGAATAAATTCGAAAAAATAAAAAATGTTGAATATAATAAAGTTGCTTATGAAAAGGAAATAATTCCCAATATCTATTTGATAATATTTTAAAAATATGTTTTATTGAGTGCTATATTGCAAGGTGCAATTTTGATAAATTTTCTCATTGAATCAAATAAAAAGTTTGTTTACCTAAAATTTTATTTTTAACCAACTGTTAAAAATTTTCTTAAGATATTTTTTTCTGTGTCCTTAATTCTTTTTCACAAAATGCTGAGAAAAAACAAAGAAAAAATAATAATTAAAAAAGGAGTAATGAATTCAAGACCCTTCGGTCATTTTGGGCCACCCTGTACGCAGAGTAGCTTTAGGCCTGGAACAGAATAAAGTAGATGTAGTAGTAGCTAAAGCTGACGAATGCTCTGTAGTGCAACAGAGTTCAAAATTACGAACTTTGCGCTTGAACTTCAACTGCAACGAATACTACACACACAAAAAAGAATATAATGCCAAGAAAATTTGATTTTGATTCAAATAGAATTTACATTCGGATTGTGCCCAACAACATTTTGCATTTGTAGCAACAAGTCTCTTTCTGTTGCCCCAAAAGTGTAAATTCATTGTTGAGGCAAAGTTAAAAGTGTTGCCTAAAATGTCATATTTGTTGCCCCAACGGTTTAATATACTTTTGTCGCAAATGAAAAAATTGTTACCTCAACAGTTCAATATACATTTGTCGCAAATGCAAAAATTGTTAAGGTATATACTATAAATGATAAACATTATTTTTGGTTTGAAAATATTTACTTTAAATTCTTGCAATTTTAAGATTATTGTTCAAAATATTTATTTCGGAGTTTTGAGCTTAAAAATATTTCAATTTCTTTAAAATAATATGCATTCATTTCTTGCAATATAACAAAGCCTGGATAATTTTCAAAAAAATCCGTTTTTACTTCTTGAAGTATTAAGTATATTTCGTTTTCATTAGGCTGCAATGTAAATTTTTCTTTCGCAGCAAGAAATCTGGCATCATCTTCCCATTGGATCAAACTGTTTATATTTATTATATGGCCAATCATATCCTTTTGGGCGTCAGATATAGATGGTTTCGCTCCTTTGTTGATGCGCGGAGGAGCTTTTACCGCATGTAGTAAATAAAAGAAATAAAGATGTCACGAATCTGTAAAAATATTTTTCATGCAATAAGTTAGAGAAAAGAATGTATCGCATCAACTTACCAAGATTTTCTGCCGATTTATATTTTTTGCAAAATACTGCAAATTTAGTTTATCTTTGATACTTGTTGCGAATATTTATTTGTATTATTTTAAAAGTAAAAAGCTTACTTTTCATTTATTTCATTTGAATCAAGAAATAAATATTTTATGGCAACAAAAATTGTTATTTCATGCAAATGCAAATCATTTACGTCAACAGAAATTTTCAATGTGCCGTTATTTGAGAAGAAAACCTTTAACGACAAAAGTTATTATACTATTTGCAACAAATACTTTTGCTGTTAAAAAACTTCAAATACTTTCATGTTGTTGCGGTAAAAAATAATATTGTTGGAAAATTTCTTGCGGCAAAAGGTTTTCATTTTCTCCAACAAGTTTTTATGTACCCCACCAGCAAAATCGTCAAATGCTTAAATTATTTGCCCTTACAATAATTTTTTTTTTGTGTGTTCGTATTATGTTGGCACTACTTTCAAACTGACATTTTAACGTCTTACAGCTTGCGGCACTATTCGTAACGTTGTACTATAGTGACTTTTCTGTTCCCCACTTTAGTTAGCGAGTATTCTTTTAAGAATGCATAAGGTATATACAGTATAAGTTACCTTAACAAGCACCTTCTTTTGGCGGACACTCCCTTTCCCTACTGCCTGGTGCCATCAGCGTTCCACAAAAAGATCAGTGCCTTATGCGGACACATTTCAATGGTCCTTTCAGTGCCCATTTATAAGAGATTCCATTGCTCATAATGGGTTCTAGAGTTGTCCAAAGCAAGCTCTTTTCCAAACGACTCGCTCACTTAGTACTGAAATAAAGTCCTTTTTTGGAAATTATTATAACACGCTTATGACGCTAACTTATGATGATATTTTAATGGAACTTGTTCCAATTTTATTTAATAAAACTTGAAATTACTTATTAATACGATTTCTCTATGACGTGCTAACTTTCAAATTTATTGTTGAGGAAAGACTTGTTTTTATGCGCATTTCAATTGAAATTACGTTAGTAAAAAAGATGATTTCTAATAAATAGTTACCCTTAAAATACACACCCTATACATTTATGTAGATTGAAATAATTAATTTTATTATGCCATTACAACAAAATACACTTGCACAACTTTAAAAATCAACAATAACAAACAAACTTAAAACAACTGAATAAGTCAGTTGAAACAAAACTAAAAATATTGTTTCATTTCAATTCAGTTTTATTTGATTTATTTATTTATTCATGGTCAACAAGTAAACTCTAATTAATATTTAATTAAAATTGAAAATAAATACAATTAATAATAAGTACACATCATTTACATAGACGTACACCTACAAAAATACATCGCAACATGCATATGAATGTAATTGAAAATACATAGAAATGTACACATATGTATACCCAGTTGGCCACGTCATTAAGACATCTTTAACGATGGATACAAGCCAACAGGAAGTCGAAGAAGACCTACTGAGGACAGCTTAATACAAATCGTCGACGAAATGTTCATACAAATGGCAGCGAGGTCACACAAGACGAGATGAGCGACAAAGTCTTTAATTATTTCGACGACTATATAAAAGACAATCGGCCATATTCATAAAAAGTTCTTATTCTAAGCTTAAAGTATGTAATAACTATCAAACGTTTTTTGTCTTTTATGCATTTTTTTTAAATTGGTATTCATAAACGTATATTAAAAGCTATTTAGCTATTATCTCTTTGTAGCGATTCTGTGTTTAAGTATGGCAACTTTATTTACGTTTTTTTTGGCTTTTTATTGCTAGTGATGCATGAAACTTCTAATTGGTTCACATGATATTCTATAATTGATAAATTTATTTATAATCAAAGACCTTAAAAATAATTTTTATAAAATAAATATACGTACGAGTATTATTTTATTTTCTGAACATGATTTTGCCGAAAGGTATTAAAAAATGTTTGTTTGAAACTTTTTTTATATATACGATAAGAAAGTATTCGAATAAAAGGTTTGTTTACTTTATATTAACATCTCTTTTATTATGATTTGTTTATTTTATTTAATTTAATTTTTTTGAACAACAATTCGTTGTTTTAAACCTAAAAGAATCTAATTGCAATAATCTAATAAATAATAAAAAATAATATCTGCATTTGCCCCTGAATATATTCATTTAAATCACATAAAATTTTTTTTTTAATATTTAACAATATATGTTACTTTAAATTGGATGTCTAAATTAAAATTAATTTAGTAAAATGTATTTAACATGTCCATATTAAAAAAAAGACACTTTTCGGTTATTTTAAAACATATTGCCCAAAAATTAAATCATTAAAACCACACATTTATCAAAATGTCTTTTTTATTTTTGGTTTAAAAAAACAATTAATTTTCATACTTTACGAATGGCTTAATAAAGGTTTAATAGACTATTTTTCGTTTATGAATACAACTTTAGCACTTTTTGCTTATAAACGGTTAATTAATCGTAAATAAATTTTTATGAATACGGCTGAATACCTTCAATAGGAAAAAAAACTTATTTTAATCGGCGATATCCACGGTGCAAATGTCGTTGATAGATCGCCAATGACAATATGGACGATATTGTCACCCATACACTCATAGAAAAATTCATCTCAATGTGTGCTGCATGAATAACTTCATTCATGAACATACCGAAATGTTTATTAAATGAAGTTCGTATTCAGATAAAATTCAGACCACTGAACAAACTGCTGTTCTATTCCTGCTACTGGCAAACACGTTTCGTTTCATATGGCAAACAAAAAGACTTTGTTCAATGAAACGACTTTTGTTTTACAGTTTTCACTCTCTCCCATTTTTTTTTTATATAAATACTCAATAGCAATGTTGCCACTTAGAAAATTTATGTAATTTATTTTTTGTTACCTTTACAATAATATATGTAATTTGTAAAGCATTTTTTAAATTAAATTTAAATTTTTTTCCTAACAACTTTTTTATGTACTTCCAAGCAAAACACATTGTTGAAAAATGTTTTTGAAAACAAAATCAAATTTTTTTGAAGTTTAAAAATTTACATTAAAAAAAAATAATTTACATTGAAAACAACATTTCTTTCAACTGGCAATACTGACTTTAAAATAAATGGGTTTTACTAAGAACTTATTCGACATTTATTCAGTGGTTGTTTTGTTTCAGAGTTGTTAGTATTCATATTCTCTTGTTTAAGTAACCAGTAACCAAAAAAAATCATATTATTCGTTATTCATTTTACTGAATACAAGCAAAGCAAATACAAAATTACAATGAAAGTTTCATGAACATCATTATTCAGTTTCATGCAGATGTTTATTACAAATGGCATCAATGAGGCAAAAGAAGACATCAATCCAATGATGAAAGTCATCATAAAACTTGATCATATTTAATGCGTCATCTATGCTATGACTATAGTGACATCAACTCGATGCCAAATTTTGTTTATTATTAACATTATTTTCATGTTTAAAAAGTAAAACGAGAAGCAAAAATTCCCACATTCTATTTTTTTTTTTTAATTATTTAGTTAAATACATCAAATGTTCAAAGTAGAATTATTACGAAAACAATTTCGTTCATGCTGCTGGTGTCTTATAGTTGAGAGTTCTTCTTTAAACAATGGGCGTTACATGTGTAAAGGCCTTATGACACTACATTTTTAATTTATTGTTCTAGTTTTGGTGAACAGTGCAAATATAATGTAATAGAAAAATTTACCAAGTGCAAAGAGTTCAGCTGTATTAAGATAAATAGCAAACTGTCAAAAATTTTACTAAAGTTATCGATAAAAAATGAAGTTATGTCAAAAACAATGTAAAATTGTTCAACTTAAAATTGACATTTCAAGCTTGAAATATTAAAAGTGTTGCTGAATCAGCGGTTAATGTGGAAATTCAGCGATTAGCCGCTTTTTGTTTGTTTTGTTTTTATGTTTCCTATAAACGAAAAGTTGACAACATTTAATAAAATGAATAAAATCAAAACAAAAGAAAAACTAAAAAAAAATTTCTGTTTACATTTTTTATAGTTTGCTCTTTCCAACATTTACTGTTTCTTTCCATCAATTCTATATCAATTCAATGAATAAAAAATGTAGTGTCATAAGGGCTTAACGGGTTAGTTAATAATAATATTCTCTCACTTTGTCTTAAGTCAATCCCATTGAAAAACTGTCATTAAAATGAGCCTAATGAGTCGTTTCTACGATGTTACTGAATCATCGCACTGATGACATATTTTATTAAACTGACTTCGATTCGTAGTTTCTGTTATGCCGATGAGTCAACCCATTGATGACATAATTGCAATTTTTGACCCTGATAACAATTTGGACAAGTGATGTTAAGGCGGACATCACAAAGATGAAAAGTGTCATGGGGTTAAAAACGAAGACACTTTTCATATTACTGATGTCAAAATACATCAGCGTTATGACGCTTTTTCTATCATTGTATGATTACCAACGACATATTAAGCGATATTGTCGCCCATTTGATCATCAACGATCTTTGAGCGATAGTACCTCTCAATTTTCGTGAACGATTTTCTGGACACTTGTGTGAAAAAAGTCGTCAACAATTTGCTTGGACGATCGTCCACGCGTCGTCCAGGGTTTTCTATGGTGGTACACGCATCGTCAAGGATGTCTCTAAGACATTGCCAAATGGGATATTCTTTGTGCACACAGACAGATCTCGAGATAAATAGACAAGTATTGTAACTGCAAGTAACTTTATCTAACCCTGTTTGTACTGTTGTAATTTTGTATTGGTGTTAAATTTTATTAACTCAATCAACTTACTCACATATGACTATACAAAATAACATAAACTAAAAAAACAAAACAGTTTAAATATACTCACAATATTACACAAACCAAACAATAACAACAAAAGATTACAATCGTAATAAAAACAAAAGCAATCTGTAGTAACCCAGCGGGAAAACTCAGCAGATCTTCTTACTTCAGGCCTTACTAAAGATGTGCTTAAACATTTTTTGATTCAATTACCATTCTTATCTCACTGCTAACGAATGTCTCATAGAAGGCCTTCGCTCTTTCGAGTAAAAGATAAGATACACATTTAACATTCCATTCTATGAGAAGGGAGAAGAGAAGGAGTAACATTTTTTGAAGTACAGAGGCCTTCTAGAAGTCATCCGTACTCCTTCTTTATCCCTTTGGGAAATTGTAACCAATTTTGGAATATTCAAATGTATCCGTATGCTTACAAACCAACATTCATACATATACAAATACATAAATGAATAAAATTATTCATGCACACCTTTCAATATCTAAAACAGCATTAAAATATCAAATTTTAAAAATCCAAAAAATATTTTCTTTATTTTTACCTTTATTTATATGAATAACAAATAATAGTATTGTCGAAATATGTATATCGAGACTATTAAAGATACACCTTGAGGGAACAATACCTGCAGAAGGAAAACGACACCTGATATTAATGAATAATTTACAATAGCAAATTATGAATTTTGATTTTACTAGGAAACATGTTTTTTCGTAAGAAAGGTAATAATAGGTGATCTATTTGGAAGTCCTTTGAGAAGTTGTACGAGTTGTGCTTAATTTTTTATACATGGTGTTTTTATAGAGGTACCGAACTTTGAAATGGAATAAAACAAAGAGACATTTTTGAATTGACATGAAATTTACTGTATTCGAAAGATAATCTTCTGGCATTATAATTTAAATATGATTTCTTGCATATGACCACCACGGATGGCTCGGACGAAGTCTTATCTGGAGGTCCAATTTTCGATGACTTTTTTCAACATTTGTGGCCGTATATCGGGTATCCAAGTGGTCAATCGTTTCGGGCTTATCAGCGTAGACTACCGACTTTACATATCCCCACAGAAAATAGTCTAGCCCGATTTAGAGGCCAATTTACGGGTCCAAACGTTTCCTTCAATAAATCAATTGTTGAACGAGCTGTGTAACATATTGCCCCGTCTTATTGAAACCACACCTCCTGCACATCCT
Organism: Pollenia amentaria; assembly: GCA_943735925.1. Classification (NCBI taxonomy): domain Eukaryota; kingdom Metazoa; phylum Arthropoda; class Insecta; order Diptera; family Polleniidae; genus Pollenia; species Pollenia amentaria. The sequence goes on from OX031007.1 coordinate 30,931,142, forward strand.
TGGCTGTTCAAGTGATGAACGAAAAGTCAGTAGTCATGGCTCTATAGCGGTCACCATTGACTGTAAAGTTCGGACCAGCATCATTTTTAAAGAAGTACGGACCACTGATTGACCAGCCCATAAAGCACACCAAACAGTCAGATTTTCTAGGCTTAACTGTGTCTCAACATACGCTTGAGAATTATCATCACTCCAAATACGGCATTTTTGTTAATTGACTTATACGTTGAAACAAAAGTGAGCTACATATATCGCTAAACAGAATTCGCTTATGAAAATCGGGATCGTATTTCGAACAGAATCATAATTTTCAAAATAAATTTGCACAATTTGGAAAAGTTGTTCAGACGTCAGTCTATTCATGTTGAAATGCCAAACCAAACTAAAAATAAATCACTTGACAGCTGCCAAAATGGCCGCCAGTTAAAAAACTGTGTTATAAAGTGGTATACCTCCATAAAAAACAACCTTTATTTGGCTAATAGGTAAAGTTAGGGATTTATGGGTAAAAATTTTTGTTCAAATCTCAGCCATTTCTAGGCCGATCTAGTTGAACTTTTGAACTTTTCCAGACTTGATGTGATATAATTATATATATACCACCCTAGTTCCCGTCATATCTACGGTCTTCAGAAATCCCATTTCAAACAACACACTGACAGACGGATGGACGAACAGAGGGAAATCTTTAAATCAACTTCGCTGTTTTTAATGACAGTTTGTATCATAAGGACCCATTTTAATGACAGTTTGTATCATCAGGACCCAGAATAACTATACTTTGAAAGCTCTACGATCAACAGTGTAGAAATTACAAACTTTTAAACTTTCCACCTCCCCTCAGGGGTATTTAAAAGATATTCCACTTTTGGTGTTACAAGCTCTAGGATAATCAGGGGCTCGGAGATCACTATATACGTGGACAACCAGGCGGCTCTTATGGCCGTAAGGGGCTGTTATGTGAACTCCAAGCTAGTTGATGGTTGTAGGAGGACTCTGGAGGGAGCCTTAGGAGGGTACGTGTTGAGATTGTGCTGGGTGCCGGGTCACTGCGACATAAACGGCAATGAGGTTGCTGATGAGTTTGCAAGACAGGGCTCAGAGATGGAGAATCCTAACTGTATGGAGGCGGTTAGGCCTCCAATAGGCTTCTACTTTGGAAGGATCAGGGAATGGATTCAGGGCGCGACCAATCGGGCTTAGGGGAACCGAATGGACTGCCGGGTATAACGGACGCTGTGGCCGGTTCTTAGGAAGTCCGATTCGGAATCGCTGCTGGGCAGGTGTAGGGTCTGCGTTAGGACCATAATAAGAAATATCGCGGGCCACTGCATGATAGGCAGGATTGCGATGAGGATGGGATCTGACATTTCGGATATTTGCGGGTTGTTTGAAGACCCGGAGGGGTTGGAGACAGTTGAGCACATTCTCATCCCAGGCTACAGGGCAGCAGGCTGAGGTGGCTGGGCAGCAGATTCCTAGGCGAATTAGGGGATGTCTCGGGCAGTGGACTCGAGAGTCTGATAGGATTCATGGTTGGGATGGCCTGGCTACGCGGCAGGAGACTGGGTGCTTATCGCTCATAGGGCGGATTTGTGTTGAGTGGGGTTTTCTCTCGGATTTGGTCAGATACCTTCTATTCTTATCTATCATTTTTGCTATCTTTTCTTATTCTTTCGCTATTTGTTTCACATACTTTCAATCTATGTATATCTAAACAAGGCATCACAATGGACCACATTGGTCTCTGGGTGAAGGTGTGAAGAAGACTGCACACCAGCCTTTCTACCTACATACCTACATATATACTACAGCTAGAATAAGCCCCCAGATCGTAAATTCCTTAAGCCCAAGCAGAGTCTATTGAATTTCCAAATTACAGAAGGTGAACAAATCCATTTAGGCAAAGGAACAGACATCGCTAGGACAACTCAGAAATTTGTTTAAGCCATGGGTGCCTATTTCACAAAATAATGACTTAGAAGCCACAACTTATTTTTTATGCTCTTTAATTAAGTCGTCCATGAGAAAGCGACGAGTGCACATGTTGACTATCTGCGTTGAATTTGTTAAGGACAGTGTGTAAAATAAATAATGGAATTAAGAATATATTTTATGATAAACAATGTCTTTGGTAATGCCCACTATCTTGTGTCATCAAATATTTAAAAGCATTGGGGAAATATTACTAAAGCCCTTATGGCACTACATTTGTAATGCATTTTTCAAGTTTAGGTGCACAGAATTTACCAAGGGCAAAGAGTTCAGCTGTATTAAGATTAATAGCAAACTGTCAAAAAAATTTACTAGAGTTATCAATAAAAAATTAGGTTATGTCATAAAAAATGTAAAATTGTTCAACTTAAAATTGACATTTAAGGCTTGAAATATTTAAAGTGTTGCTGAATCAGCGGTTTATGGACAAATTCAGCGATTTACCACTTTTTGTTTTTATATTTCTCATAAACAAAAAGTTGACAACATGTAATAAAATAAACAATACAATAATAACAAAAGAAAAAAAACTAAACCACTTTGTTTACACTATTTATATTTTGCTCTTTTTAACATTTACTGTTTCTTTCTTTCAATTCAATGAATAAAAAATGTAGTGCCATAAGGGCTTAAGAGGCATTATTACATTATTATAAATTTTTTTTCAATCAAAACAATTTCTTGTGATTAAATGTCAAAGAAAATCTTTGCGCTTATTTTTTTTGTGGCACTGCTCCTAGAAATTGTCTTAAGAATGCAGCTGTAAAACATTTTTGGGTATCACTGGTATAAATATAAAAGCTTCACTCAACTCTCTCTCTTGAACGTTTACACGATATCAAAGTTGGTTATTGGATGCCAGGCATCTTTGAATGACATGGAAAGACATTTTAATCTGGAGCTTGTCTAAGTACCGTTAGATAGATCTGAGTTGCTCTAAGATGTTTGGTACAATCATGAGATATTGGCGATCCCGCTCTAAGAAGACACTAATTAAGCAGATTTTTCTTGAGTTTACGCTGGGCAGATGGTCGACATGCGCAACATGCTAGATAAAACGGATGCATTACAATATGATTACATAGGGCAATAAGTGGAAGCTTAACAAATATACAAAGTAGTTAAACTCACTAGCCACCCAGGGCTAGTCGAGCACTGGTATGTATAAGTTGGGTTGGCAGGTTGAATTTTCAATATGTGGCCACCCTGAACTGATTTGATCCGGGCCCTTCTGGGTCATAGTTAAAAATTAATATGTAGCTATATTCCTAAATTCATATGAGTCTATTAATGCCTTGGTATAAATACTATTACTCTTAATCAGCTTTATTTTAATTTAGTTATTTTTATATACTTTTTAATGATTATCTTATGCCTAGAAAAAATTCTCCAAAGTTTTTCACCAATTAAAGCATTAATCAAAAATAAAATCAGTTTTAATTAAAAATGATATCAAGTGAATTAAACCTTTAATAAAGTGAATTAAACGTTTAATTGATACTATTAACTTGTTTACTGGTGCAAATTGAATTAATTTTTTTATTAATATCACAAATTTTTTAATTGAATATTTTTATTTTTTTATTTTGATTGCTTAGTTATACGGTAAATTAATTGCTACACAGACAAACGGTTGCAAAAAAGGGCCATTTAATAAATCATAAATATATAAGCTCTGAAAAAACAACATGAATACAAAATACTAAAGCTTTTCTAACTTTAAATAGAAAAAACACATGTAAATTCTTTTCAAATACCCAGCAGTATTTGGTAGCTAGCAAAGCGTTCTATGCACATGCAAAACTATATCGCCTAAGAAGATTAAAATAAAATGGCGTAGTTCGTAAACATTGATGTAAAGTTCCTTCAATTTCATAGCACAATTGTGCAAGCTTAAAAATCACACACATTGTTACTCTCTTTCGTTCAGTAGTCGATTTGTCAGCGGCCATTACACATGTAAAGCGGAGGAATTGTTTCTTTTTTATTTTACTACCCAACAAGCCATAACCACCAAAATAAAACTGCTGTACGAAAAATATTTTATAATGCACAATGCTTTTGGCAACATTCAATGTCTTTTATTTTACATATTGTTTAAAGAAAGAAGAATTATGTATTAAAAAGAATTTTTATCTCATAATGAAAAAATTTACTAAATTTTTAATTTTTTTTTCTATTACTTCTTAATTATATAATTAAGAAAAAAATTTCTTTGAGGGAGTTTTAGATAATAATTTTATTGTATTCAACATTTTTTATTTTTCGAATTTATTCTATGAGTTAAATTTCAGTTATGTATTTTATAAAGCTTTTTGTAATAGTTCTATTCCTTAAATTGTTTTTAGGAATGACTTCATACACTACCAGACTATTATATTGTGTCTTCTTGTTAAGGTAAAATAGCTTTCCGTTGGATAGCAATGAAGTATATTGTATGTACAGAAAAATTTACAATTATTAGACACCAGCAGAATGTAGTGCATTTTCTGGCCCGCTACGGCCTTCGTCAGCATTCTTTGGTTCACACTGGATAGTGATACTTTATAAATTGAATGTATTTAACTCAACTATCTTAACAAATAGATATTGGGAATTATTTCTTTTTATAAGAAACTTTATTATATTCAACATTTTTTATTTTTTCGAATTTATTCTATGAGCTAAATTTCAGTTATGTATTTTATAAAGCTTTTTTGTAATAGCTCTATTCCTTAAATTTCTAGGAATAGTCTGGTAGTGTATAAAGTCATTTCTAAAAACAATTTAAGGAATAGAGCTAATACAAAAAGCTTTATAAAATACATAACTGAAATTGAACTCATAGAATAAATTCGAAAAATAAAAAATGTTGAATGTAATAAAGTTGCTTATGAAAAGAAATAATTCACAATATCTAAATAATAATTTTATCTATAAAAAAGCATTTAACAAAATTTTCGTATTCCTTATAGTTTACAAGGTAATCTAAGAAAACTACTCGCTTCCATATTTTCAAAATAACGGGCAGTCGCTACCACCTACGACCTCGAGAACGTTAGTTACGTGGTTTTGCATTCTTAGTTCAGTTCAAAATCCCTTAAGAAATGGTTAATTGGCTAATTTAACTTTTTTTACTCACAAATACAACTACAATTTTATTTTTGACATCAATGTACAAAAATAGCAAACTTTTGGGAATCTTAATTTTTGAGAACTTCTGGGTATATAAATTTGCAGATGATTACGTGTTCATTTGTTAGAGTATAAAACACTTACACACAAATATAGTTTATACAAAAGAATAGATACAAAAGTGGACAGACAAACTAACAAACATGACGAAGATTTTGACAATTTAATTAAATTTTTTTTTTTTTTTTAAATGAAATTTACTCCCTCACATGTCCGTAAATACAAATGAAAAATGTCAGCTATTTTTAAATATACCACACATACGCTGACAAATGACTATATTTGTTAAAACATTTGCATATGTATGTGTTAATAAATAAATTATACACATGTATGTGTTTTAAAGGGTTGTACAAGATTAAGTTAAATTTGTATTGTTAAAAAACTTTGATTAATACAGATAAAACTTTTTGTTTGACAAAGGTTGTTTTTACCTTCAAAATTGTTATGCAGAATTCAAATATTTTGTTTTTAAATTACTTTAAGGATTTGGTTAAAAAAAAATTTAAAAACACAATATAAGAAATATTATATCTAGTAAATAAAAAAATGCCTTAAAAAGGCCGTTGTTAGCTAAAATGCAAAACCACGTAACTAACATTTTAAATATTTTACCGTAAAAACGAAATATGAAATATGATATTGAAAAATAAATGCAATTTTGATTATCAAAGGACGCAAACCTCTTTCTTTCGCACATCTTCATGTAAAACAAAAACAATGCTCAGAAATTTGTTTTTGTTTCAAATGTATTTGTGCAAAAGAAAGAAAGCGTTCTTTCGACATCCTGAAATTGGCAATTAATGTTTTAATGAGTAATGTTAGTTACGTTCTTTTGAACTAATATTTTCTTCAACAAAACACGTAACTACAAAAAACATATTTTAAGTTTTAAAGAAAATTTATTTTTTATTCGTAAATGTTATATAATTAAGAACATTTTCTGTTTTTATTATTATTTTATTAAATACAAAATTATTTTTTTAATGCCATAATCATAACATTAAGAACAAAAGAAATAGAACAAAAGACAAAATGCAACTTCTAAAATGGAATTAAATTGTAAAGACCGATGAAAAAAATTATTAAAGTACTGCAGGAGTTGTCAATTCTTTTTTAATAATTTTATTCTTTGTAAATGCAACTTTAACGATTTGAGAGCTGTTAATTTTTTCTAATTCTTTGCGGAAGTTCTTTATACTCATCTGTTACATTTTAAAATACAGTGCAAGCTCGATTTCCGTGACTAATTAAAAACCAGACCTGTCGCGAAAACTGAAATCTTTAAACTCTTTCACAAATGGATCAATAAGACAAGGTTTCGAAGACAATTTCTCGCCCGTAATTTATCTAATTCCATGTCGGTGCTTAAATTGGTTTGATAAGTTCTGAAATACAAATGACCGGCTTTTGATCGCAAGATCGCTACTGATATTAGAACATTATTTCCCTTTGTTTAACAAGCCATTTATAAAGCATTTTTTCCATTCGTCGGTACTCAGCTTTCTTTAAGGTGCACCGTTTGCCAGGGCCATTTTCTATTGTACGTACGAACTATTTAATGAATTTTCTTGCTTTATAATGCGGTAAACCAAAGACTTATGTAAATTGTAATTGCCGTTACTTTAATTTATTGAATCTCTACTTAAAAAAATTTTTTTTAATAGTTAGGAGATCTCCAAAAATTGTAACAAACTCGAGTCCTGTCCGATACAACGCGAAGCCGAATACCCTGAATTTTTTTATCCTTATCCCTGTTTCTACTAGTTTTACTAGTCACTTTAAGAAGCTTTCGTTTAATCCCAAATCGCAGAAAATTATATTTAAAAATGCGGATACCTGCAACCTTGGCCGAATGTCCTAGTGTAATAACCCTGCGGGAAATTTGTGTCAATTGTTCCAACAAACTAGTCCTGGGATTTGTGAAAATCGAACAAGTACAAAAAGATAGAACTCATGACCAGTGAAAGGAAAGACACTCATATAACTGGTATATGAAGAATCAAAAGGTAGAAAAGTAATGAACTACAGTACGTATTTACCGGTGGTGTGACATAGTTTTTTAGGTCTTTCTCAAATTTGGTTCTTGAAACTAGTTCTAGGACTTGTTTTATTGAAATAATACTACATTGTATGGCAATAATACTCCATTGTAGTTGATGAAAGTATGGCAACCACACAACGTGAATGTTTCTATTCCTTTTTATTTCATTCCTACATCTTTGTATTTTAACACTTTTCTTTTGTTATTCATTCCTTTATAAACCTTTGAATTGTAAACACCATTTTTGAGTTCAAATAAATAATAATAATTAAATCAATAAACAACAGGTTATGGGCCCAGACGACGTAACCTCAAAAGTTGAAATTATTTTGTGCTAAAGGAAAAAGTAAAATGAGTGGAGTTTTACAGATTGAAAAGTTGGAAGACTCCAATTATGAGAGCTGGTCGGTGCAGATGAAAAGTGTGCTAATACATAGTGGCTATTGGCACAATGCATCCGGCAGGGTTGTAAGGGAATCGTTTACAACTGACAAGGAGAAAGAAAAATGGGACACAGATGACGAAAAGGCACTGGCGTGTATAATATTGAGTGTGAAACCAACTCAACTTGGTTATATAAGGAACGCAAAAACATCCCATGAAGCTTGGTTGACTTTACAGTCAACGTACCAGCCAAAGGGCCCCATACAGAAAGTATCTCTGTATAAACGATTGCTAAGTCTCCAAATGAAGGAAGGTACCAACGTGATGCTGCATGTTAAAAAGTTTTCTGAGACAGTGGAAAAATTGGCTGAAACGGGCATAGAAATGCAGGAAGAGCTTTTAAGTATAATGTTGTTATGCAGTCTGCCTAAAGATTTTGAAAATTTTGTGATCGCAATGGAAACGCGGGACAATCTTCCTAGTCTTAGCGTCATCAAGCAAAAACTTCTGGAAGAAGCAGAGAGACGAAAAGAAATAGTGGAAGAAGAAACAACTACAAGTAGTCAGCAACAACAAGCATTTAACGTTCGCTCTACGCAAAAACAGAAAAAACCAAACAACAACAAAAAGCCTTTCACTGGTAAATGTTTTATTTGTAATGTAGCGGGACATTTTGCAAGTCAATGCGAGAAAAAGAAAAAACAGCAAAGGCAACAACAACAGGCATTGTCTATGGTGACAAAAACAACAGCATTATCTACAGTAGCAGAGGCAGATCGTAAAATAAAATCAAGTGCTTGGTATGTCGATAGTGGCGCAACGGCGCACATGTGCAATGATAGAAATATGTTCGCAAGGTTTGAGCAGCATAATGAACAGATAGCGTTAGCAGGCAACAAATTCATAACAGCAACAGGAAAAGGTGATGTATATTTGAAGTTAAATAATATGAATATTACGTTCGAAGATGTACTGTATTCTTCCGAGTTGCAGGGAAATTTCATTTCTGTCACTAGGGTCGTTGACAGAGGTATCACCGTAAAGTTTGACGCGAACATGGCAACGGCCAGACGACAAGATGGTACGATTGTATTTCGTGCTAAAAGGGAAGACAATCTTTTTGCTGTGTACAGAACAACAGAGTCGCTGTTAAGTATGACTGATACAAATCAACAATGGCACAACAGGTTCGGCCATTTAAACTTCAATAGCTTAAACGAGCTAGTTAAAGCAGGCATCGTGACAGCTGTAAACGCCGACAGAGACAACAAACCATGCAGAACATGTATGATGTGCAAAATACATGTCCTACCATTCCCCAATGCAAGTAAGCATGTATCAACAAATCTGTTGCAATTGGTACACTCTGACGTGTGCGGACCATTTAAAACACAATCGCTAGGGGGCGCCAAGTACTTTATTACTTTCATTGACGACAAGTCAAGAAGAATATTTGTATATTTCATGAAAGCGAAGAGTGAGGCGTTGGAAAAATTTAAGCAATTTAAACTACGGGTGGAAAATGAGAGTGGCCATAAAATCGTGACTTTACGCACAGACAACGGCAAGGAATACGTAAACTGTGAGTTTGAAAGATTTCTACAACAACAAGGCATACAACGTCAGCTAACAGTGCCGTACACACCACAGCAAAACGGCGTAGCTGAGCGCTGTAACAGAACACTTGTTGAGATGGGCCGTTCTATGATGTTTCATTCCGGCGTACCGCAGCATTTATGGGCAGAGGCTGTTAACACAGCAGCTTATATTCGTAACAGATGCCCAACAAAAGCAAATAATTTGAAAACGCCATATGAGCTATGGTACAGCAGAAAACCTGCTGTTAAACATTTGCGTACATTTGGATCTTTTGCGGTTGCATTAGACAAAACGAAGAAGTCAAAGTTCGAACCGAAGGGTGAGCAACTGATAATGGTTGGCTATTCGGCAGTAGCGAAGGCGTACAGACTGTATGACAGAAAAACGCATCGTATATATGAAAAAAGAGATGTTTTGTTTGATGAGAATGTTTTTAATAACAATAACAATACAGATGGGCAAGAACAGTGCAGTAATGAAAATAATTGTGTAACTGATAATAATTATTTAACATTATGTTTGAAAGTAACAGATGACGTAGAAAATGTTGAGGAGCCACAACAAATTGAAAATGTTGATAATCATGCAAGAAATGTTGATAGCGTCGAAAATGTTGCAGAAAATTTAAAAAATGAGGAAGAAGAATTTAATACAGCAGATGAAGACAGCCAATCTGAGTTGAAAGAAGTTGAGCAAAAACCAACGGTAATTGGTAAAGGCAGACCGAAAATTGTGAGAGATGGTAAACCCGGCAGACCACGCAAATAGTTTAATGAATTAAATAGTTTAGTGGAGATAAAAATTCCACAAACAACTGAAGAGGCGATTACCTGCAACGAAAAAGATTTATGGTTAGATGCTATGAATGCGGAAATGTCTTCTTTAGAAAGAAACAACACTTGGATATTATCAGATCTACCTGATGGTCATAAGGCAATTTCGTGTAAGTGGGTTTATGCTCTAAAGAGGGACAAGCAGGGCAATGTTGAACGTCATAAGGCTCGTCTCGTGGCAAAAGGGTGCAGCCAGCAATACGGGATTAACTACATGGAAACATTTTCCCCGGTAGCCAGGCACTCAACTATAAGAATTTTGTTGGCTTTATCCGTTAAGTACAAAATTTACCTACACCAGATTGATGTAAGTACCGCATACCTGAACAGCGATTTGCATGATGAAATCTACATAAAGCAGCCACAGTGCTTTAAAAATGAAAAATACCCTAATAAGGTTCTACGCCTAAATAAGGCAATATATGGCTTAAAGCAGTCGGGCAGGGAATGGAATTCCAAACTTGATGCAGTATTGAAAAATTTTGGTTTTAAACCAACTGAAGCTGACCCCTGTCTGTATAAGCGTAACGTTAAAAATCGTTTAGTGTTGGTGGCAGTTTATGTAGACGATATTATTATCGGATGTGTAGATAATCAAATTGTGTTGGAGGTAAAAATGCAAATATGCAGTGAATTTGATGTGACTGACAAGGGACCATTACACCATTTTTTGGGCATTGAAATTGATCGATGTGGCGAGACTGGTGCGATAAAATTTGGTCAGACGAATTACATCGTGAATTTGTTGAAAAAATATGGTATGAGTGACTGTAAAAAGGTTTCGACACCTCTTGAGGCGGTTTATCAACCACAGTGCACGGATGATTGCGAGAAGTTTGATCAGCAGCAATATCAATCAATGATTGGCGCGTTAATGTATTTGGCCATCACTACTCGACCAGATATCTTACATTCAGTATCAAAAACTGGCTCAACGAAATTCTGATCCCCATCGTGAACATTTGCAGGCAGTAAAGCACATATTAAGATACTTGGCAGGTACAGCTGATTATAAATTGAACTACACGAATTCGGAAGATTGTTTGTTAACTAGCTACGTTGATGCTGATTGGGGCGGTGACGTTTCTGATCGAAAGTCATACACCGGTTTTTCGTTTTTTGTCGGCAGATGTTTGGTGTCATGGGAGTCGAGGAAACAACATTCTGTGGCGCTAAGCAGTACTGAGGCAGAGTACATGGCCGCATCTGAAGCAGCAAAAGAGGCAGTATATTTTCGACGACTTCTAATGGAAATTGGTTATTCCAAAGGTGAACCAGTGACTCTTCATATTGATAACCAGGGTGCACAGAAACTGGCAACCAACCCCGTATACCACAGACGAAGTAAACATGTGGATATAAAGTACCATCATATCAGAGAAGTGGTTAAGGCAAACGAAATTGTTTTACAATATTGTCCGACGAACAATATGGTAGCGGATATTCTTACAAAGAATTTACCTAAACCAAAACATAATTATTGTATTAATGAGATGTATATAAAACAAAATTTTTATAAAGATACATCCACGTTGAGGGGGCGTGATGAAAGTATGGCAACCACACAACGTGAATGTTTCTATTCGTTTTTATTTCATTCCTACATCTTTGTATTTTAACACTTTTCTTTTGTTATTCATTCCTTTATAAACCTTTGAATTGTAAACACCATTTTTGAGTTCAAATAAATAATAATAATTAAATCAATAAACAACAGTAGTAACAAACACTAAACACGTTCATTGAGAATAGATGTGTGTCTTTTCAAATGGTCGCTGTCAGGTGTCAATTGACCACCTCTAATGACAACCCCATGTAAAAGTGATATGTCCCATTCATATAAAGTTTTCGAACTAAAACCGGTGTCCACCACCAAAGGCCTATAACGGGACTACTTTGGTGTCAGTTCGCTTCTCTCTAGGAAACAAACTTCATTTTCATTTATGGTATAACTACATAATCCTGACAATTATGTATGTACTAAAATTTATACTCACAGGGTATAAGTAGACTTAATACGTCTTTACTACGGTGTTTAAAGCACTGTCAGGTTTGACGAATTTAGCAATGGTTATCAAATGAATACATCGTTATCGCATGCTTAACGGCAAAGATGACCCCACTTCATTTATAAGGCAGCAGAAAATTAAATCAAACAACTTCGAGTTCTTGTTTAAAACAATACAACTTTAAATAACACCATAATTCGTATACCCCTTTTAAGTTCATACGACAAACTTTATACTCAGTTTATAGTATTCACTTACACAATTAAACTGCACTCACTTGTTAATACTTGCAAACAATACACTCGCCACATACTGCACATATTTACACACAGATACCTTTACAACTCATGTAGACATGTCATTTTGCATAACTGTAATTACTGGTAATAAGTGTATGAAATTTAGTAGAGTGTCAAGTTTATTATGTCATTTTTTTTTTGCTTTATCTGTCTGCCCACAATTGTTTGTCTCGAAAGCCCACACAAATTCACATCCATTTCCGAAAATTTGCTTCTCAGTCTCCAAAATAGTTTCAATAATTTTGTTTTGTGCATAATTTTAATACACATGTGTATTGAATTATAATTCATAATCTTTGCACTCATGCATGTGTGTGTAGCCATGTACATATTCATATATCAACTAGTGTATGCCCAGTTGGCTTTGTCGTGCACGAATCATTGATGACCAATGTTAATTCCTGCACGACACGTAAGGGACAACTAATGCAAATCGTCGATGACATTTCCAACCAAGTGTCGCGTAAATCGTGCACGACACAAAGAAGGACAATGTCACTCAGCCTGTCGTACACACAAAAAACGACTACATAGAGGACAATATCGTATACTCTCTCGTCAACGAATGTGTGCAGGACAATGTCGCCTAACTTGTCGTTGATGACCATATGACCATATTTTGTCTTTAATGACCACATGAACGACATCGTCGTCCATATTGTCTTTGATGACTATATAGACGACAAAAGATTCTTCTTTGTCGCCAACGGCTGCGTATAGCTGTCGTTAATCACCGTGTGCACGTTATTGGCATTTACTTTGTCATCGAAGACAGTTTACACAATGATGTCGCCTATAAGCCTATAGAAATAAATAAAAAAATATACAACAACACATATTTTCAAAATCATACTTAAGTCTTTGACTTCTTAGACTTGACTGACTGATTTTCTTCACTTTGCTTTAGTTGTTTATTATTTATATTTTTTAGTTTTTTATTCGGAACAAATTATTTTTATTTGTTTAAAAGACAACTTACAGGACATTGTCGCTTATATTGTCGTGTTTAGTCGTTGATATAGGACCTTACAAGGCAATGTCGTTCATGTTGTCGTGGATACACTTTGATGAAGGACATCTTACAAGACAATGGCGGTCGTGTTTTCGTGGATAGGCTTTGACAAAAGACAACTTGAGAGACAATGTCGGTCATGTCTTCCTATATAAACTTCTTTAGGAGACAGTGCACTTGACAATATCGAGTATTTTGTCGTCCACGATATTTTCCTCAAAATTATCTTTTAGAAATCCTAAGTGATAAAGGATATGTCGTGCATAAATCGTGGATGACAATGTCGTCGACGGCAGTTTTGCCAACTGGGTGGCTATGTGTGTGTGTGTGTGAGAGAGAGAATGTACTTTTTATAACTGAGGTTTTGCTACACTTTGTTTTCTGTGTGTATTTTTAAAAAGTTTAACATAAAATTTGCATACATAAAATGTCATATTCTGATCTCACTCTCAGTGACCGGGTGCAGTGTTTCCATATGAGGGTATTTGTCCCTAAATAAAGGGATTTAAGTGGTGAGGGATTTAGGGATTCTTGCAAAATATGGAAGTATTGGTAGTTATTCTTAGAAACGCGTGCACATTTACATCAAAACAAAAGCAGAATTTACAAAAATTTTTGTAAATTTGTTTTTGTTTTCATGAAAATTTTCACTCATTCGACACGTTTTTAAGAATTGTCACCATTATGTTTTTATATCCACACAGATTTTACAGAAATGTTTGTAAATTTGTTTTTGTTTTCATGAAAATTTTCACTCCTTCGACACGTTTTTAAGAATTGTCACCATTATGTTTTTATATCCACACCACAATGTTGGAGAGGGTATTATGCATTTGTGCGGTTGTGTGTAACACCTTAAAATATTGGTCCTAGACCCTAAAGTATACCGATCGATTCTGAATCGATCTAACGATTTCGTCCATCCGTCAGCCAGCTGTCGATGTTATCTTGTGCGCAAAGTACAGGTCGCCATTTTGAAGACAATTTTATGAAATTTGGTACATACGTTCCACTTGGACCAAGCCTATTGAAAATGGGGCGAATCCGTCCGTAATTTCATATATCCCCCGTACAAGCTGCTTTCCGGAATAGGATCTTTGTGCCCATAATCAAACCACTTTTAATGATATTTAAAACATAGATATTTCCAAATTTATGTGGGCACATAATATACACAGAAAAAAGTGTTTTACAATAAAAAAAATGGTTTAAAAAGTTTTTAAATTTAATTAATGTGATATTTGAATCAATTATTTTTTTAGTTGAAAGAAAATTAAAAATTTAGTTTTGATTTAATTAACATTTTAGTTGTTTTTAAATAAATTTTATACATATTAAAATTTTAATTAAATAACAAAAAATCTTAATTGACTTTTTTCGTTTAAAATAAAATAATTTAAACATGTAGAATTGTTGTTAGGAATTGTCAATATTTATTTAAATATATTAACACATTGTTTGAAATAGCAAAGTTTTTTGATCACTTTTTTAATTAAAATTAAAAATATCATTTATTGAAAAAAAATATTCACAATTTTACAATTGTTAGTAATCAATATAATCATTTTGGTAATAGGTGCAAAATCCACAACTTGTTTGCTTGATATTATGAATTTGGAATAAATTTGGTTATTGGAAAAATTTAATAATTTTTTCTGTGCATGCAATTTAAAAAAAAAACAGGAGGGGTGATAGGAGGCAATTTTTTCCTATCAGAAACTATCAAACTGATATTAATAAAATGTTAAGCATAGATAGATCCCTTTTCATAAAGCTCCATTAGCTATGCATTTTTCAAATCTAGTTCTCAAATAGGTACTCTTGAAAAAACTCTTTCTTTTATACTGGGGTTTAGGGTATCATAATGTCTGGCATGTCCGATTATACTTTCTTTATATAAATATAAAATTTTCAAAAATACAATTTTATAATGCCTCTTAATATAAGAAATTCGATGCAAAGAAAATGTGTTTAAGATTTTGGTTTAAATAGCATGTTTTCCAAAAGGTTATTTCATACATTTAAACACAAACGTTTTATAACTTTATTTTGATGGTAATTTTAGGTAAAAAAAAATTATTATTTCGTATTCTAGAGGTGCAGGGTGAAAAGGAAAAAAACTGTAAGCACTTTTATTATTCACCAAATATAGGGTTATCCATTTTTAGTTTTCGAAAGTATAGTTAAATAATACACACATAACGTCATGATTTCGATGAAACTTTTAATTCCTTATAATGCTTGGACTTTGCCATTGCGTACGAAATATAATGTCATTTAAATGGGCGCTTCTAAACTGGTTGCAGCGGTCGATCCTTTTTATGTAGTTTTCGACCACTTTTTTTTGCCAAATTCGGGAGGTATCTCAGCAAAAACTTGACAAATGTTGGTTTTAAAATGCTCCATCGTAGACACGATCTTTGCAGTACCCTTAAAAAAAAGTCTAATGACGTCTAATCGCATTATGTTGGTGGCCAATTGACGTCGTCAAAACGTGAAATTACTGGTTATGGAAACTTTTCATACAATAAAGCCAAAATCGGTCGTGTTGTGTGGGTCGTTGAATCGTCTTATTGACCAATTCATAATCTTTAATTGCGGGCAAAAACAAAAAAAAAAAATCGGTTATCATACTGCCATAGCGCTCTAAGCAGTGGAATCGACCTATTCGGATTATCCGCTGCTCTAGTAGGAGCGTTGATTTCGGCAATGCGCACGTTGCGATGATGCACAGGCCTAGCCACATCTGTGACGCTTTCAGTCTCTTCTGTACAATTTCTTGGACAGTAGGTCGATTATGACCCCGTAATGATCGAACTAAGTTTGTTGTAGTTGTAGTTTGTAGTAAGTTTTAACATTTTTAACGCGTTCTTCAATGAATGGCAAGCCTTTCACTGGATAAATAACACTGCAGATGACAGATATTTAACAGCTGAAAGCATTGCCAGACCGGCGGTTTTAAAGCCACCATTTTTCATTTCTCTACACTTTACTAATATTTGACGAAAAAATCGAAGAAAAAACCGTGACCACTACATTGGTCTAATTTTAACTGTAGATTTAAGAATTTTGGTTGATTTACTAAACTTGATTTTTTTTAGGAGGATTGTTTCTGATGGGGGGAATGTGTGTTATATTATCGCTAGACTTGTCGAAGGCCTTTGATAGGACGAATCATTCAATTTAAGTGAGAAAATTTTATTGATTTTCTGAATCGGCTTGAAAACTAATTTTTTTTTATCAATCATATAGAAAACAATATCCCTTTATTCATGAAACATAAAACAGGTATATAAAAGGTCTATGAAATTAGTTTTCTATTAAAACTTCGATTTTTCTGGGACTCTTTCACTAGTAAAAGCGATGATGCCACATTTGTAACGCTTTCGGTTTCTTCAAATTTCTTTGTAATCTTAAATTTTTATGTAAAAAGTAGTGGTCGTGCTTCTGGTTTGGTATCAGTTTATAGTGTTGTACCACATGATTCTGTACTTGGCGCTCTTCTTTTATTATGTTTGTAAATGATCTTTTTGGATATATATGTAGCTAATGAAATCTGTACTCCATTTTCACTTGCTGATGATGTACAGGTGTATTTTAGGGGTATTGCAGAGTTTTCTGATATTCTTCAGAACATGATTGGGTATGTTGTTAAGTTATTGCTTGATTGGATTGGAAATAACGACTTATCTCTTAATGCGAAAAAAAAAAACTTAAAAGCAATGCTATTTGGTAAATGTGAAAGAAATACTTTTTGTATTACATTGGAAGGTCAATTGATTGAATTTGTTGATAAATTTAAATGCCTTGGAGTTGTTATCATTGGCAATAATTCAAATTTTGAAGGCCTTAATAATATTATGTATCTAGAGTTGTCTTTACTTTACGTAAATTGTATAGTTAAGATTATTTTGGTTAAGAATCAGGTTGTTCATGGTCACATTACGGCATTACTTCTTTATGCCTTGGAGATATACTCAGGAATCTGGGGATATGTTTTAAAGAAGGTTGGCATTATTTCTTTATGCCTTGGAGATATACTCAGGAGTCTGGGGATATGTTTTAAAGAAAGTTAGACAAGCATTCAATAGGCTTCACAGAAAAAATTAAATATTGTCTCTAATCACCAAATTCATAGAATTAAGCAAATGATTTACTGATTTTGCACCTATCACCAAAATGATTATATTGATTAATAAAAATTTAAAAAATTTTAAATTTTGAAAAAAAAATTTTTTTGTAATAAATGATATTTTTAATTTTAATTAAAAAAATGATCACAAAACTTTGCCGTTTCAAACAATGTGTTAGTTGATTTAATTAAATATAGCACAGGTTTTGACAATTTCCAACAGCAATTCTACAAGTTTTAATTGTTTTATTTTAAACGAAATATCAATTAAGATTTTTTTTTATTTAATTAATATTTCAATTTCAAGACAACTAAAATAAATCTTAATAAAATCAAAATTATATTTTTAATTTTCTTTTAACTAGAAAAAATCAATTAATTCAATAATCACATTAATTAAATTGAAATACTTTTTAAACAATTTTTTTGATTGATAAGAAACTGCACACAAAAAAATGTTTTTTATCAATTAAAAAAATGATTTAAAAAGTATTTAAATTTAATTAACTATTTTTTTAGTTATTAGTTAAGAAAAAAAAATTTAATTTTGATTTAATTAACATTTTAGTTGTTTTAAAATAAATTTTCAATTAAAATTTTAATTAAATAACAACAAATATTAATTGATTTTTTCGCTTAAAATAAAATAATTTAAACTTGTAGAATTGTTGTTGGGAATTGTCAATATTTAATTAAATTAATTAACACATTGTTTGAAATGGCAAAGTTTTTTGATCTTTTTTTAATTAAAATTAAAAATATCATTTATTGAAAAAAAATATTCACAATTTTACAATATTTAGTAATTAATATAATCATTTTGGTAATATGTGCAAAATCAACAATTTGTTTGCTTGATATTATGAATTTGGTACAAATTTGGTGATTAGGGATAATTTTTAATTTTTTCTGTGTACTGATAACTTTTTCTGTGTAATAAGATTTGTATTTTCTAAGATTACGTTAGCTTGTTCCTTTGTACTTTATACGATTCCTAGGTTTTTATTTGTTTAAATTTTTACAGGTCATATAAATTGCAGGCACCTTAATATTTGATTGATTTGTCTTATTTTGTTATATCTAACAGAAAAAGACAGTTAAAAATTCTCCAATTTGTTCACCAATTAAAGCATTAATCAAAAATGAATGAATGAATTAAAAGTTTAATCAAATTAATTAAACGTTTAGTTGATACTATTACTTTATTAACTGGATGAAGTTCGATTAATTTTTTACTTAACATCACAAATTTTTTAATTGAAAAGATTTTTTTTCTGTGTATTATCATAGATATATAATGGCTTACTTGGCTCTTAAAGGACGTTTAATAGTTACCCTGATTCTTTCAAGATTAAACTCTATCGAGTATTCTCTTGAAATAGTTTAATGTTGTAACTTAGAGGGGATGCGATTCCATACGTTTATGTTGTGTGATTAATGCCGGGTATGTTTTAAAATTTTTGAATGTCTATTTAGTATCTTGGGAAGTTGTAATAATTAGGTTAGTATGTTCAAATAACTTTTAAATGTCATTATGTGTTTTAGTTTTTGGTTTTTATTATTAATTATTGTGCAAATTGGTTGACCTTTTAGTTAATATTTTTTAGAAATTTTATTATTTTTTTTCTTTTGTTTTAATAAGGACAAAAATTTTAATTATTATTAGTAGAAAATTGTAAACTGATTATGGTCCATAGGCCAGGAAAATAGTTGTGGAAGAATGTGATTTGTTAACTTTTGAATGTGTTTGATCTAGCACACAGAACAAATTCTATCCAATTTTTTCAATTAAACCATTAATCAAAAATAAAATCAGTTTGAATTCAAATTTTTGATATTTTATTCAGGCTAAAATTCATTAAATTTAATTTTCATTAAATTATTTTTATAAAGAAAGCTGCCTTCGATGGTGGTGAGTGTTAACGGCAAACTTCTCGGAGGAGATTGTGTGGTTTAAAGGAAACATGTCAGGGCAACCTGTCTGTGAAAACCTGGGTTCAATTCCCAGCTCAGTCAAGAATGCAAAATTATCAATAAATATTAATTCATTTCATGTTATAAAATTCCTCTCTTCATAAAAATAATTTAATGAAAATTATATTTAATGAACTTTAGCCTCAATAAAATATCAAAAATTTGGATAAAAAACCATAAACAGTTTAAAAAAAAACAACAATAGTAATTATCAGTTTTAATTTAAAATTTAATCAACTGAATTAAACCTTTTCCTATATCAACAACATAACTGCAGAAAAAATCAACAAATATTTGATTGATCTATTTGTTTACTGGTGCAAATTTAATGAATTTTTTTAATTATTATCACAAATTTTTTAATTGAACCCATATTTATTTTTTTCTGTGCAACGTTTTGCAAAATCGAACAACAGTTTAATAAAAATAGCGGTTCCGTTTGTATGGGGTGTTAAATATTTGACAAGTGTGGTCAAGTTTTAGATTTCTCTTTCAAAACATTTTTTTTTTTTTTTTTTTTTTGAAGGAAACGAGATACTAAAGAAACGACAGGACAAAACCTGTGATTCCGTTTTATAAATCCCCAAAAATAAATTTTCTTCTTCTTAAAAATGTCAATATATTGCATGTAGAACTTTTCAAGTTAAGTTTTAAGGCTAGGCCTATGCTATATTTAACATATAAAGTTTTTAATAGATGTTAATAAAAATGTTTACTTTAAATTGGGAATATGACTCAAAAAAATGTCTGGCAATACTGTATGTGTGCATCGGCTTGTGTGTTAAGGTGGTTTGTGTGTTTGCTTTGTGATTTCCAAAATAAAAATCTCTTCAGGCATTTCTCGTTTAGTTCCATTTTTTTTATTATTTCTACAAAATTTTCTCCATTCAATCATGAAAAATCTGTAACGACCGATAAAATAAAATTTGGTTATAAAATGTTTGTGGTTGAGTAGAGAGAGTGACGATGGATGCAGTAAATGTATGAAAAGTTTAAAAAGACTTACCCCCATATTCATAAAAAATATTTTAGATGTATAGCAGGTTTATGAAACGAATTTTCTATGGAAATTTGTTTAATAAACCTTTTATTAATCCAAAATATTTTTTATGAATATGGGGGTTAAATGTTTGGTTTTTGTTATTTCTTTTATTGTGGATTCTCTATAAATATTAATATTTGGGCAAATGTCAATAACTAATATATTTTAGTGTTGACTAACAGTATTATAAAGAAATTTTGGCATTGAAAGTATTAATATTGTAATAGTGGACACAATTGCCATTTTAATTTACATAAAAATAAATTGAATTCAATTTTGAATTGTGTGTTTGAAAATGTTGCAAAGATTTGCATGAATTTAAGGGATTAGAGTTTGTTAGAGTTGTACAATGAAATGAAAAAAAAACATATTTGAAATAGAGAGGAAATAATGAGCTGATTAAAGGTTTGGCTTTTCATAGCCTTTCAGTGCATTTGTACGTATCCTATGACCAACATTTATAAGAGATTATAAACCAAACGAATAAAAATTATCAATGTAAAAAAAATAAACTGATTTTATCAATCGTAAAAACCAAAAAAAAAACTTCTTTACATATAAGAAATATATTTTTAAGGCAAATTTGTTTCTGCTATCTTGTCCGCTTAAAATTAGAATGTGTAAAAAGTACCTCTATAGTTTATTTTTTACGGCCAGCAGACTTTGTGTGTGTAAAAAAAATATTATTTATTCCATGTGTCCGCGCTGGAGCAAAAATCACTATACCAGGATTGTCTTTGTACGAAGGCTAGTTAGTGAAACATGTGTCAAAAATGCCGGGAGAAAACTTTATTCCGGAGGACAAATTTGATTAATCTTAAATAAAGTTTAACTGCCTGTTCAAAACGAAAACAAATTATAAAATATTGTTTTTGTAACAATTGTGATTTTTAATTGAACTGTTGGTATTTAATTTAAGTTTTTAATATTTAAATTAGGCTTAAGATCATCAAATTTAATTTTCATTAAATTATTTTTATAATTTAAAATATTTTTATAATATTAAATAATTTAATGAAAATTAAATTTGATGAACTTAAGCCTAATTTAAATGTCAAAAACTTAAATATTGTTTTTTTACATGTAGTTAAGTCTTCGTTCGAAATCGGTGAACAGACCATTAATTTTTAAAAGAAAATTAAAAAGGTACGTTTAAAAAAAAATTACTTTTACACTAAAAATTCACTTTTTCAGGAAAAACGGATTTTTTTCACTTAAAATTCACTTTTTCAGGAAAAACTGATTCCGCTCAAGATAAGTATGAATAACGTCTTAAGTGCGGAAAATATGCATGAACAAGTTTAATTGACCCATTTTAATGCCTACTTTCTCGGCATACCAAATATGCGTATTTTTTGTTGTTTGTTGGTCGTGAAGAAGTTTTGAATTCAAGCAATTGGCAATTTTTCTTCTTCTTTATTTTCATCGTTTTATTATATGAAAATAAGTTTTTTTTTACTTTTGTGTTGGTCGCGATCTGTCCAACCGTCAGTGCCACGTGTGCAAATGTCGTTTGAATGCCAATTGTCAATTTGTAAATAGAGCTAATCGGTTACATAGTGAAAAATTTAAATAAATTGTGAGTCTATTCTGAAATATCAGATAAATATTAAAGTGTTTCCGCTAAAGTGAATTTTTGAAACGGTGATTACATAGTTACGACAAATCTGGTAAAATTGTAAAAAAATACATCAGAAAAATTTTAAAGTACTCCCGAAAAAGTGAATTTTTGTAACAGTGGTTAGTTTTGTTGAATTGTGAGTCCGTTGTAAGTTCACCGCAATCGGTTCATGAAATTAAATAAATTTCATCGTTTCATTTCAAACAAATTTACAGGTTATAGTAAGAACCAAGTGTATAGTCACATTACAATGCCGCCAATAAGACGTAGCCATTTAAGTCGCAGAACAAATTTATTTAAATTAAGACAGGACAATGTCTGTCGGGTCAGCTAGTTGTCAAATAACAAGGCCATGTTTCGCAATATTTTCCTTGAATTAAAAAATAAATCCGTATAAAAATCAAATGATAAAATGACTTTTTCCATATTAGAATAATAGCACTTTGGTGGGGTATAAAAAATATTCCTTTAATCGATGTGATAGTATGTACCGGGCAAACTATCAGGCCCAAGCTGACATATTAAATAACCTCTAGAGGGTACAAGCCACATCGACTATGTAGTCTCCGAAGAAAGAAGTTGTATCTAACATTAACGTTGGTATCTGCCGCGTAGGTCTATGTCACGGTGATTTTAATACTGGGATAATAATGCGGTACCATCGTCTCTTGTGCAGGTATGGGATTCGACAGAAATAAGTACGCTCTTCCCTTGCTTAAGTACTGGAACAATCAAAGCTATCAAACTACAGAGCAACGTTTATTTATTAGCAACAGCACCGAATAGAAGATCATCCCTCAATGTTGAATTTTTAATATCTCCCTTTCCGCGATGGGAATACTCTACAGCAAACCGAAGTTTCCTCAACTAATAACCATTCAAACACCGAAGTGCTAAGGGCTTACTGGTTTTCGTGATTCCAAAAAGAATCTCTTGCAGTTACGATCATCTTTGAGAAGGAAAATCTGTAAATTTAAACCTGCCGTGACAGCTATTCAACAGAAAATGAAACTCCAAGGATTAAATATTCCCAAGATGAAACCTTAAATACCTCAAAGAGGGTTTCGATTTGGTCCCGTTTCAAAATCTCCGTTTTCAATGCCTAACTAAGACATCGCCTTGAGTTAAGGGCAAAGAACAGCTTTTAACCCGGCAAATTAAAAATTTCCGCAAATTTTTGGAAATCTACCAATTTCAAGAATCAGGCAAGCTACAGATATTGTCTGAACGTATATTGCCGGAGAGAAAGATATATACTTCCTCAAGATCTATGTCCACAGGAGATACTAGTTTTCAATTAAATTCACTTTTTTCAGAAAAAATTTACTTTTTCCATAAAATTCTTTTTTAGAAAAAATTTACCTTTTCAATAAAAATTCCTTTTTTTAAGAAAATACTGATTTCTTCACTAAAAATTCACTTTTTTCGGGAAAAAAACGGACTTTTTCACTAAAAATTCAATTATTTTCAGGAAAAAAAACTTTTTTCTGGAAAAAACTGCCTGTTTTTTTGAAACAAATAAAAAATTTAGTTTGGGAATTAACATTGAAACAATAATAAAAATCACAAATCTGTTTTTGTTTTCAATACAAATTTCCAAACGAAAATTTTTATTTTACTTACAAAAACCGGCAGTTATTAACTTACTTTTTTTATTACTTTTTAATTTAAATTTTCTTTATATTTTAACTCACTAAAATGCCTCTTATCTAAATCTTATTTATTTATATTTAAATCTTATGATTACTTATTAGTACATCTTCTTTCACTTGAAATAATTCAATCATATAATAAAAGGACAATTTGTACTTCATTTAGAAAAAATTATAACATTACATGTATCTAAAATGGATCCTTTGAAATATTTTCAACATGTTGCAATAATAAATCGTAAACGCCCTCTTTGATTAATTAACAAACATTGCATACATTTCGTTTTCAATGGTCAACCTTTTATTTTAAGGGTTATTGAAAATTTCATCAGCATATTTACTTGGTCAAACATAAAGTTTTGGCACACTCACACATTGATACGTCAAGATTTTACACATTTGTTATCTAATATACTTTTTTTACACATACAAAATGTGCCAATATTAAGAAACGAGGAAAGAAGCTGAAGTTGTTTGGAAATGAAGTACCTTTTGAAATTTGTTTATTAATGAACCAAACAAAACACAAAAATTTTCCAGTTAACACAAAACTTATTTGTACCAACTTTCTTACAAATTATTTATTAGGATGGCAGCTATACATAATTCAGTGATCACAAGCCATAATGGCCTAACTCCAGTTAGCACAAATTGAGGTTTTACTACCATCGTGTTAAGCGTGGCTCAATCCATTTGTTATCAAAGCAAAGCAGGGTAAGGGAATACGTTGCCTTAGAATCTGTAAAAAATTAAAGTTCGACTTCTGAGTTTAAGTAAAACTTAAAAACTTTAAACTGCTTTCCTAAAAATTTTAAAAATAGCAGACTCATGTTATGTCCTATCACCACTGAGTTATTTAGGCATCATGCTACAAATTGTAATTTTTCTTTATTTTGTACATATTTGCTCTACAGGGTAGCGCATAATGAGCGCTATGATTTAATAAGTGAATAAATTCTTACGGAAATAAAAGAACATCTGAAGAAATTCAAAAAAAGCGAACAAAACGTTGGGTAAGACAAATAAGAACCATAACAACTTTTTTATTTACATTTGCTAAAAAAAAATATTGACCAAAAATAGCCCGGGAGAAACAGATCTCAATAATAAAAAAAAATCAATTTTTAATTACGTTTTCTTTTCGTGTTTTTTAGAATAAACTTTGAAAACCTCGGATGGAAATACTCAGCATTAACTTAGAACCAAAATTGTTAAATTTTATTTTTAAAATCAGCATTCGATTGTACAGACACAAGATCATATCGGATAATGAGCAGTGAGTCCTGTTTTCAACTCAATTGTCATCTCAATAAAAGTATGGGGAACCCAAAATCCAAGAATAATTGTTGAACATTAAATGTACCCACTAAAGCGTGCTTTACACTATCACACAACTCTTACGTATTCCATAATACACATGAGTTTTGTTGCGACTATCGAAAAATCTAATTAAACATTGCAGTTTGTATTCACAATATCGCACATGAACATGCTTTTGTTTAAATGCAACCCTGATCAAATGGAAAGTTTTTATTGTTTAGAAAAATTTAAAGAAACCGATGAGGTCGTATGGGATGTAAAAGTTTTTTTCGTAATAGTTGTCATTTTCACAGCACATTGCATTCACACTTTTACATCTTACTTGAGTTTTTGATAGATATTAATAAAAAGTATAATAGTGTAAAGTAGCCCTAAGATACACAGTATGGTCACAGAGATGCACTCCCTCGAATAGGGAAGATTGGCGTGGATCTAATGAGCTGTTTCAGGGGTGGGAAGTATTTACAGATAGGTCCTAGCTGGACACCGGCACTGGTACCGGTGTTTATATTGCTGACACTGACGAGAAAAGGTCACTCAGACTCCCGGACGAGTGCAGTGTCTTCTAGGCTGTTTTGTTTCTGTTCAATTGAAAGTCTGTATGTGTGGTTAGTTTTTCCTTTTTCGTTCTGTTCTGTTGCGGACAAATCTGTTGAACATAGAATTCAACGTTAAGTTACGGCCAAAGTGTGTATGAATTAGTTTTTTGTGATATAAAAAAAACTGTAATATTTTGCTTATAGCCAGAAAAATTGGTTTTAATTAATGATTTTTTAAACATTTGTGTATTTTTGACACAAACTATAATTTTTTTATTTTTTACGAATTTTTTTTTTTACAATTTCAATGCTTTTCTTTTTAAAAGCAGCTGATTCCTTTCACAGAAAAGGTAATTACAAAATATTTCTTACAGAAAGGAACGTAACAGAGCGGCAACAGAAAGTAAAAACTAATGAGGCCTTAAATTAGTCCACATGCTTTACATTAATATTCTCCAAATAAAACTTAGCTCCATTCGAAGTAGTTCTAAAGAGACGACTAATAATACTTTACTAAAATACGCAGCCAAAAATGAATCATTAGGTGAAATATTAATTCGATTTGTTGCCGAGGACGGAATGCCCGTAAAGTCATTAAAACTCTTAAGTAATTCTAGCATTTCTTCATGCTTAAAACTACAACATTCATCATCTGTTCATCTATTCATCAGTTTTATTTATTAAAACACCAAAAATAAAAAAACTAAATTGAAGTAATCAAACAATGTCATGGAAGGTTTAAATTGTGTGTATTTCATACAAAAAGCATGTTCTATTACTATTCGTTTCTATAATGCTGAAACAAAATAATTTGAAATATATAATCCCGATAAAGAGATTGTGTTTGTAACTTTTCAAAAATATGGTTGAAGTCTACTGATTCATATAGACATGCTTGATAACCAACAAATAAAAACTAATTTAAAATAAATTTGGGACAAAATCTCAAATAATAAATTTATTAAATTCCTATAATTTTTTATTCGCTTTTGCAAAACGTTTGTCTAGATCAAACATCATTTAACAGTTTCCAGCAGTAGCTCGTTTCTGTATTTCTCGCATCCCAAATTTTCTCATATTAAATGTGAAACAAAAAATTTCATCGTTTCTCGATTTGTGAGAAAAAAGTGTTTCTGTATTTAAATGCGAGAACAGACAACACAGATTCTGTTTTAACTGGAATACTTCCAGTAATTAAGTGTCAAATGCAAGCGAAACGTCAACGAATTAAATATATATAATAAAAATAAGGCTGCCAGATTTAAAGATTTATCGACATTTTGACGATTTTTTTTGTTCCAAAATTGGCAAAGTGAAAATTTGCTGATTTTTTTCTAGTGACGATACAGTCTTTGAAATAAAACAATTTTAAATAGTTTTATAAGTTTGTGTATTAGGCACCACAGAAAACCGATATCTTTAAAAACAAGGCAGATTAAAAAATGTATCGGCAAAAGCAAAATTTCGAACGGAAACTGTTTTATTTTTATTTGCTTGGATTATTTAATACATTTGTTTGTGTGATCACTTTAGGAAATTTTTGCCTTTTATTTCAATATGATATTTTGTCACTCCTTTGTGTGATTTCTGCAGGGAAAAATAACAATCTGAAATTTTAAACTCTTATCGGATAAAGGAAAATAAAATAAATAATATTATTTAAATAGACCTCAAGCATATGTATGTATAAAATATGTATTTTACCCATGAACTTATGTGTTGTTTCCAAATGACAGGCAAGCGATTATGTAGTAAAATTTATATGAAAAGCACTCAGTTTTTGAGTGATTTTTATATAAATTTTACTACACAATCACTTGCCTGTTATTCAGAAACAGCACATTAATGTTTTTTTTTTTTTTTTTTTTTTTGATTATGTGTTTTTATATGATATTATTATTATTATTAATATTTATTTAATGCAAATTTAATTTACAGAAAATGTATAAAGAGAAAAGGACTGGCTGCCAAGGCCTTCGCCTTTTTTTATATGATAAAAATTTGTGATTATATGCTAAAAATCGAACAAAATTCGTCAAAATTAATTTTAAATTTTCCGAAAAAAATAGACGATTTTTTTATTTTTTCTTAGGATATTGACGTTTTTTTCACAAATTTATCTGGCAGCCCTGCATAAAACAAACAATGAAAGGCTAAAAAAATTTTAATAACAAAATATAACAATTGTGTTTTATATACTTATTTTCATCATTTAAATTCTTTCTTTTAAAATAAAATAAAATAATACATACATACATAATTTGGGCTCCATTTTTTTAAATTTTTTTTTCTCGCATCAATTTCAAATATGACTTATTTTGACAGTTCTTGTGAGAAACTTTTTGCAAAATATTGTTACAGAAACACTTGTTCTCACATCCTTCCAATAATTGCTGGAAAATTATTTAAATGACAGATAATTCTCGCAAAGTAAAAGTACAGAAACACTTATGTGAGAAAAATCATTTTTTGTTTCATATTGCACTGTTTTTGTCATAATTCACTTGTTTCATGCGGGAAATTTTACGATGCGAGAAATACAGAAACGGGCTACAGATTACATTATACAATTATCTTCTTACAATTAAAGATAAGAGAGTCAATAAAAATTTTTAAAAATAGAGCTGAAGTTTGATCAATTAAATAAAATCTCGGTTTTTTGAATTTTACCGTCAAATATTTGTTAGGTCTGAACAAACCTTAAGTCATATTTATGTATTTTGTTGGCTCCTTACCTTAGTAAAATGTTTTGTTTTTATTCAAGTCAACGTTTATTTACAAAAACTTATATGATTTTTGTGTTTTTAAGTATTCGAATTAAAACCGGTTAACCGGTTATTTTAAAAATATTTAACCGAAAACCGGGTTTTTAAAATATCAACTACTCATAATATTCGAAAACCGGTTATTGAAAAAAGTCGAATAATCGATCTCCCTAGGCATGACGCTATAAACTGATTCTTGTAAAGACACGGCGTTATTCTACAAAGGCGTATAAGATTTTTAAATTTCATTTAATTCAGTTTAAAATTTCGTGCAAAAAATTTTCTTATACTAGACCTGCAACGCGGAGCTGGTATACCATACGAAGTAATGGTTGCAAATATTTTATATCCTATCGGAGTATCGAATGCCGCCTAATAATCGACGAAAACGTGGTATGTGTCGATTTTCTAAAACAAGTTTTGAGCTAAATACAAAGACCACAGTCAACAATAAAGAAACAAAATTTTTAATTGCCATTTCAGACTTCCTTCGCTCATAATTCGGTATTTGTATGCAAACCACAAATGCTTACAAAAGCTATTTGAAGATAGT
Source organism: Pollenia amentaria (assembly GCA_943735925.1). Taxonomy (NCBI): domain Eukaryota; kingdom Metazoa; phylum Arthropoda; class Insecta; order Diptera; family Polleniidae; genus Pollenia; species Pollenia amentaria. The sequence goes on from OX031007.1 coordinate 30,960,089, forward strand.
TTATAAGTTTGTTGTTTTTGTTCTTTTACATATACATTTTATTTTTCTTTGCAACACTAACACATCCGTATGTTAAGTATCTAAAGTATTAGGAATTGTATAAAAAAAATGTGATAGAATAAGAGGAGAAGAAGAGAGGGACAAGTGGTTATATTGTCTACTTGGGATTTATAAAACCAATTGGAAAAAATCTCATGATAATGCACCAAAACCAAACCAAACTGAATCATACCAAAACCAAACTCGTAAATTTTACCAAATAACAAAAACCATCAATGAATGAATGATATTGTAGAGTAGAGTTGAATTGTCGATGGATGAATGGCATGTTAATGTAACAAAATATCACCAGAAAAAAACCGAAATACTTACATTCCAGAGTACAAAAAAATACTCCTGATGATACTAGTATGTAAACGAAATGTTGTTACACAAAAACTATGGAAAAAATGTACATTTGAGTGATTGGAAAAGAGATATGTACTTATACCCTTACATATGCTTAAGGAAATTGGTCTAGTGATAAATGTCTAGTTTAACTAAAACAGAGATTCTAAAATGTAATGGGATCTTTATGGTACCACTTTCCAAAGTGTTTAAGTCAAAATTTATGGTCAGTTCTTCTTTACAAATCATATTTATTTACTTACACTTGAAAGAACCAGTGGCAATATATGAAGAACTCAAATCTAAGCGAAATACAAACATAATTTCTAGAATTAATTTATCAATAAATATTTTATGTAAAAGAAATTACTTATTTAAATTTAATTTCGTATTTTGCACCGCGGGGTTACCCGCCCTGAGTTAATTTTTGACTAACGATAAAAGTCAAATTAAAATAAATTGAATAGAGTCGGAAAGGCAGAAATTGCTTGTCTGTCCCCTATTGGTCCAAGGTTTGAAAAAATAATAAAGCCTGTGTGACTTATTGTATGTATATCCATCTACATTTGTTTTATATCTCATCAAAATCGCTAAGATAGTTTCCGATAGGCAGAAATTGCCCATCTATCCCTTAATATTCCTAGCTTTGAAAATAATATAACCCCAGTGTGCTTTATTTACGCTGGTCTATCTATGACTAAAATATCATCAAAATTGGCTAGATATTTTCAAACAGGCAGTCTTTCTCTCTATGTCCCTCTCTTGGTCCTAGTTTTAAAATCATATAAAGCTTATTTTTCCAATTTCATCAAAATCGGTTCAGGTATTTAGCCGATAAAGCGTAACAAACGCAAAAGTCTCTTTCGCATTCGGTCAGAGGACGGCTAAGAGGACAGATACTCTTGGGGGTGAACAGTGTACTCCCGTTAAAATGGCTATGTTTTTCTTGTTGAGTATGGAAACTATTTCATTAATAGATCTCTTCTCTCGGACAGGCAGTCTTTCTCTCTATGTCCCTCTCTTGGTCCTAGTTTTAAAATCATATAAAGCTTATTTTTCCAATTTCATCAAAATCGGTTCAGGTATTTAGCCGATAAAGCGTAACAAACGCAAAAGTCACTTTCGCATTCGGTCAGGGGACGGCCAAGCGGACAGATATTCCTGGGGGGTGAACAGTGTACTCCCGTAAAAATGGCTTTGTTTTTCTTGTTGAGTATGGAAACTATTTCTTTAATAGGTCTCTTCTGAATCGATAATTTTCATTTTCTGAGTATATGACCCTGGACCCTTTCCTAAGCACTATGACCGTTAGGAGGTTCCATTCTTCATTTTATTGATAAAATTTTTTAAATCGGATGGGCAGTTCCGGAGATTACTTTTTACGAACATATAAACAGACAAACAGATGAACATACAAACATACAAATTTTTCAGGTTTATAATATAAGTATAGATACCCAACGGTAAAAAGAATGACCAAAGAGGCCTAATAGAACGCCTTATTTAGCAGACACAAGCCCTCCTCGCCGCATTCCATACTTATTTATTTTTTTACACAGGTTGTCATTAGAAGCAAGTATTTCCTGACTTCTATTAGTAATAAATTTGTTCCCTTCCCAAAAAAAGGGAAAAAGGAAGGTCACTAAAAGAAATAAAACTGAACAACTTCCTTTCTCCCTTCTTAAAGAAGAGAGTAGCGAATGGGAACTGAATATTTTGGAAGATCGTTAAAAAAGAAATTTATACCTTCTAGAAGGAAGGCATACTTCTGAAGGCAGGCTATCATACGAAGCGAATATTTTAGAAGTATAGAGGCCCTCAAAAAGGCCTGCCGCTTGCGGTCCTTTCAATAGCTACCGCTGGGTAATAATAGAAGAAAACACTCGACCTTTATTATTTAAAAACAAAATCTAAACGGTTTAAAGTTATTTGTTCAGTCTTTCATAACAAGTTTTGGTATAAATACATTTTTGTATTAAAATTTAATGTTCGCGGATGGTCAATCCATGTGGGTACTTATAAAGGCATCCAACCCATATTCATAAAATTTACACACATGTAGCAACTCTACTACATTATACTCTAGCTCATGCACCAACCGCTTGTTTAGGGGCTGAAGATGTCCTAACTTCCTTTTGTGTGTAGCTGCATAAATGTATTTTGAAAATCCTATACTCAAAAAAAAAGTGTGCGTACAAAACGTTTGTGCACAACCACAATGGCAAATGATATGCGGTATTGCTCGTCGCACAAATAAATTAGTGTTATGAGGGTACAATAGTTCAAAGAAATACAATCCAGACAGTACTTTTTATTTTCAAACCCTTTCAATACCGCAGCAAATGTATTTCTCTACTTCTACTATTTGAAAATTACCTCGTGCAGACTGCGAGAATTTGCGATGTTTACTTTTATGTCGTGTGTGGCGTACGCATACAAATAATTGTTATGGCAATATTATCAAAGAAATTAACATATAAATATTTCGTACACACATATCCAAAACTCACATATTGAAAAATAGTGTGTTTTTTTCACTCTCATTGCTAAAGCCCTTAGGACACTACATTTTCAATGCATTGTTCAAGTTTCGGTGAACAGTGCAAATGTAATGTAATCGAAAAATTTACCAAGTGCAAAGAGTTCAGCTGTATTAAGAAAAATAGCAAACTGTCAAAAAATTTATTAAAGTTATCGATAAAAAATTATGTTTTGTCAAAAAAAATGTAAAATTATTCAACGTAAAATTGACATTTCAAGCTTGAAATATTAAAAGTGTAGCTGAAACAGCGGTTTTTTTGGCAAATTCAACGATTTACCGCTTTTTGTTTTTATATTAAATAAAATAAACAGAACCATAACAAAAGAAAAAAAAACTAAAAAGCTTTGTTTACGTTTTTTTTTTGCGGTTGTCTCTTTCTAACATTTACTGTTTCTTTCGATCAATTTTTTATCAATTCAATGAATAAAAAATTTTGTATCAATAGGGCTTAAGTAAATTTTTAATTCTCTTTGTTTTTTGCTTCCACACATAGTATTTATTTGTAATAGCTAGTGTTTGGTCCCGGGAACTCCAGGGACGGAAATTATTTATTTTTAATTCACGCTTTCTCGGGAATTAATTGCGTGATTCCCGGGAAATTTTTAACAAAAACTTTTTTTAAACTTTAATTAATCTAAATATGTTGGACTCGTGTCTGTAATTGTTTTATACAAACAAATTTTACCACACTATCAATATTTGTTGCGGCTTAAGGCTTGTTTAGCTAATTTCCAAAACATGTCTTTAAATGGGGCCTTAGGTAAATTATGGACCGATCTGCATAAAATTTGGTAACTAATAAAAAAAATTAGAGGAAATTTAATGACAGTCTGCCACCAATTTATGTTGGTTTTTGTCAACTTTTTAGGATGGTTGCTCCACATTTGGGTGCATAAATATTTTCAAATTGCTTACGAGAACTAAAAACAACTTGACATCATTAATAAGATTCCCAATTTTTATTTTTGATAAAAACACTGAAAATTTATTGTTGAGTGAAAGCTCGGTCGTCATTGGACAAATTATATGACGCGCCTTAAAAAAACCTTTTGATACCCATATCGTATATGTTGGTAAGGAAACAGATTCTCAAATTAACAAAACATTCAAAAATATACCCTTTTTAAAAATGGTCCAGCTCACGAGAGGTCAAACAACGCTGGAGCCGAAATATTTTAAATGTCATCTAAAAAAAGTCCAAGGTTCATTTTTAAGGAGGGTACATCGAGCACTTTTTTGGTGTGTCGCTCTAATGTACATATATGAACATTGTTAGGCTCATATTTAGCCGCCTACCACTGATATTAGTGCAAAATCCTTTAAATAAAAGGGACGAAATAACTGATCCATTATTTTATGTAACTACACCCAGAGAAAAATTTGTTTAAATTTGGTCACCTCCAACAAAGCTATTTTTAAAGAGAATTGCAAACATATTATGTTTAAATTTAACCATACTATTGTCACCGACAAACATATTATTGTTAAATTAGTCCTCCATCAAGAAGGCACAACCATATTATGGTTGCCTCCGAACATCTTTTGGTTAGTAATAACTAAAATATGTTTAACATTTATAATAGCATGGTTGATTTTCAACCAAAGCATGTTGCTCTTAGAAAAGAGGAAAATACTATTGTTAATTTAAAAACAAATTATTGTCATATTTAACCATAACATGTTTAGAGGCAACCATAATATGGTTGTGGCTTCTTGATGGAGGACTAATTTAACAATTATATGTTTGTCGTTGACAATAGTATGGTTAAATTTAAACATAATATGTTTGCAATTCTCTTTAAAAATAGTTTTGTTGGAGGTGACCATATCTAAACATATTTTTTCTCTGCGTGTATTAATGCGGCTTTTATAAGTGATGAGCTAGAAAAGTAAACACAAATATTTTACTTACATATTGTTTGAAAAGTACTACACTGAAAAAATATTAAAATTGTCTCTAATCACCAGATTCATAGAATCAAGCACACAATTTGTGGATTTTGCTCCTATTACCAAAATTATTATATTGATTACTAAAAATTGTAAATATTAAAAATTTGGAATATTTTTTTTTTTTCAATAAATGATATTTTTAATTCTAATTAAAAATTGAACAGAAAACTTTACGGTTAATTGATTTAATTAAATACAGCTCAGGCTTTGACAATTCCCCACAACAATTCAACAAGTTTAAATTATTTTGCTTTAAACGAAAAAATCAATTAAGATTTTTTTTGTTATAAAATAAATATTTTAATTAAAAATGTATTTCTAGACAACTTAATTAAAAATTAATTTTCATTTAACTAAACCACACTTTTTTAACAATTTTGTAAATTGATAAAAAAACTACACAGGAAAAAGTGTTTTATGAATTAAAAAAAAAATTATTTCAAAAGTATTTAAATTTAATTAATGTGATAATTGAATCAATTATTTTTTTAGTTGAAAGAAAATTAAAAATTTAATTTTGATTTAAATAACATTTTAGTTGTTTTGAAATAAATTTTCAATTAAAATTTTAATTAAATAACAAAAAATCTTAATTGACTTTATTCGTTTAAAATAAAATAATTTAAACATGTAGAATTATTGTTGGGAATTGTCAATATTTAACAAATTGTTTGAAATGGCAAAGTTTTTTGATCATTTTTTTAATTAAAATTAAAAATATCATTTATTGAAAAAAAAATATTCACAATTTTACAATTTTAAGTAATCAATATAATAATTATGGTAATAGGTGCTTGATGTTATGAATATTGAATAAATTTGGTGATTGGAGAAAATTATTAATTTTTTCTGTGTACTGATCATTTTTTCTTTGTATAAAATGGGCAGATTTTGTAATACCTATACATTCATACACCCCATACAAAAGTACTCCTTGCAGCTTTCTGTGATGCACACTATACTAAAAGAATTATGGCCATAAACTTAATGAATCAATTTCTTTAAAAAAATTTTTATAATTTCATTAGGGGTGTTAAGCACTTATGAAGAAATTTCATTAACAGTATGAAATTGAGTTTCGTAATTTTGTTAAAAAATTTCGTGGGATTAATGGCAACTTAAGATCTCTTTTAGAAGAAAGTCCAATGAATTGTTATACATTATTTCAATAGATTTTTTTAAGTTAAAATGAACTATTAATTGAAATATTCAAATATTTTTTAAATTAACGAAAACTAAAAAAACTGTTTTAATTTAATATTTTCAATGAAATATGTTAATAAATCAATGAAAACAATATAAAGGTCTCTAACTACAAAATACTTCTTCAAAGTATTTTCATCCTAGAGCTGTTGTAAAAGAGGTATTTTAATTTAATTTTTGTCAATAGGTATGAAAATTTGTGAAAAAAATTGTACATTTTAATGTTTTATAATATCAATGAAAAAAATTCGTTAGGATAACGAAATAGTGATTTTAACTAAATGTTAGTAATAGGCTCCATAACAAACAGCGCGAAAGAAAAAACTAAGGCAAAAAATTCTCACATTCTTCTTCCTTAAATTGTTGATTTTAATACACAAAATCAACGTGGTGGTACAAACCAGTAAAATGGAAGGAATGCAGTTTTTCGCGGGCTGAAAATTAATTAAATCCTATTATCTTAAAGGTTGTATTATGAAAGTAGAATATCACGTGAAGTAACAGGAGTATAAAAACGAAATAAAATTAATATAACTTAATATTTTGTAACAGGAATAAGAAAACCAAATAAATTTAACAAAACTCATATTACAAAATGACTGATAGAAATAAACTAAAAAAAAGAATGTTATTTAAATTACGAAACTTTGGCTGAATTCATAAAAGCAGTATTGCAATGCAACATTAAAAGGAATAGCTTCATAAACTCCAAATCTTTTCTGAAGATAAGGCATTGAGGGCATTATTGCATGGTAACGGTATTTACTGCAAAATGGTTGCGAAATTTGTGCATTGTTTTATTTGTGAAGCCTTGTCAACGCATTTGTTTTTAGTGATGCTTTGCAATACTGCGTTTATGAAATCAGCCTTTATTTTTTATGAATTTTACGAATTTATGTCATTGAAGAAACTAAAAATTTCATTAAAATACAAAAACCTTTTCATTAAAAAAAAACTTCTTTCAACGTTTGACTCTTCATCATTATGCTTATGACATGTTTCATTAATATGACAACAAATAGTCACCATCTTGGTAAAATTTCTTGCTTAAAGTTAATACAAAATTGTCATCAATTTTATGAAATATTTCATTAACATTAAACTAATTCAATGATGCGTTACATAGGTTGAATTTGAATGTAATTTGCTATTGGATTAATGTCAAAATCCATTGGATCTGAGAAGGAAATTTTTTTCAATATAACAAAACCACAAGTAAAATAAATAACGATTTTTTCATTCTGTTTGTAGCACATCAACATCAAGTACCACGACTCCTATTTGAGAAACACTGACCTCAATAGGAATCCATCGATTAGGGCCCACATGTAGTGGATTTTAAAAATACTTTGCAGTTTTTTTTTACCATCTTTTTTATTTCCCATAAGCAATAAAGGAATACTAAATAACTGATTAGGGAAAAGTTTATGTCTGCATTTTTAAGTAAGTGTATAAATTCTTCCATATTGGGGAACTTATGGGGAGAAAAAATTTCAAGTTAAGTTTTGCAAATTAAAGCTGTGTAAAGAAAAATAACATAAAAAATACTTCTAAACCTAAAGTTTATTCATCAATTTTTATTAACTTTGAAAATATTTAAACTCATTTGTATTTTTGTGCTTATTTTCCAAAGCAGTTTATTTTCTTTTTTACCCCAGACTTATTCGGGTAAATAAGATACACGTGTAAGTATTTAGTGTATTGTTTGGGTATTATATAAATTGTTGTCATAGAATTTGTTTTCATTATTTTTTCTTTTATTGTGTCCTTCATCATTTAACTCCTCGTCATCATCATCATTATTATTACCGTCGTCATGCTCATTATCAAGACAGTGTACTTGTATTTTAAATACATTTGAGACCGATTTATTTCTTTTGTATTTTTCTTCCAGTCGCTTACTGCAGACGACTTTTTGAACCCCATTTATTATGCCTTAAGCCATAAATTTTATATGGTGCCAAGGCCAAAGTGTCAAACTAAATTACCCTGATTAGAGTGTATATTTGGCTAAATTTTTTGCTCTTCTCCCATTCCAATACAGTTTAGTGCAAAGATAAGTGCAAACTATAGGAAAAAAATAACAAAACAAAAATGTCAGAAAATTCGACAAAAAATATATTAACCCAAAATGAAAATTCATTCATTGTACATCATGTGTGACCAAGACCAATCATTAGAAAAGACAATGCTTAAAAAGGCGTGACAGTCTGTATAATTTGCTTCGTTAATGTTTCGGCTTGTCTTGGTTGCAGGAAAAAAATTAGAAAAATAGGATTTTCGTTTTAAATTCAAAAGGAAAGTATTAACGATTTTGTAAAGACTTCATCCGCAATGAATTTAGGTACAAAAGTTGGCAGGGACTTTTAGAAACAAATATGTTAATGGATTATAGATAAGCTTGGAAATATATAAGCTTCCAAACTCACAGGTAACATGAGCAAAACTTAGAAAATCAAAGTTTAAATTTCACTATTTAGAGGAAATTTTACAAAATTCTATTTTTCAGGAAATTGTAAAACATTTCACTTTTTATAGGATATTTTACAAAATTTCACTATTTTTAGGAAATTTATAGTATATAGAGGAAATTTTACAATTTTTCCGTATTTGTAGAAAATTTTACAACATTTCACTTTTTATAGGAAATTTTACAAAATGTCACTATTTTTACGAAATTTTGCTACATATCTCTTTTTTAAGGAAATTTTGGACTTTTTCACTATTTTTAAAAAATGTTAAGCCATTTCACTATTGAAAGGAAATTTTACAACATCTCACTATTTTTAGGAAATTTTGCCCCATATCTCTTATAAGTGGAAATTTTACAAGAACTCCATATTTGTAGGAAATTTGACAACATATCATTTTTTTTTTACAAAATTTCACTATTATAGGATATTATACAAAATTTCCCTATTAATAGAAAGTTATACAGCATTTTACTATTTAGGAGAAATTTTACAAAATTTTACTTTTTCAGGAAATTTTAAAACATTTAAATTTTTATATAATATTTTACAAATTCCACTCTTTATAGGATATTTTACAAGAATTCACTATTTTTAGGAAATTTTGCATCATTACACTATATAGAGACTATATAAAATTTTTCCATATTTGAACGAAATTTTTCAACAGTTAATTGAATTTCATTTTTTATAGGAACTTTTACATCATACCTAATTTTTTTTTTTTTTGAAAATTTTGCACTATTTCGAGGAAAGTTTCACTATTTTCTAAAAATTTCCTAAAAATAGAGAGTAAATTTTTAGAAAATTTTTCAACATCCTACTATTTTTAAGAAATGTTGCATTCTTTCAATTTTTTTATTTTACAAAATTTCCATATTTGTAAGAAATTTAATTTTTTTTTATAAAAATATTTACAAATTTTCACTATTTATAGGAAATTTTACAGAATTGCACTATATAGAGGAAATTTTACATATTTTCCCTATTTGTAGAAAATTTTACAACATTTCACTTTTTATGGGGAATTTTAAAAAATTTCACTATTTTTATCAAATTTTGCTATATACCGGATTTTTAAGGAAATTTTAAACCATTTCTCAAATAAGAGGAAATTTCACAAAATTTCCATATTTTTAGGAAATTTCCAACATAAAACTTTCTATAGGATATTTTACAAAATTTTACCTTTTATAGGATATTATACAAAATTTCCCTATTTATAGGAAGTTATACAGCATATTACTATTTATGAGAAATTTAACACCCTTTACTATTTAGAAGAAATTTTACAATATTTTATTTTTTTTCAGGAAATTTTAAAACATTTAAATTTTTATACGATCTTTACAAATTTCAGTATTTAGGAGAATTTTTACAATATTTTATTTTTTCAGAAAATTTTAAAACATTTAAATTTTTATACGATCTTTACAAATTTCACAATTTAGGAAAAATTTTACAAAAATTTACTATTTTTAGGAAATTTTGCACCATTTCAATATATAGAGACTATTTTAAAATTGTTCCGTATTTGTAGGGAATTTTACAAAATTTCACTTTTTATAGGAAATTTTTGATCATAATTCTTTTTTCTTTAGGAAATTTTGCACTATTTCACAGTTTTTATGAAATTTTACAACATCTCACTATTTTAAGGAAATTTAGCATCATTTCTCGAATTAGAGGAAATTTAAAAAATTTCCGTATTTGTAGGAAATTTTACAAAATATTATTTTTTATAGGATATTTTAAAAAAATTCACTATTTATAGAAAGTTATAAAAAATTTCATTATGGCAAATTTTACACCATTTAACTATTTAGAGGAAATTTTACAAAATGTTACTTTTTTCAGGAAATATTAAAACATTTTTAGGAAACTATTGTTGGGAAATGTTGCACCATTTCACTATATAGAGGAAATTTACCATTTTTCCGTGTTTGTGGGAAATTTTATTTTTTATAGAAAATTTTACAATATTTCACTTTTTATAGGAAGTTTTACAACATATCTCTTTTGAAATGAAATTTTGCACTATTTCACAATCTTAGGAAATTTTGAACCATTTCACTATTTGTAAAAACATTGTGCAACTCCTCTAATAAGAGGTAATTTTACAAAATTTCCGTATTTGAAGGAAATTTTACAAATATCACTTTTTTTAGGATATTTTACAAAATTTCGCTATTTATAGCATATTATGAAAAATTTCCCTATTTATGGGAAGTAATACAGAATTTTATTATTAGCGGGAAATGTAAAAAAGGTAAAAACTCATCACTGATTTATTGTTTGGTATTTTGTTTAAGCTTTGATATCGTTGCAAACAAGACTTTTTGAGTGTTTGTAGGTAATTCTCATTCCCTCTGTAGTTTTGTTTGCTGATAGCTTTGGCTTTTCTAAAATTATTTAGGAGAACGTTTCCTGATGATCTGGCCTAAGCAACCAGTGAAATGCGCATAGGAACAGCTTATCCTCCAACAATAAATTTCAGTATTTTTTATCAATTATTTAAAAAGGGAATTAAGCACAACAAACAAAATCTTTTAATAAATAATAGTATTCCCACAAACAACTTTGATAATAAATTCATGAGAAATTTTACACCATTTCACTATTTAGAGGAAATTTTACAAAATTTTACTTTTTCATAAAATTGTAAAACATATTTTTATTTTACATATTACACTATTTATAGGAAATTATACAAAAATTCCCTATTTTTAGGACATTCTGCACCATTTCACTATATAGCGACAATTTTCCCGTATTTGTATGAAATTTTACAACAGTTTACTTTTTATAGGAACTTTTACTCTTTTTTTTGGAAATTTTGGACTATTTCACTATTTAGGGGAAAGTGTCACTATTTTTAGGAAATTTTTCCACATCTTACTGTTGTATGCACTATTTCTATATTTTATTTTACAAAATTTCCGTATTTGTGAACATTTTAATTTTTTTAAGAAAATTTAGCGAAAATTTACTGTTCATAAAATTTTTTTAAATTTTCACTATTTAGAGGATATTTTACTAATTAAAGGATTTTTAAGAATTTTTTTTTATTAATTCCTTAAAGAAAATTTTGCAAAAAAAAACAATTATTTGTGGAAAGTGTTTGTGCAATTTTTGCTTTAAATTCTAAATTTTGCACTAATTTATAGCTAGCGATTATTTGAAATTTGTCTAGCAAATTTTTCAGACATTTTTCTATTGGTGGAAACATTTTGCTTAAAACTTTGGAACTTTTGCTATTTGCAGAAGATTTTTTTTAAATGTGAATACCTTGAAAAATCTTGCACTACCTTTTGAATGTAAATAAAAATATCAGTCCAATTTATTAAATGCTTTTAGTAGTTTTTATTAAAAACAGGGGGTTAACTCAGGCAGTCGTGATCGAATACTTATTCGATTCTAAAGCAATTTTATTTCTAATTCCTGCCGTCGATACTGAACGAATCGAAATTATTTTTTCAGTGATTTGAAACCTTACAGCCCTGAAAAAAATAATTTCGATTCGTTCCGTACCGACTGAAAGAATAAGAAACAAAATTGCTTTCGTATTGAAAAAATATTCGATTTAGCCCCCAGCCTGTCATAAACTCCCTGTATTTTTTTAAAAGAGAAAAAAGTACACCAACAAAAAATTCTAAATGCAGTTATTTTTTTAAGCTTTATTTTGACAAAAAAAACTTTTTCTCTTTAATTTAATAGTGTTTCAATCATGCCATAAACTAAACATGGTTGTTGGCAAGAAAAAATAAACATCATGGCGCAAAAAAGAACGACTTTGTCATGATTTGTATTAAATTGAAAACTAACGCCAAATCAATGCCACCAAGTTTAACGACTTAAGGCATTTTCAGGTCGTTCTTGACCACGTCAAAGGTCCTTGATCACACTCCAACACACTGAAAAAAAATGTTTTTTTCGTCATTTGTGGGTGCTAACACATATACATTATTGCACAATTATTGCTATACATTTACAGATACGCACATCTACAAATAAACATTTTTATAACCATAACCCCTTTCCCTGGTACATTCCACAAAACGACCATAATAGTACGAAAACAAGTAAAAATGGTCTTTTTACACATCATGACAAGTGACAAAAAGATTTTAAGACTATTAAATTAAATCATTGGAATTGTTTTTTTGCAATTTCTTTATTTTTAATTTTTTGCCTTTTCGTTCGTTCAGTTTTTCTCTAGTCAAACAATTTGTCGTGTCAGTTTTTATCGTTTCAAATACAATTTTTTTATGTGCCAATGTGCCATGCTTTTTTTCTCACTCCACTTTTCTCTCTCCCTTTTTATTTGTGTGTCTTCTTTGTGCGGAGCAGCACAATATGTGACAGGCATTATTTTTTTTTTTTTTTTTTTTTTTTTTTATGGGACATGGGATTTGGAAATAACATGGCATATAAAAAATAAAATAAAATAAAAATATTTAATTATATTTTTTTATTTAATATTTTAATTTTGTATGTAGTATGGTAATTTTTTTATTTTTGTTGTGCTTTTAAATTTTATGGTCGTAAATGCATTTTAGAGAATGACTCGATTCGTGCGTCATATTGTTTGTGGTCAATGAAGCGTATGAGTAATATTTAATTATTGAAATTAAAATTGTTCATACCACCATAAACTCTACAAAAATGGTTGATTGATGTGATTGTGCGTGATTATAAGAGAACGAATTTTTAAATGAAAAATTATTATTACAAATTTATCATTATTGTTCTTAATTTATCATTTTCTATTATTTTGTAAATTATTTATAATTTAAATGTATTGAATGTTTTCTAAACTACTGGTCAAATTGCAAACAATATTAAAATAGGGGGTTTTCAATTTGACTATTTAGAGAAAATTTTGCCAAAGTATACTGTTTAAACGAAATTTTGCTATATAAAGAATATTCTGCAAAATATTCGTGTTTTAAAAGGGAAATTTTTCGAAAAAGTTTTGCTTAGACATAACCAGATTGCTAACCCAAATTCATTTAATCCCACGGCAGAAGGTTTTATGTACCGGAATGGCCCGGAGCAACAAGTATTCGGCCAAGGGCTGCCACCTCAATACTATGTATTTTATGTACTGCTACAACAACAACCAAATTCTTACAAAACTCATCAAGTACGCACAAACTGGAATAAAAGGAAATAAAACTTTTCGCAGTGTAATTGTTCTAAGAGTAGTGAGTGTTAAGCCCCAGTAAGCTCATAGTAACAGTAACGTTGCAAATCAGCTGCTTCATTTTTTTGTATGTAAAACGATTACAGTTAGCAGTAAGATGTTAAGTCTCAATCTGTAACAAATAGATTGATCTTAACTCTATAAAAAAAAGATTTTAATTACTTATTTACGGTGCGGTTACATTACTGTTCCTGTTAGGTAAGTGGGGCTTTTACCCAGACTATGTACAGTATTATTAAAATCCATAAAACAAGTAAGATAGTATAGTCAATCAATCCCGACCATTTGATACCCTACACCACAGTATTGACTAGTGATGTTACGAATATCAATTTTCAATATTCGCGAATACGAATACAAATATATGCGACGATATTCGACGAAAGTATGGTCAATCAATCCCGACCATTTGATACCCTACACCACAGTATTGACTAGTGATGTTACGAATATCAATTTTCGCGTATACGAATGCGAATACGAATATATGCGCCAATGTTTGCCGAATATGAATAAGAATATCCAATTTGAAATTAAGCGCCCAATGATATTTTAAATTTGATTGAAAAAATCTCCCATTATCATCCATAACAATAAATTAGAAAGAAAAAACCTGACACGCTACTAAATGTATTTAACATTATTATGACATTCCGATGACTGAAATTGAAACTATCAAGTTTGCACCTGAATGCCTAGACTGAACACTTTTAATTTCTTTACTTAATTATTATTACATAAAAGCCATAAACACAGAAAAAATTAAATATTTTCTCTAATCACCAAATTTATACCAAATTCATAAAATCAAGCAAACAAGTTGTTGATTTTGCATCTATCACCAAAATGATTAAATTGATTATTAAAAATTGTAAAATTGTGAATATTGTTTTTCAATAAATGATAATTTTAATTTTAATTAACAAAATAATCAAAATACTTTGCCATTTCAAACAATCAGGTATGTGATGGAAATCGATTTGGAAATCGAAACGATTTGAAAACGATAATATCGTTTTTAGAATCTTTCAAAAATTGATGTCTTATACATATTCCTCTTATTTCCAGTCGCTATTATTTTCAATTGTGTATTACATGAATTTATTGTACTGTATTTTGAACAAAAATATAAGATTATAATTCAGAAATTGATTTTTAAATCGCTCGAAATTCATCACACTTTTTGAAAACGTTCGTATTGAAATCGATCGATTTTCATCACATACCCGAATGTGTTAATTTATTTAATTAAATATTGACAATTCCCAACAACAATTCTACAAGTTTTAATTATTTTATTTTAAACAAAAAAGTCAATTTATATTTTTCGATATTAAATCAATATTTTAATTATTAAATTTATTTAAAAAAAAACTTAAGTATTAATTCAATCAAAATTATATTTTTAATTTTCTTTCAACTAAAAATATTTGATTCAATTATCAATTAATTAAATTTCAATACTTTTTAAACCATTTTTTTAATTAATAATAAATTTTTTCCTGTGAATGTTCACTAATGTGGATTCATATAACCGACTATTTTACACTGTGACAGATTAGTATATGTATAATGAGAGTTCTACGCCAAATTTACCCAAAAAGCCATTAAAATCACCCAAAAGCCATTAAAATTACCCAAAAGCCATTAAAAAGCCATTAAAATTACCCAAAAGCCATTAAAATTACCCAAAAGCCATTAAAATTATCCAAAAGCCATTAAAATTTTTCCAAAGCCATTAAAAAGCCATTAAAATTATCCAAAAGCCATTAAAATGAACACGTGTTAAAGTATGTCAAATGAACACGTGTTAAAAAAGGTCAAATTTTTAAAAAAAAAAAAAATTTTCAAAAACAAAGTAATAAAAATGTCATAAATTTTAAAAAAGGCAAAATTAGGGGGGAAATTCCTGAACACGTGTTAAAGTATGTCAAATGAACACGTGTTAAAAAAGGTAAAATTTAAAAAAATTTCAAAAACAAAGTAATAAAAAAAAAGTCGTTAAATTTTATAGGATAGCAATGCACAAGTGGTGGGTGCATTGTTGAAGCCTTTCTTTTGTTGTGATCGATAGACAGACAGCCAGACAGACATAGAGATATGTAGATAGATAGACATACAGACCTTGTAGAAGCAATTGGAAAAATATTTTTTTTATTTTTGTGTGTGTTTTGTGGATTGTTGGGAGAAAATACACATTTCTGATAAAAGTCCTTTTTGTTGTGTGTGTGTTTATGGGTAGCCAGATGGAGGGTTGTTGTTATTTTGTTTGTTTGGGTGATCGACGAAAATATTATTGGATGGATAGACAGACATACAGACAGACTGGCTTCGTAACAGCAAATGGTTTTTCAATTTTATTTGGGGTTGAAGAATAAATTCAAAGTATCTATAAATTATGATTTTATTTAGTTATTAAAAAAAAATTGTATAGATGCAATTGGTGTTTCTATTTTTATTTTGGAGTGGATAGGGAAATATGAAACCATTCTTGAAAATTTTTTTAAAAAATTTCAAAAACAAAGTAATAAAAAAAAGTCGTTAAATTTTATAGGATAGCAATGCACAAGTGGTGGGTGCATTGTTGAAGCCTTTCTTTTGTTGTGATCGATAGACAGACAGCCAGACAGACATAGAGATATGTAGATAGATAGACATACAGACCTTGTAGAAGCAATTGGAAAATATTGTTGATAATTCTATCTTTTTATTTTCTCGAATTATGTGAAGAAAAAATTTTTGTTGAGGAAACACACAAAGCTGATAAGCGCATTTTTTTATTTTTTTTTTTATGATATTAAAATTAATAATTTATGGGGTGTGAGATGATAAGGGTATTGTATTGGAGTGTGTCTTGAATATAGATAGATAGATACACAGACAGACCTTGAGGAAGAAATTGGAAAAATATTTTTTTTTATTTTTGTGTGTGTTTTGTGGAAGACAGACATACTGTGTACTTGTCGATGCACTTGTTGAAGCCTTTCTTTTGTTGTGATCGATAGACGGACTTACTGTGTAGATACACTTGAGAAAAGATGTGATTTATTTTTTGTGTGTGTTTTGTGGAAGACAGACATACTGTGTACTTGTCGATGCACTTGATTTTGAAAAAAAAATTTGTGGACAATTTTTTCAAAGCGCTGATATTAAAATTAATAATTTATGGGGTGTGAGATGATAAGGGTATTATATTGGAGTGTGTCTTGAATATAGATAGATAGATACACAGACAGACCTTGAGGAAGAAATTGGAAAAATATTTTTTTTTATTTTTGTGTGTGTTTTGTGGATTGTTGGGAGAAAATACACATTTCTGATAAAAGTCCTTTTTGTTGTGTGTGTGTTTATGGGTAACCAGATGGAGGGTTGTTGTTATTTTGTTTGTTTGGGTGATCGACGAAAATATTATTGGATGGATAGACAGACATACAGACAGACTGGCTTCGTAACAGCAAATGGTTTTTCAATTTTATTTGGGGTTGAAGAATAAATTCAAAGTATCTATAAATTATGATTTTATTTAGTTATTAAAAAAAAAATTGTATAGATGCAATTGGTGTTTCTATTTAAATTTTTATTTGGGTGGAAGAAAAATTCAAAGTATTTATTTATGATTTTTAAAAGAAAAGAGAAGATAAAAAGGGGGAAAAGGAAAGTTAGTCAGACAGACAGATATACAGAGACAGTCTGGCATTTTATTTGTTGATAAGTAAATTTACGATTGTATAGATATTTGAAAGTATATAAAAGGTTTTAAATATATTCTATTCATTAGTTTCTAAAGTAGACTTGCTTAAGAAAGTTTGTTTTTTTTTGTGAAAATAAAAAAAATAAATTAATATTTTAAAATAATAATAATGGCTAGTGTACTAATTTGTGAAATTTGCCAAAACCAATATAAAAAGAAACAAAAATTAAAAAAACATATTCAAATTCATGTACCATGTGATGTGTGCAATCATATATCCCTGACATCAATGGAGAGGAAAAAACATATGGAAATCCATCTAGATTTCCTTCAACAGCAACAACAGCAACAAAAACAGCAGCAACAACAACAACAACAGCAACAACAAGTAGAAGAAATGGATGAACATCCTTCAACATCGGATGCATCTAGGAAGCGTCTATCGATGTTACAATCAAATATACCATTTAAACAACAAAAGCCTGAGTCATGTTCAGAATCTTTTATTATGTGTGAGGATTGTAATGTTAAAATTCAACCACAACAGTGGTTTATTCATTGCTCCCAACCCGAACACAAGAAAAATGTACAGGAGAGAATTGGAAACCGGATTCAATTGATAAAAAATTCATTTAAATCTCGACTTTTGACGTACCGTTTCCCGAAAGGAGATTTGAATTTGAATGTAAATGAATATTTGAAAGAGGGTCAAATGTATGTTCAGAAATTATTAAATAATTGTCTGGCTGAGCACATAATTGTGAAATTTAATTTGGAATTGACAGCTCGATATAAGCTACCAGCACATCCTCTTAAACCAGAAACTGATATGTACCACAATACGGAAATGATACGCTTATCAAGGGCAGACAATATTGGCTCAGCTCTCACACTTCAATTTGAAAAGATTAAGGCGAAGATGTCTGAGTTTCAAGAAAGAGATTCTGGTTGGACGCTTATCCAAATTAAATGGCTGGAAATAAACATAAATAAAGCATCGCCATTATCAGGATCCCAATATATACCTACACCCGTAGAGCTGGCGAGGAAGAAAGCTTGTGTCAACATTCAAAACAATGATATATTTTGCTTTAAATGGAGTGTAATAGCAGCATTTTATAATGGTGATGACAGTCATGTATACAGACAGACAATTTACAATATACCAAATATTGCTGACAATAATATTAAGCTTAATTGCGGTAGAACACTTAATTTCACATCAATGCAATTTCCTACTGATGTGAAAGATATTAAAGTATTTGAAAGAAATAATACTGATATAAGTGTAAATGTGTTCGGGTTTGATAGGAAATCCAAGGCTGTTATTGGACCATACTACATTACCAAAAAGGAAAAAAATATGCATATAAACCTTATGCTGCTGGAAGACGAATGTGGTGATAAAATGCACTACATTCTAATAAACAATATTTCAAGGTAGTTATCAAAAACTTATATAAAATTTTTTAAAAAAAAAAAAATCTATTCAATTTAATAAATTTATTTCTTTTTTTTAGACTACTTTCAAGTCAAATATCTACGCATAATGGAAGAATTATATTTTGCAACGCATGCCTTTACCACACAGATATACCGGAAAAAATGATTTTTCACAAAGAAAAAGAATGTGGAGAGTGCATTCCCAAGATGCCGGAGGGAGACAAATCCATCATAAAGTTTTCCCATCATGAGCGACAAATGAATCTCCCGTT
This sequence comes from Pollenia amentaria, assembly GCA_943735925.1. Taxonomy (NCBI): domain Eukaryota; kingdom Metazoa; phylum Arthropoda; class Insecta; order Diptera; family Polleniidae; genus Pollenia; species Pollenia amentaria. Next base: position 30,979,257 of record OX031007.1, read on the forward strand.
CACTGTGTATGCGGATTTTGAATGCGTTCTCGAGGAAGTAGATGTAAGTAGTATTAATGAAAATAGTAGATTTACAAAAAAACATGTTCCATGTGCATATGGTTTTAATATTAAGTGTAATTTTAATGAAAATTTAGATAAGTTTAAAATGTTTAGTAGTAGTAGTAGTAGTGTTAATGTAGGGCAACATTTTGTAAATAATTTAATAAATGAATGTAGACAAATTTATAAGAAGTATTATGAAAAAATTGTCCCCATGCATTCATTAACCCCCTTAGAAGAAGAACAATTTTTAAACTCTATTAACTGTCATATTTGCGGTTTAGCACTAGGCGATGAACTAGCTGTGAGAGATCACTGCCACTTATCAGGAAAATATAGAGGGGCTGCACATAATTCGTGTAATTTAAATTTTAAAATTCCAAATTTTATTCCTATATTTTTCCATAATTTTTCGAAATATGACTGTCACTTATTTATTAAAGAATTACTTAGTATTAAAGGGGAGACAAATGTAATTCCAATAAATAAAGAATTATACATTTCTTTGTCGCATACTGTTCGGGTATATACTGATGAAGAAATTGATGATTATATAAATGAGTTGTATATAAGAAAAGTGAAGCAAAATATTCCTCAGCATATTATTTCAAAACAACTTGAAAAGGTGCGAGTTTATAAAACTGGAAAAAAAATTGAGCTTAGATTTTTAGACTCTTTAAGATTTATGGCATCTGGTTTGGAATCATTAGCTAGTAACCTCAATGATCAAGATTTAAATGCAGTTAGAAAATATTTTCCAGATGCTGAGAAGTTTTCTCTTATGAAGCGAAAGGGTGTTTTTCCTTATGAATATTTAAATTCATTTGAAAAATTAAATGAAAAGAAACTTCCACCAATTGAAGCATTTTATAGTAGGTTAAATGATAAAAAATGTTCAGAAGAAGATTATTTGCTAGCACAAAATATATGGACAAAATTTGATTGCGAGACTATTAAGGATTACATGGAGCTGTATTTAAAAACTGACGTGTTGTTACTTACAGATATATTTGAAAACTTCAGAAAGCTCTGTAAGAAGATTTATAACCTAGATCCTCCACATTATTATACCATCCCAGGGCTTTCTTGGGATGCAATGTTAAAATATACAAGAATTGAGCTAGAATTATTAACAGATCTAGAAATGTATAATTTTATTAAACGAGGAATTCGTGGTGGTCTTTCACAATGTAGTAAGAGGTATAGTAAGGCGAATCATAAATATCTTAATGATTATGATCCTACAAAACCCTCCGAATACATTTTATATTTAGACGCAAATAATCTTTATGGTTGGGCAATGTCAGAGTCACTACCATATGGAGGCTTCAGTTGGACAAATGACTTCATTCACCCCAAAAATATTCCACATAACTCAGATGTTGGTTATATTTATGAAGTCGATTTATCATACCCGTCTAGCTGTCATGATTATCATAATGACCTGCCATTCTGTGTGGAAAACAAAATAATTGGTGGGAGTAAATATGAAAAATTAATTGCTGATCTATCTAACAAAAAGAAATATGTCATACATTATAAAACATTAGAGCAATGTTTAAATAATGGATTGGTTTTGGAAAAAGTTCACCGAATTCTGAAATTTAATCAAAAGCCGTGGTTAAAGACATACATAGATTTAAATACGACACATAGAACAGAAGCTAAGAATCAATTTGAAAAAGATTTCTATAAATTGCTCAATAATGCTGTGTATGGTAAAACCATGGAAAATGTCGATAAGAGAAAAGACGTTCGGTTGGTTAGTGAATGGGGTCGTACTAATCGCAATAAATTGGGTGTAGGTGAACTTATAGCAAAACCAAATTTTCACAGTATTTCACAGTTTACTGATAAATTATGGGCTGTACAAATGAACAAAACTTTGACATATTACAATAAACCCATTTATTTAGGCTTTTGTGTACTTGATCTATCAAAATGGAAAATGTATGATTTCCATTATGAGTATATGAAACCTAAATTCGGAGATAATATAAATCTCAATTATATGGACACTGACTCTTTTATTTATTTACTCAATTAAAACTGATGATTTCTATGATGATATAAGAGGAGATTTAAAAACACTCTTTGACACATCAGCATATTTACAAAATAATCCATTTAACTTTCCTCAATTAAATAAAAAAGTACTTGGAATGATGAAAGATGAAACTGAAGGTAAATTCATCACTGAATATGTAGGCTTAGGACCCAAAGTTTATTCTTTCACAGTTGAAGATGATAAAGATGTTAAAAAAGCTAAGGGGGTTAAAAAATGCGTGGTAGACAATTATACTATAGATCATTATAAACATGTCTTATTTAATAAGAAATCAGTAGGGGCATGTATGTACACATTCACATCTAAGTTACACACAATACTAACAAATAGAGTTAATAAAATAGCTTTAAATTTTATTGATAGTAAACGTAAAATAAGAAATGATGAGATTAATACACTTGCATGGCACCATTATCAGTTAGATACTGATAATGGTGATTTAGAATTAAGTAGGTTAATTAGTGATATTGAGTCACTAAATAATTAGTATAGAATCTGTAAATGTAAATATATGTAAATATATACACCTATATACACATAAAATAAAAAAAAAAAAACCAAAATTTATTTAAAAAAAACCAACAGTTTTATTCTTTATTTAATAGAAATTAAATGAAAAAAAGTAAGTATTAGAATGTATTTTAAAATAGATTATATAACTTTTCGAACAATTCCAGTTAAAGGTGTGTACTCCATCATACGATCGTGTAGGATTAAACAATAAGCATTTGTATTTTTTGATACTGGACTACTTGTCTCGAACTCAATTTTCACATCGATAGGCCCATTTTTAACAATTTCATTTTGATAACTAACATCAACTACTGCAATTGGAATATTTTTAAATTTCTCACATGAAAGAAGAGGTTGTGCTTCTCTCATATAGTAATTTTGTTGAAACTTAGCATACATATCATACAAAATAGCGTATCGATTCTCCTCAAATTTTAAATTTAAATCATCATATGGATACGATTCTGAATTTAAATGCACTTTCACATTTTTCAAATCTGAATGTATATATTTATTATCGTTTTCTAATACGAATAAAAGAAATCTTGGCCTTTCTCTATTCACTGATAGTTTAATATTCCAGTTGTGATTTCTGCCTCCGGAAAATGTTGGATTAAAATAACAGTCCCAACTGCGAAATGCTATGGGTAATGAAACACCCTCCTTTATAATCTTCATTATTTGTATTTTTCGTGTATCTGATAGGTGAATATGTGGTATTCTCCATGTTATGTTTTTAATCGATAAACTTAATTTTTCATTAGCATCTGTAGAGTAATACGCCTTATCATCATTTGAACTTCGTAAAAGAATAAGTTCATGTTTACTATTTAAAATTATTTTATTGAAATCCTCAGCAAATCCCAATAGTAGTTTAAGGGGAATATAAAAATTAAATTTTCGCATTGACAGGTCTTCAGAAATATTCCACCCTGCATTTCTCATCATATTGCTTTCAAATTCATTTAGTGAGACATAATTCTTAATTGTACTGGATATTCCCAAGTATCGAGTACGATCAATTTCAACACCATTAATCTCATACCGTATTTCATCAAATAAGTATGCAACACAATTATTCCTCAATCTAGTATTTTCTGACGCTTCTTCACCTTTAGTGTTTTTTATGTTTCCTTCTATATATAAGTAGCTTTCAGACGGAAGAACATATAAGTCTTGATTTTGTAGTGTAATTCGAATTTCATCATTGTTTTTAAATGATTGAATATAGGGCACATAGCTGTGATAATCTTTTTTTATTATATTTTCATCAGAATACGGTTTTTCAATGACATTGAGTATATCAGACATTTTTCTTTATTTTTAACTTAAGCAATTTTAAAAAGGTGGTGTTTTCTTTCGATAATGATGGTCTTATAGCTTTAATATGATTAGTAGGAATGACCCTATTAACTTTAATGTGCTTAGTTTTATTGTAAATTATCATTTTTTTCTGGGTCTTAGATGTAATCTAAGTGTTATTTCTTCACCTCTGAAATTAACTGCACGATTTTCTTGGTCAACAATCCAAATTTTGAGATATGTTATTTCTTTGACGTTTACTGGTAAATAAATTAGGTTATTAGCAATAACATCAAATTTATAGCCTGGTGGTACGTCTAATGCGAACTCGTGTAGTATATGTGCGGGAGAATTATTCATATATGCTCCTGTTATGATGTTACACTGAATTTGTATAGCATTCACTTTTAATATATTTACAGGTTGATTTGATATATGTTTCATACCAGCCTTTAAAATTTCTTCACTAAAACCTAACAGCGTACCAATGGATCGTTTTCGATTAAATAAAATTGCATCGTGGGATGAAGTTATTTCAATTTGTAAAGTATTATTATTAGCTTTAATGAGAATAGATTTATTATAATTTTCTGCTTTATACTGCCCAACTATATAATCAACAATATCTTGTAACTCGTATGATCCAATAGGAATTTCAATTATTTTATCTCCTATATGAAATAAATTATTATCATAATCTACATTAGGAATAGAGTTATATGAATGAAAATCAACTAGAGAACATTCATAGTCATCTTTTAGATCTATTGGTGGGAAATAATTTGCCGTTAGGATTGATGAATTTCCACTTAAAGCTAAAGTAATTGACATCCTGAATGGTAAATTGTAAATGAAATGAAAATGCTTGAGTTTTTTTGTTTTATTAAATTTATACATTTATTAGAAAAACTTTTTTTTTTGTATTTGTTTTCTTATAATATTTCATTTTTACTTATCCAAGAATTATGTTGGTTTGGAAAACCTAACCATTTAACATACGCTTTATCACCTTTTTCTTTTAAAATTTTTTCCACCAGAAATGTATTAGGATAACGTGTACGACGTATTTCTTCCTTGTAAAATGCGCCTTTTATAGGATTTCCTTGATAGTCTTCAAGTAAAAATGTTATTGGGTAGGTGTTCTGTATCGATTTTATTTTAAATATTTCTGTAGTCCAATTTGGTGTATAACCTTTTTCAAATATATGTTTATATTTACTTATGCGAACATAGTCCCCAACCTTAAACCTTGATGATTTAAACATTTTTAAACTGCTAAATGCAGTTTTCAGTAGATGTTGTTCATGTTCACGTTTTACATCAATAGGCGCCATTTTAATTTTACTATGAGTTTTTCTGTTATATTGATCAACTAGTTTTTTATAAATATCAATCCAGTGAAATGTTCCATTATAACTAAATTCTCTCCACATCATACCTTTTAGTGTTCGATTAAAGCGTTCAACAATTGAAGCTTTCATTACACTATAAGTAGAGTAATGATTAATTGAATATTTACGCATTAGTAAACCAAACTCCTTATTAAAAAATTCTTTTCCGTCATCTGTTTGTAAATTTTTAGGTATTCGCCCCTTACTTAGTATTTCTTGGAAAGCTTTGGAAACTTCATTTGCGGTTTTTGCTTTAATTGCTGCAGCCCAAGCATATTTTGAAAATGTATCAATAACTGTTAGCATATATTTGTATCCGTTGTTTATAATGGAATAGTTACCCATTTCTACTAAATCTGCTTGCCAAAGATCATCAATTCCCTTTGTTATTACTTTCCGTCTTAAGAAATTTTTGCGTGCTCTAGAATGTAGTTCATTTATTATCGTTCTTTTTTCCATTATGTTGTTGTTGTTGTTGTTGTGATGAAAGTTTGTTGTGATGAATCATTGCACTATATATATCAGAAATTTTCTTATTTAAATCCTTTATTTCATTTCTTACAATTAAAACTTCTTTGTTTATACCCCTTTTTAAATGTTCTTGCATATGGGTCATTTGTATATTCACATAATTTTTGTTAACAGCATCTGTCCCATTCATTGGAGGTGACAAATTTAAAATTCTTTTATTCTCTATATCAATATTATTTACGTTGAGTTTGATACCGAATTTTTTTGAAATGTTGTTTCTTGTTATATCTCCTATATATTTTTGATTATAGTAATGACCAAATTTGTCAACAGTCATAATTTTTTTTATTTATTTATTTATTTAAAAGTTATTCAATTATATTTGCTTCCCTTAGTTCTTCGATTATACATATTATTTCATTAGAATGATTATTGTTACCAGCATGTTGTGATGCTATTAACAGCCTCAATCGGTCTACAATTTCATTAGGATTATCCCAGTATATATAGTTCGGTTTATTAAGATTTACCTCCATTAAACCCTTACCAACGTGAGTAGTTGTAGTAAACAATTTATTTATTATTTTTTTATATTTATAACCTCTGTTTCCATTGATTTGATTATTAGGATCATAGTTTCTTCGATGTGCATTTGTATCAAGTAAAATATTTTTATATATTGCTAGCTCTGACGAATCAAATTGTTTTGGATTTTTATGAAAAAGTAATGAGTATAACCCTGGGGTTAGTGCCCAAGATTTTTGACCTATTATTATTTTATCATCGGTTAGCTTTAAAATAGAATTTCCAAATTTCCAGTCTCCATTTTCCATTTTATGAGGTCCAAATATAGTGTCAAGCTTTTTATTTCCATTTAGGGTTGATAAATCAAACTCCCAATCGGATGATTGAGAATAAAATTGTTCATTTTTCGATTTATCATTTACTTCATCTTCACTATTACTATTATAGTCTTCTTCTTCTTCTTCTTCTTCTTCTTCTTCTTCTTTATCCCTTTTTATTTTATTAGGTGCTGAATTAATGTTTTTCTCGTTCAATAATTTTTTCTTAGGAGTGCTGGTGAATATAGTATTATTTTCCGTTTTTATTTTAGTATTGTGCTTACATTTATATTTTTCGTCTGTGGGTATTGTTAGATTTGACGAATCTGACAATTTGACTAGTTTCTTTAGAGGTTCTGTTAAAGGTTTAAACGTTCTTTCTAAATTATTAAATTTTTCCAATTCTCCCAGTCTTATGCTTTGAAATTTTTTCTTTAAAATTTTTTTGGATTTCACCAACTCTTTTAAAATATTTTCTTCCATGATTATAACTTTGATGAAAAAAAAAAAGCTAAACAGCTTCTTTAAACAGCTAAACAGCTTCTTTAAACAGCTAAACAGCTAAACAGCTTTTGAAAACAGCTAAACAGCTTTTGAAAACAGCTAAACAGCTTCTTAAAACAGATAAACAGCTTTTGAAACCAGTTAAACAGCTTTTGAAAACAGCTAAACAGCTTCTTAAAACAGATAAACAGCTTCGTGGAATAATTTTAACAGTTTCCAAGTGGAAAAAAAGCGTATTTAATATTAATAGGTATACGTCTGATGTAGTTAGTAGTATTTATATGACTAAATCTGAATGAATAGATCAAAGCCTTTTCTATAACGCCCTTGCTTCATTTCATCATCTTTACTTATTATAAGAAATCCATATTTATCCTTCCAACATTCTCCGCAAATGTAACGAAACATATTTAAACTCATGTCACTGCCAACATGATCATTGTAGATGTGCTTTAAATTTAATTCATCTTGCTTGAATAAAATAATCATATTTGCATTATCACGTACTAAATGTTTTGGAATATGTGTATAAGTCTGACATAAATAAAAAGAATCAATATCCTTATGTCTCCCCATACAGAAATATGATCTTATATTATTTTGCTTTTCACAAGCAACATCGTCAAATATCATAATAGAATTTACTTTAGCTTTTTCGGGTGGTATGACATGTTCATTGTCTGAAAATGTATAAAGTCCCATACCCTTTACTGATGAAATTAATCTTGACAGATATTTATATTTCGGTTGATTTAATGATTTTGAGTATATATAAATATTTTTAAATTTTAAACCATTCGGACTTTCAATTAAACTTAGCATTATATTTGTTTTGCCACAGTTTGAGGGACCAACTATTAGTGCTCTGATAGAATTAGGTAAAAGACAGCTATGTTTAAAACCATTTCTGTTTTCCATTAAATCCAAGTTTCTCACTGAAATATTCGATTGTTGTTTTACCAAACGCATCTTTATAACTGAAAGCATACGTTTGCTTAATATTGCGTTTTATTTACTTTTAGATTTTTTATTTATTTTTTATTTTCAGAAAAGCAATTTTATATATAAATGATTGTGTATAAAAATAAAGAATTTAGTAGAAAACATTTCGTCCTTGGAAAAGGACTTGTAAATAGCTTAATTAATTCACTACCACTTGAACTTCATTTACCGGGTTATCAATTTTGTGGACCAGGCACTAAATTGGAAAAACGATTACAAAGGGGTGATAAAGGTATCAATCCGTTAGATGCAGCTTGTAAAATTCATGATATTGCTTATGCCCAGAACACTGATATTCATAAACGACATTACGCAGATAAAGAACTAGCAGAAAAAGCTTGGAGTAGAGTTAAAGCTAAAGATAGTACATTTGGAGAAAAACTCAACGCATACCTTGTCACTAACACAATGAAGTCAAAAGTTAAATTGGGCTTGGGAGTAAAAACTGACAAACAAAAGAAAAAGTGTAGACGAAATATTTTTAAGAATGCCGTTAAATCAGCAACCGATATTTTAAAAAAGGAAAAACCAAATGACATCAAAACCGCTATTAAAACTGCACGAAAAGCTATCCAACATTCATTTCTTGGAAAAAAATCTATAGTAAAAATTCCTAGAATTATCAACATACCTAAACTTGGCGGTTTTCTTCCACTTGTCCCTATTCTAACAGCACTTGGAGCATTGGGAGCAATAGCTTCTGGTGGGTCAGCAATCGCTAAAACTATTACTTTAGCTAAAAATGGTAGACAACAGCTCGAAGAAAGTAAGCGTCATAACAAAACATTAGAGGCAATAGCTATGGGTAAAGGTCTATATCTTAAACCCTATAAAAAAGGCTATGGAATATTTTATACCTCATCAAAAAACTATTAAAGCAGCTACCTAATAGACCGCTAACAGATGTGGACTTGAGAACATTTGGGAAGAAGTATATTCCTTATTTTAGAGGAGTATATATGAGGGATAAACTTCCTAAAACTCCACACCGAATAGAGAATGGAATTATAAACTTGGATTCAAATAGAGGATATGGAACGCATTGGGTAGCATTTTATAAAAATAATGACAATGTAGAATACTTTGATAGTTTTGGTAATCTCCAACCACCTATAGAAGTTTTAAGATACTTGGGTAAAAACATTAAATATAACTATTTAAGATATCAAAAATTTAATACTTTTATTTGTGGTCATTTATGTTTAAAATTTTTAATAAATTTCAAAATAAAGAATTAATAAAAAACTCAAATATTTTGTTTTTTTTTTATTATTTTTTTTGTTTGTTTGTTTTTTATTTATTATCCATTCTTAATAATAATCTATAGATTTTAACATCTGTTTTAATTTTATTTTGCATTTTTTTTCCAAACTCATAACAAAGTCTGGTTAAATCAATTTCTATATCTCTTTCATTTATATTTTTAATTTCATAATATTGTACATTTGTTTTATTTAAAATAGAGCAATTAGGAATATAATGTTCATAATAAAAATATAAGATTTGCTTGCGAAGAATTGTATTCCAGCTTAAAAATGTCGTCAAGAATATTCCAATTTGAGTCAGAGATTTCCAAGTTTCAGGATCAATTTTTATTTTATGGTTTCCCTGTTGTAGGATGAGATAGCAAATATTATTCCTATACTGAAATGTATATTGAACATCCTTCTTTTCATCCTTATTAATTAGATTCATACAATCTTGGAATTCATACTGATTAAGTGTTGCCTTAATATATTCCTTATAGCTCATAAGGTTTATCCATTCATCCCGGTCCAATGCAATGAAGTTCCTATCCTTATAATGCAACCAGACAATAGGCTTAAAACCAAGAGCTGTGGAAAATCCGCAGGATATCTTTAATTTTAAATTTATAAAATATTCCAACTCAAATACACAGTCGTATATTTTCGGGCTTCTTACAAGATTGAACATTCTCGATGAATTTTAAATGTAAACTAATAATATTTTTGCTTTGAAACTCTCTATTTAAAGAAAAAAATGCTTTTATCTTTTTTTTTTTTCTTTTTTTTTATTTTTATTTAATTATTTTTGTTTTCTTGTACATAAATTTAGACTTCTAAAATATTTTAATATCTTTTTATAATTTTCTATAATTCTTATAACCTCCTTTTTCCTCTTATAGAAAAAGTAGCATCCACACAAACCCACGACATCTCCACTTGTACTTTCGTGAGAGCAAGGCATATTATATACATTAAAATTTGTATATTCTCTTTTGAATGTACATAATAATTCCAAATGTTCTTCAAAGATTACACTTCCAAATTCTTGTAGAAAAGCTTCAATAACCTCCATCTTTCCACATTAAGATTTCAGTTACAACTTATTAAAAATATTAATATTTCTATATTATATATATATATATATATATATATATATATATATACTAATAAAATAAAAAAAAAAAACACTAGAATCTATAATAATTTTTTTTATTGTTCAATCATTTTTTTTTTATTGAAAAATTATTTTATTTAAATGTATTAAAATGAGTATAAGGGTAATATCCTTTCATAGGAGCAGCCGTCTTAATTTCTAGCTTATAATTAATGCTATCCTTTTCGTCATCTAAAGGAATCTTTGAAATTATATATGAGCCAGTTGATAGGCTCCCAACATCGTTTTCAGTTAAGACATTAAACCTTTTAGGAAGATAAAGCATAGCTCCATCCAATTCCAAGACAATGGCATCTCCATATTTTGTAGTTACCCGTTCAGCTCCTGTAATAGGATAGTCCTTTCCACCTATCATATTTTTAACACTTAAAATATGTTTTATATTTAATTTGTTGAATGAAGCAATTAATTCCGCGTTAATATTCATCGTTTGATAATTTATAATGAAATGTAATAAATTACTAAATAAATTCACAATTTATAGAAAAAATTTTTGTTTTTTTTTTTTTTTTTGGTTACACTTAGTTTTAACATATGTTGTTTGCTCTAATTCATTAAAATTATCGATAATGTTTTTTAATTTTACCCACCACACCCATTGTAAAAACAAACAAATTCTAATTTCAATTTTATTAGTTTTTATTATTTATATTTATTTATTAATTTCTTAAAATATATTTTGAATTAAAAAAAAAATCACTACTACATCTATAAACATAAGTCTACTTCCCTAATATAACGATCTCCATCTTCGTCCAAATAAACATAAGTCTACTTCCCTAATATAACGATCTCCATCTTCGTCCAAATAAAAACCATTTTGCCTTCAAAATGATGGTATCTCCCTCTTCATCGTCCAGAAAATCCTCAATTTCCCACAAAATCAAAAAAGATAGAATTATCAACAATATTTTCCAATTGCTTCTACAAGGTCTGTATGTCTATCTATCTACATATCTCTATGTCTGTCTGGCTGTCTGTCTATCGATCACAACAAAAGAAAGGCTTCAACAATGCACCCACCACTTGTGCATTGCTTTCCTATAAAATTTAACGACTTTTTTTTATTACTTTGTTTTTGAAATTTTTTTTTTTTTTTTTAAATTTTACCTACTTTAACACGTGTTCATTTCACCTACTTTAACACGTGTTCAGGAATTTCCCCCCTAATTTTGCCTTTTTTAAAATTTTATGACATTTTTATTGCTTTGTTTTTGAAAATTTTTTTTTTTTTTAAAATTTGACCTTTTTAACACGTGTTCATTTGACATACTTTAACACGTGTTCATTTTAATGGCTTTTGGATAATTTTAATGGCTTTTTAATGGCTTTGGAAAAATTTTAATGGCTTTTGGATAATTTTAATGGCTTTTGGATAATTTTAATGGCTTTTGGGTAATTTTAATGGCTTTTTAATGGCTTTTGGGTAATTTTAATGGCTTTTGGATAATTTTAATGGCTTTTGGATAATTTTAATGGCTTTTGGGTAATTTTAATGGCTTTTTAATGGCTTTTGGGTAATTTTAATGGCTTTTGGGTGATTTTAATGGCTTTTTGGGTAAATTTGGCGTAGAACTCTCATTATACATATACTCAGATTGTATACTTCACATTGAGTCATAAGGACAACCTTAAGGAACTGTTTAAATACATATCAGTGTGACCAGATCTTAAAATTATAAACAGCTAATTGCTGCAAAGACATGGTCAAAAAATGCTAAAAATGATTTTAGAATATGCTAAAATGTTTTCAAGATTATTTCTAGCAATTTATTAACTCATTTTAAACAAACCAAAAAAAATTGGAAATATATTAACAAATTTAGGTGGCCCGCAGTACCCATGATTTGAGCAATATACAAGCGATTTTCTTTCTATGCTTTACTCTGACTTAAAAGATTCTATAAAAAGAAATTTTAGAACAGTTTATTTCTTAAATTTAATGCGTTGATGAGTTTATGCATCTGTCAAAAAAGTCAAAACTGTGTAAAATTTTATTAACAAGTTACACAGCGTACGCGCAGAATGCATATACGCATCGAACACATTAAGAAGAACTGCTTTCCACTTTTACATGCATCGCACGCGTCTTAAAGAAAGGTCAAGAAAGTATCATTCGCATAGAACACGTGATGAGGACCTCTAAATTTAACCAATGGTGGGACAAACTATGCATTTACCAAACGCCCCCGTGCTTAAGCGTATCCAACACACACACAGATAACAATTTTGAGTATTTAGTTCGACAAAAATCATGCACTCGACCCTGTTTTTAAAGCTAGAGCTATTTAGGCTCCGCTGCTTTTGGGAAAATACCAGCAGCATATTTTGAGTAGCGACAGCACCTAGGGGGAACCTCCAAAGGCTTAGCTTCCCCACAAGGGTGAAACATCTGTCTTCTTTGTGGGATTATCCCTTCCAGCGACAAACGCACACCCCCAAAAAGGAAGCACTCCCCGAATAAGCGCATCGTTGTGCGAAAAATACATCTCATGATAGTAGTTAAAACCAAAGCACTCCATCCCTTACCAACTTACCAGTGCACACCTATCTTTAACCGTGGAGGGTCAGCGTTTTATCCTCTTTTAATTTCAAGTCTTCACTTCCCATTTTACAATCTTTCAACCCTTGTCTTTACTTACAAGATTACCAGGGCCCTGTTTCTCAAAATTACAAGTTACAAATCTATAAGGAAAAAAAATTAAAAAAAGCAACAATTTTACAATATTTGTTTTTGTTTTTTAAATCTATTTAGTTCTAGATTTGAAACTTTTAGTTTTGAGAAACCGGGATCAGATCTTCTCCACAACCAGAACTAACACATTAACCAACTCATGAAAGGAGTCTCCCACGGAACACTTATCTCAAGTACGAAGACACCTCTCCCTAAGAGAGTATGTCACTGGAGGGTCAGTCAACAGTCAGTGCCTACTCACCACTGGCTACTGCCTTCCGTTGTACCAGAGTCCAGCTATGGTTACAACTAAATTGCCCCGGCGAATGCAACACCAAAAGCTGAAATATGCTTTAGATGATCCCTGCACCCCCGGAGGTGCCTTGTAACAAAATAAAACATATGTACCAAAATTTCATTAAATTATCTCCACAATTAACTTCTTCCAAATAAAATGTTTTTTTGTAACGAAAGACCTCTCAAAATTTGCGAAATTGATCGTAGATTATAAATAACTTTTAAAATAAAATAAAACTATGAATATCTTGAGTCCTCTATCGCTCTTTGAAGTTTTGGGTAATTTTCGACTCCTGTAGTCCGGACAGGCAGGCGGACATAAAGACCGTAATTAAAAAAGACGCTAACAATTAGAAAGAAATTCATTAAGGAAGTATTGCGATATAAATAAAGTTAAATTGTTTTCAAATCGGTTCATAAATGGTGGAGGTCTGAGAGAAAAACCTATAAAAAAATAGAAATGAATTGATAAAACTTTCAGTTGATCCGCGTGACTTTTCTTGGTAACCAAATAAATTTTTATACTTAACAAGTGCAGTTGCGATAGTGGCAGTATTGAAAGTGAATTTTGTGATTATTTAATAATGAGTTCTAGGTGCAGAGAGACTATTATAACTGAAATTTAGCTCATAGAATAAATTCGAAAAATTAAAAATGTGGAATATAATAAAGTAGCCTATAAAAAGAAAGAAATCCCAGATTAAATTTTATAAAATATTTAATAAGGTGGAATTTAACATGAACCTTCTGGTACAAAACATACTCCACCTCCTCCTTTATGCCATGCCTAAACAAGAGCGTCAGCGTTGTGTCAGAAACAGTAGTGTTAACTTTCGTGCTTACTAAACCCCTCATAAAAGAAATAAGAAGTGAAATTAAGACCGCTAGTTTGCCCTAAAACTAGCTTATTTGCCATTATTTATTATCAAACGATAAAAACAGGGCTGTAAAAACAACAAATATAGCTATCCTGCTTATTTTAACGCGCTGTTAAAATCGGATTTTCCAATTGCAAGGCGTTGACGCCGCGCTATTTAGGGATGCTTCATGCAAATTGTATGTGCATGAGGATTTTTGACAGGTAGAAAACGCATTCCGCTCTTGTTTAAGTATGGCTGTTAGAGAGAGAAATGTCAAAAGTTGCTTGTGTTTTTTATATATCGATCAACGAAAGCAACAAAAAATACATTGTTGTGTTTTTTGGTGTTTGTACTTGTTGTAATTTCAACACCACCGTATACATGAATTCGCCTTGAACACCGTTCTTCTTAAACAATCTACAAGAAATAGCTAAATTTGTATGACAGCGCCATCTATTGTGAGTTTTAGGTAAAAATAAAAATCAAAAATGGATTCAGCGAACCCAAAAACAGTAAGATACCACAACCGTACAGGATATTAAAATAAATAACCCGTATTTTATAGAATTTTTATACTTCAAATGCGTATAAAAGAAATCTAGCACTGAACTAAAAAAAGCCTTGAGGTATTTGTTATGGGAAACGTCAACTTTCATTTGCTTTTGATTTCATCCCATTCCGATTCGAAAAGTTCGATTTTGTATCACTGTGTTATAGTTAGTTCACAAATATCAATGACTAAATGAAAAAATATAAGAAAAAAAATGTCAGCCATGTTCTTGAAATCGAATGCGAGTAAAATCAAAATCGAACAAAATAAATGTCCAAAAAATTTAAAACGATCCAGTGTTTAACGTTCATTAAAATATTCGCATTATGAGTAAAATTTAACTTTATCAGAACTGCTCTTAAAATCAGAAGAAACTACGATAATTTTCAAAACAATTTGACTGGAAATCTCAATCAACTTCAATTTCACTCGATTTCGATTTCCAGAGCATGGCTGTTTGCAACCTATTTTATTGTCATATCAATACATATTCAATATTAACAAATGTAATAGCTTAATGAAATCTTGAAGCGATTCTCGCTATTTGCAATAGGCTGTAAATTATCTCTAGACTTAGTACGTGCAGTTGGTATACAAGGCTTCAACGAGAACACAACAAAATGCCATGCTATCGATATTATAAACGACTAAAACTAAGAGTCTTATGCGTTATAAACTTAAGCCCAAATGCACAATACTCCATTTTACTTATAATGGTAGACACTTATTTTCTTTTATAAATAATAAGAATCTTCTTTCCAAAAACAAAAATCCATTCTAGACTAAATTAAAGTAAAGTTTTTTCATCTTATTTGATTTCCAAAATAAAACAATTTATTATATCATTCCTATGCCACCCCTTACACCCCCCCCCCCTCCCCCGCCTCAAACCACCACTCTTTCTAAACGATGACAAAAATCAATGTGTCCCTTAGAAGCACATATGTATAAGTTTCTGATAACTAAAGATTTTTTCGTTGATTAAATTTAATATTGCAATACAGTAAACACTAGAAAAAAATATAAACTTAATAAAATTCCACAAACTTTCATAAAAACTTTTCTACCTTTTAGTGCCAACTCAGCTTTTTATTTGTCTACTTTTGAAATACTTTCGAAATATGTACTACTTTAATGCTGAACATCAACATCTACCCAAATATTTAATATAAAATACTCATTCAATCTCTTCAGTATTGAATGAAATCTAAACACTAAACACATCTGTGAAATTAAATACACACAAGTATTTAGATTCGCATGTGTGAGTGTGTGTGTGTGTGTGTGTGTGTGTGTTCCTTTGTGTGTGTGTTCCTTTGTGTTTGTTTAAGTGTATGCAAATTCTACAGCCATATATTTGTGATAAAGTTTTAAATATTTTAAAAGAATTTAAATAATTTATTTAACAAATATTTTTTATTTGAATTATTTTTTAATTTATACAATAAAATTTAAACACTCAAGATGAACCAAAAATGGCACAAATTCATTGGAGAGTTTTATTTGAATAATTGTTTTAAATGGCATATTGAAAAATTGAAAAAAAAGTTTTTAATGTAAGAAATTGAAAACAAATATTTAAAGGACACAACTCGAAAAGGCAAAAGTTTTTATCAATTAAAAAAATGGTTTAAAAAGTATTCAAATTTAATTAATGTGATAATAGAATCAATTATTTTTTTAGTTGAAAAAAAATTAAAAATATAATTTTGATTTAATTAGTATTTAAGTTATTTTGAAATAAATTTTTAATTAAAATATTAATTTTTTTTTCAAATTTTATTATAAAATAAAACAACATTACAATTTCACCTCAGCGCCAGATTGGCTTTATAGAGGCTTGTTGGCTTAAACAAAAGTATTTCAAAATATAAATAACAAATAAATAGTCAAGCTCAAGGTCCTTTTTTTTTTTGTATAAAATATTTTATATTTTATTTTCCAATATTTCGTTATTCTAAGATACAGTAAGATCTTATAGCAAGATAATGACGACGGTAACAGCAACTCACTTGCTTATAAGGGAAAAACATTTCTTGTACTGTCCCTGATGATGTTATTCAAAGAATAACGAAATATTGAAAAATACTCGTAAAATATAGAATAGTTTATACAAAAAAAAAAAGACCTCGAGCTTGACTATTTATTTGTTGTTTATATTAATAAACAACTTCATCTAGTTATTTCAAAATATCTATAATAAATTATAATTAACAATTTTAACGTTTATTTCAAACATACCAATATACATTATACCAGAAGCTCATCAACATGTTGAGATAAAAAATTTTTTTAAATAAACTGCGATAGGCTTGAGACTTGTTATTATGTGGCAAGTTATTACGAGGGCGGATCAATAAGTCCGTCAAACTTCCCTCGTAGTTATATGAAATGCAACACTGCTCCCTTCAAGTACCACCTGTTAATAGACAACTTTCAAGTTTTGACCAAGTTCCGTCATTTACTTTGCGTTTAACAGCTGTTCACAACATACAATCTCGTGGATTTTTTTAAAAATGTAAAAAAGTGACTTTCGTTGTGGTCGCACATGTACAAATGACGCTGAACGTTCTGGACGGCCAATTGAAGTCACTACACCCGAAAATGTCGAAAAAATTCACGATATGGTGTTGACCGATCGAAAAGTAAAAGTGCGTGAGATTGTTGATGCCACAGGCATTTTAGATGGCAGTGTGAAATTATTATGAAATTATTGATCAAACAAATGCCTATTTTCTGGACCTCGAAAATTCCTATTTTTTTTGGAAGGGATACACAAATTGGAGAAACGTTGGACTAAGTGTATTGAGCTAAAAGGAGATTATGGTAATAAACATTTTTTTGTAAAAAAAACTGTATTTCATTTAATATTGATCCGCCCTCGAATATTCTCTATTTTAATTGAAAATTTATTTCAAAACAACTAAAATGTTAATTAAATCAAAATTAAATTTTTAATTTTCTTTCAACAAAAAAAATAATTGATTCAATTATCACATTAACTAAATTGAAATACTTTTTAAACCATTTTTTTAATTGATAAAACACTTTTTTCTGTGATTGACTTTTTCGTTAAAAATAAAATAATTTAAACTTTTACAATTGGTATTGGGAATTGTCAATATTTATTTAAATCAATTAACACATTGTTTGAAATGGCAAAGTTTTTTGATCATTTTTTTAATTAAAATTAAAAATATCATTTATTGAAAAAATATTCGAAATTATACAATTTTTAGTAATCAATATAATTATTTTGGTAATAGGTGCAAAATCAACAATTTGTTTGCTTGATATTATGAATTTGGTATAAATTTTTTGATTAGAGACGATTTTTAATTTTTTCTGTGCTTATTCAGTAATACTGTATTAACTCAACATTTAAGCATTTTTAGTAGAACCAAAACTATTTTTAGTTTTTTATTAAAGGCATATGAAAAATAATTTTTAAACCAACCGTTTCATTATCAAAAAGTAGACAAAATAGCACGATATAAAAATAGAGTACAACTCTATCAATATTTTTTCGTTTGTATTTCACAGAAATTTTTTTTATATTGTGTTTGACAACATTTCGCACGAACTACCGAACAGAGTACCAGGCTTAAGTAGAACACTTAAGTTATTCACACATTTGGATTTAGTAATATTAAATTATAAAAAATAAGGATAAGTTCTGTTCAAAATTTCGTTTAATCTGTATGGCATAGAATTTACTAATTTTTCTGTCACTTCTGCCCCTTTATCATTCTTATTAAAGAATTTTTTCTTGCTGGGCCTTGACAAAAAAATTGTGCTTTGACACTTTCCTTTCAAGGTAATCCCAAAGATCTACAATGGCATTCGTGTCTAGTGATTGCGGGTTGTTGGAAGAATATGTGGCACATGGCGAAAGATCGATCTAATTTCGCACATCATGGGCAGTGTGCTTTGGGTAAATATCTTGTTGGAAATAAAAATTATGGGACACTGTCTTGTAGGCTTTTCTTTAAAATGTTGAGGTACACGTTTTTGTTCACAGTACCATCAATGAAAACCAGATTATCAATACAGGCTGGAGAGAAACAATCTCACACCATAACCCCCTTGTCACCATGTCTGATTAGGATGATAACATTTTTTTTTTTTAAGTTCACAGTTTGCCTTTCTCCATATGCGTATCTTCCCGTCAGACGGAAAATATTGAATTTTCTTTTATTTGAAAATAATACAGTATTCAAGAAATATTAGATTGGTCCACAAATTGCTGAGATATGAGCAAAAAAACACGACTGCTTTAATTTTTACCCATAAAAGCCCTTGTTGTTATTTTTGTATACCCTTCACCGAAGGTAAATGGGTATATATAAGTTTGTCATTCCATTTGTAGTTTCTACAATATTGATGTTAGACCTCATAAAGTACATATATTCTGGGTCCATATGAGGAGCAAAGTTGATTTAACGATGTCTGTCTGTTCGATGAAATGGGGTTTCCGAAGACCCCAGATATGATGAGGATTAGTTTGTCACATATTTGTGACACATGTACTACGTTTAAATTTGCTATTGAAATTTAGCAAGATTTCAACAAGATCATTTGTATTTTCTCGAATAATGGGAAATACTTTGTTTCCAATTTTATTTTCGCAAAAATTAAATAGCAAAAGTTTGAAAACCAGTATACCAGACATCTTTGGACGAGGATGTTTTATCTGATTTAATTTTTGAAAGTGAAAGACAAAAGTACACACTTTTTTATAGGGAATTGGTACAATTTTAAAATCTTACGTTTCCATCCCTGTCATATACCCTTTATATCCCTTTCAAATGGTAAATTTTAATGTTACAAGCCAATTGAAGTCATTTGACGCAATAAAAATGAATTTTGGCTACAAAATTTTACGAGATGCATCAATGGTGCATGTCCTAAGCATCATTAAAGGATATAAAAATGGTTAAACCTTGATTATATTTTCATACGATTCCAAAAATTATGACAAAATTCCCAGTAGTTTAGCGTCAGTTCCGAAAGGGATATAAATCTCCTCCGAAAAATTACTTTATGCGGATTGGATCAACAACAGATCCATGAGCTTAATAGGATTTGCTTATAAGAATTTTATAAACTAAATATTTTTTCTAGAATGGTAACGGATAAACTTAATTAATTTCTCTTTTGATGTGATTTTCGGCGGTATGAAATAACCCCCAAAAAAAATAACATCCTAAAAAAAATAATGAAATGACCCAGCATAAGCTTGTACAGAGAACAACAAAAACGATTTGGTTGTTATTTCATTTTGTTTGGGGTATTATTTAATTTTTTAATTCATATGAAATAATTCCCAAAAGAAATCATTATGAAATAAAGCCCAAATACATTTTTTGGGGGATTATTTAATTTTTAAATTTATAAGGAAAATGTTTTTGAGCGCAAGGATTTGCTCCTCTTTGGTATAACAAACACTGGGTTCGCTAGCTAAAGCGCCCGACTGAAGGCCGGCTATGCAGAAAAGTTTTAGTTAGCGAAGCCGGTGTTTAGTATATCATAGAGAAAATAAACTCCTTGCGCCCGGCCGAAAACCCAACCATGATATCTATCGCGCGATTCTTTAAGCCAAAACTGTTTAATTAAATGTATTATACAACTTGGGGTCATAATTGGTTTCAGAAATGTTGGGGATATATTTCATTTTCAAAATTGGAGTTTGATTGCATATGAAATAAGGCCCCACACTTTGGGAGGTTTTTCATTATTTTTTTGGGGGTTAATATATGCCGCCGTGAATGTCTAGGCATTTTTTTTCAATTGATTACTGAACTGAAAAAGTAATATTTTTCAACTCAATTTAATCAATATTTTGTTATAAAGGAATTAAAAGCCCTTAGTTTTCTTGAAAGTATTAAAAACCCATTTTTACAACATCTTAAAAACTACACTTAAGAGAAATGTACAAATAAAATTATATACATATAAACAAATAAAGTTCAATATCCTGTTGTTTAAACAAGTGTCCAGGATGTTTAAACTGTTCTGTGCTAAAGTCAAACTGTACGGTATAAAACAAAAAAAAGTATATAAAATCATGTTCACCTAGTAAATGGAAAGGATTAAAAAGGGTTACCATTTATTTGAGCAATAGAAATTCATAAACAGAAGGTTTTAACACAAAACAAAATTCTTCTTAATTAATATTCTCAAAAATCAAAAAAGAAGTAAATTTATTACATATTTGTAAAAGCCATTACTCTCAAGCACATTTATCGAAACTAATTTTTTTTAGCAGTACGACAACCCTGATGTAATATAAACGGCATATGTTTGTATGTGTTAAAGTGTATTTATATCTCGAATCCTTTTTAATCGTCTGATACAAATGTTTGTTAAATGTATTTTTATGTACATACATATGTAGGTTTATTTACGTTATATTTATATGTACATACGTGTAAACAACTACAACAAAACTTTTACATACAATATTTATCTTATAGTTATTTTCTTTCTCCTATTCTATTCATTTTGTTTACCAAAAGCAGCAAAAAGCAAAGCAAAATAAAAGAAAATGATAAAAATGAAACAAAAATAGTAGATTGTATTGAAAAAAAAACTTTACAATATTTACTTAAATACGTAGAATACATGTCATTCAATAGCTAAACACACACACACACACACACACAGTCAATAAATGGAAAATGTACAATAATAAAGATGAAGAAGAAACATCGACAAACAAGCAATGAAATCATAAAGCTGAATAATAAAAGAAAGATTTTTCATCTCTATTTATAAGCATTAAACAAACACTCACACACACACCAATAACTACATATGTATATGTACATAAATATACATACATACTTACTAACATATGCACATACATGGTCACATTTATTCCATTCACTAAACTACAAGTAGCAACTGGCAATATGTTGGCAAAAAATCTATTGAATACATAAAATTCTGGTTGACAACGAATTGTAGAATGTAAAATACGAATAACAGAAAGATGGTAATAAACTTAAGCGATTAATCTTATCATCGAATATTTTTTGATCGATTAACATCATAGCTCTATGATTGAACTATATGCTTAGGGCCAAATAAACTACACAAACGGTTAAGCAAACATATGAAGAAAAGTATAAAGAATGTTTGCGTGAATATTACAAATTTGCAATATTTACACAAACGTCTTTGTTGTTGTCAAACTGCTTGTATAGTTTATTTGCACCTTTAGTCATGGCAACATGGTAAATGATCACAAGAAATCGAATGTAATTGAGTTTCTCTGCCACATCGAACAGAACTTTAATATTCTATCTTCTTTATATATATATATAAATTAAAATGCGCTTGTTTGTGTGTTTCTATGTGTATTTTTGTTCACTTAAGACTCCTAAACTGCTTAACCGATTTTGAAATTGTCATTGTAATTTCTTTATTAAGCATTTGTTAATTTTCAAGTGGTCGTGGTACCACTCATACAAAGACAGCATTAGAAGCCACACCAACAAATGGAGCAAAACCCCACAAGAACATGGCAATTGTGGAAGCAATTTACATTTTGCATTTGCCATACGGCCTTAACTCATGTGTGATTTCAGCCACATTTGTGACCTAAAATGCGTTTGACCAACCGTCCCCGAGTGTGATAGGCGCCAGGTAGCAGTCTGCATTCGGTAAGATGATACACTAGCCCATTGTTTAGAAGCTAGAGTTATATATCCTCCGCTGCTTTTGGAAAAGCCCATTAGCTTCTGTGGAGTAGCAACAGCACCCAGGGAAGATCATTCCCTCTGGCAAAATTCTTTAACAAATCAGCCCTTTAGTGGGATTTTTAGGATCCTCCTTCCCGCAGCTTTGGGTGGTAAGTCACGACCACCATGTTATCCCTGAAATATACAGACATCGAAGAAAACGAAGCTTTCGCAAAAGCAATCTCCTTGAAAGACAAAGCTTCCCCCAAGAAGCATACTACCGGCGGCCTCAACCAATAATCAGTCCGGTGGCGTGCCACCGGGGACTATTGACTCCCGTGGTACCAGATAGAACCTCTGTTCTGGCGCGATCGCAAGATGACGTAAAGATCTCCTGATTTCTGTAAGTTTAAGATTTTTGTAGTATCCCAGATATTGTTTACACACGATTATTTCCTGGGGTGTAACATTAAAAGTTAAAAAATCCTTAAGATGAGCCCTACACCCCGGGGGAAGCCAAACTAGGAGCAAAAACAGCCAGCAAAATGCAACACGCCACTGCTCATGTGTTGATGGCATCACCAAAAACAATACGCCAGCCAACATAGCAAAGTCAATACTCAATCAGCGTTACCGCTGTGACTCTAAAGTATCAATTTAACCCTTTTTTTTGACGGTCCTGATACCATTTATAACCCTGTTTTTTAATTACCTTTTTGTATAATTTTTAACTATTTGGTGACACTTGTTGTCTCTTTTTGAAAATAGCACTCACATTTGGTTTTTTGTCAAGACTGTGGAACAGTAATAATGCTTCATCTAAACAGGAATGGACTTCAAGTGAAGATTTTATAACAAAATATAGAACGCACCTTCCTAAAAAGAAGTTCGTTTTCGTAAAAAGTTTTGTTTTAACATTTCTTAAGACTTCTAAATTAGATTTTCGAAAGTAAAGTACAAATAAAATTACAATTTCCCTAAAAGCAAACATAACTCATATACTTACATACACATTTGTTAGTTTTTATATTTATTGTTTATATATTGAACATTTCTTGTTTTCTATTCTACAAAAAAAAAAAATTACATTTCATTTAAAAAAATGCAGTTTGGTGTTCGTTTCTTAAAAATGTTTGATCGCCTAAAGAGTAGAATATTTTATTTTAAAAAATTCACTCATACTAACGGCGTCAACAGAAAATTCGCCAACAGTTGCAAAATTGGAAAAAAAAACCCCTAAGATTTATTTGAAATCGCTTTAGCGGTTAAGAAAAAAATGTGGGTAAATAACATAAGAAGGCTTAAAAAATGAGCTATAATGATGAAAAACAAACTTTTAATAACAGGAAGGGGCATTCCATAAAAAAAGTTAAGTTCATTGAGCACTTCCTACCAGAAATAAATACTTTTTTTAAGGAATAAATAGGTAATCATTCATTCAAAATTTCGATCTACCAAGGTAAAATACCATTTGGTTACAAGATTTTTGACTAATGACGACATCCGTCGTCAATGGCGGTGAGAGCTAAAAGGGCAAACCCCACTGATGAGATTGTGTTGTTACAATCGAAACTAGTCTGGGCAACCTGTCCGTGAAAGCCTGGGTTCAAATCTCAGCGCAGTCAAGAATGAAATATTATCAATACATTTTAAATCATTTCATGTTGTAAAATTCCTGTCTTCATAAAAATAATTTAATGAAAATTAAATTCAATGAACTTAAGCCTGATTAAAATATCAAAATTTCGACTTAAACCCATTAACAGTTCAATAAAATAACCTTAATACTAATTATTATTTTTTGTTTGTTTATAAAAAACTTGGTCATATTATTGTCTTTAAAATGGGAAATACTGCTTATAAAAAACTTGACGCTTTTTTAATTGAAATACCCTTTTTGATCCCTTTTCCTAGAAAATACCCTTTTTGTGACCTAGTACTCAATATATGTATGTACATGGCAGCACGGTAAAATGGTCAGCTATTTACAGCTACATATCACGGTTGGGATTTGAGAGTTCCTAAAATGTACCGTCTCAATGGCAAAATTGTACCAATTTGACATAAATTGTACCACAATTTTGCTATAAAATAAAAAAGCATACATAGTAATTCATAGCATTTTCTTAGTCTATAAAAATAAAAACAAAACAAGTAAAAAAAAATAAAGTCGGTAAAGCCATTTGATACTCTAGATCACAGTATATAAGTGATTTTAGAAAGGGCGGTTATTTGGGACCTATTCCGAGGAGAAATTTCTATGGGGGATATGTGAAATTCTGAACCGATTCTCACCATTTTATGAAGGCTTCATCTTTATGAATCAAACCAATGTACAAACTTTCATCAAATTACCTTCAAAATTGTAACCTATACTTTTCGCAGCAGGTTACATGGACAGACAACCAGCCATCCACCCGGACAAAGGGGCATCGTTAAATTGAAAGTGATATTGAGTTGATCGGTATACTAAAACGTAGGACTAGGACCAATATTTTTATTAGTACACACATCAGCATAATACCCCCTCCACTATTGTGGTGTGGGTATACAAAATAAAGAAGAAACAAAAATTTCTCTTTTTCTCTTTTTTATCAAAGGCAAACAAAAGTGTCGACAGTGTCACCAAAACTATCGACAACAATGGCGATTTGGAGACACTTGATCCCAGGCTTACGAGTACAAATATTTTTGTATGTATGTACCTAATATGTTATTATAACATTATGATCACAAATTAACAATAATGCAATTTTTGGTAGTTCTGGTCAGTGGTGCGATTCACTTAATTGTAACGCTCTGATAATTGTAATTTTTGTTGACATATATATTCGCTTGCAGTAACGATAGTGTAATTCTGTAATTTATTTTAAACGATTGTAAACAGCTGTAGTTTTTGTAACATCCCTGTCTACAAAATGTTAAAATAAACGAAAATCACACAAGAGAATAAAGAAAAAACAAATGAAATTTTGCTTAATTTACTGTTTTTGTATTTTATTTTGTAAATTTTATTATTGTTCATAATTTGCTTTGTTTTGTACATATTGAATTTAGGATTTTGCTTTTGTTCATATATGAGATACATATGTATATATATATATATATATATATATATACATAGGTATGTATGTAAGAAGTCGGGCCTCAGCCACTTTAAACATAAAATACATACACTTTATCGATTATATAAACACAACGAAAATTATTGTCGTTAAAATAACGAAAAAAAAACTGCTTAAAATAACAGCTGACTTTAATCGATAGCGAA
The DNA here is from genome assembly GCA_943735925.1 of Pollenia amentaria. Lineage (NCBI taxonomy): Eukaryota > Metazoa > Arthropoda > Insecta > Diptera > Polleniidae > Pollenia > Pollenia amentaria. Next base: position 31,005,150 of record OX031007.1, read on the forward strand.
TATCGTTAAAAATGTAACTGAATAGCAAATTCCATAAATTTTCGTTATATTTATTTTAAAGATACAATTATCGTAAAAAAAGTTAGTGAATCGCACTACATGGCTACAGATATTTTATTAAAAATTTTATTATTGAAAAGAAAAGTGAGTTAATGAACCTGAAAGAAATGATAAAACTTCTTTAGTACTTTCTTTAAATTGTACCAAAAAAGGATGAATTGTACCAGTATACCAATAGAGTTTCGATTGTACCAAATTTGGTGCAATTGTACCACAAATGCCATCAGTGCTACATATTAGTATTATGAATGCAAAAAATATCAATTCGCTGTTTCTATTTCTGTTTATGCGTTTGTTTGCTTGTCCTCTACACACTGCTGCGCTACTGAAGCGATTTTCCTTAAATTTTCACAGTAATTTCCTGATTACCCAGTGCTTAACATAGGCCATAAATATTTCTTAGTTTTCAAGTTTACAGTTTACTTGTAGAACGCTTACAGTAAACGTTTCCAAATCTTAAACAAATCATCCGTCAAAAAGCGATGTGAACTGGAAAAAGAGCGCAAAGCCTCCGATAGAAAAAAAATCTGGAGAAGAATATCAGTATAAGTATCTTAATTTGTTGCAAATTGCTCCAATTTTTTTTCAAAATGGGTATCAAAGCGCACCGGGTTAAGCCGGGGTTTTTTCACATTTTATTTTATCTTTAGCACCAAATCTTACATTGAAAATCTGGAAAAATAATCGTCAAATTTTATTTCATTAATATTTTTGTTAAAAAAAAATCGTCAAATAAGACTTTTTTAAATATCAAGAAAGATCCCAGTAACGTATATCCTTCTAACATCTATCGATTTGAGTTTTTATACATTGTATGGTCCTTGCATGTCTGATTGTATTTTGTGTTTCCTGAAAGTCAGCTTAATTTCAGATGTAACTAGAAAATTAGCAAAGGCTATAGCAGCACTTCAAAGCGCTCTAACGCCTTGAAGCGTTTTCAACTAGCTCTGAGGTATGATACAGATATTATCTGTTTGTCTTTCTTTGTCTTGTCTTTCCACATGAATTTGTGATGTTTTTTGCGTAAAAAGTATGCGCCCAGACTATACTTTTTCCAGGTATCCAAATGTAGATCCCTATTTTTGTTCCTCTAGTCTAGGTTTTCCAGAGTATGCTCGAAACCATTATTGTCGCTTTTAATTCTGGCATTCGTATCGCCTATTAAGATTAGTAAGTCACTGTGGTCGATCCAATTTAGATTATTTAACGGTGTATTCGTTGAATACACCTAAGTGTGCGGGTGCCCCACTTAGGTGTACTCTAGGGATGCCAATCGGGACTGATTTTTGAAAATTTTTGGAAATCCCGATTCCCGGGATTTTGAAATCCCGATCGCGAAATCTCGGGATTTTGTGGATCCCGGGATTTCGGGATTTTTCGGAATTTTTTTTTAATAAACAACACTTTTTAAATATTCAAAAGGTTTTATAAACGTAACAGAAATTTTTAAAAATGAAAACAACAAAACAATTTATTTTATACATATGTTTATAACACTGGCGTCACCCATGATCAAAATGAGCAGATTCTGAAAAAAGCTTAAAAAAACATACGTATCTCTTAGTTTTTCTAGATCAATTCATTTCGGTTTTTTCACAGCAATTCAATTTTTAATGTGAATTAAGTTGTGACGACATTAATACACGGCAAAGTGTAGTCCCTCATCAATCTCGATAGCTGAGTTAAAAACTGTAAAATTATGTCGACTGCAGTGCAGTACACCTCCAGGGTGAGGGCGAAATTCATTATCAATAAGTTAAGTACGTCTGAAATTTATTTTTAAACAAAATGTTTATAAAATGTTTCTTAAAACAGATTTCAAGTTTAAATTATTTATTTATGAATACCGTATGTTTTTTAAGCAAATTTGTTATTATTATTGGAGCGGAAAGAATATGAGCTATTTCATCAATATTACGACTTAATTGTTATAATTATATCAACTTTTATTCTTTAGTTTCTGAATAAAACTTTAATTGGATCGTGAATAATTTTTATTTTTTGCTTGATATATAACAATTATTTCTTGATTTCTATATTTTGCATAAAAATAATCATTTTTAATTTGGAATTATGTCTTAAGCCAAAGCTGAACTTGCTAAACGTAATTGTAATAAAGGCTTGAGATGTAAATCTGCCAATTTCGTTTCTACTTAAAATAATGGTTTTTATTAAGCAAAATACAAAAATCCAGAAATAGTCGTCATATATCAAGCAAAAATTGCAAATTTTAAATACTCGCTGTGTTCCAAAAACAAAAATTAAACTCAAAAATAAGAATTATTTGCAATAGAAAATATAACCCAAATATAATTTTTAATAATTTTTTTGTATATACTATAAAAATTCAATAAAAACAGTTTTGTACATAAAAGTTGATATGTTAAAAATCCCGGGACTCATAAAAATAAATCCCGAAAAATCCCGGGATTTCGGGATTCGGGATTTCCCGTTTGGCATCCCTAGTGTACTCGCACAGAAAAAGTTATCAGTAGTTTTTTATCAATTAAAAAATGGTTTAAAAAGAATTTAAATTTAATTAAATGTGATAATTGAATCAATTATATTTTTAGTTGAAAGAAAATTAAAAATATAATTTTGATTTAATTAATATTTAAGTTGTTTTGAAATGAATTTGTAATTAAAACATTAATTAAATAACAAAAAAATCTTAATTGATTTTTTCGCTTAATATAAAATAATTTCAATTTGTAGAATTGTTGTTGGGAATTGCCAAAACATGAGCTATATTTAATTAAATCAATTAACATATTATTTGAAATGGCAAAGTTGTTTGATCATTCTTTTAATTAAAGTTAAAAATATCATTTATTAAAAAAAAAAATTTCACAATTTTTACATTTTTAAAATTTTTAGTAATCACTATAATCATTTTGGTAATAGATGCAAAATCAGCAACTTGGTTTCTTGATTCTATGAATTTGGTGATTAGAGACAATTTTTAATTTTTTCTGTGCGATATTGCTACACAGGAAACAGTTTTTTATCAATTAAAAACTGGTTTAAAAAGAATTTAAATTTAATTAAATGTGATAATTGAATCAATTATTTTTTTAGTTGAAAGAAAATTAAAACTATAATTTTGATTTAATTAATATTTAAGTTGTTTTTGAAATAAATTTATAATTAAAATATTAATTAAATATCAAAAAATTTTAATTGACTTTTTTGTTTAAAATAAAATAATATAAACTTGTAGAATTGTTGTTGGGAATTGTCAATATTTAATTAAATAAATTAACACATTGTTTAAAATGGCAAAGTTTTTTGATAATTTTTTTAATTAAAACTAAAAATATCATTTATTGAAAAAAAAATATTCACAATTTTAAAATTCTTAGTAATCAATATAATTATTTTAATAATAGGTGCAAAATCAACAACTTTTTTGCTTGATTTTATGAATTTGGTATAAAATTGGTGATTATAGACAATTTTTAATTTTTCTGTGTATTCAGGCGAGCATTTTAAATCCGTTCAGAAAAAGCAGACTAGCAAATTAAAGCGTTGCGTACTTTTCTGTTCAAAATAATGACAATACCGTGTATATGCTCGGGTCGTCCAGGTTCCTTTAGCTGGTGTATATTATTCGAACGAATAGAAATAGAGATTCTATACCGACAGGCTATGTTCCTGATCGAATTCGCAAAATAAGGTAGTCCAAAATTGAGGTATGAATTAATAAAAAAAGAGTTTTTTTGAGATATTAAATAAATTTTTATTTAATTATGTCAGTGAAGTGAAGTACCCAATAAATGTAACATAAAGGAAATATTTGAAACAAATGTATTCCCTTGGCGATAGTTTTAGGTTCTTATTCCGAAAAGACATTTGAGACATTTTTTCAGCTTGGAGTAAATAGTTAACTAATTTGAGACAAATTTCATGACCCTAAATTGCGTAAAGGGCGTGTAACAACACTTTTTATTTCTTTACAGGAGAAGCAAAAAAAACTTTTTAAAATCATTAACAGCAAGGATCGCAGGAATCTAAAATTTGTGAACATGTAGTTTATAAAAACCCTATTTCAAATTTTTTTTGTTGTTACGTCATTTGGCATTTTAGGTGACGATATATATTTGTTATGTGTAAAAAATGCAAACGAATGTCATAAAAATAAAAAAATAAATAAAAAAACAAAACCAGCTAATGTGCACAACCACAAGGCATTTTATGAAAAAAATTAGAGGCAGTCGTGGTTTTTCGCAGCCATTTATGGGCCGATCTGGCTGAATTTCAATAGCAAAATTTAACGGAGCACATGTGACAGAAACATATGACAACCAAGTTCCCATCGTATTTGTGGTCTTCGGAAAGCCTATCTCAAAAGACAGACGGACATCGTTAAATCAACTTCGCTGCTCATAAGGACCCAGGATATATATATATATATATATACATATATATACTTAATAGGGCCTAAGAACAATATTGTAGAAATTATAAAGGGAATGACAATCCAATATAATATGTATATCATTTTTCCTTCGGTGAGGGGCATTCAAATCCGCAGCTTACCAATCTTTGTAGTTTTCAATTGTTCTTACAATTTTTTTTTTAGAAAATTTGATATACCAGAAATTTTATGTGAACCAAAATTATCAAAAATAATGTGGTTGCCTTAAAAGAGTGTCAGTTTTTAAAGAAGAAGAAATTTATTTAGTATATGACAATTATGAAAGATTAGCCCACATCGATGTCGTTGTGCAAAAAGCCAAATAATTGTATTAAAAACTTATAAGAACTAACTAATAAATATGCTAACTTTCCGGCACTCCTGCAGTCAAGGCAGGCTGTACATTGTAAGAGTACTGTGTAATTACATGTTTTGTGGTGTTGGCTTTAATTTTAAATCAAAATTTGTTTAATAATCCAAAAAAAAATAGTTTGAGGTTTTGGCCGAAATATATCTCTGTGACATGGGGTAATTACTAGAAGGTGGCCTCGAAAAACCAGCTGTTAATTATTTCCTTGCACGTGTTTATCTGTAAAGTGTATTGAAGTTGATATATTATGCACTTCGGTGAAAAAAAAATATACAAAATGTATTTGGTGTAATACAAATTTGTTGTAGAAATTAATTAAAAACGGTACACAGACGAAAAAAGTAATCAAATATGTACGATGGTATCAAATTGTCTACTAGAGCGTACCACGTAACAAGAAAAAAGAAGTTCGCCGTACACCCTCTAATATAAAGGCAGTTTCGAAAAAGAGACAATTATTATTTTGCTGAGCGTATGGATCGGCTTTTTAAATTTGACGCTACATCTTTGTTTTTTACAGTCGGATCTTAAAGTTTAATAAAAACGCACGATGTTAATTAAAAATAAAACAAAAATTTTCAGAGAATTATCTTAATATTTTTTATTATGGTAGAAGGATCTATGACAATTATGCATGAAATAAAATATCGGCCAAATGCTCGTCACGGCTTCGGTGACATACCTCTATCCGATGGTCCATATTTTCAATGACTCTGAGACATAATTGAGATTCAATGTCGTTAATGTGCCGAATTATCTCATCCTTTAGCTTTCGAATTGGTCTTGGCTTATTGACGTTCACTTTTTTTTAAATATCCCCATAGAAAGAAGTCCAACGGTGTCAAATCAGATGATCTTAACGGGTATTAACATCGCCACGACGTGTGATAACACGGCCATTGAATTTCTCGCGCAAAAGAGCCATAGATTCGTTGACTGTGTGGCAAGTGGCACCATCCTGTTGGAACCTCATATCGTCCAGGTGCATATCCTTAACTTCTAGCCACTAGAAGTCATCTCGCGAAAGCGAACACCATTCACGGTAACTGCTTGGCCGACCTCATTTTCGAAGAAGTACGGCACAATGACGCCACCAGACCATAAACCGCACCAAACAGTCACTCTTTGTGGTTTCATTGGCTTTCCAACAATCCCTCGTGGATTCTAATTTGCCCAAATAAGGCAATTCTGCCTCATAGGGTATCCACTTAGGTCGATTATGCTAACTTTTTTTTTGTTTTTTTTTTTTTGTTTTTATTATTCCTACACTAAATCTCGCGAAGCTTTTCGCTTGTCTGCAGGAGACCAGAGTCTCTGGCGGGAATCGAACCCGCAACCCCGGTACTGATAGACTAGCTCACTACCAGCTAGCCTACCGGGGCACCCACTAAAAAAAAACACAAAGTGCAGGAATACATTTTGATTTGAACCCAAATTTTCGTAAGCTGCTTCAACAATCTTAACGCGCTGCTCAATTGTGGCTGCTCATACATGGTTAAATTTGTCAAACGCTGAAACAAAGAAATGTCAAATTAAGTTTGGCAATAAACTTGACGTTAAGGTGCGACTCACAGTAACCATGATCCTCCCGAGAGGATCAATGTTTAGCTCTAAGGGAAATTGACCTCTAATATCTCTTTCTATTATTAATCCACCAGATCTCTGCAATGCTAGAAACTTAAAGCTCGCAAGAAATCATTAAACTTTTGCTAAAAATGTAATTTGATAATTTAGACGTAAAATGTAATGAAACAAAATATTCTCTATGATTGTTTGACAACCAGTCAGAGCAAAAACCATTGGATTCCTAAGACTTATAGAATAGTGTGAAAGGGAGTTTAATAACATCCACTTTCGACTTATCATTGAATACGGCACACCAATTGTGCAGGTTATTTGAATCTCTAATCGTCTAGTAATCAGTGCCGTAGAAGATCTTTTAGTTGATCCTTCGCTTATACAACTACTCAGACTGGCCCCATTTACCCTTAATCCTTCAGTCTAAGAAGCTTCTTGACGATATATTCATCGACAATTTTATGATGCCAACATTTATTTATTATATGATATAAACCGTAATTGGCATTAGGCGCATGTGTATTACATAGTCGGGCTAAAAATCCGAATGTGAGATTAACTAATTTTTTCGCCGCACCAAGAAAACTGACAATATAATAACGAAATAAGATTTTAAGTAACTGACAGGAAAAATACATTGCAACAAAAAAAAGAGTATGAGTGCTGGTGATTATAATCAGCGGTCGGCGAAAAATGGGTTAACTTTTAAATCACTTCTGACAAGTCGGGCTTAAAACCCGAATGTGAGATTAACACATTTTTCGCCGCACCAAGGAAACTGACAATATAATAACGAAATAAGATTTTAAGTAACTGACAGGAAAAAAACATTGCAACAAAAAAAGGGTATGAGTGCTGGTGACTATAATCAGCGGTCGGCGAAGAATGGGTTAACTATTAAATCACCTCTGACAAGGAATTGATAAGAAATAAAGATTCAATTATTAGATGTCATTATAAATCTAATATTTTTTTGTTTAATTTCCGCCTTAAGGTATTAAAAGAATACTTATTATGTTTTTTAAGGGTATTTAAAGGATACTTTCCCAGCATTCTTAATTTTTCATTAACCCTTTAATATTCAATCTCTTTAAAGTTTTTTAATTTGTTACTCTACTGACATTTAAGCACCAAACAGACGATTAGAATGAAAATTTTCACTATTAATCATAATTTCAAATTAATTTCTTTTTTTCTTTCTTACACCAAATTTCTTTCGTAAATGTTACAAAAAGTCCCTACCAACTTACAACACCTGCATTTAACGCTGTATGATGCAGAATGTGGAGCAGAAAAAAAAGTCATATTCAGTTAAAAGAAGATGAAATAACTACCAACCGGTAGGTAAAGAAGATTGTTTTATGCTTCTTTAGTTATTTTTTTTATACACTTTTGAATGGGGGAAAAAAAGTCATGAAAAAATCATGTAGAAAAAATAGCTAAAATCAAAGTAGAAGATACTTGATACCGTTAAGAAGGCTATTTAAGATTGTGTAACTAATCACAGTGTGAACAGTTGAAGCGCAACTTTTGAAACGGAAACTCAAGTGGTATGGAAGTTGAAATCTAAAAAAAAAAATAACATAAATATTTATAAATAAAAATACAGATAGAAAATACAACTACAACTACAACTTACTAACACATTTACATTTAAACTATAATATTTTATAATATACAAATACTACTACTGAAAATCCTTATAAAAAATACAAAAAAAAAAGGCAAAATGTTGAAAACGGAAATAAGTGATTTATTAAAATATAAATTTACTAAAAAACCAAAAAAAAAAATCGCATAATCTACGAAAAAAAAAGTTCTGAAAGTTGTTTTTCTGATTTTTTCGACAACTTTAAGCTCACACAAGCTTATGGTGGCAAGAAATTTCATTTTATTTTTGCTAATAGTTTTTTATTTTATTGTAAATGCTCTTAGTCTTAGTTTTTGGCGCTCAAAAACAGCATTTTATTTATATTAATATTAAGTTTTTTTTTTACAATATAAAAACTACGTGTTTAAATGATTGTGATTGCCAGAAAAAAGCTGTAGGAAAAAAATTTTTATGCTGAATTTGATTATTGTTTAAGAGCAAAAAAGGAAATAAAATAAAGCAACACTTTTTACTTCAACCTTTAGTAAAATAAATGATTTCAAATGCTGACGTAAAAGTGTAGTATTCAGCTGTGCCGAATCATTAATACCCACCCTCCACCGAGAGTTTGAGTATTTCAGGAATGTTCTTTATATGCGATCCATGAAATATAAGCAAATCTATAATTTGTTGCCCCATTTAAATAAAATATAATGATTTGTTTCAGAAATACTATAAGGCATATTAAAGTGATTTTCAGAAGAGGATTTTAAAATGAATCTATAGTAAATTATGAATCGTATATAACAAAATTCGGTAGAGTGATTTATAGTTTTAAAATAACCTTAATTAGATCAAATTTCAATACAGTAGTACAATTCTTTTTAGCATTTTATGCGTTTTAACCCTAGAAAGATAATAATATCAAGACATACGTTAAAGATAATCATACGTAAAACTGACGCATTAATTGAACCTGCTATAGTGTTGTATTTTTTGATTAATTTAAAACAAAAACTAGCGACTTCGGCATAAAAAATTTTCTAATATTTTCCAAAATAAAAATTCTTTGAATTTGGCGATGCAAAATTTTGCGGATCACTATGAATAAGTGGATTTTAATTTATTTTATGTGAGTTCAATTCAAGTACTTTTACTTAAATATGTAGTATAAAAGTATTTAATAATTTAAATTATTTTGGTATAGTGTTAATACGTGCGGGAAAAAGTCTCAACTGCACTAGCTAAACTTATATTCAGTTATTGATCTAGTTAAAAGGATGTTTGATTTTTTTAAGTCATTTACTTGTGTTAAAATAAATAGCACATGAGTTGAATAACGTAATGATTTTAATGCTAACAATAACATTTTAAGAGGGTCTACTTTCATATATGTCTACTTTACAGATGTATGTATGTCTACTTTACATATGTATGTAAATAACTTTATTAATGCTTAATGTGGCACGTGTTAGAATTAAAATATCGGTTTTAAATTTTTACCGAATCATTTTCTTGCTAAATTTAACCATGTAGAAGGTACTGCATTAAAAATATTCTTTAATGTCAAATAAGGGCCAGTCTAATATGCATTTCGCATCGAGGCCACAGTAGTAGTCAAAGTTGGAGTCAACGGTGTACTTAAAAAATGTGAGCGGGCAGTTGGAGTCGGAGTCAGAGTTAGAACTATTTTTTGACGACTTAACCTACTGTTAAAATTTAATGAAAATATAGTTATTTTACGAATCAATTTATTTTTTAACTTTTATGTTTGTTATTCAAAAAACAAAATACCAAAAAATAATGTTTTTTTGTACTTATATTGTTATGTAGTTTGATTTTTTGTCAGTTAAACTATATTTTTTTATAAAGCAATAACAATAACTAACGAAATATACTGTTAAATAAATATAATTCATTTATTTTAAATGAAATATAAATGATCCGTTTTTTAAATAAATTTTTAGTTGCTTCAAATAAATTTTCTGTGGAATTTACCTACAAAATATTTTGAGTGTATCATTTTGATTTTCACTCAAATTTATAATCTGTTTTTTTAATAGTATCTTCTAAATTACTAGCAGGTTGATAAATATTCTATAGAAAAATTGTTAAATATATTTTGTAATTAAAAAGTTTTATGCAATACTAGAGGGTAATTAATTTAAACTAGAGGGATATTTCCTAAACTATAACAGATAAACATTTTATTAATAAAAAAAAAATTAAGCTCGGGCGAAAATTAAATATTCTGGATCATTTTTAAATTTTGTAATACCCGTGTTGCCCTTATTTCATTCCAATCGGACTAACCGTTTAGAAAATCCAGAATTATTTCCATATTTTCTTACAAAATTTCCCACTGTATACGCCGATTCCCATACTGTACATAACAATTTTTTTAACAGCGCTGTGGAGTCGGACTAGCGAAACAAGCGACTCCGGTTCCAAAATTTTTCGGCATTTTCTAAAATTTTCCAAAACAAAATATTCTTTGAAATAAGCGATGCAATATTTAAAAATCGATTCGAAATTTTTATAGAATAACTTTCTTGCTATATAACCATTCAAAAGGTACTGCATTAGAAGAAGAGGTTAAAGTTAAATAAGGACCAGTCTCATATATATTTACCATCAATGTAAGAGAAGGAGTCGGACTTAAAAAATTAAATTTCAACGGTTGGAGTCGGTGTCGGAGTTAGAACTATTTTTTGACGACTCCACAGCCCTTGCCCTACGAAAAAATAATACATATCGTATATCAACAATCGGGCTTTTGCTTTAATCGGTTAATCGCTCGATTAATTAACCGAGGTTTTGATTTAATCGGTAAATAATCGGTTTGTTATTGATCGTTTAACCGATTAATAAAGTTGTTTTATAAATTAAATAATTTCAATATATAAAAAGGAATTATTTAGAGTTTATTAATAAAAAAAACCAGAAACAGAAGAATAATTAATAAATATGTAATACACATTTTTTTAATTAATACGTATTATGTATTAATTTAACAATAAACTGTAAGATCATTTTATGAGTTATTTCAATAGTTTAAGAAAATCTTATGAAATAATACAAATAATTTGATGCCCCGGTAGGCTAGCTGGCAGTGAGCTAGTCTATCAGTACCGGGGTTGGGTTCGATTCCCGCCAGAGACTCTGGTCTCCTGCAGACAAGCAAAAAGCTTCGCGGGACTTAGTGTAGGAATAATAATAAATAAAAAAAAAAAATTTTTAAAAAAAAAATATAAAATTAAAAAAACACATGTTTAGGATTTCAGCGTTTATTTTCTTTAGTTTTGATTAAACTTGACTTTGAAAATATTCTTTCATTTATCGTAGATGTTCGAGAAATCAAAAGCAACCTACAATACAGAATATCTTATTTCTCAGTCCTCTTCCTGGATTTTCTTGTTTTAATTTTTTTAAATTTTTCACACTTCGCATTATTTCGGATAATGCTGTTAAAAGATTAATATGAGAAGATATGAGAAGAAACTAATAACTTAACGCATACATATAAAAAGTACGTGAAACAAAAGGCTGTTGACAGCAAACACTTATTTATTAATTAAGATTACTGAACACCTTCTTTGTTTGTATGAAAAAATATTTTCTTAAAATATATAAAAAAGTTAAAAATTTTGCTACATCGGTTAATCGACTGAAATTAATCGGTTTAATCGTTAATCGAAAGTAGGCAATTTTAAATTAACCGATCAGTTAATCGGGTTGTAATTAATCGGTTAATCCAATGAATACCCTAGTATGAACTCAAAATTGGAAAATTTTCCGTAGACGCAAAAAAAAATTTTTTTTAACATTTAACATTGAAGGCATATGAAAAACAATTTTAAAACCAACCGTTTCATTACTAAAATAGGAAGAAAAAAACATGTAAATAAAAATTGAAAATCGATAATAAATTACAGCAAATTTCGATCTATAAATACCATTGGTTAAAGTTGATTGATGATTGATGTTTGACTATAGACTGGCAGACAAAGAATTCTGATGATGGGAATGTGGTTATTCTCGAAACATGAAAATTCGACGCGAGTTCAATCCCGTGTTCAGTCAAGAATAATCAAAAAAATTGTAATTCATTTCATGCTGTAAGTTTCTTCCTTCAATAAAAATAATTTAATGCAAATTAAATTTGATGAACTTAAACCTAATTAAAATATCAAGAACTTCAATTAAAAACCAACAGTTCAATTAAAAATTCAATTGTACAGCGGGCAGAAAAAATAAAAATTTTGCGTTAATACCCTCTTGTTGATTAAGTGCGTTATATGTTTTTGTAGGATATTTCCTAAGATACACATTTGATTATACATGAATGAGTCTTTGTTCGGTAAATGTTACCGTTAGCGAGATTTTAACGATATTTTTTTTTAGATTAGTAATTTGTTTTGGCTGGTTAACCTGGTAGCACGCCCAAAATTAGGCGTAAGGCAAGTAGAGTCGACAGTGACTCCTTTTTGACACCATAAAACTCATCAAGGGTAGGAACCCCGAATCAAGCATGACCCATTGTATTTCGCGATATTTCAGAGAGTCCTTGTAGAAGGGAATTCCCAAGTAATCCATGTAGTGCTGAATTAAATGCTGGGCAATCACAGGAGATGAAATACTGTATCCTCAGTTCCAGGTTCTCTGCAGCTCATAGCGTGCTTGTCGGTCGTCCAGTGACCAGTAAGTACGTATACCAGCCTCGAAATGTCCCTGTGACTGAAGTTGAGAAGTTGCTCAGAGCGGCCTATGTATGTGGGCCACGTTACTTTGATAGCCCTGCAGCCATCCAGTTTCCTCCCTTTATCATTAGCCATATCCAGATAGATTAGTAGTTTAGTTTTAGTTATAAATAATTGTTTTTAGTTTTATAACTCATTATCAAATAATTTTTAAGAATTTTTAATTAATAATTTGTAAGCCATAAGCCACCAAAATTTAAAAAGTTATGTGTCGCGTTATCGTTCCTTCACATACCGAGTTTGTAGACCCACACATAATGTCTCATAAAAACAATATTTTTCGGGTGGCCTATAATGTTTCTTAAATATGCCCTTCATTTGTATTTATTCATAATCGTAATAAACTTTCTTCTAAAACAGGTCCAGACGTAGAAAATACGCGTTTGTCTGTTACAGAACTTGCAGGAGTACTGAAAACCTTTTTGCATCTAGTTCTTTTAAAAAGTAAACTTATTTAACAGTTTTCTAAGATTAAAAAATTTGTTTAAGAATTTTGACATTTGTGAGTATGTGATAAATCGTGCGTGATTTTTCAATTATACACACGCATAAACACCCACTAGGGATGCAATTGCAGCCTTCTTATCAGTAAATATACATATGTATCTATATCCATCGTTTGCGTTTCATAGGCAGAAAGGTATCCTGGCATGGCCATAGCCACGAAACTATTTTTACTCAAATAATGGTGTTTTATTTTCTAAAAACTAAAAATTTTTCTATGACGTCTATGAACGTCAAATGCTGTTTTACTTCACATCTAAGACATCAGTAAACGCATGACTTTCCTATTTTTAATTTCTAGCAGTTTTTCTGAATTTTTTATTATCGCCTAATAATGGAGATACAGCAAGTGTCCTACGTGAAACCCTTCTCCAAAAATATTGGAAAAGGACTAATACTTAATGTAATCACGGTAACGCATGATTAACGCCTGAATTACGCGTGACACGACAAAGAAACGTCACGTGCACACCTCTAATTTTAAACCCAAGCTGCTTAGGAGACCTAGAAATTATACCTGCGGGAAATTTGTGTCAATTGTTCCAACAGACTGGTCCAGGGATTTATGAAAATAGAACAAGTATAAAAAGAAAGAATTCACGACCAGTGAAAGGAGAACAAATCATTTAACTGGTATATGAAGAACCAACAGGTAGAAATATAATGGCTTTTACAGTATAGTATTCACCTGGTGGTGTGACATATTTTTTTGGGTCTTTCTAAAATTTGGTTCTTAAATTTAGTTCTAGGAATTGTTTTATTGAAATAATACTACATTGTATGGCAATAATACTCCATTGTTGTTACTAACACTAAACACGTTCATTGAGAGTGGATGCGTGACTTGGTGGCTGTTAGGTGTCAATAGATCCTCTCCAATGACAACCCCATGTAAAAGTAATAGGTCCCATTTATATAAAGAATTCGAACTAGAACCGGTCTCTACCACTAAAGACCTTTCACGGGATTACTTTGGTGTCAGTTCGCTTCCCTCTAGGGATTTTACACTAAAATTGTGTCAAGTCTTGTTATTATACATAAAATATGGACAGTCGGGCGGACAGACGGACATGGCTAAATTCAAATTAAATTACTCAGAGACTCAGAAAATACATATATACTTTCTGGGGTCTCAGATGAATATGAAAAAAGTTGCGCACGGAATTAATTTGGCCTTTTCACAACTGGTTGTATTGTGTATAAAAGGTGGCATGTCATAACGTCCAGTGTCATAGTGTCATAACGTCCATCAAAGAAATGTCGTAGCGTCCGCGGACGTTATGACACTTTGCAAGGTGTCATAATGTCCACAACAAGCAAGAATGTAAACAAATTTGGGATCATAGCCGGCCTTCGGCCGGGCGCAAGGATTTTCTTCTCTATGGTATAACAAATACCGGCTTCGCTAACTAAAGCTTCTCTGCACAGCCGGCCTTCGGCCGGGCGCAAGGATTTTCTCCTCTATGGTATAACAAACACCGGCTTCGCTAAGTAAAGCTTCTAATATCTGCCTTGTTTCCGAACGAAAGCCGACTATGCAGAGAAGCTTTAGTTAGCGAAGCCGGTGTTTGTTATACCATGGAGGAGAAAATCCTTGCGCCCGGCCGAAGGCCGGCTGTGCAGAGAAGCTTTAGTTAGCGAAGCCGGCATTTGTTATACCATAGAGGAGAAAATCCTTGCGCCCAAAAGTGCTTTCGTTATATATTTAATATAAACACCCAGAGAAAAAGCAGCAAAACCATTTAAAAAATTTTTTTTTACCATATTATGTTTCATTTAACCAAATCATTGTCACCGACAACCATATTATGGTTAAATTAGTTTCTTTAAAAATAGTTTTGTTGGTTGGGACCATAATGAAACATGTTTTTCTCTGCGTGTATGCAGATATTTTTTTGTATTTAACTTCTTTAGTAATTATGGACCTAATGACACTTTTGAAAGTGTCATAATGTCCATTTCCAAAGTGTCATAGTGTCCATGGACGTTATGACACTTTTAAAAGTGTCGCAGTGTCCATGGACACTATGACACTTTTTGGAGTGTCATAACGTCCATGGACACTATGACACTGGACGTTATGACATGCCACCGTATAAAAAATGATGTTAATGGAAAAGGAAGTTTGAAGATTTTTGTTTAATGAAGTTTTTGTCTAACTTTTTGTAGTTATATGGTCAGGGTAGTACTCAAAATAAAAGCTTCTTTTAGAGTCATTTTCTTCTTCTTTTATTAACAATCCGTTACTGGATATAAATTAACACATGTATGTTTACATATCATTTAATTAATGTTATCATATACGGCACCGGTCACCAACTACTTTCATTTCGGGTCCGTTTTTTTAAAAAATCACGACCGTTGCGGTCCGGAAGGTAATAAACTGAATTATTTAAATAGTATGTTTAGATACTGTATTATTAAACTGTATTATTTTATTAAATAATAAACAAATGCTTTTAATAAAAATAAATAAGTACTAAGGGTTTTTACAATATTAATGAGACAAATTACATTTTTTTTCTTGGACTATCCGCCTGAAGTTTGAAGTAAAGCGTGTGCAGGCTATTCTCATTAAATCTTGGAGATTTTCATCGGCAAGTCTGTTCCGGAATATATTTTTAATTAAGTTCATCTTAGAAAATGCTGCTTCACAAACCAAACAAAGTGAGAAATTTCAAGGCTATTTTTTTAATTCTGGGTATTTATTAGCACAAACAAATTTTATCCAAAACTCTTGACAAGAAACTTCCTGTTTTTGGGTTTTTAAAACTGTATATTCTTGGAAATCGATCATTTCCATCTGGAGAGAAGCTTGATTACTCCCGAAAATATTTGCCGCTTCATTACTCCATTCATCCCCAGGATTCAGAGAGTGAATGTTACTGAGGATATCGACGACATTCCCAATTTTTTTAAAATCTGCCAATCTGTTTTCAAATTCCGATTTCAGATCCTCAATGAATGTCTTGTTTTGGCCGACGTGAAGCTCGTTGTCATTGCAGATTTTTTTTTTAAATTAGGGAAGTGCAGGCGTTCATTATCCAGATCAATGTTGAAAAGATCGACTTTTCGCAAAAAGCTTTTTACTTCTGATAGGAGCTCCCATACAAGCATTCCTTTGCATTGAAGTGTAAGGTTCAGATCATTGATGTATTTAAAAATATCTGATAAGAAAGCAATGGAAGTTACGTTTTCTTTATCGCTAAGAAAACTTAAGTAATCGTTTGTTAACGTTTGATCAATTTTGAAAAGAAATGTCTTCAAGTCTTCTATAATAGTGAAGAATCGTTGTAAAACGCAGCCTTTGCTTTACCATCTCATTATTATGCAATAACAGATTATATTGAGCACCCACTTCGTCAAGAAATATTTTCAATTTACGATGTTTCAGTGCTGATTTTGCCCAAAGAAAATTTATTATTTTTATCACTCCTTGCATCTTAATCTCTCGAGATTAAGATTGAGTTTGCATCAAAGCAGTTTGGTGAATAGTTCAATGGTATGAAATCATATTTTCATTACATTTTGCACTGGTTCTCAATAGGCGAACTAGTCCTTTTTTAGCCCCAACCATCGCTGGTGCGCCGTCGGTAGTAACTGATAAAAGCTTTTTTAAGTCTAACTAATTTTTAACGAAATAAACCACCGCCGTGTCCATCATGTCTTCTCCTCGGGTTCTTCCTTTTAACGGAAAAATAATTAATAGCTCCTCAACAAAAGTTTGTCTCATTTAGTCCAACACACGTACAAAAATAACCAATTGGGATTTATCAGTGATGTCACATGATTCATCCATAGCCAAGGCGTAATAATCGGAATTATTTAACTGCCGTTTCACATCACAGTGATTTTCTTCTGCCAGAACGTGTGTTTAAAATATTTTGTATTGTTAACACAAGATCCGCATAAAATACGTCTACGGTCCGGATCCGGACCGCGGTCCGCCAGTTGGTGACCGCTGATATAAGGTATTAAATAATATCATTAACTATGCACAGAAAAAATTATTAAATTTCTCCAATCACCAAATTTATAACGAAATTCATAATATCATGCAAACAATTTGTTGATTTTGCACCTATTACCAAAATGATTACATTGATAACTAACAATTGTAAAATTGTGAATATTTTTTTTCAATAAATGATATTTTTAATTTTAATTAAAAAAATAATCAAAAAACTTTGCCATTTTAAACAATATGTTAATTTATTTAAATAAATATTGACAATTCCCAACAACAGTTCTACATGTTTAAATTATTTTATTTTAAACGAAAAAAGTCAATTAAGATTTTTTGTTATTTAATTAAAATTTTAATTGAAAATTTATTTCAAAACAACTAATATGTTAATTAAATCAAAATTAAATTTTTAATTTTCTTTCAACTAAAAAAATAATTTATTCAATTATAACATTAATTAAATTTAAATACTTTTTAAACCATTTTTTTAATTGATAAAACACTTTTTTCTGTGTACTACAAAACAGTTCTCTTCATCGTCAAGTCATCGGTCAACCTAAGTCTTAGTACAGAAAGCCGAAAACTCCCGGAATCCGCTCCTAAGTATTGTGATGGAGGACATAGTAATCGATGTTTTAAATGGTTCCCAATCGTTAATTAATGATAAATGTTGAAAACTGAAAGACTGTGGCTAATGGCTTGGCATCGTTTAGAGCGGTACAGAATTTCAGTTTTTTCTGTCTTCAGCATTAACCACATGCTCTCTTTTTAACTTTAATCTGTTGAAGAACCGAATAAAACTCGGATTAGACTTGGTGAAATACCATTTTTTAACTCTGATTAGTGTTATTCTATTTATCATTAAAAACTCAAGTTGATTACTGGTGACTTTATTACTCAGGAGCAGATACTAAAAGTTCTTGGCTTTCCAGTAGAATGTTAAGGTCGACCGAAAATTTTGGAGGACAAAAACTTTATTTTAAGAATCAAAAAAAAATAGTATAAATATTAATGCAGTACTACAAAAAAACCGCTTAAAAATCCGGGTATATTTTCAACGATATTTAAAAATATTCTTTTTTAAGTATTTTGTATTTGTTTCTAAATTCGAAAAGTTTAAACAGTTCGGTGCAATTATTAACGCTTAGGTTGTTTTGAATTTAAGGTTTTTAATTCCCTTGAACTTTTTTTAAAAACAAACTTAAGTACATTCTTAAATTTAAGACGATTACCAAGTAAATGCTCTTAAAAAACTTAAGAGCCTTTAATACTAAAATATTTTATAATCCCTCCACGAAAATAAGCAAACACTAAAATTATAAATTGAATTTTAAATGAATTTACAATATCCAGCTGCCATTAAATACCTTGGAGTACAAAAGTTAATGTCTTTCACTAGAGCTCCTTCATTCCTTTCAATGCCAACTCCATACATACTTAATTCTTGAGCTTTAAGTTGATTTAATAGGATTACCGAACAAATAGTAAAAAATAAAATCAACTGTTTTCCTTCAAAAATACTTATAAAAAATGTTAAACGTACATACCACCTAAGCAGATTACCGGAATTGACAATGTAACAATTGTATTAATCTTTAACCATATTGTTTTATATTTCAACGGTTTTACGTAATTTTTTTTTTTATTTACTTATTTTCAGATACAAACAATTCCTTTCTTACCTACTGTGTGACCTAAAAAGCAACAAAACAAAAACTTTGCCAAAAACTCAAGCTCTACTCTACCTCCAGCCTTAACAACTAAGAGAACAAATTTAAACAAAAAATAATATTATAACAAAAAAATCTCCAACAAAAGTAACATAAAACAATAATAACAAAAAACTAAAAAAAGCAACAGTAGCAACAGCAGCCCAGCTAGAAAAACAAAAACCAAAAAAAAAAAAAAAAAGGGGAGAAACAATTTTAAACAAGAACAACAACTAAAAAAGTGCATTACCAATTGTATAATATTTGCCATCAATACATTAAGACAACGAAATGTTCATCAAAACAACAACAATGAGAAGATTGAAAACCCAAACGACAGCAGTGAAAATGAAAAGAATAAAATGGAAATGGCAATACAAACAAAAACAGAAACAACAACTACCACTACAGCTAAAGCAGCAGCAACAGGAACCGGATATACTAAATACACTCAAAAAATTAACTCAGTTAAAAAGCAAAAACTTGCAAAAATACTCTGGTTTAATGAGAAAAAAGCAAACCTCTTTGAAACGCAATACAACAATAAAACGGAAATCAAAAATTCACAAAATAAACAAAGAAATTACCTAAAATTTTTAATAAATTTATATATAAAATTATTTTTATGCTATAGTCGAATAAATAAATCTATATTAAAAATACTTAAAGCTAAATTAAATACTAATTATAGTTATCAAACTAAAAAAGATTTTGTTTTTAGTCAAAATCCCAACAACTGTATTATAAACTTACAAAAACCACAACAACAACAACAACAGCATCAGCTATTTGAAAAAGCTCAAAGTTTCAAAACGATCTTATTTAAATTTAAAATTGTAATAAAATATTTAACAAAATTTAACTCTACGCTAGAGAAATATTTTAAAATATTCATAAAGAAAATTTTACATAATAAATTAAGACATTCTGTAGGAATTCGCCCTAAAAGACTGATATCATTAAAGAGATTACAACAAATTCCTGAAAATCATAATAAAATAGATAAAACATCAATTTGCAAACAAATTAGGAAAATCTCTCGTAATTATGGATATTTAAGAAAAGCATTTAAAGAACATTCAGAACAAGAATGGCAATTCAATAAAGAAAACTCCAAGAATTGCCAATTAGAAAAAAGTTTAGAGGAAATCTCAAAAGCTTTATTAAGCCTGCCCGAGAACAAAATGGATATTTCTGAGAGCAGGAATATAAACAAAAATAAAAAAGCTTGCAAGAATTGTCATTTGGTTGACAAAGAGTACTTTAATATCAAAATGATTTGCCAGCCTTTACACAATAAAGAAACGCGCACAAGTTCTTATCTAGAACCACCAAAGACTCAACAATATATTTATAAAAAATTTAAATCATTTAGCCACTCTGAGGCAGAATCCAAAGACCATTGCACCAGTTTCAAATTACAAGATGCTTTACACAATTCTTTAGAAAAGTGTGGCCAATTTAACAAAATTAGTTTTGAAATTAAAGCTGCCATAAGTCTCCATTTTAAAAATATTATGTTTCAAAATACCAATAAATTAAAATTTCAAGACCTGTTTCTATATTCTTCTCAAAAGCTTAAACAACTTAACAAACCCAGAGTTGTATTAGAGCCAAGCATTGGAATAGAAGAAGATCAAATCAAAATGTTCTCAAGGCCAAAACTGCAAAAAACTCTAGAAAAGTGTGGCCAACTAAGAAGTAATAGACGTTATGAGCTACAAAAATTTTGTTCCTACACTCTGCAAAAATGTAGCCATTTTAGCAAAAACAGATGTATATTTAAACCCAGCAATGGAAATAAATTTAAAATCGAAAAACATTTCAAATCAGAAACACAAAAACCTTTTGAAAATTCGAAAGAAACGTATAGCCAATTAACGACATTTCAAGACTTTAAAATTCAGCAAAGCTTTTCTCAAGTTAATCACCAAATATATAAACACAGAGTTGTATTGATTCACGTGCATAAAAATCCAGTGCAAATCAAAGTTGATTTAGGATCAAAATTACAAAAACTTTTAAAGGAAAATTATAGCCAACTAATAAAGATAAAAGGTCTTCAACTTCTTAAAAATATTCAACTTAATAAACTCGGAGTTATTATAGATCTCTGCGACGGAAAAGAAAAAATCAGAATGGATTTCAGAACAAAATTATCAGATATTTTAGACATTTTTAAGAAAAGATGTAGCCAACCAAAAAACCACAGAGGTGTTAAAATACAAAATCTTTCTTTAAATTCTCTTCAAAATTCTGTCCAACCAAGCAAACACAGAGTTGTATTGAAATATTGCAACAAAAATGAGAGTCAGTTCAAAAATGTTTTGAGATTCTATTTACTAAACAAATCTTTCGCAAAACTATTACGAATTGTAAAGCAAAAGTGTAGCCAACTTACTAAGAACAGAGTTTTATTTAAACTTTATTACAAAATTGTTGATAAAACTGGTAACAATAAGAAAAAAAATAAGGCTAATCTTCAAAGGAAATGTTGCCAACTGAATAAAAACAATAGTTATTTTAAAATTTTTCAAAATTTACATGAAAAGTGTAGCCAACTAAAACGAGATTATAAGAAAACAAGAATGCAACTCAGGAAACTTTTAAGTCTTACTGGAAATTACTTTTGCGCCGCCTTAGTGAACAAAAAGCATACAACTTCTAACAAAACCCTTGACATTCAGCCAAAAAATTCTCAAAAATCCTATAAAAAATGCACTCTACTACAGCAAACTTCTCTCATTTTCATCAATAGCGAGGCAGATAAAAAAGAATTGGCAACAAATAAAAACTCTGCGAAGCAATTTCATTCAGACAAAAACAATAATTTCTATCAAGTAGAATGGAAGCAGCAAAAATTTCTAAAGAAATGCCAACATTTTCTATATTCCATTTTAGTATATTTTAGTTGTTGTTGTTGTGGCAATTGGCATATTTACGGATTTCCGTTAGTGTTAGGAAAAATTCTCGAATATTTTAAAGATGCAACAGTGCATGTGTTAACACGACAACTTAAAATAACAACAAAAATATTAAGTGGAAAAATAGCAACATCCATATACCATAACTATGGCAACATTAATGCAGCAATATGCAAAGGAAAATTTAAAAACCCGACAAATGTGGCAGACTATGTTTTAAAGAGGCAGACACAACAACCAGCAACCGAAATAACAAGAGCAAGGAAAACAGCAACAACAACCAAATGTATTTCTAGTGAATATTCATTATCTTGTTGTTCATCAACATCGTTAACAGCATCTTCATCATACGGTACGTCTCCAGAGAATTTAAGATTATTACAACAGCAGCCCCAGCAATCATGGACGACGTATTGCAATTATCAACATCATCATTATCAACACAATCGACAAAAACTACAACAACAAAAACATCAACTTTCGCAACAGCAGCAGCCGCAATCGCTGTCGCAACAACAATACATTTTCAATTCGACTTTTCAAATACAACTGCCATCATTTTTGGTGTTTTCACGCACATTGATTATACTGATACTGTTGTCGTCGTTGTGGCACACATCGGAAGGTTTTCATGGCAGTGGTGTAAAATTGAGCACAAATACGGTAAAAACGAAGTACGGTCTGGTGCGTGGCATTGTTGTGCGTTCATCGCCATCATTAGTGGAAGCTTATCTGGGCATACCTTATGCATCACCACCTGTCGGAAGTTTAAGGTAATTATTTCTAGATTTTTATATCATTTTGTTATACAATTTCGTTTTCTTTTGCGTCCTTTTGTTTTTAACTTCCTTTTTGTCTTATCTAAGGGGTTTTTAATGGAACATCCTTGTCTTTGAATGTGTGTAGCGTTTGCTAAACAAGTATTATGCGACTATATTTAAGTCGAAAACCCAAATTGAGTTTTATATACTTTTTGTTAATTTCATTTAAATATTTCAATCACATCAAACTCCATCTGTTAACGTATGTTCAGACCTGACAAATATTTGACGAAAAAATCCACAAAAACGTGACCAGTAAATTGATGAAGCTTTGGCTTTATTTTTAAAAATTTTTATTGACTTATTTATATATGTAAAAAGATAATTGTATAATGTAATTTAGAAACTGAAAAATTATGTTTGATCTAGCAAACGCTTTGTAAAAGCAAATAATGTTTTAATAAAACTAGTGGTTACGTGTAGGGCGTCAAATATTTAATAGGTGTGAATATAGCTTTATACAAATTTCAATTTTTCAAGTATATAATGAAATTATAATCTATTTTAAATTAAAGCGTTAATTCTTCCAGAATACAGTTCAATTAAAAAATTTATTATCAAATTAAGAATAAGGAGAGGAAATCAGGGACCGAAACGGTTATAAGCGATATCGAAAAAGTTATTTTATAACAGCTATTTTGTGAATTAAAAACCAAAATTCCATCTAAAACAGTTATATTTCAACCTGAAAATAAAAGGTCGAAACAAACTCTTAAAAAAAGAGTTTTATTTCACCGTCATAAAATAAAACTCTTATGAGGAGTTTTATTTCGCCGTGATTAAATAAAACTCATTTGAGGAGATTTATTTCGCCGCCATAAAATAAAACTCATTTGAGGAGTTTTATTTCGCCGTCATAAAATAAAACTCATTTGAGGAGTTTTATTTTTCCTGTGAGAATCAAATTTGCATATTAAAACAATTTATTTTGGCATTTAGTTTATTGAAGAAAATCTGATTTTTTTTCATCAAATAATTGTTAAAATTAGTTAAATTTGTTTTTGGTATTTAAAAATATTTTCACAGAAATAAATTTTCAATTATCAGCCACCAGCAGGAATGGTCCAGTATGTGCTTCGTAATCATTTACTTTGAAATTTTGATATATTTAACTGAACAATTTTAACAAATAGAATTTGGGAATTTTTGCTTCTTTTTTAAATTGTTTTAAAAACATATGTGCTGTTTCAAGGTCACAAGCAGTTGATTGTGTAGTAAAATGTATATGAAAATCACTCAGTTTTTTGAGTGCTTTTCATATAAATTATACTACACAATCACTTGCTTGTCACCTGGAAACATCACAATAAACTCTTTAAAAGAGTTTAATTTTATAGCGGCAAAATGAGTTTTATTTAATGTGGTGTTTCCAGGTGACAAGCAATTGATTGTGTAGTATAATTTATATGAAAATCACTCAGTTTTTTGAGTGTTTTTCATATAAATTTTACAACACAATCAATTGCCTGTCACCTGAAAACAGCACATAAGACGGAAAAAATAAAACTCCTTAAATGAGTTTTTTTTTTGGAAGGAAAAAATAAAACTCCTCAAATGAGTTTTTTTTTTTTTGAGAGAGAGCTTTATTCGACATTTTATTTTTACGTTGAAAAATAACTCTTAACTCTTGAGTTGAGATCATTGAGATTTAAGATCACCGTAGATTCTGAGCTCGTCAATACGAATCTGGCGGTATATGACAGTATAGGTCTCCGTTGACTCTAACATGAACAGTTTTTAAGCTTTAATTGTCTGGATAACTGTTATTTACGCTCCCTTGAGGAAATAAGAGAAAACTGCATTAGAAATCCATTTTTAAAGACACTGAAATCGAAATTTTCGGTTTTAAATCGTTTCGTTTTCAAAATAAATTTCCATCACATAACTGATTACCTAACGCAATTTACAGAACAATAGTATCTTAAATCTTCAGCATTAATATCGTAAATCTTCAAAACAGACCAAAGTCTCTGGAAATAATCGGACCAGCAACTCTTACTCTTAGATCATTACCAACTAGCCTACTGGGGTACACGTTCCATATAATATAGTTCATTGGCCTTTTCAAATCAAAAGTGTGTGCATATAAATCATAATTAACATTGTAGACTTGATATTTATTTTAACATAATTTTAATATTTTACATATGAAAGAATAAAATTGCATTCTTCAGAATTACGTAATTATAATGCCCATAGTTCTGAACAATACGATATCGTTCTTTACTGTATCGGTAGTATTCTTAAACAGTGATGTAGATATTTACCCCCATATTCATTAAAAATATTTTAGGTTTATAGCAGGTCTATGAAAATATATGAATATGGGGGATAGCCTTTATGTTGCTTTTAATGTCTTGCATTCCCTAAAACCTAAAACCTCGTCACCTTCGGCTATTGAAAATATCTTGGCAGATATCCATGGATAGTTCCGATCCTGTAACCTTCATTTATATTGGAGACATCTTAAAAATCTATGCTCAAGGGGTTTATTGAAGTTTAGTTCCGCATTCAATCTAAAATGGTTAGTTATTTTACAAGTAATTGTGGGACTACACTCCTTCTGAGAAAGCCCCATAGTGCCTTCTCTATTGCGATCTTCTCTTAGTTAGCCAACGGAAAAAAGGTGCGGACACTGCTAGGTTTTGAACACGAATATCTCGATCTAGAGGATCGATCAGAATGGGTGAAGAACCCGTATTCCAGGCATACGGAAAGGTATAAATTTCTACACAGATGTTCAAAATCACGAGAAGAAGTTGCTTTCGGAGTATACACTAGGAAACTTAACATCAAAGTAACGCAGATACTTCCGGACTATTGTAGTATTTTCCAGGCAGAAATACTGCCTTAAATATATGTTCTATCATTCGGACATCAGATTGTATCCTCATGCCCAGAACATCAAGAGATTCTGATTCCTCAATGATTATGCCTCCCATATATACAGATGAGGCTCCTTGATCCGCCGCGCGTTTATGCGTCAGCACGCAACATTGCGTTTCTCGGGCATTAAAAGTCGACCCTATTCGCGCGACCCTACTCCGAGACTATATCAAGGTCTCGGCCAAGCTATCATTCACGTTCTGTCTCATAGCACCAACATCGGATACGCTTGGTCTATAATCAAATGAATATGAATGGCAAAGGTTGCTTTCTTCTAAAAAAGAGTAGATATGATTCCCGATTCAAAAGAACGAACGCAGTCAATGACTTACACTTATCTCAGAACGTGATGGTTGAGCAGCTTGACATCACAGACATGCCAGGGTGGATAAATTTGCTAGACTTGGAACCACCTTTGAGTTCCATTGAATTTCCATGGTTTCCACTGGGTTTCTTTGCTGTCCTTAAACTCTGGTGATTGGCTATCGATATTACTAACAAAATATAAAACGCGAACACTGATTGTAGATTGTGAATTGTGGTGAGAAATGTACCATGGGTTCATTAACGATGACCCCCCCCCCCCCCCCCCCAACGGGGGTGTAGGGATCATCTTAAAGATATTTAACCTTTTGGTGTTACATCCTCCGGGGCATAATTGGGTGCTGTTAATGCCATGGACCTGGCAAAAATCGAAAATTGACAGATCTTTATGATTTCTTGCGATCGCGGCTGACTAGAGATCCTATCTGGTACCACGGGAGTCATTCGCCCCCGGTGACATGGCACAGATCTGGATATTTTGTTTTTGGGGGAAATGCTTTCATCCTTTCAGGGAAATAAATTCGGGGGTCACGTGGTGATTGTGGTTTACTACCCAAAGTTGCGGGCAGAGTAATCCTGATAATCCCACTAAAGGGCTAATTTTTCACCACTTGTGGAAAAGTTTGGCCTGAGGAAGGATCTTCCCTTGGGGATGTTTCTAACTAACAGAAGCTGCTGCTATTTTCCAAAAACAGCGGAGGTTAGAAAGCTCCAACTCCTAAGCAAAGGGCGGGTGTATAATCTTGACTCCATATAATTTATTCAGGCTGATTGTCATGCAAAAGTTTGCTTTTTTAATACGTGTACATCATAAAGGATCCGACCCTGCTTAACAATTAAATACATATTCCACTATCTTTTTGTTATCTCTTCCCCAAGTCTTTTGTATTTTTATTTGCTTTTAATATTCAATTTTCTTTTGATATAAAATATCGCATTATTGTAAGTTTTGTTACGTTTTATATTTCTTGTATCTAAATATTATTTTCGTTATAATTCATATTATCATATTATTTTTCCTTTTTTTGTCCTAAAGTTGGATATTTTTTCACTCGAAGTTTCTTTTTTTTTTTGCCAGTTATTTTATCTTGATATTTAAAATCTTAATGCATTTTATATCATTGTTTGTGTCCCGGAGGATATTTGCGTTTATGTTTTTCTTGTTTTTTGTTCTTTAGTATGATAATATTGTATGTATATTGTAACAAAGCTGTTAATGCCTTAACAGCAACAATAACGACTATAACAACATTTCACAGCACCGTCAGTAGCACAACACCGTTTTTGAAAATGTGATATTTTCAAATGATAAAAATCGATTTCATATCTTAACGAGCTTCAAGGAAAAATTATTTTTCAATGGAGGCAATTTTCTTTCTTTCTTTCTTTTCATTCATTTTAAGGTAAAACATTTTCCACTCAGTTTGTGTTAAAGTTTTTTCCCGTTGTCTGCTAATCTATCATTGTCAAACCTGAAAGAATTTTTGCATTTTGTAAATGTTTACTTCCTAAACTTGTCAAAATAATAAGGATACAAATCAGCTGGAATAATGCATAAATTGATAGTTTGATTGTAATTTAATTGAAATAAATGATGAAGAAATTTTTAAAGGATTTCTCAATACAATGGTGTGATTTTATTATTTTGTAGCTTTTTAAATCTTCTTGAGGTGAATTTTCTTCATTGCGGGAGGAATTGTTGCATTAAGTTTCTTTTCGATAACTACTACTTGAATTTGTTTGATGGACATTAGAAAATTTATCAAAGTTTGTATCAAAGTTGTAAGAAAAATAAGGACAAAATAAGTGAAATATTAAAAACAACTTCAGCCAGTTTTATATACATATTCGCTTAATTAAATACACTGCGCTGCAACCAGTGGTGCTAACCTTTTTTAGGTAAGCTCTTGTCAACTCAAAAACGTTTTAGTTTATTAAATAAACGAAATTCTTTAATAAAACTACGTTTAAGTAAGGCTAAACGGTTTTCTAATCGTTCTAGTAGTTTTAGTAACATAATTTTTTTTTTTTTTTGGTAAGAAAAAATTGTTTTTTAGAAAAATTTTGAAATATTCGTTTTTTAAAAAATCATAAAAAATTCGAAAATTCGAAGCAAAGCTGAATTTTCCAAGCCTAGGATGCTCCAAGATGGGTCAAATGTAAGACCAGCCCCACTTTATTTTTCATCGCCATCATTTATTTTTCTTTATCGCCACTTTTTAGGGTGCTCCCATACAAATATTGCGTTTTATAAAATTCTTAAATTTAACATTTTTTTATTTTTCGAATTTATTCTATGAGCTAAATTTCAGTTATGTATTTTTAAAAAGCTTTTTGTAATAGTTCTATTCCTTAAATTTTTATGAATCAAAAAAAAAAAATTAAGGAATAGAACTATTACAAAAGGCTTTATAAAAATACATAACTGAAATTTAGCTCATAGAATAAATTCGAAAAATAAAAAAATGTTGAATATAATAAAGAAGCTTATGAAAAGAAATAATTCCCAGATTCTATTCTTAAATTTAATTAAAAATTTTCGTCTTTAGTGAATAAAATCAAAAGTCTGCAACACATTTTAATCGTTTATGACTTCGGTTTTTATATGTCAACAACAAATTTTTGTAATAGTTCTATTCCTTAAATTTTTATGAATCAAAAAAAAAAAATTAAGGAATAGAACTATTACAAAAGGCTTTATAAAAATACATAACTGAAATTTAGCTCATAGAATAAATTCGAAAAATAAAAAAATGTTGAATATAAAAAGAAGCTTATGAAAAGAAATAATTCCCAGATTCTATTCTTAAATTTAATTAAAAATTTTCGTCTTTAGTGAATAAAATCAAAAGTTGGCAACACATTTTAATCGTTTATGACTTCGTTTTTTATATGTCAAGAACAAATTAGAAGCTTAGCTGAATTTTCCAATTTTTGATGATTTTTAAATTTTGATATTTTGCTAAAAAAAAATATTTTTTTTTTGCCAAAAAACGACTGCGCATATTAAAAAAAAGTTTGTTCAATAAATTAAACCGTTTTTGAGTTACACGAATTTATGTTGTGCCATCTTCTGCATTTTCGAAATAACGGTATACATATGTATCTCAAAAACAAGAGCTAACCTAAAATTAAAAAGGTTAGCACCACTGGATTCAGCGTACCCGAATTAAGTTACGCCAGGTACCCTGCTTGTCTCAAAAAAAGTGTCCAATTCCAGCATAGTGGTATTAATTATTGGTTTCATGCCATGTCGTAGGCACATTGTACCAAAAAAATATAAATCCAATTATTTTTGTTTAAGCAAATAGTTGTCACCCTGTTCCATGTTAAGTTTCCTTAATGTAGGTTGAAGTCCTCTACAAGTCTGCATTGACAACCGCCGCGTGGTCTACCGCGTGTTCTTGTGCCCTAAGGGTTCCCTCGAATTGACTTCTGTATGGCTTTTGTGTTATTTATTATTTTTGGGGTTTACAAAAGAAGAAGAATACTTTAAATGATATTAATTTTCTTTATACTGTTTAAATATCAATTAAAATTAACGTCCTGATGTATAAATTAACTTTCCAGACTACGAATGGGCACATTACGTAGAATCTGATGACTTAAAAGGGCAGCCCTATTCCCCGAAAATTTCACTGTGCCCGCTACCTCCCCATTTTGTTAATTTTTGCATTACTAATTGTATTATCGATCTGCTAAACACTCATTTACTTACAAAATTAAGACTTTTAGGAGTTGATATCTTTACCTATCCCCAATTAAGGATGGGTAGCACTTGCACTAGATAATCTGGTAGGTTTTTCCACTTGTGCTGACCGGTAGGAATAAGCTTTCCTCTTCCATTTCTTTTTATTTATCCCAATTCTTCTTCTGTTTCACTATGCAAAATTTTAAATTGAATGATTTAATTTAGCACTAGACAGCCCAAATAGTTTAATAAATATATTTGAAACTTTTGTGCAAAGAAGCAACCACCCTTATTTACAACGCCAACTGGTTTGTACAACTGTTAAATGTTTTCCAGTCATTTAAAGAAGGAAATAGGTCTTTTAAGCCTAGCACAAAAATCAGAAACACATTCATGGTTCCCAATCTACCCTTATCTTAATTTTCTAATTTTGGCCCTTGTGACTTTCTTTCTTAGAAGGGCAGTATTTCTAAATGGTGTTTTTTAAGTCCGATAGAAATTACGTAACCCCTTCGTCAAACGAACTGTCTACTCTGCAAAATCATCATGAATAGATTCAAGAATGAAAAACGTTACCAAATTACAAAATCCTACTTTGAAAATCAGTCATCCGATTCGCGTTAATATTTGTTAATATACTAAATTCCCACATATGGAGTGAGACCAATCCACAACGAATCCTCATCCAAACAAAAAAAATCTACCGTTTGGCGTAGTTTACACACTGGTGAGTTTATTGGATAATAGTTCTTAAAAAATTAAGAATTTTAGACGTTCACACTTAAGCAGCCTTTTATTGAAGAATAAATGAAACCGGCTGGAACAGAATTCAATTTGATAAGCTCAAACTGGTGTTAAATTGTAAGCCTCGCTTTCTATATTTAAATCGCTATCTATAATTGTAAGCTCCTTTATATAGGATATTTATATATCATTTAGAAAGCTGACAAACTTTCACTCCAAATTTTAAAGCCTTTGTAGAGCAGCATCTCTGTTAACTAGAACAATAATATAGTCATCTTCTTTACTAGTACCGCTATTTCTCTCCGGTATACTTAACGTTTCATGTAATTTTCCACTAAGGCATTAATTTAAAAATTTTGTATTATTTTCCTCTTATCTGTCGTAGCTATACTGATAGAAAAGGCGACATAACGCTGATGTATTTTGTCATTAGTACTATGACAAGTGACCCCATGATACTTTACATCACTGTGATGTAAGACTCACTCGGCCAAATTGTCATCAGGGTCAAAAATTAAAATTTTGTCATCAATGGGAAGACACATTGGCAGCACAGAAATGACGAATAGGAGTCGCTTTTATAAAGCAGGTCATCAGTGCGATGACAAACTGTCATCAAATTGAGTCATTATAATTGACCTTAAGTCAAATTAATAACATTATTAACTTATCCATTATACATGTTTGTTTAAATTTTGTTGCGTTCAGCCCTTTGTTAATACAAGTAGAAGCATTCTCAATTGTAAGCAATCAGCAGCATTCCTGATTTGGTTTAAGAGATAATTCTACTTTAAAAGCTTGATGTATTTCTACAAATAATTAAAAAAATAGAATATGGGAGTTTTTGCTTCTAATTTTACTTTTTAAACATGAAAATAATGTTAATAATATATTATGGTATGATATATTATGTCATCGCACTGATGACATGATATATTATGTCATCGCAATGATAACAGTTTGTCATAGCACTGATGACAGTTTGTCATCGCACTGATGACTGTTTATCTGTACTGATGTCAAAATACATCAGGGTTATGACGCCTTTTCTATCAGTTTACACAAAATGTGGCATCGAATTGATGTCACTGTAGTCATAGCATAGATGACGCATAAAATATGACAAAATTTTATGATGACGTTCGTCATTGGATTAATGTCACTTTTTGCCTTATTGATACCATTTGTAATAACATTGATGTCACAATTCTGATGTTAGGGCATCATCAATATGAAGACGCATTTTTCTATTAGTGTATGGGACGCCAAAATTAAGGTAGGCAGACACTTTTCATAATAGCAATTGTTATCCAGAGTGTAATCTAAAACTATAGAAATTGCTTTGAACACAAATATGAATTTTTTTTGATATTTTAGTTTTATAGCCGACAGATTGTTGTTCTTATCCCACTGAGCAAAAGAGAGTTGCATCCTGTGGGACATGGACATATTAACTTGTGTCTAAGACCTTTTGAAAATATTCCATAAAAAATTATACTAAGCAAAGGCTAAATAAAGAATATTTCTAAAACGCCCGGGAGACTATCAAATAAATACATCAATCACATAGTTGTGTGCGTGCAGTCGTTCTTTTTCGGGTACACATACGCGTTGTCGGCAATGCTTGATGAAAATCAAAAAGTTTTGATTTTTTTATTTGATGGCTGATTATTTGATAGTCTCCAGTTGTGATTGACAAAAAAAATTTATTTGCTTTGTGTATGTTGTCATGTACGGAAGAAAAAACAAATATAAATACTTATTTGGTTTTTCGTTTTTTTGACATTATTTGAAACGAACCCTATGAAATCAAAATTACAAATGTTGATTGACGGGTTTATTTGTACGTCTCCAAAAAAAGCCTCAAATAAACGACACTAACACATATGCACTGATTGACGGGTTTATTTGAAAGTCTCCAGAGCCCTTAATACGAGAATTTCTTTATAAAATTATTTATGTCCGTAGTGGCCCAAGAATTTTATGTTCAAGGAAATTTTTTTTATTTTTTCAGCCATTTAAATGTAAATGTATCTTGTGAAAAATTTTTTGGAGACCAAAAGTATTTAAAATACTAAATACTTGAGTGACAGGTATTTAAAATACATTTTGAAAAAGTATTTAGAATACAAAATACTTATTTGTATTTCAAATACCTGCCCAACCG
The DNA here is from genome assembly GCA_943735925.1 of Pollenia amentaria. Classification (NCBI taxonomy): domain Eukaryota; kingdom Metazoa; phylum Arthropoda; class Insecta; order Diptera; family Polleniidae; genus Pollenia; species Pollenia amentaria. Next base: position 31,037,663 of record OX031007.1, read on the forward strand.
TGTGGGTATCATATAGTCAGGCCTCACCCACTATACTTTTTTACTTGTTTTAATTTAAGATTGAGAATTTGCTAATATGTAATTATTTAGAAAATATTTTTTTTTACTTAACCCTATAAATAAGCAGATCGACTTTAAATCCTTTTAAATCCTTTTACAGATTTATGCCCCCCATAACGCCCTCAACATGGAAGAATGTACGCAATGCTGATCGTTTTTCACCAGTTTGTCCGCAAAATGTACCTATACCACCCAATGGACCCGAAGCTCTACTTGAAGTACCAAGAGCACGTTTGGCTCAATTAAGGCGTCTGTTACCGCTATTGAGTAATCAATCAGAGGATTGTCTATACTTAAATATTTATGTGCCCTATGAAAATCGTAGACATAGACGTAAGTTTAATTGAATCGCTAAGTGTAGCAAGGGAAGTACTTCAAAACATTCATTTTCAGATAATCAATTAAAACAGTGTAGTTAATAATAATAAATGCAAGTTCTATGTTCTTAGCTCGTAGATGTGAGAACTGACTTTAATTTGAAGTTGCCTATGAGCACACATTTTACACTGGTTTCTTAGAAATACTCAAATAAGTTACATGAAGTTAATGTCAGTAGTTCCCTTTCTGCACTAAGTGATTCAATTGTTTTAATATACATATATTTTATTTATTTCATTTTAATACCAGTGTTTTTTATTATATTATACAGCTTATAACAATAGCATAATCAGGAAATCTTCAATTCCGTAGTGCATTGCAGTTTGCTATTTATAAAATTACTGCAAGCATTGTGGAAATGATGATTTTTTGGTAGAGAGAACAACAAAATGTTAAAATAATTTCAATTGTGATTAAATGTTATTATATAAAATTTTAGCAAATTATTGACGGACGTTTTCATTCATTAAGAATATAAATGACAAAGTCACAGAAGCATTTAAAAAAAAAAGAGAAAATTATAAAAGCATCACAATTAAAAACAGCGTTGTCAACTTTTTACAACCAAAACGCGCTATTTCTCATCTCAAACGCGCTACAATCCGCCAAATCACAGTGGTGAAAAATATTTCTGAGCACGCTAAATTAAATTTGCATAAAAAAATTTTTTAAAAATGCAATATTTGGCGAAAAATAATATTAGTTTTATTGGTTGTATTTGCTATAATTTTGTGAATGTCACATTCGTAAAGTTATATCATATCAGTGCTGCCAGGTAATTTTAACGTATTTTTAAAAAAAAATTACCTTAAATATAAAAGCTTAGGTAATAATTTCATTTCAAATAATAAATCTTGACTTAGGTTTAATTAACGTACTAATATTTATAACCTAAATATAGCAAGAATCGCCAAATTCTTAACCTTTTACTGAAATTCCTTCAGAAATGTCTTTTTATAGATTCTGGAATATTTTTATTTAATAAAATATCTAAAACACAATTAAAACCCATTTAAAAAAGACTGTAACATTTGTACATGTGTAAATTGTAGTTGATTAAAGTCTTACATAACTTTGAGAAATCTTTTTTTTTTTTATAAATGTTGGAATCAAGTTTCTTCAAAAATATCGAGTGTTGCCAAATCAATTTTGTTAGCTTGTTCATATTTGCAGAATTAAAAAGTTTCAGCATTTTAGGGCCCTGTTTCTCAAAACTTCAAATTACAGATCTACAAGTAAAATACATTTAAAACAAAAACAAAAATTGTAAAATTGTTGCTTTTTTAACGTATTTTACTTGTAGAATTGTAACCTGTAGTTTTGAGAAACAGGGCCCAGGTGTTGGATTAATGTCGTGACACGTATTATTTAATGAATTCTTCAAACGGTTTCTTTTAATATTTTTTCAAAGAGCTTTACCTTAAATTTAATTGAAATTTTCCTTTCTTAAGTTCCACGAAACAAAACAAAAACTGGCACTTGAAGCAGCAGGAAAAAATTAAAAAAATGTTGATGCTAAATTATCTACTACGAAGATAAAATTGAGCAGTTGCAAAATATGGTATTTTACAAGCGATTTTCACACATGTATAGCGGGAGTCTACCGACTTTTACTCAACCAAAAACAAGCTGTAAAATATAGTATTAATTAGTTATTGTTATGTACAGACAAGCAAAAAGTGAAATCCCCTAAAAACCACTAAATATAAATGTATGCCCCATAAATTTTCCCCCGAAGAATGTAAACCTAAACTTGCAACTAAATTAAATAAAACCTCCTAAATCTGGGGGAAACCCCCTAAACTGGCAACTCTGTAACATATACAACCAATATGACACAATAGAACACAACAACAACAAAAAAGTAAGACAATTTGGATTTATTTATTTAATTAAAAACGTGCCAGTTTAAAAAAACCCGCAAAGACCAAAAAAGGGCGCTGTGCATAGTGGAAACACGCTAAATTAAGCGCGAAGCGCGCACAATTGGCATCGCTGCATAGATTGTACCAGTCTCTATAACTTTAAGTGGGTACGGACAGTTTTCCTCAAATTTTCGCATGCTCAATAGTGTGGCCGCTAGTTTTCGTCAAAATTATTTTATGGTTAACGGTTAACTGATGTAGTTTTTGACTGTCTCTTAAGTTCGATGGTGTGAACCCCACTTTAGTCAGTGTTGATGGTTCGAAAATGTTCACGCACAGAAAACATATTTTTCAAAATGGTTAAACAATTTTAAGCGAACATTTTCAAAACATATTTTGGTTACATCAACCATACTAATATCATAGGCAGTTGTCATATTATGCTAGGAACACAACTGGGACGAAGAACGAATTTTTGGGCGCGAATATTCGTCGCCAAAAATAAAACATATTGGTGTATATGAAATTACACACAATAATAGCGTGCGGCGAAGTTCGTCATACGCTCTCTATTTCACACAACGGCGAACGACGAACGTATCAGTACCAGGTGACCATGTTTGGATTTAGTTTACAAGTATTTTGGTAATTAAAGTTACTTTTTACTTTCATAATTGTGTTTTTTATTGTATAACATTTAAAATAAATATACAACGTATTTTGTTAAAAAAAAAAATAGTTTTTAGTTGTGTTTTTGATTATGTTTTAATTTTTAAGCATTATTTTTTGTTAGTATGGTCACACCGTTTCTCGCTCTCTGCACAAACAGCAATCAACTTTTTCAATTATAAAAGCTGCTTGTTATTCGTCGTTATTGAGCTTAATACGACGAATTTACTCAGCGAATTTTTGCTGAAAAATTGGTCGTGTTGGGCGAAATTCGTCGTTCGTTGTGTTGTGTTCCTAGCATTATGGTTATGTGAGTCCTTCATAATGAAGCCATATTATGGTTGCTTTCAATCACGTTATAGCTAATAGAGTTAAAACACGTCAAACCATCACAAAAAAAATGGCATTTTCGGCATCATCACCTCCGATTTTAATGAAATTCAACACAAATGTCATACACTATAAGAGTATAAATAAACAAAAAAAAATTTGAGCCCAGATTCTTTCGGGTTCAGAAATATGACGTCATAAAAGTTGTAAAAAGTGTTACAAAATCACAAAAGTCTCCCTACGAAAGGGGATAGAACTTTTGCACAATCGGGCATATTCTGAAAATCACGTGATTTAAAATCACGTGCTTTTAAAACCACGCGTGTGATTTTGAGGTGTTCTGAAGAACATTTCGTTTTTATATTTCTTGGTATGCTTTCGGCAGTTGAATATCACGCCAAAACATACAAAAACGGAACACAAAACTATCAAACGTGTGATTTTAAAAGGCACATGTGATTTGAAATCACGTGATTTGAATTAAAGTGATTTTCAGAACAGGCCTGTATGTAAGATAATTTAGTTTTCTTAGTATCGTTTGAAAGTGCACCATTTAAAATTATATGCATATAGTGTTTTTTTTAAGAAAAGGTCAAAGGTCATTTTTTGGGGTCTTGAGTTCAAAGGTGCATATCTGAAAAAGTATATTTTTTTAAATTCTTAAAAAAATATATGTCAAGTATTCGCAAAATTCTTCGACATTTGCAGAAAATTTGAAGGTGGAGACTCGATTGGTGTGAGAGTTATAGACCAGAACGTGATTCTAAGTATGTTTTGTGTTCATACTCAATTGATTGTTTGTTTTGTCCAAGCTGAAGTATGTATGTGCACACTTTATGTTTCGATTGTTGTTGCAGTTTTTTTTTTTTTTAAATATACTTTTTCAGATATGGACCTTTGAACTCAAGCCCCAAAAAATGACCTTTGACCTTTTCTTAAAAAAACACTATATGCATATAATTTTAAATGGTGCACTTTCACCTTTAAAACGATACCAAAAAAACCAAATTATATTGCATAGTTCAAAAGTTCTATCCCCTTTTGTAAGGAGACTTTTGTAATTTTTTAACATTTTTCACATCTTTTATGACGTCATATTTCGGAAGCCGAAAGAATCTGGGTCTGAAAATTTACGTTTTGTTAAAGTCCAATAACATACAACAGTTGTGGTGAATTCCATTGAAATCAGTGGTGTTGTATCCGAACGACATGATGGTTTGACATGTTTTCACTCAATATTAACATTATTATGCTTACCACAAATTCAGGTATGTTGGTTTATCAACCATAAAATGTTGCACTAATTGAAGAGGTTGCCCGTGACAATAATATTATTAAAGTAACCATATTACTTTTGATTTTTTTTTTATTGTTTAATATAGTTTTTTAAGAAAGACATAAGTTTTCTTTACTTGCGCATTTGTTTGAGGTTCGTTTTACCGTTAAACGTTTATTACAATGACTTAGATGAAATGAACCGCCAAGGCAAATTTTTAACTTTCCTATATCACAATTTGCTCTTAGCTTCCATACATATTTAATTGCATTTGTCTTTGACGATATCGGTCGATCCATAGCAATCTCAGTATTATATTGCCATTATATAGCAGGTGAATGGTCAATAAGGTGGTACATATGGGATATTATTTGTGAAGCGGACAACCAAATAAAAAAAATTTTTGTTGGAATATTTGGCATAACTATACTTCTAGTAGACATGAATGAGTGTGCGAAATATTAAAGTGTTACCGTTTTTAAAAAATGTTTCTTAAATTATTATTTGGTAAGAACTGGCAGCCATAAAGAAGTTCTGTACGAATTTTTCTTTATCGCGGTTAGTTACTATTGTAACAGGGCGGTGCTTTTACTATTGAGTTAGTATTTTAGAAGAGAAACAAGTTATTCGGCTATGCCGAATATTTGATACCCTCCACCGACAGTTCGAATATTTCAGGAGTGGACTTTATATGATGTCTATATATTATCAATTAATCTTTATTAAAACGGACGTCAGCATCAAAATTGGTTGCGGCTTAGAACTGTATTAAATTATTGACCCACAATCAGAAAGTTTAATGCTTTTCTTTTTAGAAATTTGAACTAACAGTTTTAGCCGAACTTATATGATTTTCAGGAGAGGAATTGATATTGGACCCATGGTAAATTATGGAACAATCTACACCAAATTCTATAGAGTAGTTTCTGTTATTAAAAAAACATAAATTAGAATAAATTTCAATACAGCAGTGAATTTTGTTTTTGATAAAAATACTGAAATTTATTGTTGGAGGATAAGCTGTTTCTATGCGCTTTTCACCAGATCATCAGCAAACGTTTTCCCAAAAAAATTTAGAAAAGCCAAAGATATCAGTAAATAAGACTACAGAGGGAATGAGAATTATAAACACGCAATTTGTTTTTAATTTTGTTTTTTCTTAAGTTCAAGAGGTATCTCTATCGGTTCAAAAGTTACAGATTTTTGGCCGATGAAAAACGACATTATTTATTACGGTTTTAGGCATACTAAACGGTTTTCCGGGAGTATGCTTTATATGGGGCCTATGGTAAATTATGGACTGATCTTCACGAAATTTCACAACTTGATTTCAAGTCATAAAGAATGAATTTGGGCAAAATCTTATATCAATTTGACACCAAGCTTGTTCTTTTGTTTTGAGTTTTTCGAAGGTGAGCGTGTTTTCAACAGACGTACAGACGGGCATGGCTAAATCAAAGACTTTATGAGGTCTTAGATATATAATAAAAAAAGTTTCACACGGAATGACAAACTTAGTATACCATCATTCCCCAATCGTAGTGGTGGATGGTATAAAAATGTTTTATCAACTACTTCACACCCGCAAAACCTTATGAAAAGGATTAGAGCAGCAAATGCTGAGAAAACAAGGGTTCTATTATAGTTTTATTTGCACTGACATTGATGTCAGAGTCCTGGATTCCTTAAAACTTTTCCAATCATGACCAAATTGTTATCAAAATTAATTCTTGAAACACACATAAAATGTTTAAAACTATTTTTGAACATAAAGTTTCCACAAATAAAAAATGCTCTAAAAATTTGCATCTTTTATTTAAATATAGACATTTTAAAAGACTTCTGTTAAATACTGACATTACTTTAAAGGTCAACATTTTTTTCTTTTCAGGTTTTACCACTAGCAGCAGTGAAATGAATGATACACCAAAATTTCCAACCATATTATTCATTCACGGTGAATCATTTGAATGGAATTCCGGCAATCCATATGATGGTTCCGAATTAGCTGCTCATGGCAATGTCATTGTAGTTACAATAAATTTCCGTTTAGGCATATTGGGTTTCCTTAAAACCGGAGGCAAAGAAAGTGCTCAGGGTAATTTTGGTCTAATGGATTTGGTAGCAGGTTTACATTGGCTTAAAGAAAATCTGCCCGCATTTGGAGGTGATCCACAGCAAATAACATTATTAGGGCATGGTACAGGGGCAGCACTGGCTAATATATTAGCTGTGTCACCCGTAGCAAGTGGTAAGTGTGAAAACGATTAATACAAATTGCAGGATATTTTTTAAAAATTATCAAAACTTTAGATCTCGTACAACATGTTGTGATGGTAAGCGGTTCGGCCCTATCACCCTGGGCCATACAAAAAAATCCCCTATTCGTTAAGCGACGTGTGGCCGAACAAACTGGTTGTCATGGCGATATGTTGTATTATGATTTAGCTCCTTGTTTGCGCACTAAATCTGTGGCCGAACTTTTAGCAATTAATATCGATCATCCTCGGTAAGTTATATGGTAGTGGGAAACGTATGTATATGTTTTGACATATCATATTTCTTTACTAGATTTTTAGTCGGCTTTGCGCCATTCATCGATGGCACTGTCATATCACCCAATACAGATTATATTGGAAAATTATCACTGCCTTTGGGTTCAGCTATAGTTAGGTAAGTTAGATCTTTCGTGGATTTAAATTGTATTTCATTTTATTGTGTTTTTTTATCATACAGTACATCAGGAATTGAATATGCAAATTTTCCTAAACGTAATCTTATATTTTGTCTCACATCGGTGGAATCACACTTAGACTTAAGTGCTCAAGATTTAGAATTTGGTTTCAATGAAACTCGTCGTGATCGTATATTAAGAACTTATGTACGTAATAATTTTCATTATCATTTAAATGAAATATTTGCTGTATTAAAAGTAAGTACATACATCCATTTTGAATCCTTTAAAAGGTTATACTCAAAAAATACATTTTTAATTCCAAAGAACGAATATACCGACTGGGATAAGGCCATACGAAGTCCATTAAGTTCACGTGATGCCACATTACAATTTTTAAGTGATGGTCATACGGCATCTTCTCTTATTAAATTGGGCTATATGCACAGTTTGAGAGGAGGCAGAGGATACTTCCTACATTTCAAACATCGAACGGTAGAAGAGGAATATCCTCAGGTAAGAAGAGAATTCATAATGCATTATTAAATCTTAAAAAATTATTTTTAATCGTGTTATACTTTTAGCGAACCGGTTCAGTACGTGGTGAAGATGTGCCATTTTGGTTAGGTTTGCCTATATCACCCTTATTTCCGCATAATTATACAACTCAGGAGAAACAAATCAGTCGTTTAATGTTAAGATATCTGTCGAATTTTGCCAAAACGGGGTAAGTACATAAACAGCGAAAGAGGATGTTGATGACAATTAAATGTTTCCACACAAAAACTCAATTCTTAACAAACATTTTCCCACTTCTGTTAATTCTCTTTTTTAGTAATCCTAACCAATCATCACTTTCATCACCCCTGCCATCACCGTCTTCCCTAATAAATTCACTTTCTTTATCATCGTCATCAACTTCATCATCTAATCAAGCTGCCGATGATCCTCATAATCAAGTTAAAAGATCTTCATTTAATATTGTAAATGCTACTTCATCAATCGCCAGTGGTCCAATTAAAAATAATGCCATTGTAGTAGACGTTGAAACTGCCGCCGCTAGGGAGGCTTTGAATTTGGCTGTGCTCTATAATCAACGTCGTACAAAACGCACTTTTTATAAACGTCACTCCCGAAGTAATGATGATCATAGTGGCAGCGCTTCCAATGAAGTGAATTATTTTGTAAGTACCAACAACAATAATAACAATAAATTGGACGGGGATGAGATGCCATTTTGGGATGCCTATGATGTTGTTAATCAGTTGTATATGGAATTGGGTAAGTTTTGGAAATATCACTTTTAATGTCTTAAAACAATTGTATTTTTGCTTTGCAATCGAGTCGGACATTAAGCTTGAAAATTAAAGTGACATTTTAGTTTTAGAAAGCTTTGCCAATAAGTGTTCGACATATCCTTAGGAGAGTCTTATAGGCGGAAATTTCGTTGTCTGGCTAAACGTAAGACTAAATTCCTCAATGTAAAAGATCTTTAAAAAAGTCTTACATTCGAATGTTTCGATGTCCCTCTTAAAGGTGTTAAGCTTTTAGAGATCTTTTAAAATATAAGGTGCGTTCGAGAACCAAAAAGTTTTTACTATTTTAGTGCATTAAATTTAGTAGAAAAAAACATATGGCTTAAAAGGCAAACCAGTAAAAGTAAACAAACTAGAAGCATACAAAAATAGTGAGCTAATCTATCAGTATCGGGGTTGCGGGTTCGATTCTCGCCAGAGACTCTGGTCTCCTGCGTAAGCCTTCGCGGGATTAGCATAGGGGAAAACAAATTATTTATTAAGTGAAAAATATAAATTAATTAGACCTGTTTTTGAAGCATTTATGTGGCTCCATACCAAATTTTAAACCTTCTTCTTTTGTTGCTTATATTTTTTGGAGTTGTTAAAGTGTAAAATATTTGGATACTTTATACAGCAATTTTTTAAGTACTTTTGAAAACCGGTCACAAATAAGCGAAATCAAATAAAATAAATAATAAAACAAATATGAAAAATTGCATAAAATAATTTGTTTGTATTTTCCTAAAATGTTTGTGTTATAAAAAGTATTTAATCGAGTACCGATAAGAAAACGAGTTAAGTAGTCAAAAGTGTAACAATTTGTCAACATGTCATTTAATTGCAATCCACTGTTTCCTAAATTTTACAAATTTTTAAAAAATTTTCGTTCGCCTACTTTTTTGGGCAAACAGCTTCTTTTGAGAGTATTTTTTTAGTTTATTCAGTATTTACTCATTACCTAAATTTCAATGTTAGCTGCGTTCGAGAACACAAAAGTTTTTACTATTTTTTACTGAACTTTACTGCATTTTACTAAATTGCGTTCGCGTAAACAAAATACAGTAAATGAGAACACAAATTGAGAGCGTAAAGTGACAGTTCTTGACTGAGTACTTACAAATTTTTACTGCAGAAATTTTTGCAGTAAAATTTAGTAAAACAAAAACACATATGTTTCAAAAGGTAAACAAACAAAAGTAGCAAACAAAAGGCATACAAATTGTGAAAAAATTGTTTAAAAAAAGAAAAGCTGAAATAAAACTAAAATAAAAACAAAAAATGAATTAATATTAATTAATTAAACTTGTTTGTGAAGAATTTATATGGCCAAATACCAACTTTTTAAACTTTGTTTTGTTATGTTAATTTTTTGGAGTTGTAAAAGTGTCAAGTACTCGGGTACTTAGAACAGCCCTTGTTTTTAAAGTTATCAATAGTAAAAAAAAGTATTCGTGTACTATTGATCAAATTTAGCCAGACACAAATTAGCAAATTCAAATAAAATAACAAGCAAACAAATATGAAAGATTATATAAAATAACTTGTTTGTATTTTCCAAAAATATTCGTGTTTTAAAAAGTATTTAATCGAGTACCGATAAGAAAACGAGTAAACTAGTCAAAAGTGTAAACATGTTTTAACACTTCAATTATTTGCCATCAGCTGTTGCCTTTATTTTACGAAATTTTACAAATTTTTCGTTCGCGTACTTTTTTGGACAACAGCTTTTAGTAAGAGCAAATTTTTAAGTTTACTCATTTATTGCATTTTACTGTAAAAGTACTCAAACGCACCTGTTGATAGCTGTATTTTTGTTTACATTTTTATTACTTCTAACGATGAAAAAAAATATCAAATTGTTATAGAAAACAAAAAAGTGACAGTGTTACTGCTTAACAAAAAGAAGATTCATGGTAGCGTCTGTTTACAATTTATTATAGTCATTTTCCACAAAAAAAAATTTTAATAATAGTTTTCAACGCAACAGCTGTAGTCTAACTAGTAGTTATCCAAACCATTTGATGGTTTAACTAATGGTTAACAAAACGCTGGAAATAATAATTTATTTGTTAAACCATTGTTATTAGCATTAGTAAAGGGCCAGATAAACGGTGGTCAGATCTTACAATATTGTAAGCAGGCGTTGCCAATAGAAATATGTTTCTGACAATGGTGCCATTGTCAACGCTGCCTGCCAATATTGTAAGATCTGACCACCGTCTATTTGGGCCTTTAGCTAAATTTGTAAATCTGGGCCTAAGTCGTTTTTTGGAATAGATTAAATACAACAGGTTGTGCGTTACTTAAATTTATTACAAAACACGACTCACTTGTTAAGGACAACGCCTTACACATAACGCCATATACTTTATATAAGAAAATTTTTAAAACATTTTTTGTTTGTGCCATTTATTCACAAACGGAAAGTGTATGTTTGTCAAGTCGTTTGTGAAGTTTATTTCGCCCATACAAATTTACGTTTTTAGTTTTTTTCTACATTTTAATATTATTTTACATTTCCATTTTCTTTAAGGCAATAAAGCTGAAATCCAGAGTCACTATAGAGGACATAAACTATCGATGTGGTTAAATTTGATACCACAACTCCATAGGCATGCCAATATGAATGATCAGTCAATGAGACATCATCAGTTCCAAGATGATTTAAACAATTTAAATTTATATGAAGGTAAATAAGAAATAATTTTTAAAAATTAATAACTAATAAAATATTTAATATATATTTCTTACAATAAAAAGGAATCGTTAGGGCCCAAATACAAACAAAACCAGACGATGATGATGAAACCCTACTGCTGCCAAAAGGAAGACCAACATCTCCACCGCAACAACAAGAAACAAATAGCACGCAAAAGCCCAATGGGGGAACAACAGGTAAAATTTTGATATCATTTGAAAGTTTTTTTATATGAAGATAGCTTTTACTTTTAATTTAGAATGTGGTGTTGATGGCGCCATGTTTGTAGCCGAAATGACTACAATTCCACCTTCGGATAATCGTTCTTTGGTTTTGGATAGTCGTGAAAAAGAAATGGCTACCGCTTCCACTGGTCTCATAGGTAATCTCGAAGTCTTAAGACGTTTAGGTGGTAAACAATTTCAAAGTTATACTACTGCTCTAGTAGCCACCGTGGCTGTGGGTTGCTTCCTGCTCATACTAAATATTCTTATATTCGCGGGCATTTATCATCAGCGCGAAAAACGCGCCAGAGATGCTAAAACTAAAGAGGAATTACAGGATAATGATACTAGTAAAAATTCAAGTATGTTGAAATTAAATGCCATGGGCAGTGAGACAGGTTCATTTAACGACAGTGGTGCTGGTGTAAGTGGGAAGGCTACTGTTGTGTTTGGTGAATACAGCTGTTATGATGAAAAGTCTTTACAGACTAAAAACGAAAAACTTATAGTGGAATTACCGCCTCCGCAAGTGGTGGATCCTAATTGGACTGCTTGTTCAACAAGTACGCTGGATTTATTGAAAACTAAGCATCATATTCCCCCAGACACTTCATATACTCTAAGTAATGTAGTGCCTATTAATACAGAATCACAAACGGACCATTTAATGGCTGTCACCAACTTGGAAATGACCACTTATAATCCTTTACCTATGGCTTCGGGTCTTATTATAGATTCTGCAGCTATCTCAACATCGGGTTTACTAGCTAAACGCGGCTCATTTCTGGGCTCTTCAGGGCAACTAAACCAGTATGATTTTGCCTCGGTACAATCCTCAGATCAAATGTCTTTTAAGGATATAGAAAATGCTGTTAAAGCTTCGGCTGCTATGAATGATGATATAATGCAAGACGATGATATACCAGAGCCACCACCACCGCCAAGATCTTTTCACAGTATGCAACAACAGCAGCAACAACAGCAACAACAACAACAGGTTGGCCCTAATACTTCAGTCGCGTCTAGTGGGAGTGGCGGAGGTATATTAAGGCAAGCTGGTACCACATCGTCCACACAAACGGGTGGAGGTAAAAAGCGTGTACATATTCAAGAAATTTCAGTATAAAATTAATAAGTTTACTAAATTTATTAAAATATTTATTTTTTTTTTTTTTTGATTTGCTACATTTTTTGGATGAGTACTTGAAAATTTGTTAACGTTTTGCGGAGTATGTTACTTTTATAATAAGAATTTATAATCATTTAAATAATGTTTAATTATTTATGGCGTTTTTTAGCATAATTGCCCTCTTTTGTGTGTGTGTATTTTTTTTTTAAATAAATAATAAGGGCTTTCATGATATCGCGCAAATGAACTGTCAAAAATTTTATGAGAATTCATTTACACAAACTTCGTAATTTTGCCCAGCTATTTTGACTCGTAAACTTGCACTATTCAATTGACGTTTTTAAGGTATGTACATATGTTCAGATCTAACAAATATTTGACGAAAAATTCCAAAAAAAAAAAAAGCGTGACCAGTAAATTGATCAAACTTTAGCTTTATTTTTAACAATTTCTATTGATCTATTAAACTTTATTTGTAAGAAGATAATTGTATAATGAAATTTAGAAACTGTTAAATGATGTTTAATCTAGCTAAACGTTTTGCAAAAGACAATAATGTTTTAATAAAACTAGTGGTTACGGGTTGGACGTCAAATATTTAATGGGTGTAAACATAGCTTTAAAAACTGCCAATAATTGTTTAAAATTACATAAAAATTAAATAGAGTCTTCATAAAATGAGTTACAAATGGCAATTATAAGCGTTTTTATGAAAATCCTTAATGTTTTTGAAGGCGCATAACGTTTTCTTATCTAATAATGTTGCCCAACAAAACAAAAATATGTTATATGTTTTAACCACAATTTTTCAAAGGGTTGGAAATTCTTTTTCGTTTGTGTTGTATTTTTTTAAATCAAAAATATTAAATTGGAATTGATTTAAACCTTCTTACATTTTTGTTTTTTTTTTTCTTTGAGCATTTAAAATGTAACACATAATGAGGGTGTGAGTAAGTAACCCTTAATAAGTGGCATAAAATATGTTGGCAACATTTTGTATCAAAAACTAAAACGCCGTTGGTCAATTTTACAGCAAATTCGCTTTACAAGCAGTTAAATTTGCTCATAGAGTTTTTAATCTATTGAATTATTCATATTTCTATTCGAAATCAAACGGTTCAAAAGCACTTTTAATAGGGCAAAGTGTTTTTTTATTCAAAGTGTGTAGTTAGTAGGGTATTCATTCGGTTAACCGTTAACCGTTCGCCGATTGACCGATGTAACAAATTTTTTAATTTTTGTATTATTACATGTTTTTTGTGTTTTTAATTATTTGTTTCGTCTCATATACAAAAGGTATGAGTTTAGAAAATATTTTTTCATACAAACAAAGAAGGCGTCCAGTGATCTTCATTTTAAATAAGTGTTTGCTGTCAACAGCCTTTTGTTTCACGTTCATTTTTTATGTATGTGTTTAGTTATTTCCCAGCGGGGAATAACGGATGCCTTGTAGAAGGCCTCTATACTCCTTCTTTTGGATGTACAAGGCCTACTTACATTCCATACTTATTTATATCTTTTTTACACACGTTGTCACTGCGGGGAAGGCATTCCGCTCTCGCTTCTTTCGCCAGAGTATCTGAAAGGCATTCAAATTAATGGATCTTTATAGGCTTTCCAGAGAACGGTGATTTTATAACGGGATCTGAAGTTTTTGGCTTTTGCTTTAGCAAAAAACCAAAATGTAACTCCTTCTCTTCTCCCTTCTCATAGAAGGGATTGTGGAAAGTGTAAATTATCTTGTACTTTATCTTTAATCTGATCTAACTCAGAATGGTAACTGAATAAAAAAAATTCAAAGAAGGCCTTCAATAAGGCTTGAAATAAGAAGGTCTTTTGAGTTTTCCCGCTGGGTTGATTCTTCTCATATCAACCTTTCAACAGAATTAAACGAAGCAATTAGAAGTATTAAAATTTTTAAAAAATTCAAACAGGACTCTAATGGCATAATGGAATATTTAATATGTTTAGAGAAATCCAGGAAAAGAACTGAGAAATGGGATACTCTGTATTATGGGTTGTGTTCGATTTCTCCAACATCTACGATAAATGAATAACTAATAAAATGATCTCACAGTTTATTTATTATTTAATAAATAATATGAACTCGTTTTAAATAAAAATATGTATTACATATTCATAAATTATTTTTTCGTTAGCTCGTTTTACTTCAAGAATTGTTGGTTGTTATTGTTTTTTTACTAATAAGCTTCAAATAATAAATAATTTATGCATTTTTATTTATTGAAATTACTTAATTTGTAAAAAAAAAAGAAACTTTATTGATCGATTAACCGATTAATAACAAAATAAACCGATTAAACCAAAACCGCGGATAATTAATTGAACGATTTACCGAATAAAGCAAAAGCCCGATGAAATGAATACCCTAGTAGTTAGTATATTCCCATGGTAGATAAAAGCTACTGGTACCTTACTGGAGAAATAATAACAAAATTTGTATAGAAAGCCCTCAAAAAACTAAGTGCTTTTCATATAAATTTTACTACACGTTCAGTCACTTGAATTGTGGAAACAGCACATAAGTTAGCTCTACAACCTGTTGCTGGTCTTGGCCTGCTAAATGAATAATTTCCAAGTACTTCGATCTTATACAAATGTCTTATAGCAAGGATTTGCATGTCTTCTTAACTTGGCTCTTCTACCGGAGTCTCGGTCTTACCCGTCTTCGCTTTAGTAGTAGTTCTCATCCAACGCTTTTTGGCTGGGGCGTTTGCATTCATTCGACCGACATGACCCAGCCAGCGTAATCGATGTATTTTAATGCAGTATCTGTCATCGAAGAGTAGTTTTTAAGGCCCCATTATTTATATTTTATGGTAAATAATGCAAATAGAACTACTGTTCATTCTTATAGCTGATATTTGTGTTCAGGAAAATATAAGAATTTTGTTTTTCTTTAAACGGTATAAACGGTGCGATATGAAATTTGGTCCACGAGTTTCTCAATAATTTAAATTCATCCAAAAACTGGGACCAAATTACGACATTTGAAATTGATCGAAATCAGATATCCTAAATCGATATCAGATATCCTACTTTGACCACTGGTTTTTCAATCATTTAAAATAAAGCTTAAAATGTTTTGAAAGGTAAATTATTAATAAATATGTATTATTTAATTTTTTTCAAATGTTTTCTGTTTCACTTGTATACTATAAAAATTTAATTTAATAGCTTTAAAAAAATGAAAATTATGTAACTAAAATAAATTATGAATCAACTTGTAAATGTATAAATGTTGGCTATTTCCTTTTTATATAAACTAATATTTTGTTATAGAACAATTCTTTTGTTAAACCGTTAGCCAATTCACAAAGTGTTATAAAGTGCTAAGTACTAAAATACTATTTTAGACTAAATAGCACTGTTGTGAACAGCCTGTTGTATTATCATACGATAAATTAGTGGAAACGTCAAAATTAAGTGAAAAAACTTATATATAAAAATATATTCTTTTTATATTACGTCAATAAATAAATAATTAAAGAAAAATAATAAACTTAAATTTTAAACAAAAACCAGCTCAAGAAATAGCACACTGAAAATACCAAGGTAACAAATTTGTATTGTCATATAATATTAATATGAAAAATATAAGAAAATTTTTATGACAGTCATAAAATTAAAGAAAGTACATCCAATAGAACACAATAGAACACTTTGTGAATTGCCTTAATATATTATATTAAAAAATATTTATAAATTTATATAGGTATTCATAATTATAAATATTTGAATAGTTTTAAGGAAATAAGACTAAATGAAAAACACACTAAAGAAAATAATTATAAATTCCAAAAAAAAAAATGTCAAAAACTCTTACAGCTAAAAAAAAAATTATTTTAAAATTTTACAATAATAACAAACAAATAACTTAAGTAAGGCTCTCAATGTTTAATAAGTTCTAAAGTTGTTTATTATGTTAATTATTTAATTACTACATATTAAAATTAAAATGTTATTAAAACTAAAAAGGTTAAATTCAGGGATATTTAGGAAAAAGGAATTAAAATTTTGAATTTGCAGCAAAATTAAGGCTTATAACACTTGAATCATGCCGACATATAATATATTTCTAGGGTATTACACAAATTTGTAGCGTCATATAAAGTCATCAGTCGACCTTAACCTTCGTAAAGGAATGCGAAAAGTTCAAGAATACGCAGTTTTAAATAATAAGTCATAGCAAGTTAAACTCTCTTTTTTGGTTTAAAATGTGTTTAAGCCAACATATCTATAAATCAGAAAACGTATAAACCATCTTTAAACGCATAAAATTGGGCGTTTAAACTACCAATACAAACCACATTAATTTGTCAACATTTAACGTAATGCTGCCACATGTTACTTTTTAAACTACATATAATACATGGGACACTGATTTACAGCTGTTGAGTTTAAGCTACATATAAATGTAAGTTTAGTTCAACAAAACCAGCGTTTAAACACTCACTGATTTGTTAGCCATTAGTAGTAGTTCGTCTAAGTTGTATATGGTACTCCATTAAGGCCGAGTTTTTGAGATGTGGATTAAGCTTTAACTTAGTTTAATGTTCTCTGCAACTCGGATTTTTTCAGCGAAATTTAATTTGTATTTATTATTTCATTATAGACCAACATTTTAAGCAAAACTAAGCTGTTTCGTCAACATTTTGTATACAAACTTGATAATGGCGTCACAAATCCGTTTTTAGATTAACTGAGATCTCAAAACCTATCTATGGCTCTCCACCAGGCAAACATGTAGAAAAGGTGGGGTTAAAAATGATTAATGGTTAATGTTGAAAACCGCCAAGCCATTAGCCAATGCGAAATTAACCGCTTTTCATATCTTACTTGCGTTTTTCGCTTCAAGTTACTTTCTTTTTACGTGGTATCACACTTTTTACGCGGCATCACCACAAGTAAAAATAAAACTTTCTGCCTGTTTGTAGAACGCGAGCGCAAAAGTGACTCGCTTAGCTTGAAATTTTGTTTTAAATGTAAGTTAAACGAGTCACTTTTGAGCTCGCGTTCTATAAACAGGCAGTTTATTTAGTCAAAATCAGCAAATTTGTTCGAATTCTGCTTGTGACGCTTACAAAAAAAAAAGTTAACCTACTTTTTGAATTCAGCGCGTCAAGGCATCCTTCGCTTTAGTGCAGGTAACTTGGTACACATATTCTACTTTTTTGACAGATGTATAGGATTCATAAAAGCGTAAAATGCATCGTGGACCTTAACTTTAAGTTAGTCTGGGCTTACACTGTGAATGTTTTCTTTCAGAAAGTCTGAGTTTATAGATAAGAGGGGAAACAAATAACATGTTCTATACCCCTCTCACCAATAAACTAATAGCCTTTTTTCAATGTGCGAAAGAATTCTTTCGTTCGCATAACTACATTGAAAACAAAAACAAAGTCTAAAAATTTGTTTTTGTTTTCAATGTAGTTATACGAAAGAAAGAATTCTTTCGCACATCCGAAATAGGCTTTAAGACTTTCTGAAATAAAACTTTCATAGTGTAAACACAGACTTACTTATAAATCTAAAAAGTCTGGCAAATATTTAGTCGAGAAATGTCCATTGTGTAAATACACTATGGACATATCTTGCCGCACAGACGAAGTTTGTTGACGAGAGAGGAAAAGAGCAAGCATACATCGTCGCCCCCTTAACAACAAACTTCGACTTATCTTCTTTAATTGAATTTTTTGTGTTTTTCTTTTTTGAAAGTTTTTTTATGTTTCCATGTTCTGTAACTCCCGCTTCGAGAAACTTTTCGATTGAATTGTGAGAAATGAAACAATAACGCCATAAATTTAAACAAACAACTGTCTTTCCAACTAAACTGTGTCTGTAACATTTTTGGCGAGTAATAGCTGTCACGTGTGTTTGTAAATTTTTGGTGGGAAACTTCCAGCTTTGAACTGTCAAAAAAAAACTAACGAATAAAAACGGTATGAGAAAAAATTTTAACAGTAAAAAATATATTAAAAATTCAAAATGCAATGAATAATAACAAGGGAGAGGTAAGTATTTTGTTCTTGGCTGATTTTTTCTTTGTTTTGCTTTTAAAATTTTTGAAAAATTAACGAATGTTTTCAAAGCTATTTTGTAAACGACAAACATTAAGTTTATTTGGCATTTCCGTCGGTTGTATTTTCGTCGCCGTCGCACAGTGGCGCCATTTGAGTTTTTTCGTTGCAAAAATCATATCTTTTGAACCGAATAAGATAATTGAACAGTTTAAACAGCATATGATAGATAACTGTTCAGCCTATGAAATGAGCGTTTTGAAAGGGTGCTACGCTTTGTAGGGGCCTACTTATGGGTTATCAAAGTTAAAATTAGTAGAAAAATCAATTTTATGGTAACTAAAGAAAATTATTTTTACATTTTTAGATTGTTTTTATTTTTTTTCTTTAGGGTTTTATGTTTTAAATTATTACCCAACAAATAAAAAAAAAAAACAATTTTTTTTTTTAATTTATTTTTTCAATTTTCTGTAAAATATTCATCACAATTCGTAAGAGAAGGTATATCTAAAAGACTAACCATTTGTAAACTATAATTATTTTGTAACTCTATTCGTGACTTCACATGCCGCAGGGAAGAAATAAGTGGATCGGAAGATGCTGCCAACATGTTGAAGAGGTCCTCATTTTGCCTTATCCTTGATGCTTTGAAAGTGTTCTGCAATCTATATTTTTTATAAAATTTGTTAAGAGACTCCTGTGCTTCTTCAGAAAGCTCTCCAATTGGCAAAGACTGGTACTCAATTATATCTTTGTCATGCGCCAATATTTTATGGACGGTCGGGGTCAACTTCTTCTGTGGATACATTTCTGCTAAAAGAGATGCAGTTTTCGACGCATATTCTCCATATTTTGTAGAATTGACATTTTCTTTGCAGTTTAAAACATCCAAGTTCGTTCCCAATCTTTTCACGATTTGATTGTCAATTCCAATGATTCTAGTTACTGCCTCATCATTTTCAAAAAATCTCCTAGAAGTGTTTCCATCGTTTGAGTTACCGTATCCGTGCTTGGGACAGTCTACTTTTAGTCCAACTTGTTTAAAAAAAGCATCCTGTATTTGCTTCTTTCTGATCTTTTCCTTATCCTTTATTGATGTATTTTCATCGAAGTTTTCCTCCTCTTGTGGTAGGGTATATGCCAGTTTTAGCAAGAATTCCATAAACCTTATCCTTGCGTGCAATGGTGACATTCCATATTCGTAATTCTCCTCATTTGTAGAATCGTTTAAATTACCAAAGTTCTTCTGACAAATAATAATATAAAATCGATAAAAAAATATAAAAATAAAACGAAAAAAGGGGTTTAAATAGGTTTTTGCTAAATATTTACCTCCAATATAATTCTGTCTATATATATGTATATGATAACTAATTGAAATATGTTATAATTAAGCAGAAAAAGATACTAATCTTAAACTCTTTACAACTAATTATATAAAATTGAGATGTAACATATTATATATGAAATAAATTGAATTGAATTGAAAAAAGTTCTTCTGACTCTTTTTGCAAATCGGGCATGATATTGTGAGGTTGTTCCTGTCAGTTCGTTTACGACTTTTCCGTCAACCATGGTCAGGTGGAACTCGTAATTGCATTCAATATATTTTCCTTCTCCAATTTGCAGCTTTGTAGGCTTAATATTGCTTATTTGTTCTTCAATGTCCTTCACCGTAGTCCTTATGAGTTCTGCCGATTCCCTTGCAAACTGAAACATTATTGGTCGGCAATAATGCACTGATGATGGACGTGGATTTTTCCAGTGTAGGGAATCATCCGATTTTAGCCGATTTTATGCTACCATGCCTAAAAATTTACCTGTTCCCTGCATACATATGGATTTAGGCTGAATAATGCAATTTTGATATTATGCACGTGTCCAAATAAGATTTGTGCCTACCTGTAGGGACCATAAGTCAATATTGTTCCTGACCATTTGTACGCCAAAGTATTGTTTATGTGAGGTACGTACCTGCTAATTTCAATGAGTAGTTTTTTTCAAACTATTAGATCAAACTACTGTCAGTCAAAACATATAAGGGATGGACGCCATACAATTTCTGCAACCATGTCTTTTTAAACTTTTTTACCTCTAGAAGCCAAACGGGCACGTACGGGCAGATAAAACCTTTTGAATTATGTAAAGAAATAATCAAAGAACAGGTTTTGCAAGTATGGCAAATATAGAAAAATATAGTTTTTTTTTATTTTCCGTCAAAGTTGAAAAATAGTGAAAAAACGGATAGTTTTTAAATAGTGATTTACCAGGTGAAACACAAAGCAAACAGTTAATTTTTTTTTATCATTATACATTTAATAAATACATCAATCGATACAAACAAAAAATAAGGCGATTCGTTACCTATTTTTCGTGATATTACACCTGAAATCGCAAGAAATTGACTAAAAATTGTGTGTTTTTTTGGAAACCGAAAGTCGGTCAACTTTGAACGGTTATATCTTCTAAACTAAAAATGTGATATTATTAAGAGTGGCATATTTGAAATCGTTGAAAAGTTTCCAATAACATGGGTTTATTCAAAACTTCGTCGGCACTCATGAAAATTTTGATTTTTGCAACCTCGCTTGCTCTACGGGCGCCACTGTGCGTCGTTGAAAATTTATCAATTTTAATAAATTTTGGTCGCCGTAAACGATATGTGTGATTAGCGTTCTCAACGTCTGCAATTTCACATCGGCTTCGAGTGGAATATTATGGCATTTATAACGTAACAACGTAAAGTCTTTTGATAGTTACAAACAGATTTTTCTCACTATTCGAGAATCGATGGAGTATTTTGTCTTACATCTTTTCGATGCAAGAAGTTCTCACCAAAGTTACAGAACATGGGTACAGCTGTAATTTTATTGCAATCGGATAATGTTGCTTAATTTCAAGCGTATTTTTAAATTTTGTGGGTGGTAACACTGAAAATGTGGCTTAGATAAATTTAATAATGGCGATTTCTTTTCTGAGAAATATGTTGCATAAATGGTACATGCTCTATCTCTTTTGTGTAGAGCATGTACCATTTATGCAACATTTTTCTCAGAAAAGAAATCGCCATAAGTACTGTATTCATAGCTGCCAGATAAAATGTGTCGAAAATCGGCAAATTTTGCAAAACAAATCGTCAAAATCGTCAAATCGTATTATTTAAATCGTCATTGTAAAATAGCACTAACTTTTACTAGTTTTTGAAAATGTTAAACTACATATTTTCAATTTGTTTTGATTTAAATTAAAAATATCATACATGTGTTTTTAAATGACAAGCGTTTTTTAAATATGAAAAAATTCAGGTGTTCAATTATCCACAGTAGGAAACTATTTAAAAAACATTTTGGTAATACAAATAAGTCAATTCTCGAAGCTTGGCCACAAACGACTTTGCGTGTCTTGTATTGCGTAGGATTTCATATATCCGAATTTGCTACAAAAGCTTAGAATATCGAATACAAGACGTGGCTCGAATAAGATCTTTAATTATTCATAAAAGGTACGAAATTGGTTACCACATGAACTGAGAGATATCAACCAACGATATTAATTATCAGAAATTCTCTTTCAGTGCTAAAAAAAATGGTTGTAAAATGGATCTATTACCAGAATCCCAAGTGTACACTAATATATTTATATTATGAACTGCTTGCACAAGAAAGTATCAAATATGTTGTTAAAAAAAAGAAATAGTTCTAAAAACATTTGTAAATTAGTACAAAATTCGAAATTGGAAAAATCGTCAAAAATCGTAGGCCATTTTTGGACCCCAAAATCGTCAAAATGACGATTAATCGTCAAATCTGGCAGCCGTGACTGTATTACACTGTTAAAGTTTAAGCCGCCAAGTCTTGAGCTTTTAGGAGAGAAGGGAAAAGAGAATGGGGCATATTCATAAAGGCCTGTATTCACTATCCTATTTAGTCGCACGATATGTCAAAAAAATCGTGTGTGCTCATAATGTATGACAGTGTGGCTTAAAAATGAATTAAGTGACAGATTTTTTTGACAAGTCTGTCCGACTTGGAAATGTTTTAAAAATTTTCATAAAATGATAGATTATATGCGATCAGAGTTGCATTTTCTTGTAAAGTAGATGAGTCATTTGAGTTTGCATCTTTTTTGTGGGATAGTGTGGCATTGACAGCAGATTTTGCAGACATTTTTTTTATGTCGGATAGAATTCCGCCAGATTTTCGTGTGAATGAATCGTACGATTATGTAGGATAGTGAATACCGGCCTTAAATGATCACCAAGTGTTAACTTTTTTAAGTACCTATTTAAGTTATTCACAGTTGGTTACTTTCAGCATAAAAAGCTTAGACTTAGTTATGGTTAAGGCTGTAACTAAATGCTAACTAACTAATACATTCAAAGAACAGCTGATTGATTTAGTTTTATAATTTATTTGAAAAGAACAACATTTTGAAGTTATTATAAAAAAATAAAGAAATGGAAAAAATTATAAGAGATATTCAAATATTATCAGATGAAAACATTACGGACCCTTTATAAGCTGAGAGCAGTTGCTACGTTAGTTATGAATTGTGAATAAGATCTATAACTATCTATGAACTATTTTTAAGTTTCTGTTTTGTTAGTTCCGACTTTAGTTATGATTTCTGAATATGCGCCAATGACATTTATTTTCCTCTCTTTAATAAAAACTCAAGACTTGACGGCTAAGACTTGAACAGTGTGAACCAGCACTAAGATGCAGTCGATAACTGATATTTTCACAGCTTCCACTTAAAAATTTTACATATTTAAAAAAAGTATTGATGGTTTTGAGTTTGAACGACAATCGGTAAAGAAGTATAATTTAGAATAAAACAAGTACGAGCGCCATATTCGGCAGCGCCGAATCTTTAATACCTTCGACCCAGAGCTCTAATATTTCAGAAGTAGGCTTTATGTGGGGTCTTAGATCAATATTAAAACATTTTCACACGGAAAGACAAACTATGTATACCCAGTATATACCACACTAGTGTTGGAGGGTATACAAATATTTTAATATTTTGCTAATTTTGCAATTAAGCTTTTTTAATTCCGCCTTGAACTATGCCCATATTTTAACCTCTTTAAAATAACGAACTAAGATCTTATAATAAATTGAAAAATTCAAACTATATGGTTCAATGTTGTGTACCTTTTGTTAAACTTTAATACTTAATAATAAAAAAAAACTTCTAGATTTTAATAAAAATATTATATTTTCTGTATATTAAGTATTGTAACATGTATGTATGTACTACTATTTATTATATACATACATATGTATGTATTTATTTATGTAAATGTTATTTAAATAATATACAGATATGTCATTAAATTAAAATAATTATCCAAAAATTATAAACAACACTATAAAAATAAAAAATAATATTAAAAAAAACTAATAATAACAATCAAAATGAGATTAACGAGTTTTTTTTTAAAAAAAATTTAAAATCCAAAATGGCTAATATTCTGCATACTTTAAATACAATTTTTATTAAACCCCTAAAATCCCAAATATTTGTAATTTTTTTAATAAATAAAAAAAGCCTTGATAAATAGAAATGTGAACCTTGACATAATTTTTCTTTTTTTTATTAAAAGAAAAAACCAAAATTATGTAATTTTATTATTAAAAAAAAAAAAAACTTTAGTATAATGGGTGAATAGAGTTAATTAAAAAAGTAATACTAATATTTATATATATGTATGTCTAAATATAATTTAATTTAAATTATGATTTTTATTACATGAATTTTATTTATTTAAGGTGCGGTATCCACAATCCAAGCGGTGGGATTGTATAGAAAATTTATATGAAAAGCAGGCAGTTTTCTGAGTAATTTTTATATATAAATTTTTCTACTCAATCAATTGTCTGTATTGTGGAAACGGGTCCTTAGTAACTCAATTCATAGCATAATTATTTAAAATTTTAAAATAATAATACATAATATACATAATTAAATCAAATATAAAATAATGCATAAATAAAGTGTAAAATGTCATTATCTGTGTAAATTTTTATTTGATATGTGACAAAAGAAATATTAAATAAAAATTAATAAAAGAAAAAGAATTGAATCTAATAAAATAAATTCAGTGATAAAAAATTACACGTGCTTAAATTATTGACAATTAATAGTCCATAGTCTGTCAAGCCCGATCCCATGATACCCTACACCACCCGAGTGTTTAAATATGTACATAGGTACATATAACTTTAATAGAATTGTAATTAATTCTAGATTTTAGAATTACGTTTTTAATTATCGATAGATTGCAATACATTAATTTTTGAAAAATATACATACATACCTATATTAAAACTATAGTCAATTGTGGATCTTCTGTAACACAGGGTCTCCACCTGAGATAAGATATATGATTTGTATATCAGCAAACGTCAAATTCAATCGCAGAGAGTATTATCTTACGTGTGGACTCTCAAATAGTGTTGGCATTAATATTATAATAAATGTTATGAGACAGTTGTTATAAGAAATCTTATAACAGCTATTTTATAAGTTGAGCTGTCAAAAATACACATAAATTTTTTTATTTATTAATGCTTGCCAATCTTGTGAAAAGTGTTTGAAAAAACAATATTTTAAACTAAAAAATCAAAAAACTAAATAAAAGAATAAAAACGATACAAGTTTACTGTACGAGAATCAGTCGATTATGAAATCTTCCCCTTGTTTAATATTAAGATTAACATGAAGAAATGTATTCTCTCATTCTGTCGACGTTCTCTCAGATATTATCTCAAGTAGAGACCCTGTAATGTAATGAAATAAGCTAAAACTTGTTTATGTAGCAGTAACTTGTGCAAAATTTTACCTTGGCACTAATATTTTTACAGTAGCGACGTTAAAAGTAACACCTACAAATTTTATCTTGATATTACAATATTTAAAACAAACAAGTAAAAAAGTGTAAAAAAAACTTATTTTTAAAAGTGTACCATTTTAGGGGCTTATAAAATAATAACTATGTTCTTAGGTTAATGTCCAATTTTCATGATAGTATTTAAATCTACATATAGTTATGTTAATTTCCATATAAACTTAAATCGTATTTAAATACAGCATGGCCCAACTAGTAGGTCTGCTCGTAACGCCTGCTGATTTTTTGTAGAGTTGTGTTTTTAATCATAATACATAGGCATAAATGGGGAAAATGTCAAAATTTGTTTACATTTTTTATTATATTTTTTTTTAATATTCGTTTTGATTTCCAGAAATCGTTTTTCTTATTTTTAAAATAAAATATAATAATTGTGAAAAAAAATTGTAAATAAAAATGTTAAATAACTATAATAATAAAAAAAGTGTGCAGTGTGTAAAAAAACATTTTAAAAGTTGATGCGTTATTTCAGTGCCAAAAGACCCAGTGGAAAGTACAAAATGGGGTGAAATTTGTGGCAGGAATTTGGCCCCATTATATGAAATTTGCGTAGACCCTTTTTCGGAAGCAAGCATTGCACGCCAAAATTCCGGCTGAAAATTTTCATTAAACAAAATAAATACATGAAAAAAACAAAACACATTTGTCTTAACAGGAGACGTTTTTACCATTTGTATACACAAACAAAACGCGTGTTGTTTTTTCTATTGTTGCATTGTTGTAGTTGTGCGCAGACCTACTAATTGGGCCATGAAATACAGATTGATATTTGATTTTTTTAATTTTATTTGTAAAGTCTTATCTAATTAATATAAAAGTATGGTAGCACTACAAAATGTAAAAAAAAGCATAAAAAAGTGTATTTGTTGTATTTATAAGTTATTAGGGATACCTTGACACATTATTACAATGGAAAATTAAACTGAATTTAAATGTACCAAATCTGTGAATTAAGTTTCATTTAAGTGTTTGGTGAAGAAGAGAATTTTGTATTTAAATCGATTTTAAACATAAATGTGTTTTAATATCAATCCTGAAAATTGGCCATAAGATTCATATAAAGTGGTAGTGTTTGGTACGGTAGAAATGTAGAAGACAAAACCGCTAAAAGTAGGTGTGATCCCGTACTCAAAGTTTGTTAAAGTGACAGAGCTTTTAAGAGCAAAATATCCTTCTTGCACGAAGTAGCTCTTACTTTTTCTTTGGGCAGATTGGGAAAATTGTTGGTTGAAATGCAGTTTACGGGGCACACGAAAAAAAAAATAAAAATGATATGCCACCCGATTTAGAATTAAAAACAAAAAACCAAAATTAAAGGGGTTTAAGGCCTATGGGGCCCCCTGGACCCAAAAAACCGCCCCGCCCACTTAGTGTTATGTGTGTGTACTCAAATTAAAAGTAATTGTGTAAGAAAAACGAAAATAATAAACTTTAGGGCAGGTGGGACTTCTAGGGCCCTCGGGGGCAGAAAAAGTGCCCCCACCCCTACTAATATGTATGTGTGGGTACTCAAATTGGAGGTAATTTTCACGATTTCAAATATGCGTTTTGTTTTTGTATTCGATCATTATTTTTTAGATTAATTTAAGAATCTTTTAGATGCAGACAAGCTTTAGTTAGCGAAGCCGGTGTTTTTTATACCATAGAGGAAAATACCTTTGCGCCCGGATGAAGGTCGGTTATTCAGAGAAGCTTTAGTTAGAGAAACCGGTGTTTGTTAAACCATGGAGGAAAAAATATTATTTATTATTTTCGTTTTTCCTACACAATTACCTTTGGTTTGAGTACCCACACTTACCACTTACTGGACGGCCCGGTTTTTTGGATCCAGTTGGCCCACGGGCCTCAGCCCCCTTAAATTTTAATTTTGATTTTTTTCTTTTTTAATTCCAGAGGGAATCCAATTTTTTTTTATATTTTCATCTCTAACAGAATAGAATCTGGGAATTATTTCTTTTCATAAGTTTCTCAACCAGGGGTGCCGGATGGTTTTGGTACGAAGTCGGCATATTTTCAAAAACAAATCGGTAATTTAGTTTAATTTAATTTGATGATTCCTATTAAAGTGCTCTTTCAGAATCTATAGTAACCTAAAAAAATGATGACAACTCCATAGTCAACTGCCTGTTTTCATTTTCTAAAAACAGGCAGTAAAGGTACGTTCAGACTAATGAAATATTTGACGAAAATATTTGTTCTGATATTTGCTTCAAACTGTGTGAAACAAAAAAATATTTTGTTTAATGTTCAAACTAAGCTGAAATATTTGACAATTTTTGTTTGATGAAACAGTTGGTAAACAGTGTTAAATAAAATAAATTAATTCATGTTTGACATGCGTTCAGACTAAAAGAAATATTTGCATCAAATAATTATTTAATGAAAGTGTTCAAAAATAAAAATATATTTCTCAAATAGTAAAAATGAGCGCAAAAGCTAATTTATTTATTTTATTCTGTGGATCAGCATCTCTTATAGTGTTAGAACAGGAGAATTTAAAAGAAAAAAAATGGAAGCCACTGGGTAACGTGAACATGGCTAAAATTTGCGAAAAATTGCAAAGTGGGAAACAAACCCTAAAATATATTTGAAATTGCTAAATTGGTTAAAAAACAAAATGTCAAGAAAAAAACAAAAAAAATGTTGCAAAAATAGCGAAAATTCGCGAACCATTTTAATATTTCAAACAAGCCATAAAATTTAGTAAAAGTGCCTAAAACTATAAGGAATGGCAAAAATTCTATAAAAATTTCTAAATTAGCGGTAATTCGCCAAAATTTGCTAATAGCGGCACGAAAGCAAAGTCTAATAATTATAAAAAATCTTTAAAATTGTAAAGAATCCGAAAACTTACAGGAAAAATTGCTTCTATCCGGAACGTGGCTAAAATTATTTGTCGTTGTTTGCTCTTACAATTTTTTTGTAATATGAAATAAATGTTTGCTCAAAAATTACTAAAATATTTGATTTTTTGTGTTCACACTATGTTCACATTGGACAAATATTTGTTTGCCGGCAAATACTTTTATTTGCTCAAAATCAGCTGTTATTTTATTTGATACTCAAAAATATTTTGTGTTCAGACTACGTTAATGAAATATTTGATGTTTGCTTTCAAATCTTAAAAAACCGTGGGCACCACTTAATTCAGCGTACCCGAATTATGTTAAAACGCCAAGTCCCCAGCTTGTCACGAAAAAAAGTGTCAATTTCTTGCACAGTGTTATTATTATTATTATATCTATTGTAAAACACTATTTGTTTTGCTGTTTACAAATATCCATTATAAACAAATAATGAATTTTTTGTGGTTACAAATATCTATTATATGCAAATAAGAAAGTATAGTCCGTCAATCCCGACCCTTTGAAACTCCACACCACAAGAGACAACTTTTCAAAATTGTACCTTATTTGGGACTCATGGTCAATCATGGACCGAGCCAAAATAAATTATATTATGAAGTTCTGATTCAAGTTAAAGTTGTCATTATTTACAATACTGGATCCTTAGGACAATAAAAATCTATGCACCGAATTTCAGCAATTAATCTTCAAGATTGCGACCTGAACTTTTCGTGCAAGGTCTACATAGACAGCCAGCCGGATGGATTCAAAACGTGATATATTCTTTTTTTGGTTTTAAGAACAAAAACATGTTTTATTTAATTTTTGTTATTAAACATACATATTTCACTTTGACATTTTTATTAAATAACTTTAAATATCAGCATAAAAATTAGAAAAAAATAATTCATTGCAAAGATTAATTTCCCAGGGGATATCGAAATTTTGTTTTTAAGCTGAAGAAGTGTGGATTTTTTTGCAAAAAAGCTTGCAAATTTCCATCACTTTCTTATATCAAATTTTCTATCAGATGTACAAGTATTGTACTTGTACAGTTCTCTCTTTGTTATGTTACAAGCAGGGACCGTAACAGTTATTCCTTTTTTTCATAAAAGTCTGATGATAACAGTTATTTTTTGATCTTTATTATTTTGAACAAAAGTACCAGTTATTTTTTTATTTTTATTTTTTTGAACAAAAATAACAGTTATTTTTTGATTTTTATTTTTTGGATCAAAAATAACAGTTATTTTATGATTTTAATTTTTTTGAACAATAATAACAGTTATTTTTTGATTTTTATTTTTTCGGTAAAAAATAACAGTTATTTTCTGATTTTTATTTTTTCGAGCAAAAATAAAATCTATTCTTTAAAGAAATATACGTGTTATAATTATTTAGTTGACTTTAAATATTTATTTTAATGCGCATAAGATATCCCAATGATGATCACACATTTAAATAAATATTTAAAGACAACTCAATAATTATAACACGTACATTTCTTTAAAGAATAATTTTAATTTTTGCTCAAAAAAATAAAAATCAAAAAATAATTGTTATTTTTGTTCAAAAAAATAAAAATCATAAAATAACTGTTTTTTTTGATCGAAAAAATAAAAATCAAAAAATAACTGTTATTTTTGTTCAAGAAAATAATAATCAAAAAATAACTGTTACTTTTGTCCAAAAAAATAAAAATCAAAAAAAACTGTAATTTTTTGATCGACAAAATAAAAATAAAAACTTTAAAGATCACAATATTTTATTTAAGAAACGTTCCTAAGGATCAATATGTTATACTTGAATCAGTTTGCGAGCATTTACTTCTATATGCTTTTTATGTTTTAAAACTTCAAAATAACTGTTATTTTCGGTCCCTGGTTACAAGTTATCCAAGATTAATAAGTTATATAAAACAAACCAAAACCTATCGTGTTTTAAGTGAATATCAAATAATCGGCAAATCGGCACTGATAATTTAGAGGCAAAAAATCGGAAAAATGTCGATAAATCAGTAAATAAACAAAATACATGTGCTCAGTTTTTTACTGATTTTTTTAAAACATTTTTGTCTACATGTCTTTGGAACGAAAAAAAACTCCATCCTTTTAAGGGCATCAACGAATTTTTTACAATAACAAATACATATCGTTACCGAAATTTTCAAAAATTACATTTTTACGACCACTGCACGTCAGCCTGTGTGTTTTGTGCACCAGTTTTGTTTTTGTAAATTTTTTTTTGTTTGGCTTTTTTTTTCAAAATATACATATTTGTAAAAAATTATTGTTTTACCAGCCAAAAGGGTCGGCTCTTTTTCGTTGAGACAATTGAAAAAACAGCATCATACAATTCGTATTCCATCAGTATCAACTAGTGCCTGCTTTTGTGAAACAGATATAAACAGATATCTTACTCTCATTCTCTTTTTATCAACTCATACCCACTATGTTAGTCCCAATTTACATTATACGATTTTTGTCGTTGCGATTCTTACCTTATTGGCGAGAGGGGAGAGAGGAATTAAAAGGGGTACACAAGCGAGTGTACTCTACGATTCGTTTTGTTCATTCATTCGTAGTGTCAAATTATACATATGTATACACAAGAAGTTGTAACGACAAAAATCGTACAATGTAAACATAAGACCGACTTCAAAAAAGAAACGACAATAATCGCAACGACAAAAATCGTATAATATAAATTGGGACTTACAATAAATATAATTATCATCTTATATCAGAAACACTCGACCACTCATCCATACACACATACTTTAGTAAACACACAGAAACTTGTACGAACAGATATATGTATCTGTGCACGTCTTTAATACATATGTATGTATATTTTTATTGTTTTATGAAGTTTGGAAACGAATGCATATGTATATTTTTATTGTTTTATAAGGTTTGGAAACGAATGCATTTATGCATGTAGTACATAAAGTTATAAAAAAAACTTACAATTACTGCTTTTTTTACTCTTATTTGGGTAAGCTGATCCTTTGTAATTAAATCTTGGTCCATATACAAAGCAGCTAAAAATGCTTTATCAGCCAGAGTTTCTTTTTTTTTTCTTTAAAGATTCTTGTAATGACTTAGCAATTGAGTTATTGTTTAAAAACTCGTCAAGCTCAGTTTCACACATGAGACATTCTCTAAAAAAATCCCCCATAGCAATTGGCTTGAAGCTTTCATGGAACAGTTTACAAAATTTTCAATCAACATTTCTAGTAAATATGTTGCTAGATTCAACCCACAGTTTGCATTCCATCAGCGATTTAATTATTTGATATGTAGAGCTTCATCTGGTGGAGTTGTCTAAAAGTGACAATGGGCCGTGTTTCGACTTTCGCATTTTCTTTCTAATAAACTTGACACTTTCCCTACATTTACTCACTACAATTTTAAA
This sequence comes from Pollenia amentaria, assembly GCA_943735925.1. Lineage (NCBI taxonomy): Eukaryota > Metazoa > Arthropoda > Insecta > Diptera > Polleniidae > Pollenia > Pollenia amentaria. The sequence goes on from OX031007.1 coordinate 31,069,481, forward strand.
ATTGAGCTGATGGCCTTAAGACGCTAGTGCTCTAACTCATCAACTATATAATAATTATATTATTTTATAGTTACAATAAAAATAAAATAAATAAAAATAATTTTAAAATTTTTTAACACATCCCATGCTACCAATTGCAATGTATGTGCAGCACAGTGCACAACTGATAAAAATTCAGAGACGTAATTGGATGTAGTATCGAACATCTGATCGTTAAAGTCTTTATTAATTTCTACATCGTTTTCAGAATATTCTTGCAGGAGCTTCGATGTTTTTACAACATTTGCTCCATTGTCTGTTGTAACAGAATATACCGGGCTTAAATTTATAAAAAATTTTTGAAGGATACTTAGCACTTGTTCCTTAAGATAGGTGGAGTGATGTCTTTCTGAAAGTTCTACCATTCCTATTGTGAATACCTCAACTTCAAAATTTTTATTAATTATTTGAATATTAATTCCCATTATACTTCTCTCCATTCTACTTGCAATGTCTAATTTTAAGCAAATATATTTTTGATGCATTTCTTTTATTTCTTGGCTCAGAGATTTTGCCATGTCATTTATGATTACACCAATCGATTTGGAATTATATTTTATTCCAAATCCACCTGTTCTGAAACGCTTCATTGTCAAAAATGCGGAATGACATATGCATTTCTGTTACCGCTTTTTAGCCACTGATTTAACAAATTCACTTCTGTTCATGTTTAGGGAAACTTGTTGAAGTTTTAGTTTCTTTTTTTGCTGTGGCGAATTTGAAGGTTCACCTTCTTCCGTAACAATATGCCCACTGTGTAATGAGGAATAATGGCGCTTGACATTTCCCATATGAGCCTTAAGTTCTTTATTTCACCCAGCTCTAAGTAACAATTTCATATTGTAACGTTTTTCACGACCCATTTATGCAGTTTAGTATTACGTATTATTAAAAAATTGTTTGCAATTGCAATTTTAAACACAATTTTAAACACAATTTTATATTATACATAATTTTAATTAAAATTCACAATTTTAACTTCAAAATTGAGTTTCTAAAAACAAAAAAAAAATATTTTTCTCAAAAACGTTTTTTTAAGAACTTTATTATTTTGATTTTTATTTATTTTTTTTTTTTTTTGTACAGTTGATGCAAGGCGAATTCATTCCAGGTAATCTCGGTAGTACAACAAGTACAACTCGTACAAAAACCACAAGCAATTTGTTTTTGTAAAATCATTGTACAATGTCAAAAACCGAAACAACTCAAAACAGAAACAAAGATAATAAACAAAATTTTGACATCCAACAATTATAAAGCTAAAGAAAAAAAGTTACCAGCAGGGCTTTTAGGATCACCTGTAATGAATTCGCCTTGAGTTGATGAAAGGAATTTTACAACATGAAAAGAATTAAAATTTATGGAAAATTTTTCATTCTTGACTGACCGGGGGACCGAACCCACGTTCAGGGATAAGTCGATTTAACATGTTTCGAAAATGAAACTTTTTAATTAAATTTTTACAAAATTGCTTATTTTTTCTATTCCGGTTTTCATACGATTCATAGTAAAACTGGAAATCTTGTCTTCTTCATTTTCTTTTGAATTAATTCTTTGTTGAAATACCTTTTTCGATTAATGCGTAACTGAATGCGGGAACGTAATCGAAATGCATAATAAGGGTGAGTATTATTAAATAAATCGTAAAATTTATTATTTATGGCCAATTTCAACAATTTATTAAATATCAAGTCATATTTAAATATAGTTTTGCATATAATTTTATTTTTTTTCACATTAAAAACGAATTTTAAACATAAATTGATATTGAAATAGAATTGGTGAAATTGGCCATTAATGAATAATTTTTTTTTAAAAAACTATCTGATTCGAAAAATACATTTACAAGAAAATTCTTTTTTATTTGTTATTCAAGCCTATTTTTTATACATTTTTATTTTATTTATAATTCTATAAAGTTAAGCAAAAAATGCGCTAAGTCAGAAACTAAAATTTTTCGTAATGTTAAATTGAAAACTATTTTAATGTCTTGTTTAATTGACTTAATGACTAAAGAGCAAATGATTACGATTGGAAGCAGTTGTGCTAGACTTAAGTTGTTGCCACTAAACGAAAGAGAAAAATCATTGCGTTAAGCCCAACCAAAAAGTCAAAATTCACTGTTTGACTTAATACCTTATTGCCTTACGGCAAAGAATTTTTCCCAGAGTAATCAAAATGATTTTTTAAGAATACTAAATAGTAAACTAAATTTAGGAAAATTCAAAAACTTTGCTGCAAAATATTGCGTAAATCGAATCACAGTCGCGAATAACGTTGTAAGTGAGAAAATAATTATTTATTTTTCAGGAGACCAAAAAACGTTTTTAAAAGGCAGGACTGTTTATTTTTGTAATTTTTTTTTTAGATTTTCAAAAATTATAATAAAAACTTTAGTGCTAAATATCAAAAAATTTGAACTTTAAGTTGCCCGCAAATTTAAAGTTTATAATTTTTTATAGTTGAAAAACGTTTCATATACACAATCACGATGTTAGTTAAAACGTTTTTCCACTATGCAAGCGGCTTTTAAAACGTTAGCCCACGTTGCAAAACAATTTCGTTTGTATCATTGTATTTTCCTAGTTTAAAACAGATTCTCAGGCTTACATGAAATCTATCGTAAAACAACAAGGGCAAATATTTGTACTACATAAAAATATTAGAAACTTTAATAAAAAAAAAGTTAAAAGGCAAAACCATAGTATATATACAACGGCAAAATCTATAAAAATATAAAAAAAAAACTATAGTACCTACAGCATAAATAATGATGTTAATTTCATTATAATTTATTACTGTCACTCATCATCTTCAAATTCTTGCTTAATTTTCACATTCTGCTCTGACAAACTGGTTTTACTTTTACGCTTTTTTGTCGAACTAGCAATATCGTCTTTTTTAATAATTTTGTGGATTGAGTGCAAAGAATCATCGCTAAAACTTAATTCTCGTTTGATTTTCTTAGGTGAAGTTCTTAAGGATTCAGTATCTTCAGTGGTAGTGCTTTTACGTTTTTTATCTGACTTTTTATTAACTGTCTCCGCAGGATTTTCTTCATTCGCTGAATCTTCAAAACTTTTTTTAGATTTCTTAGATTTTTTTGATTTATTTTTGTTACATTCCTCTAAAGGCTCTTCATACTCTGAGAGTGCTTCCGATTTTATTAATGACAATAAATCATCTGTGTGTGCCTTTTCGCCATATTTTTCCTCAATACCAGAATCACCATTATCTTCCTGTTTAAATGAAGTTTTTTTCTGCAACGACAAAGAAATTAATCTCAAAAACATTTGTATTTATTTTTTTTTTTGCTAATTACTGCTTTTGCTAACGCCTTTTTAGCACCCGGAGTTAACAATTCACCCTCTATGTAGGGGAATACATTTTGTAGATTATACTTGCGTATACGAAACTTTACTTCCTGATCCATTTGAACTTCTTCCTTATCGACTTTATGGGCAACTCTTAAATTAGCATTAAATACGCGGTACAATATAACACCAACTTGATGGGGTCCTATGTGTTTAACTACACCATTCAGCTCAGCACCTTCTTTTGGTTGGAAAACATAAACATCAGCATTTACGTTCACATGTAGCCGAGGGTCATCTGCACGTATGGCAGCTGTTGTACCCAAAACTTTAATGTTTTTTACATCCAATACAATACCGTCCAAATTTACATCATAGAAGCCCACTTTACTCCGCACTAAGTGTGCCATAAGAACAAATTTAAAATCAGCCAAGCAGAAAGGCCCCATTGATAAGTGTAAAATAGTATTGATTTTACGCACGCACGAACCTTCTGACTGGGTATATTCGTCCAGTTCTTTTTTTGTATACTTAACATATTCCTGCAGCCTTTTGGCCATTGTTTTACTTTTTTTTAGTTAGTTCGATTAAAATCATAAATGCAACAAGCACATTGCTCATTTCTTAATGAGTAACGTCAAATTTCAAGTGGCGTATGTTCAGCATATAAAGTTTTTTCAGTGGAAACACGCACAAAAAAATGTTAGTAATTATTGTTTTTTAAAAATATATTATTAACCCTGCAGCCACACGTTCAATAAATCATTTTCAAGTTGTTCACCCAAACTGCACGTCAAAACTTGTTTGAATTGATAGCTGTGGCACATGCTGCACTTAATTTGATAATCAATTTCAATTTTGTAAAAAAAACACAATTTTTATAAACGCAATTTTTTTTAATAAAGCACATATATATATTTTTAAGAAATATATTTTTTATAAAGGAAGTTCCAAAATAATTTGTGATCAGCTGTTAAATTAAACGTAAAATTGCCAAACAAATGGAAAATTAAAATTGAGAGCAAACTCGTTGTGAATTTAAAAAGTGTGTGTTAATTTAAAAAAATTTGTGTTTTGGAAATGAAAAGGAATTGAAAGGCTAAACTTGATCGTGTGGCCTCCAAGTTACACATAGTTTTACGCTATCTTTACACATGCAAGCATAGTGAAACAATACAGGTACATTTTTATACATTTTTAGTCAATTCTTATTTAATTATGGTCAATTACTATTTTATTTTCAATTAAAATGATCAAAAACTTTTAATAAAAAGATCTAATCAAAACACAATACGTGGACATTATATAAACATAAACAAAACTTTGACTAACTACCCGTCTCCACTATCCATCAACTTGGTAAGAACATCATGTCGCACATGAATTCTACTCGTGTAGACTGTTCATGTTTCGTCCATGTGCTGCCATGGTCTTAGAAACCATGTTCGCCATGATGGTCGCCTTACAATGGCATTTTCTGTCTACAACCACACGCACAACAAAAAAAATTGTGGTTAATCAGAACATGAAAGAACATTAGAAATAAGTACAAGCAAGAACATTAGAAATAAGTACCGTTGCTCTGCCGGCGTTATGTTCATGTCTTGTTCAAATCGATAGCGCATGGAGACGTGGAGTAGGGAATGGACCAACAATGCAAGAGCAAAAAATCGTCATCTGGCATAGTAAAGCAACCTGTTTATTTCACCATGCATGCAAGTAGTGGCACGCCCCTGTTGTAGACATATTATAATATACATATCAACGAATAAATTTTCGAAACAGTTGAATCTCATGACATTTGCTTTTCTGTTTACATATGCCAATGCGAGTTCATTTTCAAAAGGTCGTCGAAGCGTTAACTTCAGAAATATTTTTTACTTCTCAAATTAAAAAAAAGTACCAAAAAACAAAATAGAACTACCGAGTTCATCATAATATAATTTACAAGATAACTTATTACTAAAACTATAAATATTTCTTAGATAAATTTAATTTCGTAACAATAAGTTTTTTATTATATTTTAATCTTATTATAAGGTCAAACATTTTTGATTAGGATATACAGATATTATTTTGTAGCAATTGCGATTTTTGTATAAGTTAAATAAAAAATACATTAAAAAGAAAACCATTTTTTTATTTATAGAAATGCTCTTAATATAAAAAGCACCTTGTGAGATTTTTAAATTTTTACAAAATAATACAAAATGTAATTGCTATAAAAATTTTAACTTTCAACTGAGGAAATTATATATTTTGTACAAATACCTATATTTTAATTAGTATACAAAATATTAATTCACAAATATATATTATCATTACAATTTTTTGTATGAAACAAAACGAAAATAATTGTAAACTATTGTAATAATTAATGCAAATTTTTACAGTTCAATAAAATAACCATAATAATAACAAATATCTATATATTTAAATTCTCGCATCGTTCCTCCGAAACGACTTGACTGATTATTATGAAATTTTGTATCACTATGTGTAGTTGTCAGGTATGAGAATAGTTCGTAAAGTATATTTCATATGGCTAGAGATCGTAAAATAGGGTAAAAGGGGTAACAGCTCCCCCTCCATATATCTTCTTAACTAATCAGCCGATTTCCTTGAAGTTTGGCAGGTAAATAGTGTAACATCTAGACAGAACTTTAGCCTATTATATTTATTATTTAGGGCGTGAAAAATGGCAAAAATAGAAGTAAAATCTCTCCCTCCCTGTATCTTAACAAATCAACCGGTTTAAAAAGAACTTAGATATAAATTTTTGGAAATTCCAACATTTAGGGCGTCAAATAGGGCAAAGGCTCTTCCTATCCATGTCTTCTTATACCTCGTACACCTTCCTAATTAATTAACCCATTTTAGTATTTTATGTATATTTTTGACAAACATTTTTTCGTAATTCTTTTCATTTGGCATCAAACAATTACAATAACCATACATTTTCACAATCCTAACATCACTCTCTCATATTTTTATTATTAGATATCGGTGATGGAAAAGTTGCTATTTACGAAAATACTGGATGCAAAATGCTCTCAACGACCGCATATTTCCCGATGTACGCATACAATAGATAAGACATGCGCGGCTGGCAGAAAGAGCTATTTCGGCAGACGACTTGGTATCATACAATTCGATCTATACAGTTAGCGATGTTAGCGAAGACGTAAATTATCCAACAGAGTTCTTGAACTCTCTGGAATTGCCAGGCATGCAATCACACCTTCTTTGACTGAAAGTTGGATCTCCGGTTATTCTTCTTTGGAATTTGAACCTACCACGACTGTGCAATGGTACACGATTGGTCATTAAAAAAAATTGACCATTTTGAATGGTAAATTTCGACACAAAAATGTTTTGCCGTCACGAAATCTGATGATTCCCACAGACGTCCCAATTGAATTCAAACGCGTTCAATTTCCTATGAGATTATCATTTGCAATGACAATCAATAATTCGCAAGGCCAACCGATGGCTGTTTGCGGCCTAGATTTAGGCACACCATGTTTCTCACTAGGAAAATTATACGTGGCATGACGGACTGAAAAAAACGTTCACGCAATGAATATTGATTATTATGTTTGATTTACATACGGCAAGCAAAAAAAAAATACATCACTTTTTATGCTTAACTTTTGAATATGTAACGAACAGAAATAAAGAAATAATTGGCTATTGTTTTTCATCGATGATCATGGTATAAAGCGCTTCATTCCACTTTCTAATATATTTCCATCCCCACACACTCACAATACATTCCTTATTTTTTAATTGAAAACAAAAATATTCACTAGAAATAAGTTTTATGACAAAGCAACGTTTGTCAGGTCAGATAGTTATTGTATAAATTTATAACATTAAGCCAATATTACATTATAACATGTTAATTCTCCATTTACAAATTATAATTTTTGACAATGATACCATTCCTTTAAGTTGCCGCAAAGCTGTAGAGTCGGTTTTGCAACTGTGTGTATTAATTTAATTTACATTCAATTGTTGTTGTTGTGCAGTTGTAAAATTAATTTATACCACAAAAAACTAGTGAAAAAACATGATAATTCATGTAAAGCAACAAAAAAAATTTGATTAAAGAAATTAAAAGAAAAAAACTCACAAAATAATACAAATGGTTTCGGCAACTCGCAAACGCATTCTACTCCTATTAATTGTTATTATTCTAACATTTCTGTTAATTCGCTTCCTGTTGTACAATGGAACACTATTGGCTGTAAGTATGGAGTAACCACAAGCACAGATGGTACAAAACAAACAAGATATAACAAGCCACGTAGGTTTAGTATTAAGATCAAAAATTATCGTGCAAGCAAGTGATTAATTAAAAGTAAAATGCTGTGCTATTTTTTTGTTTACTACGAATAGGAACCACAAAACTATCGAAAAGCGCCTGGAGCTCCGGTAACTGTTGCCGTTTTCTATGAAGCCTTATGTCCGGATAGTAAACACTTCATAATGAAACAGTTATTGCCAGCTTATAAACAGGCGGCTCCTTTAATGGATATTCAACTGATACCCTACGGTAAGGCAACAACTTACACCAATTCTGATGGCAGTTATCGATTTGATTGCCAACATGGACCCTCGGAATGTGAGGCTAATACCTACCACGCCTGTGTCATAGAAGTTGTACAAGATGCGCGGGCGCGTCTTGAAGTTGTGGCTTGTATGATACGTGATAATCATGCGCCCAAAGAGGCTTTTCATAAGGTATTACATATTTACTACATATAATCGGAATAGTTTCTAATTATTATTGTAACTATTTCTCTTAACTTAGTGTGCCAAACAGCACAATATTGAAAATATTGATCTCATTCAAAAGTGCTACGATAGTTCAAATGGCAGTGAGCTGCTTAAACTAAATGGTGAATTTACGCATGCATTAAGGCCTAGTATAACATTTATACCCACCATTACTTTGGATGGCTCCCAAGGACGCCAAGCTACAATTTTGAAAAACCTCTTAGCTGAAATTTGTAAAATAGCTGGAGACACTGAAAAGGCCGAAGAGATTTGTAGTAAACATGATCGAATGTGAATTTTGCAAAAAAAAAGAAATCCTTATTTTTTACACATTAATTTCGATGCGTTTTATTTTTCGAAATTTGTATGGTTTGTTTTTATAAAAAAGTAATAAGAAGGCATATATTTGTTTTTATTGAATTAAACTTATCATAATAATTTTTAACATTTTATTGTCGTTAATTGAAAACTTAAAAAACTGAAACAAATCCAAAGATTTTAACATTCTAATAACATTTTAATTACAAAAAAACATGTTCTGCTCAGATTTTTATTCTAAAGTTTTTCTTTTGTAGTATGTATCAACAAGCGAGCAAAAAGTTAATAAATGTCATCATCTTTTTTTATTTAGCAATTGTATTTAACAATATGTGTATGAATTTTTTAATGACTGTAAGCTTATGTTCAGACATTACAAATATTTGACGAAAAAAGCGTGACTATTAAATTGATCCAACTTAACCTTTATTTTTATCAATTTCTATTGATTTACTACACTTAATTTGTAAGAAGATAATTGTATAATGTAATTTAGAAACTGTTAATTGTTGTTGATCTAGACAAACGTTTTGCAAAGGCAAATAATTTTTTAATAAAACTAGTGGTTCGTGATGGACGTCAAATATTTAATAGGTGTGAACATAGCTTACCTCAAAATTATTATACCCTTCACCACAAGTAGAAAAGTGCATATCTTCACCTTAAATCCAAAAGGTGTAATTGCACTTTTATTTTTTACAGGAGAAGCAAAAAATTTTTTGAGACCAAATTTTAGAATCAAGGATAGAAAACCAATGATTCCAAAAAAAAACGGAAAAGTGCAAAAAAAATTGGATCCCTCTGGAATAAAAAAAAAAACCTAAATAAAAACTTAAGGAGGCTGAGGCCCGCATCCAAAAAACAGCACTTAATGGTATGTGTGTATAGTCAAATTAAAGTATGTAATTTTACAAGAAAAACGAAAATAATAAAATTTAGGGTGGGCGGGACTTCTGGGGCCCTCTGTGGCAAAAAAAGTGCCTTAGTGCTTATATATATCGTCAGCTCATTACTGGTTTGACCTACCGACCATTTTTAAAAAAAATGAGTTAGGTATGAGGAATATATTTTTTGAATACCCTCTTTCTAAATCAAAAACCTGTTTCGCGAAAATTTTTATGGTTTCTGAGATATAAAGCATTAATTTTGCTGCATATCAACTGTTTCAAAATATTTTAAGTACTGTTTTGCTCTACAAGCCATTGTTTGGCGATTGCAGCAAATTCTTCATACAAAAACGTACAAGATATATTTTACTGTTGCTTTGCTGCATAGACCTACAAGCACAAAATATAATAATAAGAACATAAGCAAAAGCAAAATAAAATGACAACAAGAAAATAAATTTGGGAAAAATAATTTTATAAAATAATAACACCTCGTGTTAATAAATAGTATAAATTTATAAAAAAAAAATATAAAAATGGAATCTTCTTCACCAGCTCCTACACTTCCAGATGAAATTAATTAAGTATTATTTAAATTTTTACCATATTAAGATATTTGTTTAAATTTTTAATGCTTTTAGAATGATTTATGAATACTTTGAGGATGATGAAAATTGGACCGATTCTTACCTATATGACACATCTTTAACTCAAAAGCTACCATTTAAATGTGCGTCAAACCCTTCACAAATGGAAAACAATAACAGGTACATACTTGAATATTATTTTGTTTTATTTGAAAATAAAAGTTCATTACTTATATACATTCATATGTTATTCAGAATCCTTCCTTCGTCATCAAAGAAAAGGCAAACAAACCCTGAACTGTGAGAACGTAACGTAAGAAAACGGCTTCGAGAATCTGGACAAGCTTACGTTTCTATAAATAAGGAAGAATCTCCAGCAAAAACTCCTCAAAATAAAAATCGAATTAACTCAACCGCAATCAAAATGTTTATTAAACAAAATAATATTGATACCGTAATACAAAAGTTTTCAGAACCAGGACATTCTTTAATTCAAGAAGTGGACTGTGTTCATGGTGTTATTGACCGGTACTTAAAGAATATTGAAATTCATAGTCCTCTTCATTTACTAAATATGCTTAAAACAATGCCAAATAATAAAACAAAATTAAAAGTTATGGAAATACTTCCGGAAGATTTTCGCACATACTCATTGGTAGCAAATAAAATGGACTTTCGACAAGTCCCTTTTGCTAAAATTAAAGTACTTCTATACAGTAAAAATAATGATTTATGTATACATTATAAAACTTCGACGAGAGGAAAAATATAAAAATGCAATTTTGGTTAAGTCTGCATCAAAAAATTGTTTGAAAACTCCTGAGAATTTGTTGACGCACGTTTTGAAAATATCGAAACCATCAATTATTTCCAGCGATAAAAAGAGAGACATAAAAGACTTGCTTATATTTCTTCCACATGTTGATAAAAGTTATTATAAAAATTTACTCAATATTTAGTTTTAAATTTTAAGTGTTTTTTCTTGATTCTATTTTACTTTTGTATTATTTAAATTGTTTACTTTGTGGCTTTTTATGTACCTTTTCATAACAGTAGAACTGTTTTTTCTGTTTTTGTAAAATAAAACCAAATAAAAAAAAATTTCATTAATGTTGACTTTTTATTAGATTGTAAATATAGAAACATTTATCTCAACAATAAGTTACTCAATACACAGCAATAAGTATACGTATGCAGCACAAAAAGCCATTTTTTTAATTTTTTTTTTAGAAAAGTGGCGTATGCGGCACAAAACAATATTTTTCATTTTCAAAAAAATACTTTTAAATTCTAACTTTATTCATGAAAGTGAGCAAAAATTTACATTTTTCTTCATAACATATACCGGAAGCAGTGGTAAAAATATAAAAAAATTCTATCGGGTACATTTTGAGAAATCTTCATGCAAATCTTCTTTGTCGTTTTTCTCCACTCCGACTTTTTGGCATATGCGCCAAACCAATTCTGAGCTGACGATATGTGTGGGTACCAGTGTTACCACCAGCAGAATTCAAAACTACACTTGAGATGACGCAAAATTAACCAATTAAAATGAAATTACACCAAATATAAAATTAACGTTTAATTATAAACAAAAACTGACAAGAAGGCCAAATTAGAAAATATTTACAGAGTTTTAAGAGTGTTCCCTTGCTATGTCCCAAATGCAATTATGGACCTATTAAAACAAAATTATTTTACGAGGTTAAGACAATATTTATGTAAAATCTTTTTGAGATTTTTTCGTCTTAAGTGATTTAAGGGAGGGGGTTTATATATGACCTACGTTCCTAAGCCTAACAGGACAACATTTTCCATGACATAGTAGTTTTTTTATCAATACTTACTAATATTTATAAGGCAGATATGGTATTACAAGCTATGGTCAAGTATGGACAGATTCCAAAATTAATTTCGTAAGATAATTTATGTTAAAATAAAATATATTTGGACCAAATGTTGTCCAAATACCAACATAATAATGACTTAAGGGCACAAAGACTCCATTAGGAAAAAAGTTCTTGGGGGGGCTATGTGAAATTATGGAAAGATTGCCCCGGTAGGCTAGTTGGTACTGAACTAGGCTATCAGCGCTTCGCAAGATTAGCCTAGGAAGAAAAAAAAACTTATAAACCAAATTTCATTTAATTATGTTAACAATTGCGACCTTTTCTATGGACAGACAACCAGGCAGATGACTCAGATACTGATTCTAAGTCGATCTGTATACTACAACAAATACGTGTATGTGTTTCACACATCAGCGTAAACTCGTAATACCCTTTTCACATAAATAATATCAATAGTCATACTATTAATAGACTGTTTCCGATGTACGAATGAATTCTTTGTTTCGAACAACTTCATTTAGAACAAAAAAAAATCTTAAAACTTTGTTTTTGCTTTAAATGAATTCTTTCACACATCGGAAATGGGCAGTAAGATTCATATGGTAGTTCCAAAAAAAAAAAAAATAATAAAAACCTCAAATAAATTAAAATAAATTAAATGAAAACTTGAAATAATAAGTTCTACTTCTATTTATCTAGGAAAGGTGCAAAATATTCCTTTATATACTATACTAAGTAAATAAAATTCCTGCAATGGTTTCTCAGATCAGTTTAACAAATGTTAAGGTCGCTAAATATTTCTCAAAACTAAAGCATTTTAAATGCTAAAGCAAACCCAAAATGTATTACTTTTTGTAATATTGGAAACACATCTTTCTCCAGATGGTTTTTTAAGTATAATTTCATACATACCTTCTTCTTCCAATAAACTTTGCGTTAAAATCACTTTATGATTGAAATCTTATTGTCCATCAGGTGTTAATCACCATCAATCTTTAGGTTGAAAAACTATGGAAGTCTTTTTTTTTTTTAATTAACAATGACTGGTTAAAAATACTGGAAACTTTTTAGATCAACAGTATCTTAATTGGGATCAATTTTATCACTAAAATCAAAGAATTTCAAATTACACCTGATCTACACCTCAAAGAAATTACCCAGGCTCTACCCACGAGAGTAGAAATAACACCAAATTCGGGTAATTACCCATTAAGTGGCAACACTGGTGGGTACTAAAATTAAAGGTAATTTGATCACGATTGTAAAGATTTTAGTGGTACATACCACTAAGTGGGCGGGCAGTATTTTGGATCCAAGGGGCCCCGCGGGCCACACCACTTTAATTTTAGTTTTATTTTTAATTCTGTATCGAGTGGCGTTTTTTCCCTACGCGCCGTACACTGCACATTAGCAAAAAAAAAAAACTGTAGAAAGAGTAGTTTATTTTTTTCTTATTTAAGTTATGGGGACTGCTTCGGATGGGAACTAAGTTTATATATATATATATTTTTTCGCATATACTCCGTTAAAGTTTGCTATTACAATTCAGACAGATTGGTCCATAAATAACTGAGATATGAGCAATCAACCACGACTGCCTCTAATTTTACTCATAAATCCCTTGGTGTTTTGTTATTTCTTTCTTTCTGTATGTTCGGAGAACGGCAAGAGCAAATTAGATTTATTTATATCTAAATAACGGTATTTATATAACTTTCTGTTCTTATCGCTCTATATATAATCGATATTAAATTTATCGTATAAAAATTTTTTGTACCCTCCACCGTAGCTAGTTGTGAAAAGGGTATACTAAGTTTTTCATTTCGTGTGAAACTTTTTTAATATTCATCTAAGACCCCATTAAGTTATCGTTAAAAAATACAAATCTTATGTTATGGATGGATCATTTTGGTCAATTCAATTAATTTAATTCTGTACATGACTAAAAGTGAGTAAAATGAATCTCTGATACATGCAAAATTGAAACGATTTTATTTCTATGCTATTAGCAATATTTTAGATAATTTTATTTTTAATAGTTTAAGAAAGTTTTAAAAGGATTGTTTTTCCAGGTGTTTATAGCCAAAAAAAAATTTCAAACATTTACATTATAGAATTTGTATCTTAATACAAAGTGAAATTTATTTGTTCTTTTATATCGTAATATCAATCAAAGGACAACATCAACATTTACATTCAACATGTTCCCGAATATTCTATTATGAAATGAAATTTCATACGAACTTTCATTTTTTAAGCCAAAATTTAAAAAATTTAAGTAAAATCAATAAAACTATTCGCCCAAATTTTTAAAATAATGCCAAAAAAAAAAGCTAAAAACATTTTATGAAAATGCTCAATAAAATGTCAATTGCTAAAAGAAAATTTTGCACATAAATAAAAAAATTTAATGCTTAATTTAGCGGCAAATATGCCAGAATGGTCACACTGGTTCTATATTGAACATTTTCTGCTGGCAGCTCTAAATCGATTCTCATGACTTGCATTGAACATGCTCCATTGATTCCAATTTTTTTTTTTTTTACTATTTACCTTTTTTGTCTGTCAAGGGAAATCAATTCACTTTCTACCAACAACAATTTTGTATTCTTTTATGAAATTCTGGAAAAAATCTAAAAATTTTATACTTAAACTATTGGCAAAAATGGATAATGACGAATTGGAACCCATGGATATGCTAGTATATATAACTGAAGAACTTCAGGTTCGTTATAGGGCAGCTAAAGATGTTGCTGCTCAGGCTCAGATTTTTCAAGATTTTCTAAGGCGTTGGGAGGCAGATAGTGGCTTGGATGCATTAAGAAAACGAAACTATGAAATACAAAAAGGTATGTATGTATTTCAACTTTACATGGATTCTTTAAAATGCGATATTTTTTACAATAGATCTTGATTGGTTTAATGTTAGTCAGGCTTTGACCTTGGAATCCTTAAGGGGAAAGTTAGTGGTATTAGACTTCTTCACCTATTGCTGCATCAATTGTATGCACATATTGCCCGAGTTGCATGCTTTGGAAAAATTGTATCCTATCGAGCGTGGCTTAGTAGTGGTGGGTGTCCATAGTCCAAAGTTTGAAAACGAAAAGGATGCCGCTAATATTTTAGCTGCAGCCCAACGTTATGGCATTGAACATCCTATTGTCAATGATCCTCGCATGTCATTGTGGCGTGCTATAGGAATACGTTGTTGGCCTACTTTAATGGTTTTGTCTCCCAGCGGGGTTCCTTTATTAATGTTAATGGGCGAAGGACATGCATTATTTTTGGAACGTTTCATTGAACAGGCTTTAAGATTTTTTGCCCAGAAAGAAGAGCTTAAGTACTTCACGCTTCCTTTAAAACCATCATTAGATCTATTACCAGCTTCCAAATTAAGATTTCCCGCCAAAATAGCACGCAGTGAAGAGGGTAATTATGCTGTGGCTGATGCTGGGAACAATCGGATTTTAGTTTTCAATTCAAATGGTGTTGTTTTACAAAAAGTCGGTAGTGGTGTAGCTGGCTTAGCAGATGGCGATTTAGAAACATCACGTTTTAATTGTCCTCAAGGTGTAGTATTTCTTAACAATGACACTTTAATAGTAGCCGATACCGACAATCATGCCATACGACAAGTTACTTTAAGCACCGATTCGGTGGAAACCTTAGCTGGTACCGGTCAACAAGGTCATGATCGACTTGGTGGTAAAATTGGACCACTACAACAAATATCTTCTCCCTGGGATGTGGCTGTATTTAGAACACGTGACATGGATATGTCTTTTCATTTAGACGAACAAAATGTACCTGAGAAAACCATTATTGTCATATCAATGGCTGGTACTCATCAAATTTGGGGATATTTTCCAGAAGGCATGATTTGGTGGAAATTTAAAAAGTTCGAGCCTCGTACTTGTGTATCCGTCATTGGTAATGGAATGGAGGAGAATCGTAATAATTCCTATCCACAAAATGCTGCCTTCGCTCAGCCATCAGGTTTAGCCATGGCTAAGGATTTTTTGTTTATAGCGGACAGTGAGAGTTCAAGTATACGCAAGGCTTCAATGGTAGATGGCAAAGTGTTGGCTGTGGTTGGAGGAGACCGTAATCCTCAGGTAAGTAGAAAACTATTAGCATGAGGTCTTAAAAGTTAGGTTTTTCCAATGAGTTATTTTACTGAATAACAACATAAACGTTTTTTGTACAAAATTATGTTAAATTAAAAAAAAATTCATGTGTTTTAAAACAAGATAAAGCAAGGATATCAACAAAAAAAAATTACTTATAGTAGAGTTAAAAATTTAAAAAATCTTGAAGTAATACATTTCTATTTATATTCATAACTTCACATTTTCATAGCAGAAGTTCTAGTCGTTTAATGGCTGAAGTTCTAGTCGTAGCAGAAAAATTAAATTTCGAACAGCAAAGTTTTTAGATTTCTTTTTCTACTGTTATCTTCATAATTAAGAAGAAGAGACAGTAATTGAAATAGCAAAAGATTCAGCAATAACGTAGCAAATGAAGTAGCAATATAAAAGCATATAAAGTAACATTTAATATTTAATTCATCAACAACACACAACAATTTATTTTAGAGATTAATCGGCATTGATAACATCAAAAACTACTTTTTACTACTTAAAAGAAAATTGAAAATTTTCTACTTTTCAAAAAAAAAAAAAAAAAAAAATATAGTTGTAGCCATAGATTACAGTTGTAGCAATATAATAATAATATTTTTTAACTGGATATCAAAAATTACACAAAAAACATTAGTTTACGAAATGTCTACCCAAAAAATATTTCAAAAATATGGGGGCAATAAGTACCAGGTAGGTTAATTAGGGAGAGTTGTCATTATTTACCCATGTAACGTCAAAAAATGAAACATTACTCAATTGAAAATATTTAAATTTTAACATATTTTGCACTTTTTAGATATTGCAACTCACTTTTTTATATAAAATTATATTTTATTCAATATATTGCTATCCCTTTTTAAAAAAAAATACATTGTATTTTGTTTTTGTAAAAAGTTAGAGTGAATGTCAAAATTATTTGTTGAAAACATAAACAAGGGATTTTTTTATTTATAAAATATTCACAAATGGTTTAGAAGGTAAATATTTTTCCTGTATTGCATATTTATTGTGGCTCCACCTATTCCTTACGCACTTTTTATTCCTTGATTTTATATTTTATGTTCACTTTTTTTTGTTTTATAAAATTTATGTGCTGCTTCCAGGTGACAGGCAATGGATTGTGTAGTAAAATTTATATGAAAACCACTCAGTTTTTTGAGTGCTTTTCATATAAATTTTCCTACACAATCAGTAGTCTGTCGTCTGTCACCTGGAAACAACACATTAAATAAGTTTTTTATTCAAGTAGGTATTTAGATTTTTATTAAATGTTAAATTTTAACTAATTTTTTCACAAAATGTAAACAAAGCTTGACATTCAGTATACACACAAATAAATAAACAATAAGCAGATAACTCGATAATGTCACCTGTATGAATTCGCCTTGGTAATACAAAATTTTTATATTAAGAAATTTAATTAATTTACTGTTTTAATTTTTTCGTTATGTGATTTTGTTTGACATTACATGGGTTTTAAAATTGAGAACAAACTTTCTAACATGGGAAATACAAAAGTTTTTAGTAGCTTGTTCAAAAGAAAATAAAGAAACCAGATACATATGTCTGAAAAGACATCGTCTTAATGCCCCCTATTATACATATTTCATAATCTAAAGGAAATAATTTTGTATTAAAACGACTGCTTGTTCAACTATTTTGAAAGTTAACTCTTATGTAATACAATCAGTTTTAAGAATATTTTACATATAAAATTCTATTCAAACGTTTACGTTCGAAAATGTTGAACAGCAGTGAGAAAATATAACATAATCGGCCATGTTCTGGAAATCGAAATCGAGTGAAATTGAATTCGATGGAGATCATTTTTAAAATTTGTTCTATTTCAATTTCACTCAAATTCGATTTCCAGAACATGGCTGAATGGTTTTTTATCTGGTATTTATATCTACATATATTCCTACTTCAGAATCTTTTCGCTTTCGGTGATGTCGATGGAAAACAGTATGCAGCTAAACTACAACATCCTTTAGGAGTTTCTTATAATCATATCAATGATAAAGTTTATGTAGCCGATACTTACAATCACAAAATAAAAGTTATCGATATTGAAACAAACACTATTGAAAGTTTGGACATAAAACAACAAAATGATAACTCCAAAATGCAGCCATTTAATGAGCCAGCAGGCCTTTGTTTTGATGTCACTGGTAAACGTATGTTTGTCGCCGACACCAACAATCATCAAATATTAAGCGTTGATATGCAAACGCTTAAAGCAGAACACTTCTATTTAAAATTTCAACAGTCCAACAATGAGTACGAAACTGTCACCGATGGTCCTTTGCGTCGTAGTTTAGAATTAGTAAGAAGTCTTCCAATAAAACGTTGTAAACAATTGAAATTACAAGTTTTTATTTCTCTGGATGATCAATTAAAATTTACAGCAGATGCTCCTCAGAAATGGTCTCTAACAAGTGCCAATAGTGCCTTAAAACCTCTTAATACTAAAGGTTCTTTAAGTGATGGAAAATTTGTTTTAGAATTAAAACGCATAGATGAATTTGAAAAGGATGTGCTAAAGGAAGACATAAAATTGGATTTATCACTGAGTCTATGCGATGCCAAAAGTTGTCTTATGAAACGTTTTTCATTGGTGTTCAATGATGATGGAATGACGGAAAGTAGTTTAAACACCGAAGAATGTGATGTTAAAATTCATATTGCACCGAACTGTATAAAGCTTTGTTAAATTAAAAAAAAAAAAACAACGTTGAGATTATAATTGTATACACAACAAATTGTGTAATTGGTTTTTTATTCTGTTATATTTGTATTTAAGCAGTAACTTAAAGTATAATAAAAAAAAAAATAAAACTTAATAATTGTTTATTTGAAATTTCTCAGGTTTACATGAACTATTACCATGTTTGGATAAAAAACCAATTATGTATCTTTATATAGGTATGTATTATTTTATTTATTTATTTATTAAATTTCAGTAACATAGAGTACGGGCCATAATCGGTTCACAAATTTCTACTCAATAAAAGTAAAAAATTTAAAAATAAATTTGTACATAGTACTTAACAGCAAAAAATAATTAATTTAAATAAAAAGGTCAAAAAGTATGTGTGTATAGTCAAATGTGTGAGTGATGTGATTGTACTTCATTCCCCAATATTCTTGAAATTAAAAGTCTATGCAATTGGATTAACTATGAGTTGATAGACTTAAGTCTAATTTAAATATCAAAAACTTCAATTAAAAACTAACAAATGTACTTATAAGTACATATAGGTTTTCAAGAAAAATTGTGTGGATTACTTTGCCATAAATCTGGCAACGCCGCTGATGTTAAAATATTAAATAAGAAAACAACTTTCTATTTTAACATCAGCGGCGTTTCCTTATTTCGCTGCTGGCAACACAACTTAAGTTTAGTTGCCATCCGTAATCGACCCAAAAGTCTTGATAAAAGTACGAAAAACAGAAGTAAGAAAGAAACAAATACAGAAAAATTCGATCCACCAATACCATTGGTAAAAAATTGATGTTTGATTATACTGACAGGCTCCGCAAGCGGTAAAACAGCGCAGAATTCTGATGATGGGAATGTGGTAATTGTCGAAACATGGAAATTCGAACTGAGTTCAATCCAGTGTTCAGTCTACAATAAAATTATCAAAGAAATTTTAATTAATTTTATGTTGTAAATAATAAAAAAATAATAATTTAATGCAAATTAAATTTGATAAAGTTAAGCCTAATTTTATTATTTAATTTTAATTTTAAACAAAGCTAAAATGATTAGTGCACAGAGAAAAGGTACAATGTTTACTTTGAAATATGTAGTTAATAGTAGTCTACTTACAGCAGAAAAAATTTTTTTTGTGACATTCCTGATTGTCTTAGGTACCCTTGCTATAAGCTTTTGGCCAAAACAGATTCAGATTAGATGGAATACCATCATTAATCTTTCCAAATAACAAATTTGGAAATTTGTCCACGATTATCAAAACAAATGCATGGCTCATCAAAAATAGCCAACGAAATCGCCCACTATTTTAAAAAAACGGCAAGAATCGCCATGTCGGAAAACATGTTTTAAAATCATTTGGCGAGAAATCGCATAATGTGGCAAGCCTGGGGACACATTCAACATATTCGTAATTTTTAAAAATATCCTTTTTATTGAAAAACAAGTAAAAAAAAATCGAAAAGATGTGAAACAAAATATTCTATCGTTTCTCGAAAAGTGAGAAAAAAGTGTGTCTGTACCTCATGTCGAAAACTATTAAGAGATTATGTCGTTACGTTATAAATGTCATAATATTCCGCTCGGTGCCGATGTGAAGTTGCAGACGTTGAGAACGCCAATCACACAACGACGGCAGCGAAAATATAACCGTCGGCTATACCAAATAATGTAGAGTGCGACTTTAATTTTTGTTGTCTAAAAAATAGCTTTGGAAACAGACGAAGGCCTATCCAATTAGTCTGCTTACCGCTATAACAATACAACAGTACAAAAAACAACAGGCATTTTGTTTGTGTAAATTTCCTTGCGGTTGTCAAAATCTTACTACTACATAAAAAACAAAAGGAAAAACGTGTTTCGAATTAATGTATGTGTGGCAAAAAACAAAAAACGGAAACAAAAATATATCTACATTTAAAAGCAAAATGTAAACAAATTTTGACAACCTAAGGGAAAAAGCAAAATAAACATTTGGCTCCTTGCGCAGACCTATTGGATAGGCCTTGTTACAGACGGAGTTAAATGAGAAAAACAGTTGTTTGTTTCAATTTATGGCATTTTGTTTCATTTCTCGCATTTCAATCGAAAAGTTTCTCGAAGCGAGTTACAGAACATGGGCACATAATCAAAAACAAATTTTATGTTTGCCAAGCAATTTGTGTGGTTTATTATGCCCTTTACCACCAATATATTTACAGGCTAGATTTCTAAACAAGAAAAAGAGTATTTAAGCTGACGTGGGGATACCGTGGTATCTTTGAGATGAAATAGTACTGAAAATAGTAGAATAGTATTGAATTGCCCATCACTGCAAGCGAGTGTTTTCTTCGATTCGTTTTGTTTGCTTCTTTGTTACACAGAAAAAGTTGCTGAGATAAAAATTGCACAATGTAAACACATAAGCAATTTTAAAGAATAACCGACAAAAGTTGCAGCGTTTACATTTGCCAGTACAGGCAAGCCGGTAGCAAAAACCACACTGAACTTAAGGAAACTTTTTGTTACGTTTTATGATTCTGTCATTGGCTTAAACAAAGTGCGAAACTGATCGCACTTTCCGTACGAAATAAATTGTTTTTGTTTTTGATTTTTTAAATGTATTTGAGAGGCTTTGTGTCAATTTTTGACAGAAGTTTAAGCAAGCTTATGCATATTATAGTTGGGCCTTAATATTAATTAATTTCAAGTTTCGTTCGCAAAAGAAAAAATTTAAAAAAATATATATTCTGCTATGATTTTTTATGTTTTAGCTAAGTCTTATCTATGTTCACACAATATAAATTTGTCTTCTCAGTACGGTCAAATGTAAACTCTGTGTTAGTGTGCTCATGCACAATAGTGATGGGGCCATGGTACAATTAATAAAGGTACCCACAGACCAGGCAACATTTGTCGAAACATGGGAATGTTTGACTAAATGTTGCTACGTGTGTGGGGATGTCTCTGGTTGATATTCTTGTTACCTGATTGGTTTCTCCAATATCAAAAATGTTCGATATAATATGTTTCCAAACACAATGTTGCATCGTGTGTGGCGATGTTGACTGTTTTTTCTTTCTCATGTTGTTGAGAGCAGTTGTTGAGTGAGGTGCTTTTGAAACTCTCGGAGAAAAAAATATGAAGAATGAAATCGGAATATGACAACAATTGCAAATTATGAATATTGGAAATCATTTATACTTGAATATAAAATTTTTCTAAATTTATAGAATATAAAATATGATAGGTATACAAACAAAATAAAAAAAATATTTTTATGTGTTTTGTAGTAGTGTATTCAAAAAACACGCAAAACTGATGTTTCGTTTTTAGTGTCATCGTCTGTGGTAAAAACTGAAACATAAGTACTAACTCATGTTTCGACTCATGTTGCCAGGTGTTCTAAGTGCTGGTTCACAACGTTCAAATTTTAGCCGCCAAGTCTTGAGCTTTTAAGAGAAGGGAAAAGAGAATGCCATTTATTTTCCTCTCTTTCACCTAAAAGCTCAAGCATAGCTGCCAGATAAAATTGGTCGAAAATCGTCCACTTTTGTGGAAAAAATCGTCAAAACCGTCAAATTGACTAAGCTAAATCGTCACAAAAATCGTCATGAAACCACTAACTTTTCATAAGCTTGGAGAATTAATTGTTATTTTTAGTTTTCGTTGCTAACAAAATTTTAATATATTCTGCCTGTTTTTTAAATTAAATACAAATTTTCGTTTAGAAACTTCCCAATTGGCTATATCGCAATGTTAATTCCTCCACGACACGTAAGGGACAACTAATGCAAATCGTCGATGACATATTTAAGCAAGTGTCGCGTAAATCGTGCACGACACAAAGAAAGACAATGTCGCTCAGCCTGTCGTTGATGACCACATGCACGACATTTGCGTCCTTATTATCGTTGCTGACCACATGAAGGACATTGTCGTTCACATTGTCTTTGATGACAATATAAACGACACTGGATTCTACCTTGTCGCCAACGACTGCGTATAAGTAAATATCGATAAGGTTACAGGAGTTACAGTTTACATGCCGATGTCGCATATAAACCTAAATAAAAAAAAACTATACAATAGCACATACAGTGTATCAATTTAGTAACCGGACAGTTGTCTATTTTTTAATTAATTCGTTTTTAAATGTAAAGAGATTTTTGTAAAAACAGAAAAACCTTTTTAATTTCTTAAATCATCTATATATTGTATATATCACTTGTATTAATGCCACAATAATATACGCAAACAATTTTATAAGCAAAAAACTGAAGTCTGTCAAAATAAAACACCAAATTAATAATCGGACGGACATGTGGCAAATACCATGCTTAAATGTCATTTTATACCGGAATTCCCCGAACAAGGTTAGTTGGGAATTAACTGAAATTGTAAAAAAGCGTTACATGGAGTTTTTGCAAAAGAAAATTTTTGAATCTCTGACAAAAAATTGCGAAAAAGGCGATATGAGCAGCAAACGTGTTCAAACATCGATAGAAGTTAGAGAGTTGATAATAAAACATTATCAAATCGGTATGTCTTTACTTGAAATTGGAGATGCTGTTCAAAGAAGCCATTTTACGGTTCACGATATTATAAAGCGCTTCAAAATTGGCAATTTCGTAGAAAATAAGACCAAATCTGGACAACCAAAAAAGTTTACTCCATCTGATGAACGATGGATTGTTAATCAAGTAAAGAAGAATCCAAAACTAAGTGCTTCTAAATTAACAAAATTGGTGTCAGAAAGCTTACAAATAAGTGTCAATCCTGAAACTGTCCGAAATGTACAGCGTAAACACAATTTTCATGGCAGAGTTAAACGAAAAAAACCATTTGTAAATGATGTAAATCGGAAAAAGAGATTAAAGTTTGCATCTGAACATAGAAACCATGACTTTTCGTACTGGAGTAGCGTGATTTTTACAGACGAAAGCAAATATAACGTTTTCCGGTCAGGCGGACTGGCGTACGTTTGGAGAAAGCCAAATGAAGAACTAAAGACTTCTAATCTTCATCCCACCATAAAGCACGGATCTGGAAGTGTCATGGTTTGGGGCTGTATGTCCGCCACAGGACCTGGACAGCTAGTTTTTATAGATGGTATAATGGACCAGTTGAAGTACATAACCATTTTAAGGGAAAATTTGGCTCCGAGCGTAGAAAAATTAGGCATTTCGGAAAACTATAAGTTCTACAAAGATAATTATCCGAAGCACAAAGCGCATAATACACGGATGTGGCTACTGTATAATTATCCCCATGTTATGGAAACTCCCCCCCCCCAGTCTACAGACATTAACGTGATAGAGAATTTATGGTCTCATTTGGAAAATAAATTGAAGTCTCGGACAATTTCCAATATCAGTAAGCTAAAGATTGCTCTAAAGGAAGAATGGGAACAAATTGATCCAGCTTACTGCAAAAAACTCGTGGAATCAATGCCAAAGCGATTAGAAGCTGTACGTAAGAGCAAAGGAATGCCCACAAAGTATTAGATTGGCCAAAATATTAAATGCACCTACCATATTAAAAAGTGTCCGATTATTAATTTGATCCATATTTTTAACTTAATATGATTTTGTTGTTGTTTCTCTTAGAATTGAGATTTTGTTTTTAAATATTGTTAGCGTTTTTATAAGCCAAAAATAAATAAGTGAATTACATTAATAAATTTTTTTTAAAATATGCATCCTGCTAAAAAAAATCTTATTTTATATTATGAACAGCTAAGACATGAAAATGACTGCCAATCAAATAATGCAAATAAATCAAATTATCTAAGAAGATAAAAAAAATGTGGAATTATATTAAAGAAATTTGTAAATTTGAACAAAATTTGTCATTTGAAAAATCGTCAAATTTAGGGTATAAATCGTCCTATCGTCATTCACCATTTTTGTACCTTAAAATCGTCAAAATGACGATAAATCGTCAAATCTGGCAGCTATGAGCTCAAGACTTGATGTCTAACCAGGCCTGCCACATTTGCCGGCTTATCGGCACTTTGCCGATTTTATTCCTTAAAATTAGCACAGT
Source organism: Pollenia amentaria (assembly GCA_943735925.1). NCBI lineage: Eukaryota > Metazoa > Arthropoda > Insecta > Diptera > Polleniidae > Pollenia > Pollenia amentaria. Next base: position 31,094,146 of record OX031007.1, read on the forward strand.
GCCGATTTCCCGGTAATTTTGCTTGTTAACGAGTAATTTATTAATTTTAAGTAACTTTGGACCACTTGTGATAACCTATACAACAATATGGAAAGTTTTTTAAAACTGTATTAACTAATTTTATAAAAACCAATAAAAAAATAAAATTGAATTTATCAACGCAGAGTTTTTTGAGCTTTGATGAGGAGCATTTGGGCTTATTGACTAACGAGTTAGAATCAACATCACAACCCAACAAAAGTGAAATTAACTATCAAATCAAATATTAAAACGTTTGGATTTTGAACAAAAATCTTATAAATTTTTAAATATGATTAATCCTAACAAAATTATGAAAAAGTAAAATATTTCTTTGTCGAGGGCCTTATGGCCCGAATTGGACGCAGGTGCAACCACGGTTCTATTAGGACTGGATAGGAGTAGTCTCAGGACCCTTATAGGGTTCCTAACGGGGCATTGTTCTGTTAGGGCTGTGCGGGGATGCCGAGGAGCTAGAGACGGTGGAGCATGTACTCTGCCACTGTCCTAGGATGCACGGCCTCAGGCAGAAATGGCTAGGGGCTAGATTTCACGACGAAGTGGGGTGTATCGCTGGATGTTATCCAACCGATCTACTGGGGTTTGTCAGGGAAATAGGACGGCTGTTTCTGTTGGGGGGACCATAGGGGGAATTTGTCCTACGTATATACTAATCTGTACCAAACTTTAGGTCTATTTTCTACTCTTCTTCTTTAGTTCTCTTTTTCCTCTTTTCTCCTATACTGAAGGGATTCAGAATGGACCTCATTGGTCTCCGAGTGGGTATGCGCCCTTGGGCGTATAACCTTTCTTAACCTAACCCAACCTAATGCTGAATTATTAAATGAATTATTCTGTTTTGTTATTTTTGTGTTATTAAAAGTATGTTTAATTGTTCTTAAAAGGGATATTTTTAATTTGCCAATTTTCTTTAATTAAAGTGCCGATACACAAATATGATCTATATATATAAAAATGAAATTATGTGTGTTTGTATGTTTGTATGTTTGTATGTTTGTATGTTTGTCGCTTTATAGACTCCGAAACTACTGAACCGATTTTCCTGAAATTTTTACAGTAACATCACGTGAGCCCTAAAAATAAAATAGGCTACTTATTTTTTCGATAGGGGCAGGGGAATTGGTACCCCCCATAGGATGCCAATATTATACTGAACCGATTTTCCTGAAATTTTTACAGTAACATCACGTGAGCCCTAAAAATAAAATAGGCTACTTATTTTTTCGATAGGGGCAGGGGAATTGGTACCCCCCATAGGATGCCAATATTATACTGAACCGATTTTCCTGAAATTTTTACAGTAACATCACGTGAGCCCTAAAAATAAAATAGGCTACTTATTTTTTCGATAGGGGCAGGGGAATTGGTACCCCCCATAGGATGCCAATATTATACTGAACCGATTTTCCTGAAATTTTTACAGTAACATCACGTGAGCCCTAAAAATAAAATAGGCTACTTATTTTTTCGATAGGGGCAGGGGAATTGGTACCCCCCATAGGATGCCAATATTAATTATCGAACCGATTTTCCTGAAATTTTTACAGTAACATCACGTGAGCCCTAAAAATAAAATAGGCTACTTATTTTTTCGATAGGGGCAGGGGAATTGGTACCCCCCATAGGATGCCAATATTAATTATCGAACCGATTTTCCTGAAATTTTTACAGTAACATCACGTGAGCCCTAAAAATAAAATAGGCTACTTATTTTTTCGATAGGGGCAGGGGAATTGGTACCCCCCATAGGATGCCAATATTAATTATCGCATATCTTAAGAGCCGCTGCACGCATTTTGCTGAACTTTTTGTAGTAGGATCTTCTGAGCCCCGGAATTGAAATAAAATAGCAGCGGGGGTATAGGAATACCCCATAGGACGCCAATGTTTAACATCGCATATCTTAAGAACTGTAATAGTGAGAATGTTCAAACTTTCTAAAAGTCACTCTTATGGTATACTACACTTTTGAAAATAAAAATAAAGCGGGTAGGCGCAGGGGGGGAAATACCTCCCATAGGATGCATACATTAAATATCGCTCAACTGAAGAACTATTAAAGGGAGAGTCTTCAAACGTGGTTAAAGCTACTATTATAGTAAACTATAAATTTCAATATAAAAATGTGCGGGGTCAGTGTAGCGAAGCGCACCGGGTTAAGCTAGTTTAATATATTTTTTTTTTTATGAGCAGTTTTCCCCATAAAAACAGAGTTCTCAGATAAGTAAAGTAAGTAAAGAATTTATTGAGAGGGAGTTTTCGGATATTGTAAGTTTTTCATAAATAATGTGGTTGCCCTGCTGGCAGCACTAATTCGATAAACCATCTGGTAGTTCAAAAAGGAATGATAAATACGGCTGCCAGATGTGAAGATTTATCGTGGTTTTGACTTTGGCGATTTGACGACTTATACCCTAAATTTTTTATAGCTAGATAAGGTCGAGTTAGGCGAAATTGCTGTACCCGTAACTTACTGTAACTGTAACGGACTGCTACCACGTTGGTGCACTTATAGCTGACAGTAACAGTACGTTGCCAATCAGCTGTTTCATTTTGTTGTATGTAAAGCAATTAGAACGATTATAGTTAGCTATAAGATATAACTTAACCGCAACGTCCTTATCTGTAGTAAATAGATTTTTCTTACTTTTTTACTGTACGGTTACGGTTACATTGTTACTGTCAGCTAACTGGGCGTAATGATTGGATCATGGGTAGGCCATTTGACGGTTTTGAAGATCTTTCGTCAAAATTTTACGATTTTCAATCAATTTTATCTGGCAACTATGATAACTAAAAGAAAAATAATAATAAAAACTAGTCAAATAAAATACAGCAAAGTGATACGTTGTGCCAGTCGGGAAGAGAAAGAACATATTTTCTTGTGCGTTTTGTGGTTAAAAAAAATAATTTTTTTTGCCTCGCAAATGTTTTGATAAATAAATCAAAAAGTGCTAATTTTAATTAATAGTTTTAATAAAATTAAGTAAAAGTGAACATTTAAACTGATAGAAAAGAAAAAATGAAAGATATTCCTTTGCCAGGTTCAGAAAATTGCCAAAGACGGACTAGGCATTCCAATAGTGAAAATGTTTGTGATGAAAATATAAAAGAAATTATGACCCCCAGAAAATTTTTTTGTCGTATATCAATAATAACGGCTAATAATAGTTGTAATAGTGTTAGTGAAAGTAAACATAAAGTGAAAAGCGGAAAATCAATGGCGCGTTCTCCTATAGGGTCTAAAACCCCCTCCCCCACAAATGTTTTTTTGTCATTGTCGAGTATGTTCGGATCGTCACGTTTCAATCGTCGTTCATTGTGTCCACTGGTTTTAAATGCATTGATTTTAATTTTATTTACAAATTTAATCAATTTTTGTTATTGTGCCGTTAACAGTGCGGCGAATGGTGATTCATTAGTAAATCAACCACAACATACAACATTTGGCGATACCACAACAACAACGTCATCAACAAAATTTAAAAACAATAATCATAATAATAAAAGCTCTAACAAGTTGAATGATACTCAAAATCTATTAGTGTCCCAATTAGCAAATCACCACAAAAGGTAATTTTAATAAATCAATTAAAGAAATAAATTAAGAAGATACTCATAGTATAATATCAAAGAAATTATTTAATAAAATTCTTATAAGGAAAAGTATTCCATTTTTTCACCGAATGTTTTCACATCCTAAGAAATTAGTAAAAATTTTGAATTTCACAGCAATCACGCTCTAAAAAAACAAGTAAGAGTGCTAATTCGTCAATGCCGAATCTTTGATACCCACCACCGACAGTTAGATTATTTCATGCATTGGCCCTATATATGTAGGTATATAAATTACACGGTGCTACTAATGAGCAATTCGTTTAACACTTGAAAAGCGACCTAGTGTAGGTTATACATACCGCTTATTGAGTAGATCAGAAAATAATTTTGAAAAGTTCGGATTAAACCATTTTCGGGTAGGTTCGAGTACTTATGAACTCGTAACTCAGTTGACTTTTAGCCGATATTTATTTTTAAAACGGTTTCAGAAAGAAGAAAATGTACATTTCCAAATATATACACCCTTTGGTATGTAAAAAACATTTTTGTGGTGATATTCTTAATTATCAGGCCTGTTCTGAAAATCACTTTCATTCAAATCGCGTGATTTCAAATCACATGTTCCTTTTAAAATCGTAAGTGTGATATTTTTGTGTGTTTCGGTGTGATTTTTAATTGCCGAAAGCACACCGAGGAACACAAAAACGAAATTATACCTATTCAGAACACCAATAAATCACACATGTGTTTTTAAAAGCACGTGACTTTCAGAACAGGCTTGCATATCTGATTTTAATTTTCTTTTTTTTAACTTTGGCGCCATTTTTTTAAATTAGGGCCCGTTCGGAAATGCATCACTGCGCTGTATCTGATGCGCGGCGCGTTCGGTTGAAAAAAAGCATTGCACTTTTGTCAAAACGCGAACTAGCACGAAATTCCTTTCCTGTGATACCCATATTGTATATGTTGCTAAGGAAACAGATTCTCAAATTAACAAAACATGAAAAATAGACCCTTTTTCAAAATGGTCCAGCTCACGAGAGGTCAAAGTTGGAGCTGAAATATTTTAAATGTCATCTTAAAAAAGTCAAAGGTTCATTTTGAGGGGGTACGCCTTGCACGAATTTCGCGTCCATACAACTTAAATAGCTCTAATATATGTATATATTAGGGGGGCAAGGAATATTCGGGTTCTCATTTGCGAACTACATATTTGGTAATTTTGTTATTTGCATACGCACTAGCATTAGCTAAAATGAATGCCAATATAAAAAAGCGAATATCTAAAGAATGAAATTTCTACATAGAATTTAATTTTATTCCGAGAAAAAACGAACACACCGGCTAAACTGAAGATATGTTCACCCCTATTGAATATTTGACGTCCTACACGTTACCACTAGTTTTATTACAAAATTGTTTGCTTTTGCAAAACGTTTGCTGGATCAAACATCATTTAACAGTTTCTTAATTTAATTATACAATTATCTTCTTACAAATAAAGACAAGGAAGTCAATGAAAATTGTAAGAAATAAAGCTTTGATAAATTTGCTGGTCATGTTTTTTTGTATTTTTTTTGTCAAATATTTGTTAGGTCTGAACATACCTTAAGAGAAATAAGTAAAACAATTTTTAAAATATTTTTAATTAAAACTTTTAAGGATATATGTATTTTTAAATGAAAATAATTTTTATATTTTTGTTTAGGGAAACCGAAGTAAATATTTTTTTCAAATTCAACGAAGCGTTCCCTTTTGTTTGGTACCGAGTTTGCTAAAAAATATTAGATACCAATGTTTGTACTATATTAAAAAAATAAATTATTTAAAATAAGTATTCTTAACAAATTTTAAGTCCATAAAAAGGAAAAAAGATAAGGAAATGAAAAATTAAGCAGGAAGTTGGCTATAATTTGACTCTAGATTAAAGGATATATAGTGGCGTTTCTGATAAAAAACATTTTAATTTGTTACACAGTGCAGTTTTTTAAATGGAATTTGTGTTAGCACGTACATATTTATTTTGGTTTTTTTTCTTGTCAATAAAAGTTTTAATTAAAATATTTACAAATTGTTAACAAAATATATGCCTGTTGCTAAAAACAATAAAATTTTAACGCAGGGAAAAGTGTAGGAAACATTTTTGGTTGTAGGAAAGAAAAAAAGATTTTTTTTAAACATGTAGGGATTTTATAAAATATCTACTGGCATCACTGGCTGAGAGTAACAGAAATGCGACCGTACCGTAAAAAAGTATGACCAATATTTTTCTTACAGATTGAGACGTAACTTCTTAAGCCTATAGTACACGGCATGTAAAAAGACACATGCACATGTGGTTCTGACGTAATTTTGACGTCATCACACAACACGCAATGTTTATTGTGGCTTTGCATTGACGTCAAAATTACGTCAGAACCACATGCGCATGTGTATTTTTACATTCCGTGTACTAGAGGCTTTACTGCTAACTATAATCGTTCTAAATGCTTTACATACAACAATATGAAGCAGCTGATTTGCAACGTTACTGCTACTCTCAGCTAACTGAGGCTTTAATCGAAATGTAGATACATTTCTATTTTCAAAAATATATAAAACCCAAAGTCGGTTAAGAACCAGACCAGTAATAAAAAATGCCATATACTCCTAATGTGCCAATTATTACTTGACAGAGAAATTCGAGCACACACCAAAACATTTTTAAAATTTATTTCTGCAATATAATTTTTTTGAGATATGGAAACAGTTTTTTTTTTTATATGACGTTAACCTATTCCAAGGTGATACCAAAAACGGAAAAAATTTTTGGGGTAGTTTTCAAATCTCCAATTTCATATATTAAAAAATTTTCTTCAACAAAATCGAATAAATAGAGATTTGAACACCAGGGACTTGTTTAAAACATCTAAGAGAAGGAAAATAATTTTTTACAAATAATGTGTGTGAAGTTAGCTCCGTCAGTTAGTTTCGTTTTCTTGACTATCAAGTTTCCTGTACACAAGCAACTTGTGTTAACATTGTTCTCACTCAAAGACTGTTAAGACAACAGAATGGATGTTTTTTGCCAAAAATAAATAATTTCAGACAAAAAAAAAATTAAAAATGATAATTCAGAATAACTAATAAAACACATATTTTTTATTTAAAGAATTTTGCCAGAAAATGAATTAAAATTAAAAAAGGCCCTATTTTCAGAACCCGAAAATGGGTCAAAATCGAAATGGTGCTCTAATATGGACTAATAGGGTTGATAGCTTAGGTATTCCAGATTTCAGAACTATATAGTTAATATTCAGAATTTGTGTAATAGAGCATAGCTGAAAGTGAAATTATGAAATTTCGTAAAAAAGCGCTATTTTCGGAACCCGAAAATGGGAATACCTAAGCTATCAACCCTATTAGTCCATATTAGAGCACCATTTCGATTTTGACCCATTTTCGGGTTCTGAAAATAGAGCTTTTTTTTACGAAATTTCATAATCTCACTTTCAGCTATGCTCTATTACACAAATTCTGAATATAAACTATATAGTTCTGAAATCTGGAATACCTAAGCTATCAACCCTATTAGTCCATATCAGAGCACCATTTCGATTTTGACCCATTTTCGGGTTCTGAAAATAGAGCTTCTTTTTACGAAATTTCAAAATTTCACTTTCAGCTATGCTCTATTACAAAAAATCTATACAAATTCTGAATATAAACTATATAGTTCTGAAATCTGGGATACCTAAGCTATCAACCCTATTAGTCCATATTAGAGCACCATTTCGATTTTGACCCATTTTCGGGTTCTGAAAATATGTGTGTGAAGTTAAATTTTAAAATTTATAACCCTAGACACATTCTGTTATGTTAACAGAATAATGTTAACCACTTAACAGAACTTATGTTAACGCTTTTATGAGGGATAAATGCAGATTTCTGGAAAAGGAGTCAACGTGGGCGAAAAAAAATGATAAGGATTTGTGGACAATAAGTTTCTCCATCGTTTGCTATAATTAGGATTTCTAACAGAGTGAGTTGAAGCGACTTATTGACAATTTACCCTTTAGAATTCTCTGGGGATGAGTCCAGATTTCTGGAAAAGGAGTCAACGTGGCCGAAAAAAAATAATAAGGATTTGTGGACAATAAGTTTCTCCATCGTTTGCTATAATTAGGGTTTTTAACAGAGTGAGTTGAAGCGACTTATTGACAATTTACCCTTTAGAATTCTCTGGGGGATGAGTCCAGATTTCTGGAAAAGGAGTCAACGTGGGCGAAAAAAAATTATAAGGATTTGTCGACAATAAGTTTCTCCATCGTTTGCTGTAATTAGGATTTCTAACAGAGTGAGTTGAAGCGACTTATTGACAATTTACCCTTTAGAATTCTCTGGGGGATGAGTCCAGATTTCTGGAAAAGGAGTCAACGTGGGCGAAAAAAAAATGATAAGGATTTGTGCACAATAAGTTTCTCCATCGTTTGCTATAATTAGGATTTCTAACAGAGTGAGTTGAAGCGACTTATTGACAATTTACCCTTTAGAATTCTCTGGGGGATGAGTCCAGATTTCTGGAAAAGGAGTCAACGTGGGCGAAAAAAAATTATAAGGATTTGTGGACAATAAGTTTCTCCATCGTTTGCTATAATTAGGATTTTTAACAGAGTGAGTTGAAGCGACTTATTGACAATTTACTATTCCATACAATAGAATTTAATTTGGAAGTTATAATAATAAAACGTTAATGTTAAATCGGGTGAAATTTCACTCTAATCGCTGCTTCATCTCAAGTGTAGGTGGTAACACTAGTTTTTTATAAATGCTGAGAGAGGCTTTTTGCACTCTTTTCATGTTGAGTTCAAAAATAGTATGTTTTGTGCTGTTTTCACAGCACAACGCAGCAGGGTTGTCAGATTGATTTTTATCTTTTTCGCCAAATTCAATGTCAAAAATCGCCAAAATCGCCAAAGCATTTATTTTTTTCGATTTCGACAATAATATATGTATTTTTAGAATAATTAAAAATATTTTTTCATAAATCCCAAAAAAAATTTGTTCCGTATCCCTAAAATCCGCCAAAAATTCAAAAAAAGTCGCCATATATTTTATTTAATTTTTATTTAACAAAAAAAGTGCAATGTTTAAAATATTTTATAGTAGTCTACTTAAAGTAACAAAAAAAGGATTTTGCGGTAAGTATTAAACAAATATCACCAAGAAGACTAACTTGTTGTCTTCTTTTTTGAAATACATTGTGAAGGTAGAAAAGAAATGCAACATGTGCTATTTATATTCATATAACTTTTGGCTCGTAAAAACGTGTCGAAAACTTCATATCGCATTCTACTTCAAAGCAGATATTAAGTGAATTTCAATATTTGAATACAGGTACCTGCCGTATCCTTGTAGCTATACATTGTTGGCCTAAACTGATCTTAATTAGATTGAATAGCATCATTACAATTTTCTTTTAACAAACTGTATTTTTTCTATTGTATTTCATTAACATCCAAGGGTAAGTTAGGATTCATAAAAAATCTTTAAAATATATTTAAAAATAACCAATTTTATGTGATAATTTGTCACATTTTATAATGGAAAAATTTTCATAAACTTTCATTATATTCATTTTTAAAGAATTCTACTAATTACTTCTTTCAAGAGCACATTTAAATGTAAAAAAAAAATTTCTTGAAGATTATCTTCATCAGCCATTTCAACTTTATTTAGTTTTAAATACTGGTCATACATATGAATGCATCAAATTTCATACATTGAAATACTAGAATAAAAAAAAATATTATTTCTTCGTTTTGAATTTAACAAATTTCAAAACAAATAGATGGCTCATCAAAAATAGCCAACAAAATCGCCAACTATTTTATAAATCGCCATGTCGCCAAATCGAAAATTAGGTCGCCAAAAGAGTTTGAAAATCGCCACGTTTGGCGAGAAATCGCCACATCTGACAGCCCTGCAACGCAGGGCTACCGTTGGATATTTTCGAAAAGGTTCTCAAAAAAGGGGGAAAAAAGGGTATAAGGGTATATAAGGGGTACACTTGAGATGAAGCAGCGATTTGAGTGAAATTTCACCCGATTTAACATTAACGTTTTATTTTATAACTTCCAAATTAAATTCTATTGTATGGAATAGTAAATTGTCAATAAGTCGCTTTAACTCACTCTGTTAAAAATCCTAATTATAGCAAACGATGGAGAATCTTATTGTCCACAAATCCTTATAATTTTTTTTCGCCCACGTTGACTCCTTTTCCAGAAATCTGGACTCATCCCCCAGAGAATTCTAAAGGGTAAATTGTCAATAAGTCGCTTCAACTCACTCTGTTAGAAATCATAATTATAGGAAACGATGGAGAAACTTATTGTCCACCAATCCTTATAATTTTTTTTCGCCCACGTTGACTCCTTTTCCAGAAATCTTGACTCATCCCCCAGAGAATTCTAAAGGGTAAATTGTCAATAAGTCGCTTCAACTCACTCTGTTAGAAATCCTAATTATAGCAAACGATGGAGAAACTTATTGTCCACAAATCCTTATCATTTTTTTTCGCCCACGTTGACTCCTTTTCCAGAAATCTGGACTCATCCCCCAGAGAATTCTAAAGGGTAAATTGTCAATAAGTCGCTTCAACTCACTCTGTTAGAAATCCTAATTATAGCAAACGACGGAGAAACTTATTGTGCACAAATCCTTATCATTTTTTTTCGCCCACGTTGACTCCTTTTCCAGAAATCTGGACTCATCCCCCAGAGAATTCTAAAGGGTAAATTGTCAATAAGTCGCTTCAACTCACTCTGTTAGAAATCCTAATTATAGCAAACGATGGAGAAACTTATTGTCCACAAATCCTTATCATTTTTTTTCGCCCACGTTGACTCCTTTTCCAGAAATCTGGACTCATCCCCCAGAGAATTCTAAAGGGTAAATTGTCAATAAGTCGCTTCAACTCACTCTGTTAGAAATCCTAATTATAGCAAACGATGGAGAAACTTATTGTCCACAAATCCTTATAATTTTTTTTCGCCCACGTTGACTCCTTTTCCAGAAATCTGGACTCATCCCCCAGAGAATTCTAAAGGGTAAATTGTCAATAAGTCGCTTCAACTCACTCTGTTAAAAATCCTAATTATAGCAAACGATGGAGAAACTTATTGTCCACAAATCCTTATTATTTTTTTTCGCCCACGTTGACTCCTTTTCCGGAAATCTGGACTCATCCCCCAGAGAATTCTAAAGGGTAAATTGTCAATAACTCGCTTCAACTCACTCTGTTAGAAATCCTAATTATAGCAAACGATGGAGAAACTTATTGTCCACAAATCCTTATCATTTTTTATCGCCCACGTTGACTCCTTTTCCAGAAATATGGACTCATCCTCCAGGGAATTCTAAAGGGTAAATTGTCAATAAGTCGCTTCAACTCACTCTGTTAGAAATCCTAATTATAGCAAACGATGGAGAAACTTATTGTGCACAAATCCTTATCATTTTTTTTCGCCCACGTTGACTCCTTTTCCAGAAATCTGGACTCATCCCCCAGAGAATTCTAAAGGGTAAATTGTCAATAAGTCGCTTCAACTCACTCTGTTAGAAATCCTAATTATAGCAAACGATGGAGAAACTTATTGTCCACAAATCCTTATCATTTTTTTTCGCCCACGTTGACTCCTTTTCCAGAAATCTGGACTCATCCCCCAGAGAATTCTAAAGGGTAAATTGTCAATAAGTCGCTTCAACTCACTCTGTTAGAAATCCTAATTATAGCAAACGATGGAGAAACTTATTGTCCACAAATCCTTATAATTTTTTTTCGCCCACGTTGACTCCTTTTCCACAAATCTGGACTCATCCCCCAGAGAATTCTAAAGGGTAAATTGTCAATAAGTCGCTTCAACTCACTCTGTTAAAAATCCTAATTATAGCAAACGATGGAGAAACTTATTGTCCACAAATCCTTATTATTTTTTTTCGCCCACGTTGACTCCTTTTCCAGAAATCTGGACTCATCCCCCAGAGAATTCTAAAGGGTAAATTGTCAATAAGTCGCTTCAACTCACTCTGTTAAAAATCCTAATTATAGCAAACGATGGAGAAACTTATTGTCCACAAATCCTTATCATTTTTTTCGCCCACGTTGACTCCTTTTCCAGAAATCTAATTCTGAATATAAACTATATAGTTCTGAAATCTGGAATACCTAAGCTATCAACCCTATTAGTCCATATTAGAGCACCATTTCGATGTTGACCCATTTTCGGGTTCTGAAAATAGGGCTTTTTTTAACGAAATTTCATAATTTCACTGTACTGATTTTGTCATTAATGTACTGTTTTCAAATATTAATTTTGTTCATTATATAGTTTGTCATATTGTCAAATTGTTTTCGATACAATTATTAATATAGATGTCCTTATCGATGAGTTATTAATATTAAAGATTTTTGCCGAGTCAGTACGAAAAAAGAAGACAGTAGAAGAAAAATGGAAAGTGTTTCTAAATGGTGGTGCATTAACGAATTTGAGGAAATGTGTAATTTTATTTCTTCCATTCCACATTCAAACGCTTTTACAGAACGAGTCTTTAGTTTTCAAAGTGGATCTTAATATAAAACTTAGAAGGTGAGTTGAAGTTTTATTTTTTCTTGAAGACTGAAGACAGGAAAAAAATGGGGGCAATGTACAAAAAGGCCATAAATATTTGTAACTTGTAAGATTGTAAATATTTATGTCCATACATACATATGTAAATATATTATTTATAAAAATCTATAGTATAAGATCGTCTGAAAAACGATTGTGCCTTTTGCAATAATTACAATTATTAATAGTAATTAGTTGCAAATCACTTTTACATAATTTTTTAAAATTATTTTGAAGATAAATACGTAACAAGCTTCATTATTTTAAGTGTTTAATTTGTTTTTTTTTTTTTTTTTTTTTTTTTTTTTGACATTTTGTCCTTATATTTGTAGCTTGGTGTTAAAAAGGCTAATGTCAAATAATTCATTTTTAAGAAAATTTAAATTTTAGTTTTTTTATAGAAGTGTTCTAAGTGAAATTGGCTAGCGCACCCCTTTTGAAGCTGTTCTCGGGACATTGGCTGTTTCCGCAAAATAAAAGAGATTCAGCATGTCCTTTTAATTGCAAAATGAAATTAATTATGCTGGTAGATATAGCAAAAAACTACTTTTATTGTATTTTATGTTGAACTATATTCAAAAAATATAATAGAATAAAGGAAATAAAATTTTAGTTCACATGCTGGTCACGTTTTTTTTCGTCAAATATTTGCTAGGTGTGACCGTAGCTTAAGAAAAGACCTAATGCAACAATTAACTCAAACAGCAATATATTAACCTTGGTCCTTTTTAGGTCCAAGCTTCAGACATAATTAACTCAAATTTTGCTTTTAATAATGTTTCTTTGAAAAATATTAAACCAAGTAGCTAGCAAGAAATAAAGAATCGAATTTTTAACAACTTGTTGTGTTTTAGATTTTTTTTGTTATTCACTTTGTATTCCCGCTAAAAATATATACGAAATTTAAATATTTTTTTTGAAAAAGTTCAGTTTAATTAATTAAATTTTGTCACTGTTCAAATTATAGACTGAATTCAAGTTTTGGGTTAAAAAAGATTAATACTTTTTTGTGTTATTAATATGCAATTTTATATTAAAAAAGTAAATGTACTGTTTTTTATGCAATTGTACTGATTTTTTTCTCTTATGTACTGATTTCTCTGATTTCAAAACTGGCAACCCTAATCGAGTAAAAAAAAAGGTTTTTCGAAATAGAAATATTAACCAAGAACTACTTTATTTAATTAATTTTTCCAGTTTTATAATGATATAAATATTTTTAAGACGTTTTTCTTGCCAATTTGAAAAATTGTTCTTTTACTTTGGCCAGTTTTTTTTTTGCTTGTATTGATCTTTCCCATGACTGTCCCATTCGCACATATAGCATGGAAACTTGGTATAGCATCCGAATAAGATTGTCAGAACTTTTAGATCGGAAACAATTTGCCATTGATACTTTTTATAACATATTAAATCCAGTATATGTGGGCAACTGGTTCTCGTTGTGTAATAAAACTGCTTTCAAACTTAAAAAATATGTTAATAGTTTTTTAATAACAAAAAAATTTTACTTACTTTTACACGAGCCGTCAAAAAATAATCTCCAGTCGTTTGGTTAATATTGGTAATTCAAACAATGGAAAAACTCATCTATATCTTAGCAATATACAAGGTTATTATTGTCATTGTTGTCATCATTGACAGCTTTAAAAATGTGCTCAAACTGTATTTGGAGATTTTCTCTTGCAAATGTTACTTTTAAGTCACTTTTCGTGATATTCCACTGTTTTAGACGCTAATATCTCTGTTTGTTTCCATGATAGTTTCAAATCTCAAACAAGATCATGAAAATCTTCACTTGTCACTCAATGTGGTTCCACCGACTGTGCAACGATTGTCTGCTCACATTCCATGTCTGTAGACTTTTCTACCCCGTATTCATGTTCTTCTTCAGTTGTACTTGTATTATGTTCGATTATATCTGGCTTGGATACAGTTAACACATTTGCATAATTAAAACGACATTGAGTTTTTGTACTCATAAACATCGATGTTTGTTTGACAGAAGTGACAATCTTCTGGTTTATGAAAAAATTGACGATGCTTTTATAGAAAAAAATTATAAAAAAAGTTAAAAAAACATAAAGAAATTTCAGATTTTATTACAAAAATAACTACCAATATTACATTAATATAGCATAAAATGTATTCGGTTGGAAAGATCTATTCCTTTCATAAAGCGTTTAAAAATTGAAAATCGGATTAAAATCAATTGAGTTACGTGTTCATAAGTACTCGAAACTAATCGAAAATGGGGTTTTCGGAATAACTCCGAAATTTGTGGGTGTTTCTGAACATTTTAAAACTGATTTGAGATCTACTCAATAAAGGCTACAACTTACACAAGGTCACTTCCCAAGTATATTTTCACTGTAACACCGTGTAATTAATCAAATCTTACTGCCTGTTCACTGATTTCGAACGTTAACGTTCGCATAGAAAATAATATTAAAAACAAAAACAAATTTAAAAATTTTGTTGCTGTTTTAAATATAATTTTCTATGCGAACGTTAACGTTCGAAATCGATGAACTGGCAGTTACTCTTATACTTTATTTTATGTCCTGCCAGTGCCGGACAAAAATATTCCCCATTTAACTTTTAAAAAATCAAAAAAAAAATTAACAATAGGATTTTTCACAATTTTTCAGAACATTCTGCACACTTTTAAAAACGCGTTAAATGTTTCTGTTGTAACTCTTTTAATATATGTTGTGTTCGAAAGTTCACAATTGATCAATTATAGCGAATTTCTCAATTTGGAAATGATCGATTTGCTAAATGAAGATTAGTTATTGGCGGGTAATTAAATTTTGGTAGATTTTGCTAGATCAGACGAATCGGCCACTGTGCAGTGTAGGGTATCACATGTTCGACCTTGAACGACTATACTTTCTTACTTGTTTACAATTGATACAGTCTATTGAAATTTATTAAGCATAAATTATTTATAGAATTAATTTTTGTAATTTATGTGGTTTATTTTGTTTTTTGCTCTTTTATAAAAAATGTTTTCTGTTAAATATAAATGTTTTTTTTCGTTTTAAACGAAATAAACTAAGCGCACAAAATGTTTCACATTTTTAAAATACTATTTCCAAGAGACAGATATTTATTTTACCTCTTCATCACATGCTCTTCGCTTAGCACTATTTTTCTGTTAACAGTTTCTTACAGTATACAAAAATATCATTAATCTTATAAAAAATTTAGTATTAAAACATTGTTATAACATACGACGACAAGGCAAACAGATGACAACTGCTTTCTAAACAATAACTGCAAAATAAATCATAAGGGTTTTCACGATGGGTAGTGCAAACGATGCAAATGTGTGCAAAAATACACACATTTACACAACACAACAACAAAATGTACGTTGATACAATTTGCTTTATTTTCTTTTGTTTGCACGAAAAAAACATTGAGCAAAAAAAGTAGTGCATGTTTGTTTAGTTGCAAACAAATGTAAACCATTACATTTGACATATTAAGCGCCATATTGTTTGTTAAGGGAACTTATAGATTTAAAATTTTCGTGGGTTTTAATATTAATATAAGAATTTAATTTAAATAGCTTAAAAGGAAAACAGTTATATTAATATGCTTGTGTTTTAAACAAGCATATTCCAGAGGTTTTTTTTTTACAAATTGCAAATTTGCACAATGAACATCTCGATTACCCTTAATGTATAAAAGTCTCCTTTGCTCTCCGCAATATTCTTTTTTGCAAAAAGATTAGTAAAAAAAAAACAAGAGACTATAGTCGGTCAAGTCCGACCATTTGTACCCTACACCACAGTATGTACATATGTAAAGTGAAATTTTCGAGAGTGTATCCTATTTTATTTATTTTATTATGTTATGAAATTATAATTAATGTAACAGCTGTTGCAAACAGCTGTTATGAGATTAAAATTAATGTAACAGCTGTTGCAAACGAAATTTTAGGACCAAATTTAATCTAAATACCAACAAAATAAGATATACCATGGGCACACAGATATATCATGGGAAAAAAGTTTCTATGGGGCCATGTGAAATAATGGACTTATTACCATTTTAATATACTTTGTCCTTATAACAATTGAAACGAATGGGCTAAATTTCATAAAATTATCCTCAAAATTGTGACCTGCACTTTGCGCACACTGGTACATGGACAGACAACCAGTCAGCCGGACGGACTTTGTTAGATTGACTCAGAAAGTGATTCTGAGTTGATCAATATGCTTAAAGTTGTGTCTAGAACCAATATTTTTTATGTGTTACACACATCAGCACAAACGCATAATACCTTGTCCACTATTGTAGTGTGGGTAAAAATACATATTGGTATGGTTCTTTCATAGCATGCTGCTATTTTCAATCATAAATGTGGTACACGCCCGCTTTTTTCTGCTTAAAATACGGTGTAAAGGTCTGTGTGACGTGTAAACAGTTGTAAAATAGAGATCGTCATCCTCACGTCATCATCATCAACATTACAATCCACTGTTTAACAACAATTGGCTGCAATTTTTTGCTTGTATTTTAATTTTTCATTGAATGTTGGAAATAGTACATTTAATTTTTTTAGTTTTATTTCTTTGAAATTTTTGTTATTTTTGAATTTTTATCCCTCCCACTACTTGTGGGAGGCAATAATAAGAAAAGGGAGGGAGGAATTAGGAAATTTAGGTATGTATGTTTTAATATTTTGGTATATTTTATAGTTATACGAAAATGAACTGAACACAAACAATTATAATCGTATTATAAACAAACAAGAAGATGTTATAGTGTTTTCATTTGATACCCTCCACCGACATTTCGCATTTTTCAGGAGTGGGCTCTATTATAGAGTTTGTTGTTATAGAGGATTTCCCGGGACTTACAATTATTTTTAATTCCCGCTTTTCCGGGAATTAATTGAAGGAAATTTTGAAGAAAATCTTTTTTTCAAACTTTAGTAAATCTATGTCGGACTCGTGTCTTTAGTTGTTTTATCCAACTTAATTTCACCACAATATTTAACCCTAGGTGGTAACAATTCTTCGAATCGACAAAGCTCATTTGCACTTTATTATATAACTTTTTTATGTATATTCAAATTACGCTCATTTTTTTCTACAAAAATAGATGATAAATCTATGTCGGACTCGTGTCTTTAGTTGTTTTATCCAACTTAATTTCACCACAATATTTAACCCTAGGTGGTAACAATTCTTCGAATCGACAAAGCTCATTTGCACTTTATTATATAACTTTTTTATGTATATTCAAATTACGCTCATTTTTTTCTACAAAAATAGATGATAAATCTATGTCGGACTCGTGTCTTTAGTTGTTTTATCCAACTTAATTTCACCACAATATTTAACCCTAGGTGGTAACAATTCTTCGAATCGACAAAGCTCATTTGCACTTTATCATATAACTTTTTTATGTATATTCAAATTACGCTCATTTTTTTCTACAAAAATAGATGATGACGAAAGCTTTAAAAAAATAATAAATTTTAAAACACGAAAATGAATAAAAATTCGTATTAAATTTTGAGAGAAGAAAAACTTTTATATTTTATGTTGTATTTAGTTTTATTTTTTGAGTTAAATGCTTAACTAAAATTTTTTTTTATCAAAAATTATTTTCGGGAATTAAATATTTTATTAAATATTAATTAATTTTTGAATGAAAACACTGAAATTTATTGTTGTGGGAAAGCTAGTTTCTATGCGCATTTCGCTGGTTGCTTAGGCCAGCTCGTCAGGAAACTTTTTCCAAAAACTTTAGAAAAGCTAAAAATATTATACAAGTAAGACCATAAAGTGAATAAGAATTTTAAAACACTCAGGTCTTAAATGCAACAATATCAAAGCTTCAACAAAGTCACAACAATAAACCGTCAATTTTTTTTTTCTTACATTCCCCTACAATTGGCTGGGTTTTTTCCAACACTAATTGTAGTTGTAAGAGGATAGAAAGAAATTTTTTTTGTTGATATTTAACTTTAAAAATCGTCCCGCTAGATTTTTTTTAAAAAAGTTCGTCGATTCGACGAAGAGTAACTTTAATGTACTAAAATGAAGAGTTACCATGTTTTATAATTTATAAAACAATTTAAAAAATAAAGGTTGAATAAAACAAAATTTATGAAGAGTTACCTTTCAGGGTTAAATTTGCTACAGCTTAAGGTTTAGATAGTAAGGAATTCAATCCCAAAAAGCCTAGAAGATCTAGAAACAATTTGACACCCAAATAGCTAAATCGGCTTAGAATTAATGAAGGACTAATAATACAAATACTTTATGGGACCTTAGATGAATATTAAGTAAAAAAAGATTCACATGAAATGACAAACTTAGTATACCTTCTACACCACTGCTGATGAAGGGTTATAAAACTGTATACAAATATGTTTTCAAATATTTAATAATATCACAAGTTCTTATTTGACAACGTTCATACGGTGCAATTGTGTTCTTATGGTAAGACTTTAATACTTTCATACAAATACTGCAAATGAGCTCTGAATTTGACAATGTATGTACGTATATTGATTTCTATGATGTCTATTTGGCATCAAAATAACCTCTTAAGTGTCTTAATATAATATTAATCTATTTTTTTTTTCGTTTTTTTATATAATAGATACCGACTAGATTAAATTATTTTAAGCGTAATAGCCAGTAAGAAATATTTGTTTCATTTTAGAAATAAGTAAATAAACAAAAAAAAAATTTTGGGCGAGAATTCCGGGATCCCGGGAATTTGAATTTTATTTCCCGCTTTCCCGGGAATCCAAAAAGTGCGGGAATAAAAAAACTTCAGCTCTATATGATACTAAAGCTCTATATGATACTGTTGTTCTTTTTGTACTTTTATAAAACAGTTTGTACGCTAGTCTTAGAGTTCCAACCATTTTTTTTTATTATTTTTCTGTGTATTAAAAACTGAATTTATTTAATTTTTTTAATAAATATCTTGTTTTTCTAAAGTTTTTGTTTTCAAATTTTTTTTATTTTTTACAATGAATGATACAATATAGTTTTTTGAAAAATAATATAGATTTTTACATAAAACACATTTTTTGGTGGGGTATCTATAGTTTTCTGTGCCACTGTATGTAGTCACTGACAGGTAAAATTTTTTCTGGAACGTGATGTACTGTAAACCTGTGCAATTAATAAAAATACTGATACAAATATTGATAATCTTTTAGTAATATTTAATAAAAAACGGTAAATCTCTAAAGGTATTAAAAGTATTTATTACACATTCTTCTTAGGAGATCAGTATCAATTAGGGAATGGTAAATTGTTTTCGGTTCCAACCGAAAATCGATTTTGTGGTAAAAAAAAAAATCGATTTTTCGCAATCGAATTTACGTATGCGATTTTATACGAAAATCGATTATTGGGCTTTTAAAATCTATTTTTAAAAGCCCAAATATGTGCATGCACAATACAATTTAACATTTTTGTTTTGAGTGTAAATACGTGTGTAAATATGTTTATGCAAATTGCCAAGTTTGAAGTAAAAAAACATTTTAAGTTTTACGTATTTACCTATTAATACCCTTGGTATACTTTCAACTTTAATAAAGGTCCTTTTGTTCTTCAGAAATTAAAGTAAAAAGTGAACAAAACAGTCCTAAACGTATCGTACCGAACCAAACGCTGATAAATCTAGTTATTATAAGAGTGGAAAAAAACAAAGTCATTTATTCTAACAAATACAAAATTGCAAGAAAATATCTCAGCATTATTTCGACGTCAATGACATGCAAACGTTTGTTTTCTTAAGCTAAATTAATGGTAACTTAGCAAAGAAACAGTCGCCACCGAACAAGAACTATTGTCATAATCCTTTGAAATACTATCCATACACTGACTTATTTGCAACATTTTAAAATGTATTTAATTTATTATAAAAAATATTGCTAAAATTCTGTTTTTTGTTTTACAATTTTAATCTAAAACACAATTTTAATTCATATGCGAAATGTACATACATATATATCGTACTGTTTCCTCTCAAAATTTACACGTTTTCACTTTTTGCAGAAAAACCCATAAACAGTGGTCATATCTACCCACTGTAAAAATCTTAGTTCGATTTCTCTAATATTTTGCAATGAATGTAGTTGTATCCCCTCTTGTGATATAAGGTATAATTTTGCAAATTTAGTTTAAACGATTTTGAAATCGATTTTAAAATAGATTTTGAGGTGCGATTAATCGATTTTAAAAATCGAAATAAAAAAACCATTCGAAATATCGATATGGATTCCAAAATCCATTCCCAAGTATCAATCCAATTATGAATAAAAATTCGACGGGAAGCTTTTTCTTTTTCCGATTTTTCCTATTAGAATTTAATTGTAAAAAATGGAAAAGGAAAAACATTCATAGGGAATTTTTATTTATAATTGGGTGGAATATTTCTATGTATGACTGTCGTATACAATTTTCCGTAATATCGTTCCTGATGTCGATTAAAGTTCTGGTCCAATAATATTTTATAATTCTCTTAAACAGTCAGACCTTAGGTCTCGATATAAATTTAGAAAAATTATAATAATTACGTTCAATTTCTAAAAACCGCACACATATTTGGATAAAAATAACACCGCTATATGTACTTTTTTCTTTCTTAAAACTATATTTATTGTTTACTTTACATGTACATACATAAATATTCGTGCAAATGTAATTCATTCCTGTTGTAATCACGTCATATTTTTGTGTTTGTTGTTTAATACACTTTTTTTATTCCATATTTTATTGTATATTGATGATGACTCAATTTGTTGTTATTTTTTGTTTATTTTTGTTTTTCCTCTTCGTATTAATTTTTATGTTTGTATGCAAATTAATTTATACATATTTATATACTTTGTAAATACTGTTAGCTCAGTAGGTATGCAAATTAGCTAAGTCCACTTTTGTGAAAATTATAATTTTAATGCAGTAATAAAGTACAATTAAAATTACATTATATTTAAAAAAAGAAATATATTTAGTCGTTTCTTACCTGCTGTTGCGCACTGGTAGGCAAGTGTTTATAGTCCAAAAAAGAAAAAAAATTTTTGGTTGTGCCGAATTTTATATACCCTTCAACATAGTACTAAAAATCGTACCAACATCTTAAGTTCCGGGGCCAGGAGAAATAATGGACAGATTTAAAATTTAGTCCTCCCAGCTAATAAAGTTATTATTTCAGGATGAAACAAGTTGTCTATAATTAGATAATTTATAAACCGATTTTGTTTAATTTCAATACTACACCATTTTTCATTGAAATTGAGAAAATTCCAAATGAAAATGAGAATTTCAATTTGAAATTGAGAAAATTCCAATTGAAATTGAGAATATCAATTTGAAATTGAGAAAATTCCAATTGAAATTGAGAATATCAATTTGAAATTCAGAAAATTCCAATTGAAATTGAGAATATCAATTTGAAATTGAGAAAATTCCAATTGAAATTGAGAAAATCAACTTGAAATTGAGAAATTTTAATTTGAAATTGAGAAAAACCCAAATGAAATTGAGAAATTTTAATTTTAAATTGATAAAACTGAATTATATGATTTTTATTATATTCATGCAACAAACATCAGGATGAAGAAATGAAAATAAATACAAATTGCAGTATTACTGACCACATCTTCCAGATCCAAAGCTGATTGATAAAACGTTGTAGTATGTTGTATGGCTCTACTGCAATCTCCAGTAGACAGTAAGACATGTATACTTAGAAGCCTTAATCACCTCTTCTAAAAAGGCAAGCCTTTGCTCTCCTACATTGGGGGAACTACGTTCGGTATATTCATATTTGTTTTCGCCATACTTTTTATTTTTGACCAAATAATTTCAATGGGGTTAAGCATCGGTCAATAGGGGCTCAAACGCAGGAGTGTAGCTGGAGAGTATTGTGAAAACAAAGATGAATGTACCAAACGTTATTCCCCCAATTTAGTAGAAGAGCAGAGACTTGACTTTTTAGAAGAGGTGATGCTTCTAAGACATGTACAACTACTGGATATTGCAGTAGAGCCATACAACATACTACAACGTTTTACCAATCTGCTCTGGATCTGAAAGATGTGCCTGTTGGTCAATATTTATTTTAATTTTTTCCATCATTATGTTTGTTATGTACGTTCGTTGTATGAATATTAAAAAAAATATATAATTTAATTGTATAAATTAAAATTTCTCAATTTCATTTGGAATTTTCTCAATTTCAAATAAAGTTTTCCCAATTTCATTTGGAATTTTCTCAATTTCAAATTGATATTCTCAATTTCAATTAGAATTTTCTCAATTTCAAATTGATATTCTCAATTTCAATTGGAATTTTCTCAATTTCAAATTGATATTCTCAATTTCAATTGGAATTTTCTCAATTTCAAATTGATATTCTCAATTTCAATTGGAGTTTTCTCAATTTCAAATTAAAATTCTCATTTTTATTTGGAATTTTCTCAATTTCATCTGGAATTTTCTCATTTTCAATGAAAAATGGTGTAGTATTCTACTTAGTTTATGAAATGAAAAAAAGTCATAGATTGATTACAATAAGACTTAAAAAAGTTAAGGCTTATTGTTAAAAATTAGAGGCGGTCGTGGTTTTTGCTCATATTTCGGCCATTTGTGAGCCGATATATGTACATTTGAATTTAAATATTCCGGACTATATGCGATGTACACAAGTATATTAAAACCTAGATCAAATCATATTTGGGGACTTCGAAAACCCCATTTCAACATGCACGCGGACAGACGAACTGACGTACGGATAGACGGAAATCTTAATATGATAGTTTTATACCTGTAAGACATTCACCCCTTTGATGTAAGTCGTTGGCAATGTCAACGTAAATTTTAAGTTGTCCCCACATCAAGTTGGCGACTTCGCCACTCTGACGTTAGTTTGGTATTTTCTAAGAATGTTGTGTGGATATTGACTATTTAAAAAATCTGACTAAAGATCCCATCTGTAATTATTTGTTTCTCATGACGTTTAGTGTTTGTTTTGTAAATAAATTTATATTAAAATAAATTAACTAAAAAGTATGTGTTCAAATAACTTTGAACACTAAAATAATAAACGAAAATATATTTTATTTTTATAAATATATTTCTTCGCTAAAATCGCTAATACATACATGAATTTTATGAATTGCTAGTTAACCACTTAATTTTAGTACTAGTTAGAAAAGTGTAATAGAAATTGAATTGTCATTGTAAACGACACTTTTTCTTTTAATCTTTAGCTAGAGTCTCCTTTTTTATTCTCGCGCTATGTATTATTTTTAATTTATTGTGAAATAAATACAAATTAATAATTGAATTCATTGAATCATCCACATACACACATATGTTCTTTATTTAATTGAGGTGGACAACCCAGTGCCTAAACTTAAGATCTTTAAATAAAAGAAACTAAGTTTCTTTATTCTTTTATTTCCCATAACCTCAAATTATAATTACGTCTAACGGAGTGACTATAATTAAATCTCTTACAAGATTTGCTCCATTTAAAATTTAGTATTACCCGCACCAATCTGAAAGAGATTTTAATTATTACGATTTAAAAAGATGATTTACTTTTTAAATCGATCGATTTTCATCATAAACTTCAATAATTAAATATAACTAGTTTATGCTTTGAGTTTTAATAAAATATTTTATAAGTGAACGCGGTTGTAACATTTTCGAATTTGTATTGTTGCCCGCGCACAGGAAATAACAAAAATTATGTTAGTGAGCGTGCCTTATTGTAAGGATTTTAAAATTCCTCTTGCGAAATTATATTGCTTTCCCCTGTGAACGTGCGTGATCGTGAGTCAAAAATTACTCACTTATAGAGCTACCGTTAGAAAATGTTAAGCTATAAGGAAAAAAGTAAAAGTTCATTTATACTAGTTCATTTACCTGTAATGACCTTGCAGCACTGCCTTCCCGCAATTGTACATTGTTGAAATCTGGCCAAGATATTAGCAACGATGTATCCTTTTAAATTTTGAATCTACGTTAAAATAAAACTCACAAAAAGTGTTTATTTAACCTCTTTAATGAATTAAAATATTAAGTTGGTTATTCTAAATTGATCTTTTTATTAAGCACTTTGTTATTTCTTGACGAATCAAACTTTAGCATGAGCATCAAATTTCTTCACCACCTATGGCGATTTGAATATTAAAAGCAAATATTTTTTTTTATAGTTTGAATCATAGCTTGGGAATAATGATTAGAAATCCTAATGATTAGCAATTGGATTAGAAATTTTAATTGTGCTGAAAAATTTATTAATTATGATTAGTTAGCCATTTTATACGATTACTAATTGATTAGATTAGAAATAATCAAAAATCTAATCACAATTAGTGACGATTAGCATTTCTAATCAAATCTAATCAAAACTAATCCAAAAAATAATGGATTAGATTTCTTGATTATTTTTGATTAGATTTGATTAGATCAACTATTTTTAACTATTTTTGTGAAAAGAAAATATATATTTATCACATTTGTTGCTATATTTACGTAATGTAACAGTTTTTGAATATTGCATAAAATTGCATACGGTGCACCCTGTTCTTAAACTAAACACTTGACTCAGCTGGTTCACTTTGTTGTGTTATTATTAATGTTAATTTTCAATATTCAAAAACTGTTACATTATGTAAATATAGCAACAAATGTGATGAATAAATATTTTCTTTTCACAAAAATAGTCAAAAATTGTTGATCTAATCAAGAAATCTAATCAATTATTTTTTGGATTAGTTTTGATTAGATTTGATTAGAAATGCTAATCGTCACTAATTGTGATTAGATTTTTGATTATTTCTAATCAAATCAATTAGTAATCTGAAATTTTTATCAAAATTCAATTCTAATGATTAGATTATTTTATTTCTCTAATCGTAATGATTTCTAATTCTAATCGAAATTCCCCAGCTATGGTTTGAATACAAGTACACCAATGACGCGCTTTGCGTCGTTTCGAAGTTTCGTCTTTTTTAAATATTGCGTCGTTTTTGTTTCAGCTTGCATCGCATGGCTTCGAAGTAGCGTCGTTAGTGCTTCGATTTGCGTCGTTAATATAAAAATGTTTGTACAAATCTAAAACAAAAAAGGGGATTTCCCGTTAAGTCTAAAGCAAAAGGTTCAAATTGCATTGGCTGAAATGATATAACATCTAAATATTTTGGAACAATGTGACAGGGAAAATGCTGTTGATATTGAAAGAAACTTTGGACTTATGAATTTCGGAAGCACTTAAATGAAAAACAATATCAATTTGGCAAATAAAAGAGCTTAACTGCTTTTATTGATTAAGAAACTACTTCAAAAGACAAAAGTTACCACTTTTTTCTGTAAAATTTAAAAAAATTGACTTAGCAACTTTGTATACTAAGCTTAAGATATTTTTGGTTCTTAACATTCATACAAGTTGTTTTGATATACTTACATAAATTCCTTAAAAGAATATTTTGTTTACGTTGTTTTTCTTAACATTCATAGTTAAATCAAGCAGTGATGCCAATAGAAATTTCAAAAAATCCCTACGTGTCTAAAAACAATTCCCTTTTTTCCTACAACCAAAAAAATTATCTCTACACTATTCCCTACGTTAAAAATATATTTTTTTTAGCTTCAGGAAAACAAATACATACTCTGTTAACATTTTGTTAATATTAGAGCATTTAGTAACATTGATTATAAAAGTATAAAATAAATATGTACAATGCTACTCACACATATAAAAAATTCAATTAAAAAAAAAAACACTGTTTGACAAATTAAAATTTTTTCTTTTTGGCAGAAATGCAACTATGTATATATCATTCAATCTAGAGTCAAAACTAAGTCAAACTGCGTGTTTGATTTTCTTTTTCTCATCTTTTGTCCTTTTCAAAAGACATGTGCTGTTTCCAGGTGACAGGCAATTGATTGTGTAGTAAAATTTATCTGAAAAGCACTCAAAAAACTGAGTAATTTTTTTATAAATTTAACTATACAATCAATTGCTTGTCACCTGGAAACATCACATTAACCTTTTTAAGAAAATTTATTTTAAATAATTTTTTTAATAAAAGTATCTAATATTTTTTTTTATTTTTTTAGTAAACTCGGTACCAAATAAAGGCTCTGTAGAATTTTAAAAATATTTACTTGAGTTTCCTGTAATAAAAATATAAAAAAAATCCTTTTAAAAATATATCCTTTCACACCCTTAAAAGTTTTCATTAAATTTTTTAAAAAATCCAAATGGTATATTTTATTTCTCTTAGATTAGAAAGTGTGATTGTTTTTTCTAGGCTATTTGAAAATTTCATTCATTACATATTCTCTTTTAATATTCGCATAAATTTTAGCGAATTTGAGTGCGAATGCAAATAGCAGAAATAAGCGAATAGTTAGCAAATGCGAACCCGAATATTCGGCGCCCCAAAATATATACTTACATGGATTTGGCACTTGTTGAAGATTGCCAGGCTGTTAAGACTTATAGTATAGGGTTTCTGTTGAAAAATAGATAACTGTTGAAAAATTTTAATTTTTAAAAATGAGATAATCGCCTGGGTTCTATATTCCACTACAAAATTAAAGTGAAAAACTTTTTAATTCCACATATACAATTTCACTGTGCACTAGAAAAGTAATGTAACGTTATTTTCATGATGATATCATTTTCATATTGTTCGAAACAACTATTTAAAGAAATGATAAATTTCTTTTTGCTCTTTTAACATATATTTAAATGTGTTATATTAAATTTTCATTTGTTGTTATTTTGGTTTTCATAAAATCATGTAAATTATATTGTATTGCTTCCAAACTTCTTACTTTTCATTTCGGCTCTGCAACTTCAGCTGACGTTTCACCTAAAAATGTATCTTTGAAACTATTGGCATGTAAGTTTTCCAATTCAGTGGTCTGATTTGTCTCTTTTTCTAGAAAAGCCAAATGATCGTACACCTTTTAAGCCCTCGAAAGCTCTATAAAGACCGCAAACTTTTGCAACTGCATCATCTTTAGATGAAATGTACAGCTTATTGTTAGGACAACCATCAGATGATAACGTATTCGCTCTTTTCTCGGACAATTTTTTACGAGTGCAGGCTTTTCAATCAGCCCAAACCTTTTTGCAAGCAGAAGGATATTTTTCTGAAGGACCTATGGAAGCTAGTTCTCTTGCTACGACCTTTTATAGCTGATCACGCACCGCCCTATCACGCTTATAAAATTCTTTAGCTAATACAAGGTTTTTTCATGTACCTTAGCAACGCCTATTTTTTTTGAATTTTCGTGCTTTTCTCTAGAAACAAACTGGAATGGAAATTTTACTTTTCATTTCACTTTAACGATTTTAAGAACAAAAACTATGTGGAATTTTCCCTTTCATTTCATCTGACGAATGTAGAACACAGGCGAATATTCTCTACATTTTCCTTAAAATAAAAAATCTGTCCTTTTTTTCCCTACGCTTTAAATTTTCCGAAAAATATCCCTACAAAAAGGGAAAATTCCCTACTATTGGCATCACTGAAATCAATTTTCATTAAGTTTAAAAAAAAAATAAATAAAATTTGGAGATTTGTTTTTGTCATTCCATAACAAATTTCGTATATTTATGTATATATGAAACCGCGTAAGCCGCCTTTAATTTAGTTGCAATGTAAACAATAATTTCCGGTGTGTCGTCAGATTATATATTAAAATCGGAATAAAAAAATGTTTTAAAAAAAAGATTTAGCACATCTTCTTTACAAACAAATTGCGTTTTTCATAATTATTTTATATGATGCAAAAGTTTTAGGTTACGTGCAATATTTATGTACATGTATATGTTCATATAAATACATATGTATGTCAAAATAAAAATTTGTCCACTTAAAACTTTTTAAGCTGGTTTATTTTTTTAACCAAAACTCAAAACATATAGGATTTTTTTTATTGTCCAAATAACAGTTATCTTTTGATTTTGACTTTTTTGTACAAAAATAACAGTTATTAATAAATGTTATTCTCTAAAGAAATGTACGTGTTATAATAATTTAGTTGACTTTAAATATTTATTTTAATGTGAACAAGAAATCCCAATGATGATCACACATTTAAATAAATATTTAAAGTAAACTAAATTATTATATCACGTACATTTCTTTAGAGAATAACTTTTATTAATAACACTGTATAGAATTTGACTCTTTTTTTGAGACGAGCAGGGCACCTGGCGTTTTAACGTAATTCGGATACGCTGAATCCAATAGCACTAACCGTTTTTTCGAGATATACCGTTATTTCGAAAATGGGGGAGGTTGCACAACATATATTCGCGTAACTCAAAAGCAATTTGGTTTATTGAAATTACTGAAAAAACCGAAATTCCTTTAAGAAAAGGTTGGGTTGTTTCTGTCGAAATCGTGTTTGATTTTATTTACAAAAAACGAAAAATTTCAATTAATTAAAGAAATTGATAAAACGCAATATTTGTATGGGAACCCCCCTAGGGGCGACTCCTTCAATATATTTCTAGTCTGCATTGAACATTTTGTATGGGAGTCCCCTAATGGAATGGAGATATCGGGTAGGTATGTTAGAAATAAATGATGCGAGATGAAAAATGAAATGGGGCTGGTCATACATTTGACCCATCTAGAGGCATCCTAGGCACTGCAGTGGCCAAATTCAAGAATTTCAATAAACCGTAATGTATATACATAACAAAAATTAGTTTAAAAAAAATAACTGTTATTTTTGTGCAAAAAAATAACTGTTTTTATGTTAAAAAAATAAAAATCAAAATTTTAAAAATTAATATATTTTATCATAGGCTAGTTCATAAGTTCAATATGGTGTACTTGAATCAGTTTTCCTAACTGTTATTTTGACCATATCGAAAAAGCCTCCTCTTATTTTTGTTCAAAAAAATAAAAATAAAAAAACTACTGTTCTTTTTGATTGAAAAAATAAAATTAAAAATATAACAGTTATATATATTCAAAAAAAAAAAAAAAAAAAAAAAACAATAACTGTTATTTTTGTTAAAAAAAAAATAACTGTTATTTTTAATCGAAAAAATAAAAATTAATATATTTTATCATTGGCTAGTTTATAAGTATCAATATGGAGTACTTGAATCAGTTTCCGGCATTTACTTCTGCCTTTTTTGTTCTAAAATTTTAAAATAACTGTTATTTTCGGTCCCTGATTTAAAGGCCCCAAAAACTATTTTTTATACCTTATTAGAATTAGTTTTAGCAGTTGTAAATTAATGCATTTAAGTGAAGTGTCTAATGGCTAATAAATCAGTAAGTGTTTAAACGCTGGTTTAGTTGAACTAAACTTAAATTTATATGTAGTTTAAACTCAAAAGTTGTAAATCAGTGTCCCATGTATTATATGTAGTTTAAAAAGTAACATGTGGCAGCACTACGATAAATGTTGACAAATTGGCTGTGGGAAAAATCGCCCAAAGAAAAATGGCCCAAAAAAAGAAATGAAAAATCGCCCAAATGAAGAATCGCTCAACAGAACATGAAAAATGACCCAAAAAGTTATATATGAAATTTTGCCCAAAAGAAACGAAAAAGGGCCCAAAAAAAAATGAAAAATGACCCAAAAAGCAAAAACGAATTTTTTCCCGGTGGCATGTTATAACGTCCAGTGTCGTAGTGTCCATGGACGTTATGACACTCCAAAAAGTGTCATAGTGTCCATGGACACTGCGCTAACTAAAGCTTCTCTGCACAGCCGGCCTTCGGCCGGGCGCAAGGATATTCTCCTCTATGGTATAACAAACACCGGCTTCGCTAACTAAAGCTTCTCTGCACAGTCGGCTTTCGTTTGGAAACAAGGCAGATTTTAGAAGCTTTACTTAGCGAAGCCGGTATTTGTTATACCATAGAGGAGAAAATCCTTGCGCCCGGCCGAAGGCCGGATGTGCAGAGAATCTTTAGTAAGCGAAGCCGGTGTTTGTTATACCATAGAGGGCTGTGGGAAAAATCGCCCAAAGAAAAATGGCCCAAAAAAAGAAATGAAAAATCGCCCAAATGAAGAATCGCCCATCAGAACATGAAAAATGACCCAAAAAGTTATATATGAAATTTTGCCCAAAAGAAACGAAAAAGGGCCCAAAAAAAATGAAAAATGACCCAAAAAGCAAAAACGAATTTTTTCCCGGTGGCATGTTATGACGTCCAGTGTCATAGTGTCCATGGACGTTATGACACTCCAAAAAGTGTCATAGTGTCCATTGACACTGCGCTAACTAAAGCTTCTCTGCACAGCCGGCCTTCGGCCGGGCGCAAGGATTTTCTCCTCTATGGTATAACAAACACCGGCTTCGCTACCTAAGCTTTTCTGCATAGTCGGCTTTCGTTTGGAAAAAAGGCAGATTTTAGAAGCTTTACTTAGCGAAGCCGGTGTTTGTTATACCATAGAGGAGAAAATCCTTGCGCCCGGCCAAAGGCCGGCTGTGCAGAGAAGCTTTAGTAAGCGAAGCCGGTGTTTGTTATACCATAGAGGAGAAAATCCTTGCGCCCGGCCGAAGGCCGGCTGTGCAGAGAAGCTTTAGTAAGCGAAGCCGGTGTTTGTTATACCATAGAGGAGAAAATTAAAAAAATGGGCCATTTTTCATACAACATTTTTGGGTTATTTTTCATAATGAAAAATCACCAAATTTAAAAAACGAAAAATCACCAAACAATAACGAAAAATAGCCCAAAAATTTTAGGTCACTTTTCATATGAATTTAGGCCCAATTTTACATGGAATTTTTTGGGCGATTTTTCATATCTTTTTTTGGGCCATTTTTCTTTGGGCGATTTTTCCCACAGCCACCATAGAGGAGAAAATCAAAAAAATGGGCCATTTTTCATACAACATTTTTGGGTGTTTTTTCATAATGAAAAATCACCAAATTTAAAAAACGAAAAATCAACCAACAATAACGAAAAATAGCCCAAAAATTTTAGGTCACTTTTCATATGAATTTAGGCCCAATTTTACATGGAATTTTTTTGGGCGATTTTTCATTTCTTTTTTTGTGCCATTTTTCTTTGGGCGATTTTTCCCACAGCCTGACAAATTCATATGGCTTGTATTGGTAGTTTAAACGCCCAATTTTATGCGTTTAAAGATGGTTTATATGTTTTCTGATTTACAGATTTGTTGGCTTAAACACATTTTAAACCAAAAAGACAGTTTAACTTGATCTGATTTATTAGCCCTAAAAATATATTTTAAATCTTGTATAAAAATATATTATTAATATATAAATTAAAAATTGATTCAAAATAATAGAGATGTACATGCTTTCAAAATGTTTTCTTAATATAAATTTATGTGAAAAAATCAAAGCGGATATGAATCAGTAATTCTAACGTGACAATGTTTGTTTGTCATTTAAAATGCAACCAATTAGACAATTAACAACAAAATTATGCAAAAATGACGTAAATAAAAACAAAACATTTTTATTTATAACCAGTCGTAAACAAATCTCTTTGATAAATTATTGTTTACAATAAATTTAGTAAAATTTAAATATTACAAACAAAATGCCTTATCATAGACTTATATTCAATATGTCTTATCCGAATAAATTTAATTATTTAGATACACAAAAAACTTGATTTATTCTGTAATATTTAAGTTTTAGCAAATTAATTTAAACAAATATCGTTTAAAAACTCTAAGCAAATTTTCTAAATAAAATGATTTGCAAACATATCTGAACATATTTTTACCAAATTTTCTTTTTGTTAAATGTGCAGACAGAACGTATTGATTATCCTCCATAGGTATAATAAATTTCTAATGTTTCTTATACAATAAAAAATTTTTTGAAAGAATAATCTTATGAAATATTGATTGATTAATCTTATTTTATTGTGGCCCATTTTAATACTCAAGATCGCAAATAACCATCGAACATCTCGTCATCATAATATGAACATATTTATTTTTAATTTAATTTGCTATAGATATAAATTAAAAAAGAAAAAATGGATCTAAAAATAAACCAAAAAAAAAATGTTTTTTCTTTTCCATCTAAGTAAAATTGTGAACCAGTGATGGAAAAGTTAATGTAAACTTATTTTTAAGAAAATGGTATCCAAAATTAAAACAGAGGGTGTCCACAACAGGGTGGAGTGGGTATAAAAATATTGGTTTTTGACACTCCTTTTAGACCGATCGATTCAGAATCACTTCCTACGACGATCTAACGATGTCCGCCCGTCCGGATTGCTTGCTGGCTGTCTGTTCATGTAAACCTTGTGCATAAAGTACATGTCGCAATTACGACGATAATTTGATGACACTTGGTACACACAATTTTATTGTAATGCGAACGAAGCCTAATGAAAATCATGCGAATCAATCGGCCTTATTGTGCAAGGCGTTGTCGTTAACGCGTTAGTCGTTTTTTGTAACAGATTAAAGTAATACACAACCTGTGTTTTTAATCTATTACAAAAAACGACTCACGCGTTAACGACGACGCCTTACACAATAAGGCCGAATATATAGTATTTGTGCCCAAAAACCATCTTATTAAGTCGGCATTTATATTAGATTTGGCCGTTATATATCGTCCCGCCAAATTTTTTGGGAACATATGGACCATATTTGAAAATAGCTTAGATTAAAAAACCAATCCCAAAAATGGCTGTAAATGCCACAACTTCCATTTTAATTTTAGTATTGATTGACGACGTTGACGACGATAACTTTTATAATAGCTTTTATGTAATGTCAAAATTGTGTAATAGTATTTTTAGAATGGGACCCATGGGTCCTAACTAGGGTACACTCTCAAAAATTTTTCTGTGTTGTAGGGTATTAAAAGGTCGGGCTTGACCAACTGAACTTTCTTACTTTTTTTTTTCCTTTTTTGTTAAATCATAAAGTGTCAAGGATAACACATTGGGCAAATTACCTACTCTATGCTGGCACATACGCTCTTATTTATTAAAATTTCCCCTGACTACTCTAAATAAATTTGGTTAAATTTCGTATCATAAAGTCAGAGGTCTTCAAAAATAAGCCAGCTACGACTTTAAACATTACTCGTGTTATTTGCGAGGTACTCGTAGCTACGCTCGAACGAGTCGGCCAAAATTGGACCTTACGAATGGACCACCTCAGACGTAGTCATGGCCAACCTTTACATGATATTATTTTCAAACATGCCATACATTTTTCTTTTAACCGATAATAAAGCTTATGTGTTTTATTTACCATTATAAATCAAACCTCACGATAAATCATCCGATATTATGAAGTAATTACAGTGTTTAAGGAGCTGTATTGTATGTGGAAATTTCTTATAAGAATCTTATATTGATCACATAATTTCATCCAATTTCGGCAAAAAGGACAGTGTTATATTGTAGAGATAAAGGGCACCAGTTAAAACACTTGTCAACCAATGATGCCCCTTGTCCAAAATCTGCAACAAAAAGTGACATGTTGTAAATTTTTGCAAAGACCCATCAAGGTGAAAATGTGCTTCCTCGCTTAGAATTTTGTTTGACTGCAGCCGCAAATTTTTTTTTTAAATATTGGTCAAACATGAAACCAAAGAGCTATCTCGTTGTTGGATCTCAGTGTATATCAAATCCATCCAAAACTTTCTTCTGAGAATGTCGTATAGGATTGAATGTTGGTTGGTTGCACTGACACCTGTCAACTCTTCACTACCAAAAATAATTAAATTTTTGTTTAAAAATGGATTAACATGATTTTTTTTACAAAAAATGTATTAATATTAATTAAAAACTTGCAAAATTTATTTATTGTACTGAAATTGCCCATAAGACATTATTTTGTTTGTATTAATTAATTTTAAAAAACTAAACATAAGAAAAATCACTCGAATAACGAAAAGCTCAAATTATCGAGAAAATTTATTTTTTTATTGTAAAAATTATTTGACTTAACTAATTAAGAAAAGTTCTACGTTACAACACAACTAATGCAGAATTTACATAATTTTTTGGTTTATAAATTTAAAAAAAATTAGGAATTTTGTTAAATAAAAAAAGGTTAAAAAACAGCTAACGCTAAATTGATTCTTTCATGGCTAAACGAGATGAAAAATGGCTAAACTGATAACATTGGTTGGTTGTGCGAAGCAGATCTATATTAAGCGCCCGATACACGGTTCAATTCAGTTGTCAACTGAGTCTTTCAACTGAATTGATACTTGGCCACACACTTATTCAACTAAATTGAAAGATTTTAATTCAACTGTCAAATTTAGATTTTTTTACATACATTTTGACAGCTGATCAAGAGACTTGAGCACACACAGTACAATCGAATTAAAGGACATAGTAGTCAACTTGAAAAAATCAAAATCTTTTGATTTTGCTTCAACCAACTCGACAACCGTCAAACTAATCAACTGACAAGGCCATACACGCTTTGATTTGGACAACAACCGACTCAGTTGACAATTGAATTGAATCGTGTATGGTCTGCTTTACTT
The DNA here is from genome assembly GCA_943735925.1 of Pollenia amentaria. Classification (NCBI taxonomy): domain Eukaryota; kingdom Metazoa; phylum Arthropoda; class Insecta; order Diptera; family Polleniidae; genus Pollenia; species Pollenia amentaria. Next base: position 31,128,897 of record OX031007.1, read on the forward strand.
ATGGCGTTTGGCCAGAAGCATCTTATTATACGTAAAACGTTGTTTTTGAATAAGCCCCAAGTTTCACAGCCATATTGAAGTAAAGGCTTTACACCCGCGTTAAAGACTTGTGTTTTTAGTTGTCTCAATAAGTCGGAATACTTTCACACATCCCTCAAAGAGTACATGGCTTGACTGGCCTTGTTAATGCGTGAATCTATGTTTTTATTGGCGCTGCTCTTTTTGCCAATTGTGCTACCTAGGTAGCAGAATGTCCCACTTCTAGAGGCGGTGGAGTTTCTTTTCAAAAGTTTTGTTTTTTGAGGAAGTTGAGGCGCAGACCAACTTTAAGGGCATTTGAGTGTAGTGCCTGTAGTTTATCCGGCATATGTTGGAAACTATGTGATTAGAACCATATATCGTTGGCGTAGTCCAGTTCATTTAGTTTCCGAAAGGGAGTCTACTGAATAACGTTTGGAGCGTCATAGTTCGTTTCTGTTATGACGTCATTTAAAACAAGCAAGAAAGAGAGTGGCGATAGGATACACCCCTGGCGTACTCCAACATCAATGGTAAATTTTTCTTTTGCTAACCCTAAACTGTCAATGTTAAAATACTTTTTATAATATTTTACTTTAAAATAAAAAGTATGATCTTTTAAAAACATTTTTTTAAACCGAGTTGAAAAGCAACTTTCCCATCCCTGCTGCTATGGACATAAATTACGTTTAAGAAATAAAGAATGAAATTGTAGTGAAAATGTATTTTTTGTTTATTGTAAAAGTGCTTAAAGTTTTTTGTAAATAAAAAAAATTATTTTTTCATTAAGAAAACTTTAATTTGTTTATCATCTTTTGCCATTCTACGTATTTATCAATTTTTGCAATATTTGCAATATTAGTCAACATATTTATTTAAATTTTATAAAATGTGAATGGACATATTAAATGTGCCACATTATAATTCTTAAGTATACAATAGTTGATTCATACACATATGTACGTACATATTTGAAAGTCAAGCATATTTCTTTAAAAAAAGATTTCACTGTTTTAAAAAAATAATGAGAAATTAATATTTTTCTGTTTGGTTTTTATTATATTTCTTTTTATGAAATGACATCCTGTTGTAAGTTATAATAATTCTTTCTTTCTTCGTTTTCTTCCGATTTCATCTTCAGACTGTATATTTTTTTTTTTGTGTTTTTGTTTTGAAACGTAATAAAATTATTAAATATAAACAAAACCTTGTAAAAAATGCACACGCTTATTCATTTCTACAATGTGAGCAGTTTTTTATTGCTTATGCCGTTAAATTTGTTATATTTTCTATAAATATTTGTTTTAATTTCTTACGCACAAGAGGCTACACTACTTATGACATTTTACACAAGTGCTGTGTAATAATGTTGCCGTATTAAAGGTGACATAATCGAATAAATCTAATTCGGCACATATGTTCACGATTATTTATAGTTTTTATACATTCTCTGCGTCTTTAGGGACCTTTAAAAGTTTTACCTTCTCAAACCGTTCATATCTCTTTTAGATTTAGCTGATACATATACAAATTCCTATGTAACATTAATTTATCGTTTTTTACATCAAAGTTAAGGAATCTGTACCCATGTTCTGTAACTTTGGTCAGAACTTCTCAAATCGAAAACATGTGAAACAAAATATTTCATCGTTTTTCGAAAAGTGAGAAAAAAGTGTGTGTAACTCATGTCGAAAACTATCAAAAGAGATTACGTCGTTACGTTATAAATGTCATAATATTCCACTCGAATCCGGTATGAAATTGCAGATGTTGAGAACGCCAGTCAAACATATCGTTGACGGCGTCCAAAATAGACTAAAATTTAAAAATTTTCAACGACGGTGGCAAAAATACAGCCGTCGGCTATACCAAAAAATGTAAAGTGTGACTTTAATGTTTGTTGATTACAAAATTGCTTGGCAAAACATTCGTATATTTTTCAAAAATGTTAAAAGAAAAATAATTAAACAATGAAAAAATCTGCCAAGAACAAAATACTTACATATCTCTTCCGTGTACATATTCATTGCATTTCGCATTTTTAATTAATTTTTTAGTGTTAAATTTTTTTTCCTACCCCGATTTTATGCGTGAGTTTATTTGACAGTTTAAAAAAAATTTTACAGACACACTTTTTCCGTATTTTGGCGTGTAATTTCCTTGCCTGACAGCTATTACTCGCCAAAAACGTTACAGACGCAGTTAAGTGAGAAAAACAGCTGTTTGTTTCAATATATGGCATTTTTGTTTTATTCCTCACATTTTAATCGAATAGTTTCTCGACGCGGGAGTTACAGAACATGGGCACTGGCTAAGAAATTCGTTTAATTACCTCACTGAGATATTTAAACGTATTCGTTCAATTACCTCAATCAGGTAGTTAAACGTATTCAATTAAATTCTTTCCCCGCCTAATTACCCAAAAATATTGGCATTTTTGGCGAGGTAATTAACCCTTAAATACTGTTATGTTAAAAGAGTTTTTATGCTTTTTCGTGATAATAAAAAGATTTGATTGCCGTTTAATGCAAAAATATGTGCTTATTCGAAAAAAAATAATCGAGCAGCTTGTTTCATTAGAGTCTACTTTTAGAAGAATGCGTTCTTGCTTCTCGCCACGCGCAACATTAATGACTATAAGAGACACTCTAGTGTAGTCTTTATTGTTTACAACTTTCCATATAATTTTGTTTTGATTATTTTGAAATTCTTAAGATATGTATCTGTTAAAAGTAACATAGGGATTTCAAGACCTATCGAGGGAAACCCCGTAAAGAAAATATTAAGACGCCAGATTCGTTTGTTTTGGAAAAGCAGCGAAATATGTCTATTATTAAATATGGCCTTATGCCAATAACATTACGAAATAAAGGTTTTTACTGGAAATATAATGCGTATTTAAGACTATTCATAATTTTTAGAGGACATATTTGTTGGACAAATTAATGTCTTCCCAAAATAAAGGCTTTTAAACGATAGCTAATGGTACATATTTATACCCATACCACAATAGTGGAGAAAGTATTATGCATTTGTGCTGATGTTTGTAATACCTTAAAATACTGGTCGGTACATTTAAAGGTGGGTCTACCTTTAAGCATACCGATCGACTCAAAATTACTTTCTGAGTCGAATTAAGGATGTCCGCCCGGCTTGGCTGGCTGTCCATGTAAACCTTATGCGCAAAGTGCAGGTCGCGTTTCTTGGAGATCATTTGATGATTGGTACATATGTTCTATTTGGCAAAAGGACCATACAAGCTTCTTTCCGGAATAGGGCCTTTGTGTCTATGAACCATCTTATTAAGTTGTTAATTAGATTTAATTTGGCCATACTCATTTTATTGGGTTCCAAATCATATTACTAAATTTTATTGGATTCGGTCCATATTTGACTATAGCTCCCATACAAATACTTCTCCCGAAAATAGCTTTTAATGACATATGTAAGTTCCTTATAAATGTTGGTATTTACGATATTACGATAGCTGTTATGTCATGACAAAATGTTGTGCTGTTGGGTTCAAAATTAACTATATGTCCCATATAAACCCTCTTCCTAAAATCACTTTAAGGCAAACCATTTTCATATAGATGAAAATATCTAAATAATATTCGGCACAAAGAACTTTTATATGAATCTTAACCTCAATTACATAATGTTGTTCTGGCGGGTCTATTATTGCCCATGGGTCCCAAATAACGTACACTTGCAAAAATTTCTTCTTATATACTGTGGCGTTGGGTCGGGCTATACTTTCTTACTTGTTTTTCAGATATATTTGATATTAAACATAAGCGAAATCGGAGCAGTATTTCACATGGTTCCCATAAAAATATGCTCCTGGAATATATTAGTTGATCTAAAGGTAGATAATTTGAAAACAATTTTATTTTTGTGTAAGATTCAAATCGGTCCTTGTACAAATTTACTCTCGGAATAATGATAGAAACTAAAGCGAAAACAAAAGATTAGCGAGGAAATTAAATACGATGCAAATTTTCGTATGATTGAATAGTTTTTTTTAGCGATTATTGGGAGAAATGCTTGATTTATTTAAGAGCAGTCATGTAATGGTCATATCGTTACCACAAATGCAAAAGGCTTTTTATAACATTTCAAAAATCAAAAAAAAGTATTAAAAGACTAAATTTGAACCTCTTAATATAATTTTTAATCGATTAAATCTTTAAAAACGAAAGTGGAGATGTAAGAAATGTAGTCTTTTAGAATTTTAAATGAAGATATGACTACATTATTATGTAATTGATCGGTTAACCGATTAATACAGTTTTTTATAAATCAAGTAATTTCTAAACATAAAAATGCATAAATTATTTATTATTTAGAGTTTATTAGTAAGAAAAAATCAATAACATAACAAACATAACAATTCTTGAACTAAAACCAACAAACAAAAAAATTATTCATAAATATGTAATACATATTTTTTAATTAATACATATTATGTATTAATTAAAAAATTATTTGTAAGATCATTTTATAAGTTATTTCAATAGTTTAAAAAGATCTTATAAAATAATAAAGATAACCATTTAAAAATATGCCCATGTTCTCAAGACAACACGAGAACTTGCTTACTTAAAACACAAATAATATCATCTTTTCTTTTCTTACTTAAGGTGTTATGATACTTGCTATTTTTTGTATTGGATTTTTTTAGGATTGACTGAATGAAACAACAAATGCGGGAAAGAACAAGAAATACAATTAGTCAATTCACAAGGTATCCTAACATGTCATATTGTCAAAATGTCCTAATATTTCACAATGGTTTAAAAATATTGTTGTTGGTTTGTTAACAAAAAGTGTCTTAAATAAATAGAACGTTGCTTGCTGTGTTTATTGTGCTGTCGTAATTGTGAAATATTAGGACATTTTGACAATATGACATGTTAGGACACCTTGTGAATTGACTAAATATGTAAACAAAACAAACAATATTGCCCACGTTTTGTTCCCACAAAAACCGTCAAAAAAGCTATAAATCGCAAAAAAAAAGTTAAAACCCGCTACTTTCGATCAAAAACTAAAAAAGTTAGCAGCAGTGCTAACATTTAATCTGGAAATGTCAATTTTAAGTTACAAATTTTTATATTTTTTTTGACAGTCTAAGATTATTTATCGATAACACACGTATATTTTTTTGACATATCAAGATTTTTTATGGTATAATCAAACTCTTTACACTTAGTCAGTTTTCCTATGCAAATATATTTGCACTGTTCTCCAATATAGAAAAAATACAAAAAATAGCAAGTATCATAACACCTTTAAGAAAAATATTTATTATCTTTAATTTTTAAGAAATAATAATCTCGGGATCTCACCGATATACTCATTTTACCATATATCTCATTTTGTCTTGTAAGATTTTGAGCATTCTGATGATCTCAAAAAAGAATAATTTACTCACTGTCTCAAGGTAAACGAAAATAAACTGTTTTTTATGTAAGTAAGTGTGTGCATACAAAAAAAGTTCTGACACCCGCGCACACATTCACTTTGTTATGTATCTGCATACATAAGGAAATGGCCAATATTTACTCAAGCAAAACTAGATTTCCATCGATCTCGTTTCTATCATTTTTGTGAGTCAATTTTCTCAATTGTTTCGCTATTTACCAATAATTCACATTTTGAAAACAAGAAAGACAAGCATAACAAATTGAGTGAGATTACCAAGACAGTTTTTCTATGGCCTTGCAGATGTTTATAAAATAATATTTTATACAAATAATTTGGTTGAAATGTTTAGGATTCAAGCGTTTATTTTCTTAAGTTTGGATAAAACTTGACTTTAAAAAATGTCTTTCATTTATTGTAGATGTTGAAGAAATCAAAAGCAACCAATAATACAGAATATCTAATTTCTCAGTCCTTTTCCTGTATTTTTCTAAACATTTAAAATCTTCCATTATTTCATTAGAGTCCTGTTTTAATTTTTTTTAATTTTGAACACAAATAAGTATTGTGGTTATTTTATTGAACTGTTAATCCAAATTTTGATATTTTAATTAGGCTTTAGTTCATTAAATTTAATTTTCATTAAATTATTTTTATGAGGAAAGAAATTTTACAACATGAAATTAATTAAAATTTATTGATAATTTTTCATTCTTGACTGAGCTGGGAATAGAACCCAGGTTTTCACGGACAGGTTGCCCAGACTAGTTTCGATTGTAACCACACAGTCACTTCAGTGGGATTTGCCGTTTAGCTCTCACCGCCATTGATGACGGATGACGTCATTAGTCAAACATCAATCTTTAAACCAAATGGTATTTTACCTTGGTAGATCGAAATTTGCTTTGAATGAATGATTACCTATTTTAATTGATCTACATGTTCTTCCTTACTTCTTGTTTTTCGTACTTTTTGTCAAGAATTCTTCTTGATATCGAAAGTACATTTTTTGTTTTTCATGTTTTTGTTTTTCTTTTTTCTTGTTGACATTTTTCAGCACAACTTGAAGGACAAATGTAAACATATAGCTCGTGCCTAAGCTGTTAACAATAATTAGTATTGTGGTTATTTTATTGAACTGTTAATGGTTTTTAATCAAAATTTTGATATTTTAATCAGGCTTAAGTTCGTTGAATTTAATTTTTATTAAATTATTTTTTGAAGAAAGGAATTTTACAACATGAAATGAATTGAAATTTATTAATTATTTTGCATTCTTGACTGAGCTGGGAACACTTCTAATTGTTTCGGTTAATTCTGTTAAAAGATTGATATGAGAAGAAAAGAATCAAATAACTAAAAGCATACATATAAAAAGTACGTGAAACAAAAAGCTGTTGACAGCATACACTTATTTAAAGTGAAGATCACTGAAAACCTTCTTTCTTTGTATGAAAAATATTTTCTAAATCTATTGTATATGAGACAAAACAAATAATTAAAAGCACAAAATAAATATGTTATAATGCTAAAAAAAAGTTAAATATTTTTTTATATCGGTTAATCGACTGAAGTTAACCGGTTTAATCGAAAAAAAAGCAAATTTAAATTAACCGATCAGTTAATCGGGTAGTAGATACGGAAAAGATTCCGTGATAAAGTCAAACGATCCTGAAAAGACAGAACGGATTGCAGGGTGTCTAGGGCACTATAGCCTGGATTGGACGCAGGGCCTCCAAGGTTCTGATATGATTGGATAGGAGTGGTCTCAGGACTCTTATAGGGTTCTTGACGGGTTATTGTTCTGTTAGGGCTTTTACGAGTAAATTAGACAATGACATACCGGACTTCTGCAGATTATGCGATGATTCTGATGAGCTAGAGACGGTTGAGCATGTACTGTGCCACTGTCCTAGAGTGCAGGGTCTCAGGCATAAATGGCTGGGGGATAGATTTCACGACGATCTGGGGTGCATCGCTGGATGTAATCCAGTCGATTTACTGGGGTTTGTCAGGGAAATAAGACGACTGTTTCTGTTGCGGTCCTTTGTGAATAATAACCTAACCTAATCGTGTAGTTATTAATAGGTTAACCGATTAACCGAATGAATACCCTAGTAGTTATAATATATATCGTATACCTTTGTTTTGCCATAAGTCCAATGTCCACACATTTCACTCCCACTTTTATTTGTCTGGCGAACACAGAAATATGTTTTCAATTCTATTTCAATTACACTTGAACATGCCTCTTGTACTTCTATACATAACAATACTAGGGTAGCGACGAATTTCATGATCTTTAAACTAACAGCGATAACTACAAGAAACAAATAAAGGGTGTTGTTGGAACTCGAAATTGTAAAAAATAACACAAAAAATTTAATTTTAATCAAACAAATATTTATTTATTCGAAAGATTAATTAATGGCATTAACATTTAAAAATGATTTCGGGAAAATGTGCACCGCATCGTTGCCGTATGTTAAGAATTACACTACAAATTGTTGCTGGTTTATTAGCATTGTCCTACAGGAAATAACCAAGAGGTTTCAAATCACCATATTTCAATAAGTCGATGGTTGCTGTCGGTGTATGTCATGTAACGCAATCATGGTGGAACCACAACTTGCCCAGATATATGTCATTAATATTTTCATACAAAAAATGATTGATCATGATGCGGTAATGAACTCTTGATCGTAAGGAGAGATCCTGCAAATTATTTGAAGAAATAAGGTCCAATGATGCCACCAGCATGTAAATCGCACTAAACGGTGCATTTTTCTGCATGTTAAAAAATCTGTTGGGTCCTGTTGTGGATTGCTCTTACTCCATATGCGGCAGTTTTTTGAAGTTGGGAACATATTAAGCCAAAAACTTTCCGTGCGCCATACAAATCCAAAAGACATATAAAGTTGCGAAAATCGATGACTGTAATTTTGGCTTATTTTGTAGCGTTGGTTAAGAGTAAATCTATTCATGGTGATTTGCCAGAATATACCTACTGATCATTAATGTCAAAAATTGAGCGCGGTATGGTAGTTCTTCGTTTGATAGCTACCCCTTACGTAAGTTATATCGGGCATAAAAAACACCCTTTACAAGAAAACAAGTGAGTGTGCTATATTTGGCTATGCCGAATATTATATACTGTTATTTAGATACAAATAAATCTATTTTGTTTCACGCCCACATTTTCAATCCCGCCCACATTTTGTCGGAAGTTGTGTATTAATAACAAAGGTGCTTGTACTTAATTTGTAAGGTTAATCTTACCTATTGCCGTTCTCCAGATATACAGAAATCTATAATGTCTTTGTATGGGAAGTGCTACGCCTACTTATCCAATACCAACTATATTTTTAAATAGGTTGTGTATTGATAACCCAACTATGTGTACCAAGTTGGCCCATTTTTCTTTTACCATTCTTTAGACGTCCACATCTCTACTCTTGCCCACATTTTGTAGGATGTTGTCTATTGTTTACCAAGATGAAAATAAAAAGTTCTTTTTAAATAAGGACTGCCATAAAGTAAACTAATGTCTAATGTCGTATGTGTGTTTACAATTTAAAAAAAGTGTCTTGTAAATACTATTGATATACCCCCATATTCATAAAAATTATTTTAGGTTAATAGCAGGCTTATGAAACGAATTTTCTATGAAAATTGGGTTAATAAACCTTTAATTAATCAAAAATATTTTTTATTTATATGGGGGATATTATTTAAATGTGTAACTACTTTAAGTGCAAAAACAAGCTTTGTTGGTAAGAAAATATGTAAATATTTTTGAATTATCCAAATTAGACTTAACACATTCATAATTTCTATTTCACACTCTTAAAAAACGAATTTAAATTGATAGTTAAGTACAAAAACTTATTTGAAAATCAATAGTAATTTGCAAAAGATTTAAAGAACAGCCCTCGCATTGTATTTGACTATAAATTTAAATAGAATACAAAAATAATTGTAAACAAAAAACATTGTATAAAAAAAGTTCAATTACTATGACTAGACTGATTTTTATCTTACAAAAAATAAATATATTTTCATACATATTTGAACTTTAATTTGCGCAAGCAAATCTTCGGAACTGAAATGAAGTGACAATTAAAAAATATATATGGAAATTTTTAAGGTTCTTAACAATTTTGATCAGCGTCATAGAGTACTTCTGTACCAGTGCTGCCAATTTAGTAATTTAAAAGCTTTGTTTAGACATTTTTAACTTGTTTATCCATAGAAAAATAAATTTAGCCATTAGCTATTTTTCAAAATTCATGCACGCAAACTTTGGCTCAACTTATTTTTTCGACCTACCCTAATGCTGTAAGTAAATATATGAATTTCTTATACATATATATATATATAAATATACATATATATCTCGTCATAATACACAATTAAAGACAAATATGTACGAAATTTTAATTTAATAAATTTCTATTAAAGTTGCTATTAGTTTTTGTTTTGTTTACTAACAATTTCATTCATATAATTAACATTTAGGCAACCTTCAGGGTTGTCGTTCCTAAATTTTCTTTTCGACCAGCTTTTTTAATATTTAATAACAAATATATGCATATCGTCACCCTAAATGCAAACGGACGTAACTACACAAAAATTCGAAATAGTTTTTGTGATTTTGTTCGGTTTATTAAACTTCATGTTCACGAAAATTTTTAGATCCTTGCGATCAAAATTGGCGACTTAATTAAAGAAATTTAAACACCAAGAACACCTTGTTGTTATTGATTTTGTAAAGTGTTTTGCATCTCCTGTAAAAAAAAATGTATGTATGTATCAAAACATCCCACTGTTCTTTAATTCTTACAATAACTCCCGCCAAAGATAACCATCTAGAAACACCTAAAATCTGAAGTATTTAACTTCAGTTATTCTTTGAGGACTAAGCGAAAAAAAACTGTAAACATATTAACACAAATATCCTCAATATTTTTGGCAGCAGCAATTTACATGTGTAACTTTAAAAATGGTGGAGAGGTCCAATTAGACGTGACATAGACATAGCCCCTAATTGTGTAAAACGCAATGCAACGCCAAAAATTACATTGAAAGCAAAAACGTCTAATTTAAGCTTAACCCATTACTGGCCATTGTACTTGCACAGATACAGAAAAACTCTCATATTTGCATTGCCATTAATCCAGTTAGAAATGAGATTTTTCAGTGGTTGTTTTGATTTTATGTTAAGTGTACTCTGCTTAATAAAAACAAATTGAAAAAGCTGCGGCAGCAACTAAAAGTACTTCGAATTTAGCTTTGTTCTGTCTAGCCTTTTCCAGATTTTCTTATTTCGGGTAGGTCAGTAATTGTTTGACTCTGCCAAAAGTTTATAGCATAACAATTAAAAAAAACTTTGCACTTAATTTGCAAATAAAAAGGCATGCTTTATTCTAATTTGAAATTTTTTTTCATAAGAAAGTGATTTTCAAAGCGAAAGGGAAGTTTTAAAAACAGTGTACTCGCTTGGGTACAGTGGCGGATAACGTATATATTTTGATTAGATTTTTTATATTATATTTTTCGAATTGACATGGCGTTTGAAAGCATCAACCCATAAATATTTTATGGCAGAAGATTTAATAATCTAGACAGCGCTTTGGATTTTGTGGAAGGGGCTTCAAATCATAATTTTTTTGATGTTGCGTATATTCCACCAGATGCAAATATCAATACAGATGAGAGAACGGTTATGCTGAGGATGTTATGGCTAACATCATGCCGCCAGATATTTTGGGTAATATAGAGGTTTTTTCAACAGCGATAGCGAAGACGCCCTTCAAGGGCTACGTAGGAGAATGCAGCGCTCAACACCAAGTCAAACTTCTTCCAAATGGTCATAAAGAGAGTGTTTCATTCACTTATTTATATTTGCGAAATAAACTGATAACAACGCTGTAACCGCCGGATCAACCGATGAATTTCGATGTTGCTCGACCGAAAAAACCAAAATAAGGGTCCAACAGCCAAAATTGATTGCAGATTACAATTCAGAAATGGGTGGCGTTGACCTTCATGATCAAGCACAAAGTAATTACATGACAAAATTTCGTGGAAATAAGTGGTGGTGACCGCTCTTCACATCAATGATGAGTTCAATGGTCGTCAACTCACTGAAGTTGTACAAGGAAGCTAACAACTCAAAAATGAACTAACTGAAGTTTTATCGTGCCATCGTCCGGCAATTCCTACGAAACCATCGATATCTAAACAATTGATATCTAAACGATCGGTTGTTCCTAGTGTAGCACCTTATGCTGGAAACCATTTTCCGAAAAGAATTGAAAAACCTTTACGCTATCTTCAATGACACAACCGAATAAGATGTACTTGTAAACTATGTGGCGTAGCTATGTGGCGTAGAAAGGATTGCTTTTCAAAATTTTCATACAAAAAAAAAAAAAAAGGATTTTTGAAAACATGCATTGACCCATTGTACCTGCTTGAGTACAGCCTCAAAACCCTTCAAAATACACTTTATTTTTATTTTTTCATATTTTTTAAGTTCATTATGCTTCTTTCACTTATACTAAATAAACATAATTAATGATTTTTAATTTTAAAGACTGTTGGCTTTTAATGGGTTAGGTAAGGTTTTAAGCTTCACCAGCAATTCCGTTAGCGCCGTCTCTTGCCAATCCGATAAAAAATGTTTAAGGAATATTGTTTGTTGATAAAGTTGTTTAAAAGAAGAAAAGCTGTAACGTTATCTGGCTTGGTAAATAAGGTGACAAAAATATTTTTATAAAATTAACACCGCCAAAGAAAAGTGCTGCTAAATAAATACATTACATCGTTGCCATGGTTTCATCAACAATCAAAAAAAAGTTGTGTTTTTAAAAAAGATATAACATTTTCTAATTTTCCTAAAATAAATATAGAAAATTTCATCGAGTCGGTCAAAAAAAAAATAAATAAATAAATAAGCGACCATATTTTGTCGAAAAAGACCAAGAACGGCAACCCTGATAACCTTGCAAAAATATTACAAACACGTTCAGACGGCTCAACTTGTATGTGTGTATTCGTATAAGACATATTTTTTTGTTCTAATATTTAACATTTTTTTTTTAAATGATGTCATAAAATGTACGAAACGTCAATGTATATAATACAAAAAAAAATGTACAAAAGTTCCGTAGTTCATTGGGGGGATTTTTTTTAACATAGAATGCACAAGCATGCGTGTAAAAAAACATTACATTTAACACTTAAAAAGCAAGAAATTTCTTATAAATTTTTCATGAATTTAAACTCGCTTTATTGTAGCTACATAAAAGGAATTTTCACCTATCAACGAAATAAAACTCTTTATTTACTCATTTGAGTTCTGCTCTCTAATACTACATTTACACCTACTCAAAATCTAGTAGATTTTAGTTAAAATCTTAAAGAAATTTTTTGGCGTTTACACTACTGCTTTTTTACATATTGTCGGATTTCATTTTCACAACAAAAACAGCTGATTGAAAAAGGAAGGAAATTGTATTGTAAACTTTTATTAGCCAAAAAGGAAAGCCAAAAACTAAGTTTATTATATTTTAAAAAACAATACAATCGGAATTAAGATTGTTGCGTAAAAAAACACCAGCATTTGTTAAATATAAGGTTTCACAAACTCCTGCAAATGTATTACCCGCAATAAATGATACCTGGGAAAAGACGATTGATACTGAAAAAGAGCAGCCAAACGACTATAACCTAAAAGGTGAACAAATAGCAAAACAAACGAAAACAAATAAAAACTTAAAAAAGAATTTTAAAAGTATTAATAGCGCCTCTTCGAATTTCCACTGCTTCTTCTTTTTGTAGGTACGTTTTCTGTAAATTAAGGCCTTTGTAATGCTACATAGTTTATATTATTATAATTTACATATAATAATATAAACTAATAATAGTAAAATAGTATGAAATTTGTAGTTGTATCGTTGAGTATTGCAAGATTTCGTGAGATTTTGCCAAAATCTAGTGACGAACTAGATTTTGTTTTGTATGGGAAATCTAGTAGAAATGAACAAGATTTCGCTCAAAATCGCTTAAGTACTAGATTTTGTGTAGGTGTAAATGTAGTATAAGATATATCGCGGGTGGCTTAGACGATTTGATGACATTTGTTGCTTCAGTGGATTCTTCATTCAGAATTGAAAAACGATTTTGGAAATTTATTCTATCAGATGCACCATCTTGTATTACTTTTTAAGACTGAATAGAGTGTATTGTGGTTAAATAAATCAACCATATTTGGCGATTTGTAGTGCATGAACTTCGTTCCTTTAACTTCCTGTTAATGATAAATGTGACATTAAAACCAAATTATTTTGAATGGAGTTATAAAAGAAAAATTTTAAGTATTAAAATACATAAGGCTAAGTTATTTTGATTTCAGAAAATTTGGCATAAAAGTCTTCCATCTTTTATGCCATAGTTATATATATCAAATAAATAAAATAAATCAGTATTATTTAGGGCCATTATTAGAACCTAATGATACAGTTCCTGATAGTAAACGTGAACAATAGCTATCATGAACGATAAAGTGACCATTCATTTTTCTCCATTTACAACATTACAACTGTCTGATTGAATTTAAAATGTAATTTATATACTGTGGCAAAATTTCAGTAGATACCGACTACTTTTGGTTGTTTAAATACGTATCGGCAACGACTTAAGGCCTCGTTACTCTTACGTAAACGTATACGTTGATGATCAGCTGTTCCGTTTTCATTACCAAGTCTATGTATAAATAGGTACTCTTACGTAAACGTAACGTTGCGTTGCGGACGAACCTGATAAAATTAAAATTTCTCTCCGTTTTTACGTATCCGCTCTCAAGAATTTTATTTTTGTTTTCAAGCAGTGTTGTCAACAAAACGTATTAGCCGGCGGTTTACTTTTAGATTTTATTAATAAGATTCTCTTTTTAAAATATAAATTTAAAGAATATAAACATTACATACATACATACATATACATATATAAATAAATATAAATATACATATGTATATTAGTTAATTTGTTTTTGATTAAACTTGGTAAGAAGATAGAATGTTACAGCGAAATTACTATAGGCTATATTTTCCGGAATTTTGGAGCAGGGAGGAATAAAATGGTTAAAAATTAGCAAAAACCGATTTTTTGGAAATAACCCTACAATCATAAATCTAAATTTTTTTCGTACGAATTCCTAATCGGAAAATCGACATTAAAAAGGCAAATTTCAGGTCAATTTTGATCAATTTTAACTACAAAATTTTAAAAGTAAATTAATTTTTTTGGCTTAAGCTACCATTAGGGATATAGGTTTGAAAAATTTTAACTTAAAGGGACAAAACAGGGTAAAACTTTGTTTTAAATATTTTGGCGATGTTTGAATGAATTTTACATTGTCGCATAAAAGTACATTTTGAAAGTCGTCGCCTTTAAGGTTTACCCCCTTAAAGTGGGTAATATAAGGAATTTTTGGGATATTTTAATTAAGCTCATTTATACTGCAAAATTTGAAAAGTTTACGGCTTATTTCCGATGAGCGAAAGAATTCTTTCGTTCGTACAACTGCATTCGTATAAATTCTAAAGTTTGTTTTTGTTTTAAATGTAGTTGTTAGAAAGAAAGAATTCTTTCAAACATCGGAAATAGGCTATTAATTATTTCATGCTAAAACTATCACTAGGGACATACATACATATATAACAAATACTAAATTGTTTCACATAAAGGTAGCAAAGAAATAAAGTACATTTTAGGGCAAACAGGGTAAAAATTCGTACTCTTAATACTTTTTTGTGAACTCGTTTTTTGCAGTAATTTTGACTGTTTTTCCCCGGGCATCTCCGGAATTTATCACCGTGTATACACATATATAGGCGAGGATTTAGTAGCACTTTTTACTGATACCCATATAAGTGAGGTCAACTTTGTACTTAAAGAGATATTAATAAAGTCTTAAAAAAATTTTAAGGTCCATAACTCATTAACTAGCTGCTTAGGTGCAAAAACACTATATCAAAAGTTGTTATGTTATAGCATTTTTCAGTGCTGTACATACAAACATAACTGTGAATATACATATGCACATATATTCTACTTCTTTTTTAGAAAACCGTCGATATCGTTATGTATTGGCGATTTCAAACAAGAACATTAACAACATGCTTTAAACCAACACTGAGTGCAAAATCAAAACAAAACAACATTTTTTATTTCATTCTCTTTGTTTTTTTAACACACTTTAAGAACATATGATACGTTTACGTGTTTTTAGTAACTATCAACCATTGACGTCGACCGCAACGTTTACGTATCCGCAACATTTACGTAAAGAGTAACGAGGCCTTTACTTTTGCTTATTTCTTTAATAAAAAACAGAAGTCAATTGTTGTGCTTTATTTTTGTTTTTAATGGTAAATTCTTTTGTTTTTGTGTTAAATGGTGTTCTTTTTACAAAGTTTGAATACTTTTATTTGACATTTAACAGTCATTGAAGTCGACATACCTTCAGCTGAAAATATGGCAGCTTCAAATTCTTAAAGCTCACTTGTAAAGTTACCATGAGGACAAACCAGCTGTTAGATTATTAGTCACTTTTTAGGTTCATTTTCTGCGATGACGAAAATGAACCTGAAAAGTGACTAATGTTTACTTGTAATTGTGCTCTGTGCTTGTAAAAACCAAAAACCACTTATCTGCCAGATAGCATTCTAAAAATAAATATTTGTAAGTTGTAATAATGGCCCCTAAAGTCCAAATGGGTTTCCTCTAATAACAGGAGCACACAGTTATTGAAACTTCAATATCTTTAACACTTGTTATACTTATTTCACCGATTTCACCGAGGTCTTGCAGTATGTAATTTAAAAGCGTTTTCAGGAGTTCAGGCCATGATGGGTTCTAACGACTTTGACACGATAAAGCCAATGGGATATAAGTTAGGAGACAATTGGATTTTTAATGCTATAGTGAAGGGTGTATACGATTCGGTACAGCCGAATATAGTACGTTTACTGTTTTTTTAAATTTTTTTTTTTTTATTATAAACTCAAGGCAGAAAATACCACTTTGATTACTTGTGACTTTCTTATCGATAAGATTTGTCAACACAAAATATATGTATGTATGTATGTTTGTAAAAATAATTTATGTTTGTTTTGTCTAAAATAAATATTTACGGCCTTATTCATAAAAAATATTTCAGTCTTATTAAAATTTTATAAAAATGAAATAATTTGTATGAATAAATAAGGTGCTTATTATTAATTATAATACGTTTTCCTCTTCACATACATGTACATTAGGGTGGAGCGGCGGTGTATAAAGGAAAAAAGTCATCGAATAAATTGCAAATACCGCCAGAATGTTGCATCTGCTTAAATTATATACAAAAAAAAATTGAATTTTTCTGACACATTTTTTAGCCCTCTACCAGGACTGGGAGTTGGTGTAATTTTATGAATATGATTTTAATCTGCTTAATTAATATGGAAACGTTTATTCATTTTTTCTTTTAAGCCCACTCGTAAATAACAATTTTCTGCTGAATAAAAGAAACTTAAAATCGAATAGATCTGGCAAAAAAAAAAAAAAAAATAAGAGAGTTAAAGCCGATTTTATTTCTCATACAAAATTTATTTTAATAAAAAAAATGTATACTTTTGACTGAATTAAAGACAGTTTGTTACTTAATGGCTTATAACTCGAAAAAAAAATACTTAGTATACTTTTTCATCTTAATGGAGAAATTTTAAATGATGGTTTTTTACAAAACGTTTTTTGAAGTTTTAAGGTCTGTAACTCAATTCATTATTAGCCGATCAATACAATTTTGTATTGGTTGAAATAATAGAGAGATACCTTTTTAACAATGTAAAACATACATAATATTATTCAGATGAACCGTTCTTGAAGTTTTCGCCAATAAAGAAAAAACCTAAAAAATTCCTTAACTTTGCCTGAAAATAAGAAATCTGTCCTTTTCTCTCTACGCTTGAAATTTTTTGAAAAAATTTTTACAAAAAGGTAAACTATTCTACTATTGACCTAACTGCCCACACACAGAAAAAAATATCTAAAGAATATTTGCAACAACACAGTTTGTTAAAAATAAAATTTTAAGTAAACAAACTTTTTATTTGATTCAATGAAAAAATTTATCAAAATTGCACTTTGCGAAATAGCACTCAATAAAACATATTTAATAAAGAAATAGTTAAATATTTCTTCATATTCAATAAAAAAAGGTTTGAATCAAAGTAAAGGTAGTCTTTTTACAACTCGTGTTCATTTTTTTAATAGCAAATAAGACTTCAGTGATTGTAATTCTCATTCGCTAATAAAAATTGGTAATTTAGCACATCATAATTAATGAATAAATAAATAAAGATTCGATAAACATTTAGTTGGATTAATCAATTAACAATTTATTTTAACAAATCACTTAAACCTTTTGTTAAAAAAATATAATTTGGGCACCAACTTTTTTTATTGACTTAAAAAATAAATACTGCAAAATCGTCATCGCAGAAAATTAAAAAATTTTCTTAATCAAATATGCGATTTTCGTATTCAAATATGAAAATTATTTTTTTTTGTGCATTACATAATTTTTTATGGTTTAGTAGTAGTTATTCTTAAATAAATACAATTATAAACAAATATTTAGTGTTTGTGTGTAAAGAAAAATTTCGTTTAATATTTAAACAAAATGCCTCTGTCGACAACCACAACACATGTCACTGATTTTGACATTTATGGTCGCATAATAGTTCTTAGTGGGCCGCAAATTTGTATGAAAACTGTTAAGTTATCGTTCGCTTGCATTGTCGATCGAAGTGTTGAAAATTTTTAGTGGGGCGCAAACCAGCTGTTTGTCGTTGAAAATGGCCAGGATGTTAGATATGACAATGACTTAAGAATTAAAAAATTTGTCATCTTAAGTTTGTCTAAAATCTTACCTTTTATGTTTACAAATTGATTTGATCTCATTTTCAAAATATCGATGCTGCGGTGGAGTGCTGAAACAAGGTCCCAATTTGTTGCTTTTATTAGTTTTTCCATGGAGCTGAAAATAATATGCAGCGTTTTAACGCAAAAAAATTGTACGGTGGAGCGCCTAATGTACATATTTTTAGAACAATATATTTTAATGAATTTATTTCAGGGATATTTCTTAATAAAAATTAAAAATGAATTTTTTTCCAAAGTAATACACGAGTATTTTTTATCATTAAAAAACAGTAAAAAACATCACATTTTATTAATTTTTTTTTTGCATTTAGATGTTCATTATCAATTGATTAAATCACAGCAAAGTTAATCTTTTAATATATAATAAACGTACTACTATGTATTTTTTTCGAATTCAATTTTTGTCCAAATATTTATTCATATAAGTATTCTCGTAGATATAGAAGAAAAGTATTGTATATTAATCACTTGAATTTCAGTTTAAGAAAATAATGTATCACTATCTTATGTGCTAATCGCTTTATCAATTGAGTTCTCAATTAATAATATATTGTATTATTAATGTTTTATTCTGCCATTTAGAATG
This sequence comes from Pollenia amentaria, assembly GCA_943735925.1. Classification (NCBI taxonomy): domain Eukaryota; kingdom Metazoa; phylum Arthropoda; class Insecta; order Diptera; family Polleniidae; genus Pollenia; species Pollenia amentaria. The sequence goes on from OX031007.1 coordinate 31,147,924, forward strand.
GGTGATTTAAGTAAAGATACATTTTTCAATAGCCTTTTTTTAACAGATCACGTGTGAGTCGTGTCATGCTGTCATGTTATTTTTGTTTAGTACTGTTTGGCATTTCATAATGGAAAGACGTACGCCTGAACAACGTTCAACTTTATTACGAAAATTCACGTTCTGTGAGGAATGTGTTTCATGCACTTTGCTCGACTTATGGTCAACGTAATCGGCCTACTGAGCGTACTATTCGTAACACCATCACCCATTTTGAGACCCAGCATTCATTATTGGAAAATATTCGACCGAATAGACCACGTCCAGCACGCTGTGAAGAAAATATAGCAGACGTAGCTGAGAGTGTACACGAAGACCGTGGAGAGTCGATTTGGCGACGTTCGCAGCAACTCGGACTGACGTATGGAACGATTTTACGTCGAGATCTAAAATTGAAAGCGTATAAAATACAGGTTGTGCAATCGCTTCGCTCTATGGGCTCTTGAAAAGTTCCAATAAGATCCGACGTTTTCGAGCATAATTTTGTTCAGCGATGAGGCCCATTTCTGGCTCAATGGGTATGTAAACAAACAAAATTGCCGCATTTGGGACGAAGAGCAACCTGAAGAGATTCAAGAACGGCCACTATATCCAGAAAAAACGGCTTGGTGTGGTTTGTGGGCCGGTGGAATCATCGGTCCATATTTCTTTAAAAATGATGCCGGTGCGAACGTAACCGTCAATGGCGACCGTAATGCGGGATCGTGCCATGATAACCGACTATGTGATGCCTGAAATTGAAGCTCGTGATCTCGGCGACATTTGGTTTCAGCAAGACGGCGCCACTTCCCACACGTCGCATAAATCAATGGATTTATTGAGAGAACACTACGGTGAGCACATAATTTCACGTTTTGGTCTGGTCGATTGGCCACCATGATCGTGTGAAATCCCACCGTTAGACTTTTTCCTGTGGGGATATGTAAAGTCTAAAGTTTATGCGGACAAACCCGCTTCGATTCAGGTCCAGTCGAAATGCTCGACCGAGTCATCGAAAATTGGACTCAACGGATGGACCATCTGCGACGTAGCAACGGCCAACATTTGATAGACATAATCTTCAAAAAATAAATGCCAAATGATAATAAACATTCCCCATTATATTTGAATTTTCTGTGTTTTTTTTTTCTTTAAAAAAGTAGGGAACCTCGAAATGGATCACGCTTTATAGTTGTAGAACATTTGTACATGTAAATATACAAACGATAGTTTTTTGTATTTATTAATAACATTATCAATACTCAGTAGTTTCAAAAACGTGTAAAATTTCTGGACTTGCCGTTAAACATTTTAACTTTTCTTATTGTGTTAACGTAAACTTAAAAGTATTGTATGTTTTGCTTGCAAAGTATGCTGATGTCTGTAACACCTTAAAATACCTTTAAGTATACCGATCGACTCTAAATGTTTTTTTGACTCGATCTAAAGATGTCCGTCCGTCCGGCTGGCTGTCTGTCAATGCAAGCCTTGTGCGCGTAAACAATTTGGTACAAACGTTTTAATTGTCATAATAACGAAGCCTATTTATTGTAAATGGTGGAAATCGATCCATAATTTTTCCGGAATAGTCTTTGTTGCCATAATCTTATTATGTTGGTATTTAGATTAAATTTGGTCCAATAATATTTTATTGCAACATTCATCGTCTTACGAAATTTTTTTTTAATTCGTACCTTATTAGCTGCCATACAAATACCACTTCCGAAAATAGCTTTAACATTTATCGACGATAACTTTTATAATAGCTTCTATGTCATGGCAAAATTTTTCACTGGTAGGTCCAGAATATTAGCCCCTCTTCAAAATCAATTTAAGACGGAACAAATCTGTGGTTTTAATGGGCAACCGCGTTTTTCAGATTTTGATGCCATATTGCCTTATTTTAAATGCTCTTTACATGGGTCTAACAAATTTCTAAAAAAAAAGATGGATCAATTCCGTTTTTTTTTTTACATAAAAGTGCAGTACCTAGCCCATAATTTGATTTAAAATGATTTGATTTTAAGACATACGTGGTTGCTCAAGAAAACCACAGAAATTGATATTTAGATAATATTTGGGGCACTGCGAAATATGGCCCTAAAAAAAAGATGAAAATTGACCCCGAATATTTTTCGTAATGCAATATGAACCAATTTTATTAATGAAAAATTACCCCAAAAAAATTTAAAATATCCCTAAAAATTAAATGAAATACCACCCTTAATTTCGGGTTATTCTTCATTATGAAAAATCACCTCGAAATTGTTAATGAATTTGTATCCCAAAAAAAGTTAAAATTAAAAAAACACAAATATAGTTATAAAAAGCTTTGGTTGGGTTCATATGCCCGAAACTTAAATCCCAAATTTAAAGTCCTGAATTTCAAAATTGCAAGCCTAAAAATCCAGATTTCAGAATCCTGAACTTTAATATCCCGATTAATTATAAAGTTTTGGCTTTAATAATTGCACAATAGATAGCATGGTTGGCGCGACGATTTTTTCCTCTATGGTATAACGAACACTGGCCTCGCTAACCAAAGCTTCACTATATTACGAACACTGTATTCGCTAACTAAAGCTGCACTTTATAGCCAGCCTTCGGCCGGGCGCAAGGACTTTCTCCTCTATGGTATAACGAACACTGACTTCGCTAACTAAAGCTTCTTTCAATAGACGGCCTTTGGCCGGGTGAAAGAATTATCTCCTCTACGGTATAACAAACACCGGCTTGGCCTACTAAATCATCTCTATTCCCGGCAAGGATTTTATTTTCTGTGGTATAAGAATTCGGGATTTTGATACGATTCCTAGAAATGTTTATATAAAATATTATAAAATTTATAAAAAAATTTTTGGAGTAATTTTCCATTTCTTTAAATTTCCATTTTATATTCGATTTCGATGCATATGCATGTTTTTTTGTCAAAAGTCTAAGAACGATGTCGACCAACTAATCATTAGGTTAGGTTAGGTTCAATGGACAACCGACACGACAAAATGCCTAAACCGAATATCCCCGAGACCGGGGCATTGGCAGAGAAAGTGAAACACCGTCTCCTCATCCTCTTCATCATGACAACTCCTACAGTTGTCATTATAGTCCCATGAGTCCTTATCACCCAGTGAACCGTAATTACCAATATCTGGTTCCTACCGAGACCGAGGCGTCATAGCCAGGCCATAAAGTACTGGGGTCTAATTACCACATACGACATTGAGCAAAATTGTTCGAAACTTTTTATTTTGGTATCATGGCACTCGATATAGAAAGAAATGTATTGTAATTTGAGATGATAGCATTCGATATCGAGTAACCAAAGACATTACATCTCTCGAGTTTTCATTCGATACGTCAGCGTCTATCGCATGCAGAAAAATACGATACTCGTTATATATTTTGGTGAAAATTCATATTTTTTTTTTTTTGCATATTTTGACATTTTTGTATGACTTTTTTTTAATTTTCAAATAATAAAAAAAAAGTTCTTCAAAAAATTTATAAATACACAAAAAAAAATTTTTTTTTATCACTTTAAGTAAATTCTGTTTGGGCTTTGATTAAAATACAAAATTTTTGAAGATTTCGACAAAAGATTCTTCTTTTTTTGACCTTCTCAGTACTTTTTTGTAATTTTAAGAATTTTCGAAACACCTTGCCAGGATTGCCAGCTATAATATATTAACTTTTTATATGAGAAGTACGAGTATTATGTATAATTTGCAATTTCTTTAAACATAAATAGGGTTTCTTGTCGGTTTTCGGTTTCGCTTTTTAGGCATTAAAAACCGCTGTTTCGATTTCGGTTAAAACCGAATTGCAATCGCTACTTAGAACCATGTTTTCCAAAATTTATGTGCCTCATCGCTGGACAACAGTGTTCCAGCGGATTTTTTTGACTCAATTTGTGAATAAACTAAAAAAGTAGCATTGATATTTTTAAAAGAATAATAATATTTCAGGACTAAATTTAAATTGTTCAAAAACTGTTTTTAAGTTAATTAGAAACGGAATAACTAAAGCGGATAATTATATTCAACCTAAGTTTTCTCAATAAGGTAGCGAATTAAATCGCTAAGTGTACTTAGCTCGAAGAGGGGAGAACAGACTTACTTTGAAGCTGTCCAAGATGACACTTTTTACACTGGTTTCTTAGAAATACTCAAATAAAGTACATGAAGTTAATGTCAGTAGTTCCCTTTTTGCACTTAGTGATTCCATTATGTCTGTCAAAAAAAAAATAGAAAATAACAATTAAACGGCTTATTTATACTAAACATTTTCTTTATATCAATATTCATAAAATATTTATGGCAAATTTTACATTCGCCTTACCAAAGGCTTTTATTAACATCGTTTATCAATACCCACCCGGGTGGTACTGCAAAAATGTTTATAGGCGATGAAAAAGTTTTCTTAATACAATTGTTTTTTTCAGTGTCTTTTTAACGAACTAAACCATTTGTTCAGAAAGTTAAACTTATCCGTTTTATGGAAGCAAATTTAAGGAAGCTACTAAAGAAACGAAACCGAAATATTCACACGGGTGAATATTGTTAAAGCGAAGGTTAAGTAAAATTTCTTTCAAAAACGTACAGCCGCTTAAGCACATTATAAAACAAGTTAATTGTCCGCCTCTGCACTATACTTTTCAATATAATAAAGTTGCCTGTTTAAAACTTTTTTATTAGTCAGCTGAATTTCGCAGTATTTTTCAATGTTTTTATCTTGTCAGATAGATAGATGAATGTATTTTGTTTAATTTATTCGAGTCAACTATTGTTTGTCTTAGGAAAAATTTTATTTTCAAGATTTTCATTATTAGGTGACGATTCAACATTACATATAACTGTTGTTTTTATTTGCTTAATATTTTATTGTTATTGTACTTTTATTATTATTTAACAATTGAAAATAATTTTACCGAATTAAAACTAATGTGGGCTTTTAATGTTTGGAACTTGAACCATTAGTAGAAAAAAGTCAGGATTTTGGTAAATATTAAACTTTAGGTCTTATTTGATTGTTACAACTATTTGAATATTGTTAAAAAAAAATTGCAAATTTTAGTTTATTGTATTTTAAGTATTTTTAAAGTTTTAAAGTACTTTTTTGCTTGACCCTAATAAGGACTATTTTCTTGAGTATACACTACAAAAACACTTATATAAGAATTCATTTTTATCACCCTTCGTCTGTCCAGTGCCAGCGTTTTCATTTCGGACCAAGAGTTTCCCATCAAACAAATTTCTTGTGCCGGCTGTCTCCATGTGATAGATGGCCTACTAGCCCTCCTGTTGCCTTGAGGATTCCAATTAATTTCAGTTCTTGATATATATACGTTTGGTCTTCTAAGAACATTAATAATCCAGTTCCATTTTCGGCAGGCTATTTCTAGAAAGATTAAAGTTTCACCAATTCGTCGCTACAGATATTCATTGGAGATTGCGTTTGGCCAGAAAATTCTTATTATTTATCGCAAAGAGCGCTTAACGAAAACTTGGAGAGACCGCCTTTCCTGCGTGGAAGTGTTCCAAGATTCGCACCCGTGTAGAAGAGTGGATTAATCATTTGAAGAAAAAACTAGTAGTTTTCTCTCGATTTGTTTTTGTAGTGATCTTCATACTATTTGCAGTGCTCATAGAAAATTTTAAGAAAATTCGTTTTATAAACATTTTGTAAACCTAAAATATTTTTATGTATAAGGGCTTGAATGTGTAAGTACATATCCGAAGAAAGTAAAATAGTTTTTATTCATGAGATCTATATGTACATGTTTGCAAATAAGCGAGTTTTCGAGCTACAACGAACAATTTTACAAGTTTCCAGTTATGAGAAAAGTCAAATACAGTGGAAGGCTATTCCAGTTCAATTAGAAAATATTTAAAAAAAAACAGAACCATTTTTGGGGTTTTTACTGTATAATAAAAAACACGGAACAAATATGTGAAATACCGCACTGATGTGTTTAATACCCCTGTCGGATTTTTATTAGCTAGCTCAACATTTGGTTGACTTTTAGCTAACTTATTTACAACTGACTAGTGACTAACTCATAATTGGTGCAGATTTGAGTCAGGCGTGTTTTGTGCGACTGACTTCTTCTCGATAACTATTGAACTAGCCTTTGGCTAACTCAAAAGTTATGCAGAGATTAGTGAGTTGTGTTTTGTGCGACTGACTTTTTCTCGATAAGTATTGAACTAGCCTTTGGCTAACTCAAAGCTGATGCAGTGGACTGTGGTAAAAACACGTTTTGCTTGTTTTGTGTACTTTTTCAAAGTTAAATAATAAGCAAAAGTTCCCATATTCTCTTTGTTAATATCATTTAGTTAAATACATCTTATTTTCAAAGTAGAATTATTATGAAAACCGGTTTTTGCCATATCGGGCATGCTGATGGTGTCTTATAACTGAGAGTTTTTCTGAAGACAAAGGGGAAATACAACAAAAGTGAAAGAAAACATATGTGTAATAGTCTAGACAGACAGAGACAGAGCTCTGTCTCTCTTTAAAAAATTAATAAAGCAAAATACGTAATTTTTTTTATTCTCTTATTAAAGTCAACATATTGTATGCACCACAAGCTGACTCATAATGAGCTAACTTATGGTTATCTAAAAAGTTATGCAGTGTGAGTGAGTACTGACTCGTACTGCGGACATTGCGTGTAAAAACTGAATAGCTTTAACCATGTAAATGAGTTAGCTTGTGAGTCACCTCTGACTAACTTCTGGTTAACCATGAGTTGACTTTGAGCTAACTCATTTTCCGACAGGGACAGAACGAACGGTCGCTGTATATGTATATGTTCATATCGAACCATTGTAAAGGGTATATAAGATTCGGCATAGCCGAATATAGCACTCTTACTTATTTTATTTTAACAACCCAAAGTTCATTACAAAATAAATTGAAAATTACTCACAAAAACATTAAAGACAATTAATTCCAATTGTAGCCAACACAATTTACTAATAAATCATTAAATAATTTGCTTGTTTTTTTATTGTGAAATTTATTTTTCTTATTACGAATACCATTATTTTGTACACACTACCATGCAAGATCATTAAAATGGGTTTCTTTAAAAAGTTGTTGCTAACAAATTAATTTATATAAGGGGTATTCACCATGTGTTGTAATAAAATATATAGAACAAATATCCCCGGTAGATTGATATACACCTTTTTGGTATCTTTTAATAAACAGTTTTCAATATGAAAAAGATTTTCAAGAATTTTATATGTAATTCTCCAGCCTTAAATTTAAGTTCTCTAAAATATTAAAAGTCTTGGGATTTCCAGCAAATATTCGGCAAAAAGAATTACGAATTAGTTTGTGTGTTTTTTTAATTCCTTCCTTTATTAAAAATAGTTTAATGAAAATACAATTTGATGAACTTAAGCCTGATTTAAAAAATATAAATACGGCAACGCTGCTGATGTTAAAATATAAAATAAAATAAAAAATATTGTGTACTTTAACATGAGCGGCGTTGCCTGTTTTCACTGTTGGCAACACAACTTCAGTTCAGTTGCCATCCGTAATCTAACCATTAATTTAGAGTGTTTTTCTTTATTTTTATACCCTTTACCACAGGTGGAAAATGGTATAAGTAACTTTGGCATTCCGTTTATAACTTCCACAATATTTATCCTAGACCCTACAAAGTATATCACCCCTATCGTGAATAATTTTTCCCTCGTAATTTGTTCCCTTTTCACGTATTTGCGATCATGAAAAGCTCCCATGAAAAAAATTAATTCATATGAGAATAATAAAGTTAAAAAATGTTCGCGGGAAAATTATCGTGAACAATTTTTTCCCTCGTAATTTGTTCGCTTTTCCCTTTGAATTTCTCACTTTATTTTTGCTGGGGAACAAAACATTTATGTAAGTAGTTCTTCTCAAAATTCGAATATTAAAGTTTACAAAATTAATTTTAAGGTCAATTTCCGATAAAAGAGGTACAAACTTATATGTATATTGTTCAACAAAATGGATTTATTTATATCTTTAGAACGGTATTTATAAAACTTTCTGTTCATATTGTACCATGGTGAAGTGTATATAAGATTTGGCATAGCCCAATATAGCACTCTTATTTGTTTTTCTTAACTTTGTTTTTAACCGTGTTTGAACATGGATATCAAATTTTTTAGCTCCCCACACTTAATTATTTTTTAATAACGCTGTACAACATTACTGATTTATTGAAGAGCAAACTCCTTCTGGTGTGGAATTTCTCGAAGTATTTATCTAACAAAACCACATGATACAGATAAATCCATTTTTTGCCTTTTGATACATTTTCATAAAATACAGCTAGAAAATGTGAATATAGCATTTTCAAGTATTATAATGTACTGAATTATTAATTATCGTGAATATTTGTTCACTCGAAATATTTCCCTTTTCCCTAAAGTTGCAATCGTGAATTATTTCCTCATGAAAAAACTCGTATGTTCAAAAAAAAAATTAGTATCTGCGATTTTTGTTCCCGTGCGTTTTTTCTCAAAAAAGATGTGACTTTTTTCACAAACATTTTGATTGAGAATAAAGAAGAAAGCACAATGTAATAGTTTTCTTGTTATTTTTAATTTATTAATTTGATTTTTCAAAGGAGTGGGAATGTAAACAAGATACAGCTGGCTACATGGCTGAACAATTTTTAAACAATTCTCTGGCAGTAGCCTTTTTTCTTCTATATTCGGTCAAACAATCCACCTCGGACAAAGTTTGTTTTAAAAAATCCGTAAAACTTCTGCCAACACCTCACTACACCTTTTTAATAACTTCCTTCTGCAAAAAAGCTTCAAAACCGGCGGTATCGCTGACGACTTTCTATCTGGTATTCAGTTTTGGACCAGTGTATCTAAATCGTATTTAAAAGCTGCTTTATCAACTCTGAAAAGTTGTTGGAACTTGAAAATAATTTATTTATATAAGTAGATACTACCAAAAAATTTGAATACTTACACTTACATACATACATACATTTCTTCCGATAAACACGGTGGAGCTGATGTATCTCTCAATTTTTTTTTTATTTTCTCCAATAACTTTTTTTTTCCTTCAAATATCATTAATGGGAACGATATACTTAACTTTTTACTGAATAATTTTTTTTTTTTTTTTTTTTTTTTTGATTTTCCTAAAAATAAAGTTTTTAGCGGACTATTTTAGTCATATTGCCGGGTATCCCACGAAATTTTGAAGTCTCAACCGCAAGTCCTCGTTCGACCTAAACCTTCGTATAGGAAGGCGAGAGCTCCAAGAATCCACTTTTGGTCTCCACCAGTAAATGTCTGAGTTTTATATGGTTCTCCACCAGTCACATCCAGTTATAAATGGTTCTCCACCAGACAAACACGTTAATAAAATTTTAGGTTAAAAACGATTGCATCAAGTCAATGTTGACAACCGCAAAAATTGTAACTCGGTACAGTTATACAATGCGCATGAAAAGTAGACAAACAAGAACGACCTGATTGTCCTTAACAAATAATGGCAACGAGCGCGAGCTCCTTCCCCACTCGGAGCAGTTTTACGAGTGTTACTGAATAATAACAATATATTAAGAAAATTAAAATACGCGTAAAATAAAATAAAATTAATTCACAATAGAATGGTAGACTTGCCAACGATGTATATTTTATTACCTAACCATTGGCGATACCAAGTTGTTGTTCATGGGGGAAAAAATTAATTCCTAGAATTTATACCCTTAAGATTGGTGATAAGGGTGATTATAAGGAATATTTTACCGAATTTTTCACAGTTTAACATCTATGGGCCAAAAATGTTGAAAAAAATTATAAGAGTTTTATCGACTTTTTATATAGCAATTTTGAAGCACTAGGTGCAGTTTTTTCGGGTTTGTTTGTTTTCCAATTTTTTCCTAGTCTACAGCTACAATTTCGACGAAGGCATGACAACAAAATTTCAATTTTTTTCCGTGATAAAGCGTGATCCATTTCGAGGTTCCCTACTTTTTTAAAGAAAAAAAAACAGAGAAAGTTCAAATTTAATGGGGAATGTTTATTATCATTTGGCATTTATTTTTTGAAGATTATGTCTATCAAATTTTGGCCGTTGCTACGTCGCAGATGGTCCATTTGTTGAGTACAATTTTCGATGACTCGTTCGAGCATTTCGACTGGTAACTGGCGAATGACACGCGTGATGTTTTCCTCCAAGACCTGAATCGAAGCGGGTTTGTCCGCATAAACTTTAGACTTTACATATCCCCACAGGAAAAAGTCTAACGGTGTGATATCACACGATCTTGGTGGCCAATCGACCGGCCCAAAACGTGAAATTATGTGCTCACCGAAGTGTTCTTTCAATAAATCCATTGATTGATGCGATGTGTGGGAAGTGGCGCCGTCTTGCTGAAACCAAAAGTCGCCGAGATCACGAGCTTCAATTTCAGGCATCACATAGTCGGTTATCATGGCACGATAACGGTCGCCATTGACGGTTACGTTCGCACCGGTATCATTTTTTAAGAAATATGGACCGATGATTCCACCGGCCCACAAACCACACCAAACCGTTGTTTTTTCTGGATAAAGTGGCCATTCTTGAATCTCTTCAGGTTGCTCTTCGTCCCAAATGCGGCAATTTTATTTGTTTACATACCCATTGAGCCAGAAATGGGCCTCATCGCTGAACAAAATTATTCTCGAAAACGTCGGATATTCTTGGAACTTTTCAAGAGCCCATAGAGCGAAGCGATGTCGCTTTAGAAGGTCGAGCGGCTTCAGTTGTTGCACAAGCTGTATTTTGTACGCTTTCAATTTAAGATCTCGACGTCAAATGCGTCAAGTCGTTCCATACGTCAGTCCGAGTTGCTGCGAACGGGACCGAATCGACTCTCCACGGTCTTCGTGTACGAAACACATTCCTAACAGAACGTGAATTTTCGTAATAAAGTTGCACGATTTGTAAACGTTGTTATGGCGTAAGTCTTTCCATTATGAAATGCCAAACAATACTAAACAAAAATAGCATGACAGCATGACACGACTCACACGTGATCTGTCAAAAAAGGGCTATTGAAAAAAGTATTCTACTTGAATCACCTATTATAATCGTGAGAAAAATTAATTGCATTAAGTCTTAGCCAAAATATACAATAGACCATAAAATTCGAGCAACAGCTAATCAAGCAAAAACTTTTATTAGTTGTGATGAGTAATTCGAGAAATTCCATACGAGTAGGAGTTTCCATTTAATGTGCTGTACTATCCGAGTTTCTTTAAATTTATCATGCATTTAAGTTATATTTTCCAATTTATTGCCGATAGATGATATACTTTGGTCGATCCCCCGCAGCCAACGCATTTCCAATTTGTGCAATGGGGTTGGAATCATCTTGATATTTAATTGACCCATTCCAGTTTTGACAATTTCTTCAAATGATAGTTTATCTAGGAATGCTTAACTCAACTTGAGTAATTTTCATAAAATATTTTTGTGGCGGCACAATACTGCTAATGTTTGTTTGTTTTTACTTAAGTTAAAGTAGATTTTATTTTTCGTTAAAGACAATGATTTTTTTAATAAAAATAATTTTAAGTTAAAATTTTTTGTCTTATGTATTTTTATTTAATTTTTTTTACATGAAAAACAAAAAATGCACTTTGAATTTCAAGAAGGATTCTTGACAAAAAGTACGAAAAAATTAAGTAAGGAAGAACATGTAGATCAATTAAAATAGATAATCATTCATTCAAAGCAAATTTCGATCTACCAAGGTAAAATACCATTTGGTTTAAAGATTGATGTTTGACTAATGACGTCGCCCGTCATCAATGGCGGTGAGAGCTAAACGGCAAACCCCACTGAAGAGATTGTGTGGTTACAATCGAAACTAGTCTGGGCAACCTGTCCGTGAAAACCTGGGTTCTATTCCCAGCTCAGTCAAGAATGAAAAATTATTAATAAATGTAAATGAAAATTATCAATAAATTTTAATTCGTTTCATGTTGTAAAATGTCTTCATAAAAATAATTTAATGAAAATTAAATTCAATGAACTTAAGCCTTATTAAAATATCGAAATTTGGAGTAAAAACCATCAACAGCTCAATAAAATAACCACAATACTAATTACTTTTTTTTATTTTTATTTTTTTTTTTTGTATTTATTTATTTATTTTTTATTTAACGTATTCGCAAAAAATTTGCCAAATACTTGCTTGAGTTTGGCGAATACGAATGCGAATGTCATAAAATAGCCAAATACTCGGCATCACTACTACTCGTAACATCACTACTCTCTATTACGGGTCATTGCCAGTGTTGCCACGACCGAAAAAAAAATGTGTAACCAAAATGTAAAATTTAAGTAACCAAACGCAAAAAAATTAACCAAAATATTCATGTATTAAAAATACTATTTTTTTTGCACGCCAATAAAAAATATTTTATATAGGTACGTATATAGACACCTTAACCTGTGGATCGACTTTATAAAATTTTTACAGTATATTAATGATGTTCTGGAAGGTACAATAGACTTTATAAGTTTTCGAAGTTTTGAATGAAATTCACATCTCCCAAAGCTAACACTTTTTTTCGTTTATTTGCAAAACTGAACGAGTTAGAGTTTTCAAGCTCTTGAAGATTCAACAGACTATAAATCTATGTACATTACTAGGATTCACATTGCCTCGGTGGAAGTATAGAAAATGATAGTGGTTATTAACACTTCAAAGTATACATAGCTTATATGGCTTAATTAAAAATCGTTATACAGTGAATAAAAAAGTGTTGGGTATTATATACATTTACACATCTTTACTTTATCATCATACTTTATAAAATGTCAATCTTACATCTGTCAATAATTGCTACTTCCTTTTTCGCTTCCCTTTTACTTGTAAACTTTTAAACACCATGGTAGTTCTTAAACAAAATTGTTCTAATAAAATTATTAGTTGGTAGTGAGCTAGTCTATCAGCGCCGAGGTTGCGGGTTCGATTCCCGCTAAAGACTCTGGTTTCTTTCCTGCAGACAAGCGTATAGCTTCGCGGGATTAGTATAGGAGAAAAAAACTCTTTATTAAAAGACAACTATTGTCAAGTAAATAAATAAGTGTTTACCCAAATTATAATACAGGCGTTTTTAATTCTCTGCTCCAACAAAAAGAGTGTTAATGTTCAATGAAGTATATATGTCCAAAAAAGCGGAGCGGGTAATGGAAGTACTAACAGTGCAGCCACACGATCAAGTGTTGCTCGCCTTTTTTTTTACACATACTGCTTTTAAAAATTCACAAAAATTTAATGCTGTGACGTAGGCTGCACGTCATTTTAGATCAATTTATTTTCAAGATGTCATCAAGAATCCAACTTATGGATACAATCGAAAAAGATGCTAATTAAAATTGTAATTAGCGGTTTTCTTGAACGTAAATTGAAACACTCAACTTTAAAGAGAAACTGAAAGCAAATTCGTTTCAATTTTGAAAAGTATGAGTGAATTGGTAAAAAAAAAGTGTGAGGGTATTAAAACTAGAAATACAAAACCCCAAAGTAAAACAAAAAAATGGTTATTTTCCAGTTGAAAAAAGTAACCAAAATTTAAAAAAAAATTACACAAGTACACATTAAGTAAAAAAATAACCAAAACGGCAACGCTGGTCAATTCAATATTTTGTTATTTATAATGAATCTCACATTCATTTTCAGTAAACAAGTTTTATATTCAATTTATTCTTATTTTTGTATATGGTTTATTCTCTTATTATCTCTTTGTGTGTTATAACTTTGAATAATTATTGTGCGCTTTGAGTAAAGGCAAATAAGTGCGTTATTCAAAGCAGGCCTCTAAAATTAAAAAGCATTTTTAATTTTTATCCGATTTGGTCCATTATGGCTTAAAATTTTCGTAATCCATTTGGACTATAGAAAATTATAGAACTATGGATTTTGTTATTAATTGTGGTACAAAACATCTTCCGAAATGACAATACTTGCTGAAAAACGTTAAAATTTTCATAAAATCTTAGCATCGATCCACTATAACGATGCGTAATTTAGTAACCGTTCAACACAAATGTTCCGTTATGTTGTAAATGAGACGTGATATGAATCCTATAAACATCGTTTCTCATTACTTCTACGACAATAACCACAAATAATAATTTGAGAAAGAAAACTTGCAAAAAAATCATTTTGCAGAGCTGTTTTATTAAAGAAGAACTGAACTTCTTATTCTACTTATTGAATTAATTTTAATTTAAAATGTACTTTTTTTTAATGTAAATATTTTTTTTACTTTGTTTTGTTTCCAATTTTCAACAAGATTAAAATTCGATTATTCATCAATGCAACCAATGACGACGAGGACAAATTATATCTCTATTTAAACAACCTAATTTTTAAATAAATAACAATTAAGAAAATAAAAAAATAAATAAAAACAAAAGTGTGTCATATTTAAAATCTTCAACCTTTTCTAGTAACACAGAAAAAAATCTATAAAATAATCAGAGGAAAATAATGTATGTATATACAAACATAAAATAAATCTTTAATTAATTTTTCATTAGAACATGCTAAATTTTAAACGACGCTTTTATGTCAGACCAATAAAAAAATAATTATCGGGGGAAGTTTTTAAATGATTTTTTTTTTGAAAATATTTTTTTGCATATTTTACCAATTAATTTCTTAACAAAACAAGTAAGAAAGTAAAGTCGTTCAAGCCCGACTATATGATAACCTACACCAAAGTATTTAAACACAAATTTTCGAAAGTGTACCCCATTTGGGACTTGTAGGCAATCATGGACCCGCCACAACAATATTTTGTTATGAGCAAGGCCCGGATTTGTTTTGTGCGCATAAAAAACATGCACTAAAAATAGAAAAATATGCGCTAAAAATTGGAAAAGTATGCACTTAATTTGTTTTAACAAATTTATTAATGATAAAAAAATATTAATATAACAAGAAGAAAAACAAAAATAACATAAAAACCAAAAAATTCAGTCTCATAAACGAAAATCGGTTGTAGGAAAAATAGCCCAAAGAAAAATGGCCCAAGGAAAAAAACGAAAAATCGCCTAAAAGAACATGAAAAATTACCCAAAAAGTTAAATATGAAATTTTGCCCAAAAAACACGGTCCCAAAAAAAAGGAAAAATTACCCAAAAACCAAAAACGAATTTTTCCCAAAAAAAAAAAAATGAAAAATTACACAATTTGCAAAAAAGTGTTTATTATTCATATAAATTTAGTTACATACAAATGTAAGTTTTATGTAAAAAATTGCATTGTATCTTCAACAGCTGCTCGGCAGTATGGACAGTAATACTCATTTGAGCTCTCCGCCAAACTTTGTGCCTGCATTTTGATCACACATTCATTGCAGCATTTTAAATGTCTGCATGGCAATAATGCTGTGTTGGGAGAATTGACAAAGCATACAATGCATTTGAAAGTATTGTTTACGTTGTTGACTTCATTGTTATCGTCTGTCGATTCCACTAAACTATCTGTTTCTCCCGGATCGCTTTCAAATATGTCTTCGAACGGTTCCCAATCAGTACAAACATTATTTTTAGGAAAAACCATTCGGTTTAAAAAAGTACCAACAGTAATTGTGGCTGCTTCTAAAGCTTCACTTATCTCTATAATTTTTGGTGCTTTAATTGCATATTGCCGCGTGACTCTCTTTGTGCCAAGTGTACTACCAATTTCGATCAAGAGTTTTAGAGCCCTGCTTTTACAAAATTATTCATCTCGAAGAACTCCTACAAATCTAAAAAAATTTCTTTTTGGTATTAAACGACTCAATATGCCATTATATGATTCGATGGCAGATGTTAGATGTTGATCGAGTCGTTAATTTAAATACCGAAAAATGTTAAGGCTTTATCTGTAAATAATAAAAATAATTTCTTTAAATTTTATTTTAAATATTAATACGTAATACAATTTTACTTTCTGAATCTATTGTTTTTCGAAATACTCAATGAAACCCCCAAATTTGTTGCCTTCATCAAAAGTACTTATTTCCTGCTTTAGGATTGCAATACTTTTCGGTGGCAACAATGGCAGTGACAAAAATTTGTGGTACATTTGAGAGGATTTCTTATTGGCTCTTATATATGCTGTCAGATTTTGAAACTTTTCGGGATACGTTGAGTCTGACTGCCTGGCAAAAATAAAACAACAGCCATAGTGATGTGCATTTGAAAACATTTTTTTTAAAGAGCTCTGTAAAGCGGTTTCAAAATCTGTTATAAAACTGTGAGCATCTAACTTAAATATATTGTTATGGATATAATTAAATAAATGTTCATAATTTTTTTTCGTTTTTCTATCCATTAACACAAATAATGAAGGAAACATCTGTAATTATCGAGAGAAGGTTTTCGTAAGATTAAATATGAGATGTTATTTTTCGTCTGCGACGCTTTTCTCACAACAACAACAGAAACAAAATAACATCACATATGGTTCTAATAAACATAAATTATTTTCATTATTTATAGTAAAATAAATAATTATTATTTACAAATCATTAATATAACTTGCCTTTTCCTCAAAATAATCCACATGAATTATTAAAAGTTGCTTAAAAACTCCCATCGGAACAATTTTAAATGTACCATCTATCAGATACTTTCTTTGATGAGGAAGCGTATATATGCTTTTATCGAGTCAGCAATATTTTCAGAAAACAAATGCAGTAGCTGAACTCCTCTTCTTGAATACATGCCTTAAAGAAGAGACATGGCTTGTCTTCATGCTTACTTAGCCCATATTCATTCCATATGTTTTCCATATTAAAAGCCTCAACGATTTCATTCGGCGTTTTAGGATATCGAATGAACACCTTTTCAGTTAGGTACTGTAAATCACGTTGCATTTTTGAATAATCTAAATTTTTTGTTGCGTCTTGGTTCCTACATATTTTAAAAAAAATGTATAATTGTTACAAAATCAAAAATTTTATATAGAAAACTTACTTGGATCTCGCACGGTTAAACGCAGCTCGAATGCAACTCATTGCATTAGTTTGCCCGATTACACTTGCGTTTTCTATGCAATCTTTTTTTATTGAAGAAATAGCAGCGAGCTCTTGGTATAACACTTCTTGAACTGGATGATTATGCTCTGTTTTTTTTTTTTTTGGGTTAATCACTGATTTGTCTTCCAACAACATTTCCACACGAGCCGTACACGAATTATTATATCATGTATAATAATGCTTTTTTGATGTTTTTGATTTCATTTTAAATAATTGTTAGTCAATTTTTAAGTAAATCAACTGACTTTTAACTTTTTTACCACAAACGTAACGGCAAACATGGTTAAAATACTGGCTAAACAGAGAACCGGATTAAAAATTTGCCATATTAACGCACAAAGTCTATCTAACAAAATTGATGAATTTAGATATATTTTTGAAAATTCTGGTTTAAATGTAATATGTGTGTCAGAGACTTGGTTTGGTAAATCTATTACAGATACTCTTGTGTCATTGAATGGGTATACTTTATATAGAAAAGATAGATCTGATAACTATGGGGGAGTTGCAATTTATGTTAAAAAGGGTTTGGTATGTACAATCAAAGCCAAAAGTGATGAAAATTTATATAAAAACAACAAAGTTGAATATCTTTTTCTTGATGCAAGTAGTGGAGGAAGAAAATTTCTTATTGGTTGTGTATATAGGCCTAGAAGTAATATAGATTTCACTCATTTTTTCACAGTATTGGAGGATATCACACCATTATATAATGACATATTAATAGCTGGGGATTTCAACTCAAACCTGCTAGTTGAATCACGTTTAACTATTAATATGAAATCATTTGATCTTGTCCCTGCTAATACAAATACGCCAACCCACTTTACATCATCCAATAATACTTTACTTGATTTATTTTTTGTCTCAAACGCAGAAAAGATCTTAACATATGATCAGTTGTCTGCTTCTTGCTTTTCGAGGCACGATCTAATATTCATGATTTTTGACATTCCACTTCAAAGTTCTACTAACATTATTCAATTTCGTAATTTTAAACGGATTAATTACATCATTTTGGAACAAGAGTATATGAAAATAGACTGGGGTTGTATTTATTACATGCTATCGGTAAATGATCAGCTGGCCTTCTTGGAACAAAATATAAAAAGCTTGTATAACGTAATAGTACCAATTCAAACGAAGGAAATTATTAACCGCCAGAAACCGTGGTTCACATCTGAAATAAAGCGCCTTATAGTAGATCGTGACAATGCTTACTCTCGATGGAAACGCTTTAAAACTGATAATCTACACGAAAATTATCGCAATGCTAGAAAAATCGTGACCAAAACCATTAAAAACGCAAAATCTAAATACTACTCTGAAAAATTTATGAATTCGGTTAGTACTAAAAATACTTGGAAAACTATTAGGGAAATTGGAATCTTAAAAAATAAGAATAAGCAGGATAATAGTATATCGGATCCTTATGAATTAAATACAAACTTTGTTAATATACCCATGCCTCAAGCAGATCATACCCATTATATCAATTTTCATGCAACCAATTATATAAATGATAGTAAGTTATTGACCGATCAACAATCTGGCTTTCGAGCCAAACATAGCTGTATTACTGCTCTAACTGATGTAGCAGAAGATCTTAGAAAGGAAATTGACGATGGGTGCGTTGCATATTTAGTACTGTTGGATCATTCAAAGGCTTTTGACACCGTCGACCACACAATACTTATTCAAAAACTGGAGAAAATGATGAATTTTTCATCAACATCCATTAGATTAATTGATTCATATCTTAAAGATCGTGTCCAGTGTGTTGAAACTAGTCCTTCAACTATCTCAAATTTTCTTCCTGTTGTCAGGGGTGTTCCCCAGGGATCCATTCTAGGTCCTCTCCTTTTCTCCATTTACGCAAACGATCTTCCTGAACAGTTGCTCCATTGCAACATTAGAATGTATGCCGATGACGTACAATTGTACATAAGTACCAAAAAAGGGAACTTAGATGAATGTACTGCAAGACTTAATCAAGACTTACAACGGGTTTCACGTTGGGCTGATGTTAACGGGTTAAGTTTAAATCCTACCAAATCGAAATGCATTGTAATACGCAAAAGAACACAGAAAATCATTGATTATCCCAACATTTTTATTAAAAACCAACGGATTGAAATCGTAGATAAAGCAAAAAATCTTGGTGTAATTTTTAATAACCTGGTCTGATCACGTTATATCTGCCTGTGGTAAAACATATTCGATGCTAAGAACCCTATGGCCTACTCAATATTGCACCCCATTGAAAATACGCTTATTACTTGGTGTAATTTTTAATAACCTGGTCTGATCACGTTATATCTGCCTGTGGTAAAACATATTCGATGCTAAGAACCCTATGGCCTACTCAATATTGCACCCCATTGAAAATACGCTTATTACTTGCTAAGACATATTTGATACCAATTTTAACCTACGGATGTGAGATTTTTGCAAGTTGTGATGAAACCAGTAAATCTAAAATGCAAGTCACATATAACAACATTGCAAGGTACGTTTATGGGATCAGAAATTATAACATAAATGATACTTACATTAGTATTACACCTTATTCTAATAAAATATTCGGGGTACTTTTTGAAGATTTAATGAAAATAAGAACATTAGTATTTCTTCACAAAATTATAACCACCCGTGAGCCACGTCATCTTTTTAATCGTTTAAAATTCAGTCGACTCAGAAGAAATAGAAATTTAATTCAAATCAGACATCACACATTAATATCTGAATGACAATTTTTCATATTTGCAATACGTCTTTGGAATAATATTTCTACTCCAACAATAAAAGAAATCAGCAATGCGTTACAATTTAAGAAAGAAATATTTAAATATTACTCGTAGTCAACAAGTTTGTGTATAGTTCGGTATAGTTCAATATTTTTCAATATTTTTTGATTTTTTATAAATGTATTTATGTTATGATATGTAGTTTTTCGTTATTTATTTGTTTGGTTTAATTTCAATAATTTTATTTATATCAATTTTGTAATAACCATACCTAGACTTAAGTTTATTATTTTCCATGTTTCCAAAATAACACCATAAGATTTCTACTGTTTAAGACTGATGTTTTGTTGTAGAAGTTACAATTTTTTTTTTAAATAAATAAATAAAAAATTCCAATTTTTCCATTGTCACTTTTTTTTAACTGTGCACTCTTAAATAGTTAAATATTAATTAATCACTGCATAGTTATAATCAATTACTCAAAACAGAATATACCTTTTTGCTATATGTCCCGTTATTTTTACAAATAACATTTAGGAATTCGACGTATAATGATAATGAATGATTTAGACAAATAGTATGCAGGATTTTGACGAAATTTTAAAAATGAAAGATGACCCGAAAAAATGGGCTATTTTTCATACAATATTTTTGGGTGATTTTTCATAACGAAAATTCACCAAATTTAAAAAACGAAAAATCACCCAATAATAACGAAAAATAGCCGAAAAATGTGGGTCACTTTTTATATGAATTCAGACCCAATTTTACATGGGTTTTTTTTTGGGCGATTTTTCATTTTTTCCTTTGAGCCATTTTTCTTTGGACGATTTTTCCTACAGCTACGAAAATCATTTACAATAAACACAAAAGTAGAAGTTAAAATAAAGTGAAGCACAAAAATATAAAGAAAACCCTAAAGCAAATAATCACGTAAATTAAGTTACTTGTTAGACAGATATTTGAGCCGATATATAATGTGAATGAAGAACAATAAGAATTTTGTTTATATAAATATATAAATTTTTTTTAAATATTTTTAAATGTAAAGTTAAGGCAGCTTGGACTTAAAAAGCTTTCAAACATGGAAAAATTTCAGCGCGACGGAAGTGATCAGTACATGATAGGTTCTTTGTGGCATATGAATTTTCCACTACGCTGTTTTTTTTAAAAATTTTAATTAAATTTGCCAGCAGTTTGCTTTATTAATTTTTAAACTAGAGTGGCTACGAAAACCACACGAGCATGCTGCTGGTGTCTTATAATAGAGAGCTCTTCTGTAAGCAAAGGGCGGAATACAACAAAGTGAAACAAACATGTGTAACGGGTTAGTAAATAATAATATTCTCTCATTTTGACTTAAGTCAATCCCAATGACAAATGAGTCCTTTCTACGATGTTACTGAGTCATCGCACTGATGATATGTTTTATTAAACTGACTCCAATTCGTCGTTTCTGTGATGCCGATGTGTCATGCCATTGATGACATAATTTCAATTGTTGATCCTGATGACAATTTGGCTAAGTGAGGTTAAGGCTGACATCACAATGATGAAAAGTTGCATGGGGTCAAAAACGAAGAAAGTTGTCTTAGTACTACTGATGTCAAAAAACATCAGAGTTATGATGCCTTTTATATCAGTGTATTAATATGTTTACTGCATACATTTTATTTATGGCATTATCAATTAATTTAATTTGCTTTCACAATGGATTAGATTTATCTAATTTCACAAAAGTCTCCGAGATAAATCAATAATTTGAAGACGCAAGCATTATCTGATCTTTTATATATGATAAATTTCCTTTTTTAATGAAACATCAACATCGTTGACTCCTTTTACCACATCCTTCAGTTGGTCGAAATTTTCAGCAAAATACTTGCTTTAAATACAATGCTTCCCCTCCAGGTTGTTATAGGCTGTGGAGGAAGAAGTAAATCGGGATACTTTTCTTAATATGCGGCAAATCTCGAGATGCTTTGCAAAATATTTTTCCCCATAAGAAATCAATAAATCAATATCATCGAAGTTGCCTCTTATCCTTCACCGCAAAATTAAACAAATAAAACAAGTGTTCAAAAGTTATTTTCGGGAATGAAATATTTTTTATTAATTAATTCATTTATTAATGATGTGCTAATAATCCCAATCTTTATTTATGATTAAAAACACTGAAATTTATTGTTGTGAAACTTTTTCCAAATACTTTAGAAAAGCTAAAGTGTTGTTTTTCAAAATATGCAACAAAAACCTGCAATGTCAGCAACATATGCAAAAATATGCATTTAAAGCAAAATGTGCAAAAATATGCACTAACAAATCGATGCCAATTTACTTCAAATTTCATGATTCCCAAAGATATTTAGTTCATGTTGATCTCAGACTGATGAAAACCAATATGCATTTGCATAAAAATCCGGACCTTGGTTATGAGATTAAGGTTCATGCAAAAGTTCTTTATGCCGAACATTATTTAGATATATTGCCTTTAAGTTATTTTAGGAGGGGAGTTTAAAAATTATGAAAAATTATGATTCGATTCTCCCCATTCACAATAGGCTTGCTGCTTGTGACAATTAAAACCTCTGTAAAAAATGTCAAAAAATTTATATGGACAGCCGGCCGGACGGACGGAGGTTTTACAAAACTCAGCACAATGCATAGTTCCCTCTTCTCTATAAATATGCCTAACATCTTTTAAGACAATGTGTGGGTCTTGAAAAATTCAAAATATCATAGTGTGAAAAATTGCAAGCGCCTTACACGTTTCCGGCCCTAGAGAAAGTAAAAACGCATTCTTAATGTTCTTTACTTATTCCACTCTTCCTTTTTTAAAAATGTCTTTAAGAATGTCTTTAAAGGCTAGTTTACACTATTATACATTGCATTAATACAAAAACTCAAGTAATATGTAAAAGTGTGATAGCAATGTGTTATAAATATGACAAATATAACGAAAAAAAATTTTAAATCTTAAACGACCTCATCTTTTTTTTGAAAATTTTCTAAACAATAATACATTTCATTTGATCAGGATTGCAGTTTTTAACAAAAGCATGTTCATGTGTGATAGTGTGACTACAAACTGTAATTTTACCTTAAATTTTTTGACAGTCGCAAAAAACCTCATTAGATTTCTATCCCACAAAGTATAATGGAATACGTAAGACTTGTGTGATAGTGTAAACTAGCTTTAAGTAAATATTTATTTTACAAATTCAAATTTCCATTCTAAGATAAGCCTGTCAGAATCATTATTTTAAGGCATGTTTACATGGTAATACATGTATTACGCATGTAAAAAAATGATGTAGAATGAAATGAACCTTATCATGTAATACAAAATGAGTTGAAGAGAATACGGATACAAAAGCGGTCGGTAAATGATTAACTTCTAAAGCATTTTAGAAACTTTTGTATTCTCATCACACCAGAGGTGTATTTAAAAATTAAACATTGGCAGCATTATCAGTATATCGCGATCTTAGCACAACAAAGTTATATCTTACATGTAATTTAGCTGCTTATAGAACCTTGTTGTCCTAAGGTCGCGATATATGGAAGGTGTTAACACTTTTATACAATTACAAAAACAACCAAAATCAACTGAAGAAATTTTCATTTTGTTTTTGTAAATATTGTAGAACTGTAACCATCAGCTTTTTTTCTTATTAACTCAGATATTTGTTTAATATATTTTTTTTTTTTTTTTTGATTGTACTTAGAGGGGGTCAATAAGTTCGTTACTTTTTAAATGAATCGCAGGTTTTTTGACAAAAAAATCAATTTGTCCAACGTTTTTCAAATTTTCTTATTCCTTCCAAAAAATTAAGTTTGCCAGTTCATCAAAATAGGTATTTGATTATGAGATGATTTCATCGTTGGAGACAAATCTCTTGCACGCCAGCCAAGTCATTACCCAGGCAGAAATTGTGGCTCTTAAAAAAAATTAAATATGTACTTCAGTAGGATTATAAATAGAAAATTAAGAACTTTCGTCAAATTTTGTGTTATCGCAGCACTACTAATACAAAAATATCCCTTAAGATTGGCATAACCACAGTACAAGTATTCCTGCACACCTACAACATTTTAAATTCAAAAATTTTATTGTGGTTTATCGAACTGTTTATGGTTTTTATTCCAAATTTGATTATTTATTATTTTTAATCAGGCTCTAGTTCATCAAATTTAATTTTCATTAAATAATTTTAAAGAAGGAAGTAATTTTACAACATGAAATTAATTGAAATTTATTGATAATTTTTATTCTTGACTAAATGAGGGGTTGAACTCGGGTCGAGCTTACATATTTCGAGAATAACCACATTCTCATCATCAGAGTTCTTTGCAGGTTTACCCTTTCCGCCACTGCGACGCACACTGGTTTCAAATGGTATCAAAGTGGCGATTAATTGAAATTTAGAAATAAAGTTTTTATAATAAATTTTTATATAGGGTAAAAGTAAATAAAATTCTGCATCACTAGCTGTGAAAATCAATCAACTTAGTTGTTTACTTTCTTTTCAGTGAGCGGTCAAAGTTAACAAATAATTTCTGTTTTTAAAAAAACTGAAAAAATTGGGAATTTTTACAATTCAAGAGATTATTATTAGTGTAAAATCTATTAAAAGTAAACTTTTTATAATGGAACCTTCAACATCAGGTATTAAAGTATATAGTTAAATAAATTTTTTTTAAATTACGTGTAAATATTTTTAATAATTTTTTTTTAAAAAGGTCCAAAATTGGAAAAAAACTCTTGAAAAGAAAGATTCCCCAAAAAGTTTTAAATTTTTTATTTTTTTTAGATTAATTTTTACATTTATTGAATTTAGTTCAAGCAAAAACTGGATACAAATTTATACTAATACGGATACATATTATTAACTTATTCTTTAAAATTATTTTGATTTCAAAGTTGCAGCGAAATTGTGGATCATGTTTTTTCTGAAAAACAAAATACGGCAGGTTAAAAAAATGTTCTTCCATTTTTTTTAAAGCTGTGTTTTTATGTATTTATGATTATTCATTACTTAAAATTGATAATATTCTCTTTTGTGACTTTTTCGAAAAAAATTTTACATATTTATGTATATAAAATTTTGTGAAAAACAAAAATTGGATTTTAAATTAAATGTATACTAATATAAATACATAAAATAAATTTATTATTTGAATTATTTAATAGTACATTAAGTATACTTTTCTTTCAAATTTTATTCATTAATTTATCGCTTTTTATTTCAAAGTGACAGCATAAATTGTGAACTAAGGTCTTTTTTCTAAAAAACCATAATGAAAATTTTTTTTTACTTTTCTCTTTCTAAAATGCTGTGTTTTTATGTGCTTATAATACCTCATCAATAAAAAAATATAAT
The DNA here is from genome assembly GCA_943735925.1 of Pollenia amentaria. Lineage (NCBI taxonomy): Eukaryota > Metazoa > Arthropoda > Insecta > Diptera > Polleniidae > Pollenia > Pollenia amentaria. The sequence goes on from OX031007.1 coordinate 31,173,130, forward strand.
ATTTTAAAACTACGGCTTCTATGAATTAATCGCCACTTTGGGGACCATCGAATCCACTGTGCGACGGCTGTCAGTCTATAGCAGAATTCTATTGTCATAAATTTGTTAAGCTAACTCATTAAACTTATATTTCTGGTGCTTTAGCGACGTTGGACACAATAGTCAAAAGACGGTCATAAAGTTTTATATTAAGCATTGTGACAAAATTGTAAATTTTAGGTAACAATAACATTAAAATCAAGAGTCAAAGAACCGCAATTGGCGTTATCATTTTAGTATTGTGAATGTATTGTCATTTTGGTAAATATGGTGTACAACTGTTATTAGTTGTATTCCCAAACCATCGTTATAACGTCATGCTAACTGTCTTTCTGCCTGGATGGGCTTGGAAACAAGACGTAGCCTCTTGGTGAAAAATCCGGAGAATAAAGCAAACGAGGAAGTAATTCATAGCTAAATTCATGGATTTTAGACATGAAGTGCTGATTGAGCACACAAAATTAATTTTTTGAAATTCCACCTCAAATTACCACGTCGTCTGCTATCAACGGCTGTCAAACACAAACTAAATGACTCAGCTTATTAAAATTAAGACAGACTGACAGATGCGTGTTGACAGGAGCAGTATTGCGCTTTCAGTTAAAAGGCGGGAAATTCAAAATGCTACGGACTTATTGATCCGCCGTTGTATTGACGCCTTTTTTCATATTTTTGATTTTATGACATTTTTCATGCATACAAAAACTTGCCCTCATGATTTATATATTTTTTAATAAAAAAAAAAAACAAATGCAAGTTTATTTGCAAATATTCTTTACCGTTTGATTGGAAAAATACTTGTAATAAACACGTACCTATAGCAACCGAAATAATGGCAATAGATTAAAGTTTTAAAGGGTTGTGGCGTTTAGCATTAGATAAGGGCGTCAAGTGTTAGTGAATTTAATAGTTTTGCGTATATACATACTTTTAAACTAAAACTTGCAATATTAATTTTAAATTTTCTTTTGTATCATCGAAATAATCATCGGATACCCTAAGACAATCTCGTTTAGTCCGTCTGTCTGTTGAAAGCACGATAGAGATCACAATGAAAGACTTTAGAAGATGAAATTTATTAAAAAAATGATTTTTGAACAACATATTCGATTGTTATAAGAAATGGGCAAAACCGGTTCATTGTTTCACCTGACCACTATAAAAAATTCCCCACGAGGTAAAACTTTTGGCATTATAACGACCATAGCCCTATATAAATTTAATTTAAGGTGATTTCTTTTTCAAAAAAATAACACTTATTTCAAGTATCGGTACTATGTATAAATAAATTCTTATGGTCTAATTCATAATAAATTCTTTATTTAGGTTTTATGACTGCAACAGTTATCGAACAGTTGTTATTTAATTAACCTCTAATAAGAAACCGTACTCATAGACGTTTAATAACACGGCATTATTTATTAAACTCGTTTCTTCTTTTTGTATTTTCATGCTGGAAACAATGTGTTTTTAAAATGTAAAAAATGTGCTCCAAAAGGAGCAGGTTTTATGTATGAATTCATACCTCAAATCGCTTCAAACCTGCTGATGGGGTGCTTGATTTTTGTATGGGGTGTTCCCGGTTTGAAAGACTTTTTCCTGCTGACAATAAGCGCTTCTTTTAACATAATAAAATATGCAAAAAAAGCACTCCTACAGTGCTTTTAAAGGGCTAACTATATTAACATATTCATAAATTTTTGCTTTTACTGGTTTAAATGCCATTTTTCTAGTATTTTGGTAAACCATAATATATTTTTATATTTTTCGCTTCAAAACCTTCTTCGTTGTCAGCACTGAAACTGTAGCTTTTTTGTATATTTTATTCGTTATAATTTACTGCTTTATAAGAGCATTCTTATTGAAGCGCTCGATTATGCGGTCTTTCTCTTAAGTGCTTCAAAAAACACAATTTTTTTTACTGGGATGTTATTTAAAGTTTAGTGTTGTCTACAATAAACAATCGATTATTTAAGTAGTCTCTTAAAAATGCCTCTGAAATTTTTTAAAGAAAAAGAAAGACAAAAACATGAAAAACAAAAAATATTGTGCAGTAAAATTTATATGAAAAGCACTACTCAATATATTGCCTGTCACTTGGGCACATAATATTAATTTTTAATTGCGATAAGAGCTGAAAAGAAATCATCACTTGTATCCGTTCTGAGGACGCACAGTGGGACGAATTCCGTACGTAGTATATATGGTTTTGTGGCTAACCTTTAACGATTGTAAATATTTCAGAAACTCTCACAATTTTGGACAAAATTTCGAAAGAAAAAGAAGTTATTAATCTTATCAAATTAAAATATATATATATTCCTAAAATATTTTAGCATTTGTATCTAAATAACTTATAGTCCTCGATATTATAGCAACAATAACTTGATTATTATAAACAAATCAAATATGTGTAAAATTTTTCGCTTGGATATACATACACACATACAATTTGATCAAATACACCCTGTTTTTCTTGACACGCTACAACAAAACTTTTGATCGAAAATAACAAAAAATTATAATTGCCAAATAATAAATACTAGTATGGGCCAGCAGTCGACATATTCGACTGCAATCTAGAAATAACTTATTGGTACCGTTATTTCTATTGGACGTATTAAAATCTTTCAAGTCGGGTGAAAAATCTGTGGACATAGATAAAACCTTTGGTTTATCACCTTCAACAGTAAAAACAGTTTGCAATACAGATAGCGTTAAAAATTAATAATTTGGCGATAGCTCGAGTTAATCGCAAATGATATTCTATTTTTTATTAAATGTTTACTAGAATGGGCCAGCAGTCGACACAATCTAGAAATAACTTATTTGTACCGTTATTTCTAATATTAACCATTCAAACGTCTGGGTTAAAATATTATTTAATATATATGTATGTAGATATGTATTTATTTAATGTTAAAAAACATATCGCACTTGATCATAAAGACAAGAGGGTATTAACTCAAAATTTAATAATTCTCAGTAGAGCAAAACAATATTTAATTTTATGAGGCATATTTCTTTTAGGCATATGAAATTTAGTGACGATTTTTCTAAAAATGTATATAAAACATAAGTTTCCTAATCTCAATATTTACAACAAAGCCTTTTATATATTTTCCATTTATGTATATTTATTTCGTTGATGAATTATGTTGTTATAACCTCTCTCTTATATATTTTATAAATACATGTTTATCATATAATAAATGAACCTGATCGGTAGTGTCTGTTATATAAAATCGCAGCCCATCAAAAAATCGCACTTTATTAAAAAAAATGCAATAAACACATCTTTACAATTGGGGGATTCACAAGGTGTCATAAAGTCATATGTCTTAAAATAATAACATGAAAAAATATGACTGTTGTGAGCAACCCCTCATAATTTAATGTGCTATTAATGACGACAGCACAATAAACATAGCAAGCAACGTTCTATTTATTTAAGACACTTTTTGTTCACAAACCAACAACAATATTTTTAAACCATTGTAAAATGTTAGAACATTATGACAATAAACCATGATAGCACACCTTGTGAATACCCCAAATATAACCATATTTATAATGTAACAATAACATTAAAATTATTCATAAACGCAAAAATTTAAGAAATCAACGGTAACGTAAAAACAACAACTCTTTCAAAAAGAAAACAAAATATTTAAAATTGTCTTTCCCTTTTTATACCCTCCACCACCACGAGTGGTGAATGAGGTGTTTTCTTTTCTAAAAAAAAATGCGACATTTTATTTAAAAAAATGCAATTTGGTATTCGTTTCTTTAAAATGCTTCGCTCTCTAAAAGGGTGGCTTGTTTTATTCTAAACAAGTTAGAGTGCTATATTCGGCTGTGCCGAATCCTTGATAGCCTCCACCGACAGGAGTGGGCTCTATATGATAAATACATATATATTATTAACTTAGCTTCACAAAAACGAACGTCAGCAATAAAATTAGTTGCGGTTTAGACCTGAATTAAATTATTGACCGACAATAAGAAAATTGTATGCGTTTCTTGTTAGAACTAATTAGTTTTAGCGTTAACAGTAAATATCACAAATTTGCATGATATTCTTTCTGGCCATATGAATTTAAGTAATAAATTTTACCGCAATATCTATATCTGTAATGGTTTTAGGCGAATTAAATTATTTTCCCAAATTGGGCTTTATTTGGTTTTAGGCACAATGAACTGTTTTCCGAGAGTAGGGTTTATATGGGGCCTAGGGTAAATTATGGACCAATCTTCACGAAATTTGGCAGTGTGATTTCTCGTCCTATAAAACTGTGACGTACCAAATTTTAGTATGCTAGCATTATTTTTTGCGGTCTTAGGCGTACTAAATTGTTTTCCGGGAGTAGAGTTTATGTGGGGCCTGTGGTCAATTATGGACCAATCTTCACGAAATTTCACAGTATGATTTACAGTCGTTTTGTGAATGTACTACTACAAAACAAAAAAAAAGTTTTCCGAAAAAATTTAATATTCAATTATAATTGGTTTTCCAATTCTTACAATTTGCAATTGTTGTCATGTTCCGAATTATTTCTTCATATTTTCTCTGAGAGATGCAAAAGCACCTCACACAACAACTGCTCTTAACAAAATGAGAAAGAAAAAAAGTCAACATCGCCACATACGATGCAATTTGAGAACCAAAAAGAGGTAACAAGAATTTCAACCAGAAACATCCCCACACACCTCGTCTGTGGGTAGCTTAATATATGCAGTCGTTTTAGAACAGTGGTGTCAATTATGATTGTGTTGGTGCGATTACTCTTGTCTCTTACATTCCCAGCGGGAGAAATCTGCGGTTGCGAGGCCTATTACGAGGCCTTATTAACATACATATTTTGCTATAAAGACTTTAGAACAATTAATTATAATACAATTATCGAAAAATGTTGAGTTATGGACAGACACAATTTATTATTTAAATAAATTTAATTTGGAACCTGCATTTCGCAGAAACTTTGCTTATTTTTTGGAAAAATTGAGCACTTGACAATATTTGAAGTTTTTTTACAACCTTATACAATTCTTTCCAATATTTTTAATTTTATGCTCAACATACCTTTGCGAATGCCAACAATGAAAATTCATTTGCACATACTAATGCAAATAATAGCCCCATTAAGTTTAAAAAAATTCTATAATTATTAACCACCATTATAAAAAGAGAAGATTTTACTAGCCTATAAAAATATACTAATATAAAACATAAGAGACATTGAAAATCATTAAATGCATTTTTTATCATAAAATATTTTTTATATGGCATCATTTATCTTTTTTTAATAAACTCATCCGCTTGCATGATCGTTATCGCTGTATGCAAGACTACTTAATAAAATTCAAATTTGAAGTTTACAGAAGCTCAATAAACACAACATCAAGGCGAATTCATCACAGTTATTCTTGATACTACAACAAGTACACCTCGTACAAAAACCACAAGCAATTTGTTTTTTTTAAATCATTGTACAATGTTAAAAACAGAAATAAAACAAAACAGAAACAAAGATAATAAATATATTATTTCTGTTTAGAGGCCTCAAAACAGGCCGTGCGATATTTCCCGCTGAATGACAGTGTTTTGCAATAAACAATTATATTTTACGTTCGCAAAATAAAAGAGCGTAAGCGTACATGTGAGTTTTGCTTACACAATTGTGTATGACGCTGACATTCCTGTTTTAGAAACATAATTTTTTTTGGCAAATAAAAATAATTTTTTTAGAAAAATTTTGAAATTTTTGTTTTTTAAACATTCATAAAAAATTTTTCTTCACGTATAGAAAACAAAGTTCCAAACAGAACAGGCCATAAATGAATAACATCTGTCTACTACTTTAAATTTTATTCACAAAGATGAAAATTTTTATTTAAATTTAAGAATTTCATAAAACGCCATATTTGCATGGGAGCCCCACTAAGGTGTGGAGATAAAGGGCAAGACTGTTTTGAGAAAATGTTAAGGACAAAAAACTTATGGAGGCCAGCCATAAGTTGCTTCCCCTAGGGGCGACTCCTGTATTGAAAAGTGTGTATGGGAGCCCCCTTTAGGAATGGTGGTAGCGGGTATTTCTGTTTGAAACAAATGATGGGGATGAAAAATAAAGGGAGGTTGGTCATACATTTGACCCGTCTAGGGACCATATTTAAAAATTTTATTAAACCGCCATATTTGTATGGAAGTGCCAGTAATGGATGGTGATAAGGGGCAAGTATATTTTGATATAATGTTAGGGAAAAAAGACTAATGGGGTCGAATATATATTTTCCCCCAAGGGGAAATCCTGGGTAATTATGGGACTTTTTCTTTAATATATTTCAAGTCTTTATTGAATGTTGTGTGGGAGCCCCCTGAATAAATGGAGAAAGCGAGTAGGTATGTTGGAAACAAATAATGGAGATGAAAAATACAGGGCGTTGCTCATACATTTGACCCGTCTAGGTGCATCTAGGCGCTGAAGGGCCACATTTTAGAATTTCATTAAACCGCAATATTTGTATGGGAGCCCCACTAAGGGGTGGAGATAACAGGCATGTATGTTTTAAGAAAATGTTAAGTACAAACAAATAATTGAGGTCGGTCATACATTTTTACCCCCTTGGGGTGACTTTAAGGTTTTTTTTTTCTTCAATATATATGAATTATATTCTTCTTATGAATTGTATTCTTAATATATATTGAAGAAAAGGTATTTAACCCGCTTTTATGTTTCTAGGTTTAACCAAAAATGTACCAACATTTTTCATATATAGGTTCTCATTCACTCAGGACCCTGCACCTATAATTTTATGTTTTAAGTTCAATATTATAGAAAATTCAAAAAGTACCACGGAAAAGTTAAACGAAGTAATTTAATTTCCCGTATTTACCGTTTGTAATACTTTTTTCTCCCCATTGAAGTGCCACAAAAATTTCAATATTGTAGGGGATAAAAATGTTTTGTACCAAAAATAGGAACTATTAAAACGTTCGAATTTTGAAAAAGTATCAAATATATATGTATTTTTCAGATAACTTACGAATGTGTAATAAACTTTATTTCTATTTTTTTTTCTTTTATTTTGTGTTTAAAAGATAAATGGGTTGACAAAAAAGTTCCAAAATACAGGTTTTACGAATAATATTCCAATAGTGCCGAGTTTCAAAAAAGTACCAGTTAGAGGATCCAAATTTCTACTTTTTAGCTACAGGAGTTTCGGCTGTGCGATAATAAATCAGGCGGTCAGTCAGTTATGTTGCAATTTTATATGTCGATAGATGGGTTTGTTTACAAAGGAACAAATAAACTGAATAATATCCTTAACATTTTAGATATAAAAATGCTTTATTGCAAAATTTTATAAAAAGATGCAACAAATTTTATATTATAGTCCCCTACAATTTTATCGTAAGATGTATTTGGCATTTTTGTACAAAAATAAACAAAAAAAAATCTATTTAAACAAAAATCTAGTAACGCCTTTTTTATATTAAGCCATCGATATATAGATAAATCAATTTTACTGTATTTTGAACAAAAAGTTTCGACTAAATTTAAAAATGTATTTTAAAATTCGTTTGAAATTCATACCTTAACGTTCATTTTGAAATCGATCGATTTTATACAATCATGTACATATGTATTAAAATCGATCGATTTAAAATTAATAAAATATATAAAAAGACAGTTTTCGTTTTAAATCTGATTCGGGCTATATTAAAATTTTGTTCAATATTAACATTTCGTTTATTTGGTTGCAGCAGTAATGAAATGGCAATTTTCCCAAAAATATATTGATCAAGTGCATTATTACGTATACACATTTTATTCTTATTATTGAATTATTTCTCTTGTTTTTTTAAATAATTTATTTATTTCTAATTTATCTTTATGTTTTTTATATTTTCAGTATTACTTATCGCCATGTAAATTCTTTAATTATTACCGGTTTTAGATTAGAACACAGTACTCATGAGGTAGAATATGAAGAAGGTATTCCCAGTGTTATGAGTGAAACGCCCTTTACGATACGAATATTTGGTAAAGGCATCAATGATGATACTGTTATTGCCTTTACCAATGAACCTAAGGAAGCGGGAACATATTGTCAATTTCCAGCAACACTCCTATACAAAATAGTACCTGGCACCGCAAATGATAATACAGGTCTCTATGAGGCTTTATTGCCAAAATCGAAAAAAGATTTTTATTTGTGTGCTAAAATAGATCCGAGTGCATTTAAGGAGGATTCAAATGAAGATCCTATACCGCTGCAACATCAATGTAAAGATTCCTGGTGTATTATTCGTTGTCATGAGAGTTTTTTGCCTTTATGGGTTTCAATTATTATAATATTGGTGTGTTTATGTTTTTCGGCATTATTTTCGGGGCTAAATTTGGGTTTAATGGCTTTAGATCGTACAGAATTAAAGGTAAGTTCTATATAAATTAAAAATAATTGTTAAAATAAGAATTTATTATTATTGCTTTATTTTTAGATTTTACGTAATACTGGCTCCGATAAGGAACGTGAATATGCTAAGAAAATCCAACCCGTAAGAGATCAAGGTAATTACCTGTTGTGCAGTATACTGTTGGGTAATGTGTTGGTTAACTCAACATTTACCATTCTCTTGGATAGCTTAACTTCTGGTCTTATTGCTGTGGTGTTCTCTACAATCGCTATCGTTATTTTTGGTGAAATTACACCACAGGTTATTTGACATTTTATATTTTATTTACATTATAATGAAATTAAAATTTCATTTATATTTTTTTCCATTTGAATATCTAGGCCATTTGTTCACGTCATGGTTTAGCGGTGGGTGCAAAAACTATTTTAATTACGAAAATGATTATGATTATTACATTTCCACTTTCGTATCCGACATCTAAAATTTTGGACTTTATATTGGGCGAAGAAATTGGCAATGTATATAATCGGGAACGTCTAAAAGAATTGGTTAAGGTAAGTTTAAATTGTTGTTAATAAATGATTTTATAATGCGTAGAATGCGTGACGGGATTCCGTAATCCTTTTTCGGTGCATTTTTTACTTAAAGAGCCGTACAGGACAAATAAGACAAATACGTACAAATAAGAACACTGATATTGGTAATTACGGCTCACATTCAATGCGACTGGCCCTTAATTATATTGACTACTGTAGCAGCTGTCAAAATGAAGAGGAGGAGGCATAGATACTTTACTTGCTCTGCCAATATTCTGGTCTTAGGTTTTTTAGGATAAGTCATTTTGGTAGACCAGAATTGACCTTTCCGGATGTTCTATCTACTGTAGGACTTAGGTAAATTTTCTTATCAGTAGGGAATCGAAATGGTTGGAGGCTGCAGTGATGCCTATTATGTAATCTGGCTCTCAAACAGGTTATTGGCTCAGGGTATAACAAAAGGACCGCTGTTAGGACCCAAGTGAGCCGTCCTCGTATCGGCTGCCTAGGGAACCTAACCTAGTTCTGTAACATTTACTTCTATTTTATAATGCTAATTTCGAGCATATCGACCAGTAACTGAATCAATGGGGCGATTACGGATGGCAACTCAACTTCAGTTGCGTTGTCAAAAAGCAACAAAAAACATAGCTCGAATTCTACAGCACCACTAAAATGTGTAAAGAAAATAACACATTTTGCTTTAAAACTATTAGATTTTTTTTAGCCGGGATCTTGAAAATTTCTGGAATATGGGGAAAAGTTTGCGTTTTTTCTGAAAACAAAGCAGTCCGGAAATTTGCAATCTCTACATTTCATACACAATATCCTAAATACTGCGTTGAACTTTTAACAAATCAAATTTTGTTTTTCTTAAAAAATCTTACCATATTGAAGGCTCTTTTTAGCTTAATTAATTTGTATATAAAATGTGGTCTCCGACTAGCTAATTTAAGGGCTTTACTGTAATTATTCGATTTTAGTGAAAAATAGTTTATTAACATCATGCATATTTCTCTTTTCAGGTCACTACTGGCATTAATGACTTAGATAAGAATGAAGTTAATATTATTTCGGGTGCCTTGGAACTGCGCAAGAAGACTGTAGCGGATGTCATGACACACATCGATGATGCCTTTATGTTACCGTTAGATGCTACCTTAGATTTTGAAACGGTTTCAGAAATTATGAAATCTGGTTTTTCTCGTATACCTGTTTACGAAGGTGATCGTAAAAATATTGTAACACTGTTATATATCAAAGACTTGGCATTCGTTGATCCTGATGATAATACACCGTTGCGTACGTTGTGCGAATTTTATCAGAATCCTGTACACTTTGTGTTCGAAGATTATACGTTGGATGTAATGTTTAATCAATTTAAAGATGGTACTATCGGACACTTGGCTTTTGTTCATCGTGTCAACAACGAGGGTGATGGCGATCCCTTCTATGAGACAATCGGTCTAGTAACTTTAGAAGATGTTATCGAAGAGTTAATTCAAGCAGAAATTGTTGATGAAACCGATGTATTTGTAGATAATCGTACTAAAGTTAAACGTAATCGCAATAAAAAGCAAGATTTTACCGTATTTGCTGAACGCCGTGAAAATCAAACTATACATATATCACCACAATTAACCTTGGCTACTTATCAGTACTTAAGTACTTGTAAGTATATCTCAAAAAATTTGAGAATTTTATATCTAACATTTAGAAATAAAATAAATAATTTATTTTCTTTATTACAGCTATTGATGCTTTTAAAAAGGAAATTATATCTGAACCAATCTTGCGTCGTTTACTTAATCAAGATATTGTTCATAGTATAAAATGCAAGGGAAAAGAAAAAGATGATCCTAGTCTTTTCATATTCCAACAGGGTAAAGCTGTTGATTTCTTTGTACTTATCTTAGAGGGACGCGTTGAAGTGACCGTAGGCAAAGAAAGTCTACTCTTTGAAAGTGGACCTTTCACCTATTTTGGTACTCAAGCATTAATTCCTAATGTAGTTGTTGGTAAGCCATTTCTTTTATTAAATGATCTACTGATATTTTAACTTTTTCCTTTAAGATTCTCCCTCTCAAATGGGTTCCATACAGTCCTTGAATTTGGACTCTAAAACTCGTCAAACTTTTATTCCTGACTATTCAGTACGCGCTGCTTGTGATCTTGTTTATATAGCTATAAAGCGTAGTTTATATCTGACTGCCAAAAAGGCTACTTTACTTGAAAAGACTCGTAAAGCTGGCACCGAACCTAATAGTGTTGACATTGATGATGAAGTTGAAAAGGTTGGTATTTTTTATATATTTATTTTTATATACATATTTAAACTTTAATTGTTATAGCTTATTAAAACCGAATCAAAAATAATTTGAAAATTGTTAAATTACTTTAAGCGATGAATTACATATTATGAAAATGCATGTATTATCTTCAAGATATTCTAAACGTATTTGTTTGGAAAATTATCAAGAATTAAGAGGTAATAAAATTATTTACTATTTACTCTTGTTAGTCGTGAATGACCGGACTTTATTTTCTTACTAAGATTTTCTTTGCGAATCAATCATCCCCATCTGATATAGCTTTCAAAAGAATTAGTTTAACAAATTTAATAATTTTAACATCGCTCCAATCAGATTTCTCGAACATGCATAATATTTAAAAGTAGTAAAACACCTTTTCAGTTCGAACTTATACTTTTCAAAACAATAAAATGTAATGCTTATTTAAAAGTGAATGTAACAACTAAAAGGCATTGAAAATAAGATCGTGCATCTGAATTTCAAGCCAAATTGTTTCGGCAAGACGCCGTATTGCAGATAGATTTGCTGGCACATACTTTAGATAATTGGCGAACAAAAGAGAAGAAGGATCTGAAGCTTTTCTCAAGGCTTATGATAAGAAAGCAAAGGCACAGTGTCGCAAAATTCAAAAAAATATTGGGATGGAAATTCAATGTCAGCTTCGTTGCTAAAGTTTTTGGAACGAGCTAATAATTGATTCTAAGTCGATAGATGCTATTTTTAGAACGATACTACATTTCTAGGTAGGTTTTCTGGACACCATACAATTATGGCATTAAGAAGAGTTGGGCTAACTATAGCAGTGTATATTATGGATGCCAAACGGGAAATCCCGAAATCCCGGGATTTTTCGGGGTTGATAAATCCCGAATCCCGGATTTATTTTTATGAGTCCCGGGATTTTTAACACATCAATTTTTATTTACAAAAATGTTCGTTTATATACTATATACAAAAAAATTATTAAAAATTATATTTGAGTTTTATTTTTTATTGCAAATAATTCTTATTTTTGAGTTTAATTTTTGTTTTTGGCACACAGCGAGTATTTACAATTATTAATTTTTGCTTGATATATGACGACTATTTGTGGATTTTTGTATTTTGCTTTGATATATTGCATCAACACAAATTTCTGCTACAACAAATTATGAAATCTTTCGACCAAAATTAGCGATTTTATTAACAAAAAGCAAACAGACCATCTACAACAAAAAAAAAAAATATTAGAAATGGCAAAGACTTAACTAACAGCATAATATGCAACATTAGCTGCGTTCGAGAACACAAAAGTTTTTACTATTTTTTACTGAACTTTACTGCATTTTACGAAATTGCGTTCGAGTACACAAAATGCAGTAAATGAGAACACAAATTGAGAGCGTAAAGTGACAGTTCTTGACTGAGTACTTACAAATTTTTACTGCAGAAATTTTTGCAGTAAAATTTAGTAAATCAAAAAAACATATGTTACAAAAGTTAAACAAGCAAAAGAAACAAACAAAAACGATACAAATTGTGAAGAAATTGTTTTAAAAAAGGAAAGTTTGAATAAGAATTAAACAATAACCAAAAGTTAATAGGTTAGGTTAGGTTAGAAAGGCTGGTGTGAAGCAAACTTCACACCCTCACCCAGAGACCAATATGGTCCATTGTGATGCCTTTAATTAGTGAAACAAAGGAAGAAAGAAGAGAAAGATGTCTAGTGTGACAGAGTAGTAGAAGTAAATGGTGAAAGCACAGGGAAGGAAGATAGTGGAAGATAAGAAATCGGACAGAACAAGCAAAACACAACCCTACCAAACAGGAAAAACTGCCCTACATGTTTCCCAGCCTCCTGCCGCGCAGCCAGGTCATTCCCATTACGAATCCCATCAGATTCTCGAGCCCGCAGCCCGAGACATCTCCTAATTCGTGCAGGAATCTGCTACCTAGCCACCTCAGCCTGCTGTTCTGTAGCCTGGGACAGTGGCACAGAAAGTGCTCAACTGTCTCCAGCTCCTCTGGGTCCTCACACAGCCTACATATATCCGATAAGCCAGACCCCATTCTCACCGCCATTCTGCCTATCATACAGTGGCCCGTGATAATACCTATCATGGTCCTGACGCAGGCCCTACTCTTACAAAGCAGCGCGTCCGAATTTGACCTTCTAAGCATCGGCCACAGAGTGCGCGATACTCGGCAGTCCGTTCGGCCCCGCCAAGCCCGATTAGTTCTGTTCAGAATCCATTCCCTAATTCTCCCAAAGTAGAAGCCCATTGGAGGCCTGACCACTTGCAAACTGTCAGGATCTTCCATTTCCGAGCCCAGTCTTGCCAACTCATCAGCTATCTCATTGCCGGTGATGTTGCAGTGACCTGGTACCCAGCAGAGCCTCACAACATAATTCCCTAAGATTACTCCTAGAGCCCTCCTGCAATCGTCCACTAGCCTGGAGTTCACATAACAGCCCATTAAGGCCCTAAGAGCCGCCTGGCTGTCCACATATATGGTGACCTCCGAGCCCTTGGCAATGTTAGCTCCTACCAATTCCACGGCTCTGAGAACACCCAGAACCTCCGCCTGAAATACACTGCAGTCGTCGGGAAGTCTATATGACCTTCTGATGTCCAGATCCTCAATGTAGACCCCCGCACCCGTGCCCTTCATCTTCGAGCCATCAGTGAAAATAGCAAATCCCCTATACAATCTGCCCTGCCCTGACCAGCTCTCCCTAGAAGGCAATATCACCTCTGGCAAACGCCCAAAATCGACCCTAGTGACCAAATAATCCGTAGAGCCGGGCGAGCCTAGGTGATAGCCACTAGTACCAATTTCACTCAAGATCCGCGAGTGACCCTCCGTGAAATTTCCTAACAGTCCTAGCTCCCTCAGCCTAAGAATGCTCCTTGCTGCCATTTCCCACACATACTGCTCTATAGGCAGAAGATGAAGAATAACATCCAGAGCCGCCTGAGGCGTACTTCTCAAGGCACCTGTCATGCCGATCGAAGCACACCTCTGAGCCTTAGACAGAAGGTCCCTCCGACTAGCTAGTTTCAATGCCTCCCACCAAACACAGCATCCATACGTAAGAATGGGTCTAACCACCGAAGTGTACAGCCATCCCACAACTGACGGCCGGAGTCCCCAACTCCTACCTATCGACGATCTGCAAGCATAGAAAGCATTGAGACCCCTCTTTAGCCTCTCCTGAGTATTCCTCTTCCAGGACAGCTTACTGTCCAGAAAAACTCCTAGATACTTAGCACTATCAGATAGCCTAAGCTCTACTCCCCCTAGTACCGGCAGCCTAAAATTCTCCACCTTGTACCTCCTAGTGAAAAGAACTAATTCTGTCTTCTCCGGATTAACTCCCAAGCCCTTATCAGTCGCCCATGCTGCCAGTTCGCCCAGCGCCCCTTGCATGACATCGCTAATTGTCGGCAGAAACTTGCCCGATACCAATATAACTACATCATCCGCGTAGGCGACGACCTTCTGACCTATACTGTCAAAACGTCCCAGAACGACATTGACAACCAAGAGCCACAATAAGGGAGAGAGAACTCCCCCTTGTGGGGTCCCCCTAGTCACGAGTTTCCTTAAGCGCTCGTTTCCCCAGTCCGAGTGAATAACTCTACTGCTAAGCATCAGAGTTATCCATTCGACCAAGAATAACGAAACACCTAAATCACTCAGTGCCTGCCTTATAGCCTCTATTTTCACATTATTAAAGGCCCCCTCTATATCCAGGAATGCCGCCAAGGTGTATTCCTTGTCTCGCAATCCCCGTTCTATATAACCCACCACATCATGAAGCGCACTCTCAACAGACCTACCCTTAAGATAGGCATGCTGAGCGCCGCTGATGATGCCGGCGTCAATCTTCGTCCTCAGATGCAGATCAATCAGTCTTTCTAATGTCTTCACAAGAAAAGACGATAGGCTGATAGGTCTAAAATCCTTGGGTTTAGAGTGACCGGTTCTACCTGCCTTAGGTATGAAAATAACCCTGACCTCTCTCCACCCTCTAGGAATGTAGCCATTAAGCAGACATACCCTAAATAGTTCCACCAGCAATAGGAGTGATGATCCCTGGATATTCTGTAGCATAGCCGGAAATATACCATCTGGTCCTGCCGATTTGTAAGACCCAAAAGTATTAACCGCCCATGTAACCTTATCCAAGGTGATGATATCCCCCACCGCCTTCCTTATCTCACCTCCCAAGCCCGATCCAGAAAAGGGGTTACAACACCCCACCTGTTCCCCCGTCCCAGGATCCACACAACCCGGGAAGTGAGTCTCCATAAGCAAACAGAGAGATTCTGAGCTAGATTCCGTCCATGAGTCGTCCGGTCTCTGAATAAATCCCGGGACCACAGGGTCCTTGGATAAAATCCTTCTGAACCTGGACATCTCATTTACAGATTCCACTGACTCGCTAAATTTGATCCACGAGTCCCTTTTAGCCCTTCTAATATCTCCCTTATACCTATTATAACTTATCCTAAAGTTACTCCAGTCCTCATCCCTACGCGTATGCTTCGCTCTATTGAATAACCTTCTGACAGTGGTCCTTTGAGTCCTCAACTCACCTGTCCACCATCTCGGTTGCGAGCGCCTACCCGGAAAATTCAGCGGACAAGATCGCTCATAGCTACTGGTCAGCACCTCCGTAAAGGTACCCACCAGGTGCTCCACACCGGCCGAAGTCGACCCCCAATCGTGTGTAACTTTAAGGTTACTATTCACCAATCCCGAAAAGGAATCCCAGTTCGTCCTCCTTGGATTCCTATAAGGACGCCTTTTTGACTTTTCGAATTTTAGATTAAAGGATATACGACCATGGTCAGAGAAGGAAAATTCCAAAGCCACCCTCCAATCATCTACTAAGTCTCTATAGTTCGTCAATGTTACATCTATTACTGCCTCCCTATCTCTAGTTCTGAATGTTGGCGTATTCCCCCTATTACAGATGTAAAGATTGCTAGCAATAATAAAATCAAACATAGACTCACCCCTTTTGTTGATGTCGGTACTTCCCCATTGGGTATGGTGTGCATTAGCGTCACAACCTAGTACCAGTCTCGAGCCGCTTCTGCTCGAGTGCTCCACCAACTCACGTACTTTCACACCAGGTGGATCGGTAGCCTCATATGGTAAGTATACCGATGCTAGTGCTAGGACCGTTTTGTCCATAGCTTCACCTGTAACAAGCGTGAGGTCTCCATTGCTGAAAGAATGAGACAACATAAATTTAAGCTCATTTCTTGCCATTATACAAGTTCGAACCTTCTCACCCGTGTGGGGTACGAACAGTGTATATCCCGTGGCCTTTAATCCAACTACCCGGTTGTTGTTGATCCAGGGCTCTTGGATTAAGGCCACGTCCACGTTGTTATCGATGAGGTGGGTTACTAATTCGGTTGAGGCTGCTTTACAGTGATGCAGGTTTATGTGCACCACATTCAGCCTCTTAGGGTCCATCATTTTTGTGAAACCTAAAACTGATAGACCCCAACCCAAATATCGCAACCCCACTCATCAACTTCAACTTCCTGAGAGACTCTTGGTCTACTGTGGGTAATTCGTCCCCAGGCCTAGCTCCCTCAACCGTAACCAATCTGTCACCATTAAGAGGGCTGGGTGGTGAACTTTTACCCTCCTTCCTTCTACCTTCCTTCTAAGAGGATACGCCAGCAGAATCTGGTGAGGATCCTTTGTCTTTACTGACAACTTTTGATTCCTCAGCAGCCTCTGCTGTATACCCCGCAGGATAGGGAAGCCCTAGGATGACATCGAAAGAACCGTGGATTCTTTCGAATCCAGTAGTGTTCTTCCGGTGCATCCTCAGCAAATGCCTATCCCGCCCATCGTGCAGTGAAGAGTCTTTCTTAGCTATCTTTTCTAGAAAGGCTAAAGAGACTCTCCAACCACTCTTGGCTTTTTCGAGATTTGATCGGCTCTCCGATGTGACCTGTTCTGTCACATCCTGCCGAACAATGGATTTCGATGTACTCGCCAATTTGCTCACTGTCTCGAATGTGACCACAAAAGTCAATGGTTCAACCCTCTGATCCTGACCATGAGCCGAAATCATAGCTATTTCGTGCTCATCATCAGAGTCCAAGGTCAGATCACCGAGTCTTTCCGAGGCCCCAGAGCGTGTCAGTGAGTCCATTGTCGAGCCCATCCAGTTGGTCTCTGTCAGTTCTGTCACTAACTGACTTTCTTGCTGCAGAATATCCCTGTGAACCCCAAGCAGATCCGAGTCTGAATCTGACATCGGGCCTGTGGAGTTGTCAGTGATACTCCCTGCACCAACTTCTGTCACTATGTCCGTATATAATAAATATTAGTTAATTAAACTTCTTTGTGGTGCATTTATATGGCTAAATTCCAACTTTTAAACTTTTGTTGTTGTTGTTTTATTTTTTAGAGTTGTTAAAAGAATTTTTATTTGGGTACTTAGTACTTCACTTATTTTTTAAGTAATCAATAGCAAAAAATGTATTCATGTATTTTTGAACAAATTTAGCCGGACACAAATTAGTAAAATCAAATAAAATAAAAAAAAAATAAAAATGGGAAAGAAAAATGAAATAAATTGTTTGGATTTTCTTAAAATGTTCGTGTTATAAAAAGTATTTAATCGGGTACCGATAAGAAAACGAGTTAAGTAGTGAAAAGTGTAAACATTTTTCAACACTTCAATTATTTGCCATCAGCTGTTGCCTTTATTTTACGAATTTTTACAAATTTTGCGTTCGCGTACTTTTTTAGACAACAGCTTTTTGTGAGAGCAAATTTTTAAGTTTACTCATTTACTGCATTTTACTGTAAAAGTACTCAAACGCACCTATTGTCAAAACAACTGGCAGGGAGACGCATAAACGTTTTTGACATAAAACAGAGAATAGGTGCGTTTGTTTACTTTTCCAGTAAAATCCAGTAGTTGAGTAAATTTTGGGCAATATGAAAATTTTACTCTCAAAAATGGCTCTTGCACAAAAAAGTAAACGAACGGAAAATTTGCAAAAACTTGCAGGTTAATTCAAACAGCTGATCGCTAAAAAGCTTAGTGTTGTAAAATATGTGTTGCTTAGACTACCCAGTACATAATGTTTTTGGTACTTGATGAAATGCATTGTAATGATTATAAATTCGTAGCAAATTTATTTATTAAATGAGCTTCTGTGCAAGTTTTAAGACTTGTTTATTTTGTACATGACTTTTAATTTTGTTTCTAGTTGAATTATATACGAAACTACATCAATATTTGATTTTTGATATTTGGTACCCTCAATAATATGCAATAAGAAGTAATCATATATTCATTAGCTTTACATCTCTAAAATATTAATGTAAACAAAAACAAAAATAAGTAATATTGAACAATTAACACAAATTTTACCATGGATGCCAAAAAAAGAAAACTTAATAGTTCATTCTCTTACGCTGTTTCAAACTTTTACTGGTCTTCAGCTTCATCTTTTGTAACAATGTTACTCCTTTTTTTAAATTTGATTTACTTTTAAAAAGCACAGATGTTAGAAAACTGATAAATAACTATACTTTAATTTTTTTCACGTTGAAAATAAATATTTTTGGTTTTTGTTGCACTTTTAATTCAGCTTTTGTTCTTTTAAATGTTTTTATTACAAATTGTATGCTTTTTGTTTGCTTACTTTTGTTTGTTTACTTAAATGAAACATATGTTTTTGTTTTCTACTGGTTTTTACTGGTAAAAATTTGTTCAGTAAAAATTTGCAGACTCTTTGCTTACAACTGTCACTTTACTCTCTCACTAGATGCTCTCCTTTGCAAATTTTTGTGTAAGCGAACGCACCTAATGAAAGAAATATGAAAGAAAAAAAGATGAAACCGAATGATGAAAGAAATTGAAAGAAAATACAGAAATATTTCATTCTTTCACTTAAGTGAATCATTCAGTTGAATTAATTCATTCATGAACGACACAAGCTTAGAGGATTTTCTTAACATTGGTTTTGAAGCAGAATTAAAGTGCAACTATTTCCTTTTACAGTCTAGTTAAGAAGTTATTGATGACAAAATCTATAAAAAAAAAACAAATAACCAGTGAAATTGGAATATATTTTTACAAAAAAATCTTCAAATTTAATTTTTTTTTTAAGATAAAAGTAATTTCTCTAACAATTTGTAATTTCTAAAATTGCTTAAGCCTCTAGTACACGGAATGTAAAAAGCCACATGCGCATGTGGTTCTGACGTAATTTTGACGTCAATGCAAAGCCACAATAAGCATTGCGTGTTGTGTGATGACGTCAAAATTACGTCAGAACCACATGCGCATGTGGCTTTTTACATGCCGTGTACTAGAGGCTTTATACTAAGCGCATGCAGTTTATATTTTATTTTCATTGCAAAAAAGGAAAATTGCATTCATGTTAAAGCGAGCGGTCTTTATTATAATTTGAAAGTATAAAGTTGTACGTATATGACGTGTCAAAAAAAAGTAAAACAACCTGTAAATCAAATGTTAAATATGTATGTTTTCCAATATGCCTAACAAAAGTAATTTGATTAAAGGAAAAAAACGCTTTAAAAATTTCAATGTTGCAGCTTTTAACCCTGTTTTTATACTTGGTGTAAGTTTGTTTTATTTTTAACTTTTTGTGTAAAATATTTTCCTTGTGTTTATTGTAATGAAAAGTTGAATTTTTCCATTCTTGCAATCAAAAAAGTCTAAACTGAATACACTTACTATTTACATACGTAAGCAATATTAAAGTCAATTTGTTTTAGAATACATATAAAATGATACAAAAATATGTATTTATTTATAACTTAATACACTATATTTTATTACTAAATCCTTAAAGTAGTTTTTTAACAAAAACTAATTTTCTATTACAGTTACTACACTCATTACATGACGATGATAGACCGAATCTCATACGCGGTAGTCAAAGTATTCGAAAAACTTCAACAGTAGTCGGAAGTAATACAGCTTCACCTTCATTTAATGTAAGTTTTTACTAAGCACTAGGCAAAAAAGTAGATAAATAAAACCAATATTTTCTTAAATTTAGGACTTTTCGCAACCAAGTCGTAGTATAGCCGCTGCCACTACTCAACACAATTCACAGGGCAGCAATAATGATGTTGTATCCCTTAGCAGCCTGATGACTTCAGAAGCAGCTGCTGTAGACTATAATACCATTGAACACAATGGTGATAGAAAAAGTGGGGAAAAGGCAAATAATAATGATGTTGTAACCACACCACTTTTGCCCAAAACAGATATTAAGCACAATAATACCAATTCAAAATAACAGAAACTAATTTAACAGCAGGCCTTGATGCTGTTAACAATATTAATTAAATTTTTAATTTGGTTTGCTTAAAAAAACAGAAACAAACTTAAGCCAAAAAAACAACCAGTTATGCACTTCAAACTTAAAGTAACCTTCCCCTCCTTACCTCCCTTATTATAGCTATAGTTTCGAAAATCCTTATTACTACTAACGATAAAATTATTAAAAACTAAAGTAAATTAAATCTTTTTAATTCGAAAGTAGTGTGTTAAATGAAATAAAACAAATGTCTTCGTATTTGTCGTTAACTATTAAATAATATTTACTTAGTCCTCTACCGAAGTCCTCTTTCTTCTTTTTTTTATAAGTTAAGCCTGTAACATACATTATTTTCAAAATTACTAAGCAATCGTTTAAAACAAAAACTTCCTGTTTTAAGTTATTAAAAAGATGTGATTTATTTTTGATTTAGAACAAAAAAAAAGAGATATTTTTAAAGCAAAAAAAAAAAAAAAAATACAACTAAACGAAATTTCAAAATCAAAAATGATAAAATATAAGGGTAACAATAATAGACAATTATGACATTTACGGCCAATTTTTAGCAAGTTTAGTTATAATTAACTATTACGATTACTGTCAGTTAAAAATATATTAACAGGCAGTTATAGTTATAAGCGAAATTCCCGCTTAGTAGTAAACAGCATTGTAGACCTTGCAGATATGGTGCGTATAGTACATATACCACAGTTTACAAGACCACAACAACAAAATTCATCAAATTGTAATTTACCACATTGTTGTTAAAGTACTATAAAAAGCTGTGTTAAATATGTACATTTATTTAAAAGCTCTTGGTAGCTCTCTCCTTTTTTCCTCTTTTTTATATCGTTTTCTGTTTTGTGAAATAAAAAATTAATATAGCTTACTAATGAAAAGAAAATATTTGGTAAAAAAATAAGAATAACATTTATTTAAGGCATTTTTAAGCTGTAAACTTTTTTCATGCGATACAAATAAACGAAGAAATAATCTTTTTGTTGTTATTAGAGAGAGAAAAAAAACACAAAACAAACATCAGATTTTTCGATTTGTTTACAATACCCACAAAAAAGACGAACACACTTCGTGGTTTAAAATTCTAGTACATCTAAAAGGGGTTTAAATATACTACTAAGTGTGAATATCACTATAGTCAATTTTAACTAAACTTGTTGAAACTGGCCGTTTAATTATAATTAAAAATATTATATTAAATTTAATATCTTATTTCAAATTGAATACCTCATTGCGTACAACAAAGTTTCTTTTTTTATATACAACACACACACCATAACAAAATATTAAAAAAAAAGACAAGAAGAAAAGTATATTAAATATGTACGTGTTTGCAAAACAAAAATACTTATTAATGTACTTAAACATACACACAACTATTATTATTACATACTATAATTATTATTATTATAATATAGAAACTAATGTTTAAATAATTATTCAAGTTTTTAAACAAATTAAATTCATTAATTTTTCTTCTATTTTTTCTTCTTTATCTGTTATCTTCTATTTTTTTTTTAGTCTTTAAATATTTGGATTCTTTTTGTTGAAATGTTATAGTTATGTATAAAATATACACAATTTTTTCGTATTTTCGTACTAGTCAGAAAATCAGTATTAAGTTAAAAACTAACTGGATAATATCATTTACTTTTTACTTATTCTGACATGTACAATTTAAATAAAAATTATTATATTTTTCTTATAAATATTATATTTAAACAAACAATAGAAAATTTATTATTGTCAATTATATTTTAAGCAATTGGTAACAACCTTACATATTTCTTTTTCGGTATTGTATTTGAATGTAAGAATTAATATAGACAATAACTCTATTGAGAGATATTGGCTATTTTGTAAATGTGTAAGGCATTTAGATGATTTTCTTCTCAAACTAAAATACACCTTAACCCCCTAAACCATGGTATAATAAGAACAAGCTTGATGCATTTATATATACACATACATAAGTATATAAAACACAAAAAATGATTCTGCCTATGAATGTATGTATGTACATAGACTCTGAAACTAAAAAAAATATATAATGTTATAAAAAAAGTAGTTTATAATATATTAGTGACATTACAACCAGTTAAGAGTGCAGCTTTCAAAGAAGAAAACACTTAGTTTATTTTGTAGAGAAGTAATAATTTAAAAGTTTTGCCAAATAAAAATCAATTAAATAAATAACGTTGCGGCATAAAAGATGATCAAAAAAAGGGAAGCATTCAAAGATAAAAACTCATTCGGGGCATTTCTAGAAATCGAAATAAAGTGGAATTGAAATCGAAACGTAGTGTTGATTTCAATTATTTACAAAAGGATTGTAGTTTGTTTTTTTTTTTTTTGTTTTTCAGAGATTTTATTGTAAAGATAATTGGTACTCAAAGCATGAAGTATATAAAAAGGAATATTTTTATGAACTTTCTTTACAGGCTCATTTTTAAAATTTATTCGATTTTAAATCTTCTTAATTTCGATAATAGAATATGTCTCGTGTCGCCTCTGGCCAACTCAATGCAACCGTGTAGAATTTTAAAATGTTATCTGTCTCAAAAATCACAAACAATTCCAAAACATCTAATTCTTTGCAGTCAAAGTAAAAAATGTATCAACAAGTTAAACGATGAGGAGTGTTTTTATTGTGAACGCATCGATAACTTTTGTTAGGCACTTTCGGACAGATAACATTGTAAAATTCTTAACAGTTGAAACTCACTCATAATGAACAATTTCGAAAATGTCACTACTTATCACAGCAAGTGCGCTGTGGGTAGTAAAAAAGTTAAAAATACTGTTGCTTTTATTAATATTTTTGAATTCCTTATCAGATGACAAATAAACTTTTTGACTTTTTTATGCAACTTTCTGCTTCGAATTTCTTGCAATATAATTTTCTAAAAGATTAAGAGAAAAACCAGGGACTGAAAATAGCGATTATTTTTCAAATTTAATCGAAAAAAGTCAAACTAAAAGATAAGTGCTACGTGCACAAGGAATTCACGAAGATAATCCTTATTTCATGGACTACTAAACAACTCAACTTAACCGAATATTAAACTCAAAAATAAATTTTATTTTCTGTGGAATAAAGAAAACTCAAAAATAATTTTTATTTTCTGAGGAATAAATAAAACTCAAAAATATCTTACTGCCTGTTTTGGAAATTAATAAAATAAATTATGTGCTGTTTTCACAACTCAAGTAGTTGAACGTGAAAACAATTTATATGAAAAGCACTCAGTTTTTTGAGTGTTTTTCATATAAATTTACATCACGTTCAATCACTTGTGTTCGGAAAACAGCACATTAATTAAAATAAAAAAATCGTTTGTGAATTTATAAAGAAAACAAAAATAAATTTGAGTTTAAATAAATAATTGTCTATGTGGTTGTTGTTATATTTTTGCACTTTTGCTTTTTCGCAAGTGTGCAACTTGTGACGTGAATTATTTTATTATTTGCTTATATTTTTGCGCTTGGATATATTACACCGACAACTGTTACCAATTGCTAAAAGTATTTGTTGTTATTTTAAGTCTATAGCCTTTAATAAGTGTCTTATTTGCTTTATTTTATTGTTGCTGTCAAAATCCTAAGATTATAAATCTTATATTTTTTAATTATTTAAATTTTTATTATTATTGTTTATTATATATAATTCAAATTTATAACGAATTTAAAAAAAAGAAAAAAATGCTACTTAAAAAATTACTATAATATTTCTGTTTAAAACAACCAATATAAAGTAATTTAAAAGAAATGTTTTCCTAAAATTAAAACACGAAAACATGTCGCAAATAATATTAGTGAAATTCAAAGTCAGCTTTAATAAATAACGAACAAATGCTGAAAAACAAACTATTTGTTAAATTTTAATGAA
Source organism: Pollenia amentaria (assembly GCA_943735925.1). Classification (NCBI taxonomy): domain Eukaryota; kingdom Metazoa; phylum Arthropoda; class Insecta; order Diptera; family Polleniidae; genus Pollenia; species Pollenia amentaria. The sequence goes on from OX031007.1 coordinate 31,197,669, forward strand.
AATTATTTTAATGTATTTAAAATAAGATTTAAATAAAAAACTAATAGATATTTGTTGCCTGCGTTAAGTATATTTAACAGGGACCCTAACAGTTGTAAGAGAAACGAAAAAAATCATGTTTAACCATTAATATTGATGAACTATAGATAAAGGTTTTAATTAACAATTATCATATAATATATTTTATTTTGGTTCGTAATCAACTAAAGTGAAAAATTTGATTTTTTTGGTTATAAATAACCATTATTTCAACCAAAAAATTTTTTGGTTACAAATATCAATTATAAAAAAGAATTTCTTTATTTGGTTGTAAATATCCATTACAAATAAGTAAGCAAGTATATTCGATTACAATCTTCAGCTATATGAAATATTTTGTCTTTAAGTGATTTGAGAGAGGGGTTTATATGGTTCATATGGCCGGTTTTAACCTGCTGGTACCAGCTCTACGACATCTATCGTTTATGTTATTGTGGCCAATTTTTATGTCAATACCAACATTTCAAGCTATTTTCAGGAATGGTATTTATATGAGACATATGGTCAAATATGGACCAATAGTAAAATTTGGTAAGATGATTTAGATTGCAACAAAATAAGCTTTGACCATATATATAATTTAAATACAACGTAATAAGATGGATTTTGGAGACCAAAACTCTTGTTTTGTATTATAAATACTTTAAAATATTTTTTTTTTTTTTTTGGTCCATATTTGACCATAGTTCTCATACAAATACCATTCCCGAAAAAAGCTTGCAATGTTTGTATTGACATACTTTAAAATGAATCCTAACCTCATAACATAATTTTGTTTTGCCGGATAAATGATTGCCCAATTGTAACCGAATATACTTTCTCACTTATTTATAATGGATATTTGTAACCAAATAAAGAAATTATTTCTTATAATGGTTATTTGTAACCAAAAAAATAAATTATTTCTTATAATGGTTATTTGTAACCAAATAAATTTATTATTTGTTAAAATAGTTATTTGTAACCAAAAAAAATTTATTATTTCTTATAATTGATATTTGTAACCCAAAAAATTTTTTGGTTAAAGTAATGGTTATTTATAATCAAAAAACAATATTTTTCACTTTAATTGGTTACGATAACCAAAATAAAATATATGTACCAATTATGGTTAAAAATAACCAAATGCAAATAAAGGGAATTTTCCCGTAACCTAAAAAAAAACCATTATTTTTGGTCCCTGATATTTAATATTAATTTAAATAAACAAAAATTTTAATTCACAATTAAAGTATTTATTATTTTGTTTTATTTTTGTTAATAGTTCATTAACAAAGTGAATGCTTTGAATCTTAGTACAAGGTTTATATAATGCAATTTTTGAATCACGAGCTATATTTATTTAAAGCATTTGAATTTTTAAAATTTGTGTGCTTATTGGGAACTTATTCACCCCAGTCGCGAAAAACAAGTGGCATTTTTGTTCCCATGAAATTTGTATTCCCCTCGAAGGGAAAAATGCTATCGTTTAACTCCCGTGAACAATTTTTCGCGCTATCAGTTCTCAGTGAATGTAAAAAAAAGAAGAAATATTAAAAAACATTAAAAAAAAATTTTTTTGTTCAAAAATATACACGTATTTATATTTTAAAGAAAAGTTAAAAATTATTGCATCATTAGCTTATTGCGCTTTTATGTAGTAAAATAAATTTCTAAAATTCTGCCACCACGTCTTTGAAAAGCTTCATAACTCCTCAGGCAATCGACCTGTTTTTACATTTTGTTCAACAATATACATATGAGTTTGTGCCTCTTTTAACGGAAATTGACATTGAAATTAATTTTGCAGCTCCAATATTCGAATATGAGAAGAATTACTTACATAAATGTTTTGTTCCCCAGCAAAAATAAGGTGAGAAATTCAAAGGGAAAATTGTACAAATTACAAGGGAAACAATTGTTCACGATAAGGGGAATTTCTTCCCGCGAACATTTTTTCACGTTATTATTCTCCTATGAATTAATTTTTTTCATGGGAGTTTTTCATGATAGGAAATCGGGGATGTTACAGTTGTCATAGTTCCCCCTTTTTGAATTTTTAGTATAGCAAACAAATTATTAAGTACTTTTCATTGCATTTATTTTTTAATTATTATTTCTTTCATCAGGATTTCAAAATCCTTCTTTTAAATTGCATTTTTTATTTATGCAATATGCCCTTAAAATTATTAGCATGGTTAATTTAGAAATCAATCAGAAGATGCTCAAATGTATGTATTTTACAAAGGCTAACTTCTTTGTTCCGCCAAATAGCACGTAATATCATGAATAAAACTTTCATGAATGAAAATGTTTTTGATGAATGTAATATCTCTATCGTATACCTTTACAATAATCACATGCCCTTTGAAGAAATTTATTGCGGAACATAAGTGGATTTATATATCTCTACAAATAATATCAATATTGATACTGTTAAAGAAGTGAAAGAAATGGCAAAACAATTGTATGTAAAATTTTTGCGAAGTTTTGAGAACCAAAGTTAACTTTACTTATTAGAACCAATGCACCTAAATTTCTTCAAAATTGCGACATTTACTTTGTGCACAGGGTTACATGGACAGCCAGCCTGCCAGACAGAAGAACGGACATCGTTACATCCACTCATAAAGGAGTTCTGATTCCAAAGGTATATTGTAAGGTGCGGCTAGGACCACTATTTTACGCACATCAGCACTTGGGAGATCGATTATTCGACTTTTTCGAAAACCGGTTTTCGAATATTCCGAATAGTTGCTATTTTAAAAAACCCGATTTTCGGTTAAGCACAAAAAATACATAACTTTAAAGGTATTGAATAACAGAAGTGTGCAGTATATATTTTATTAAAATCTGTTAAATATTTTCGGAGTTATAAGCGTTCTAATTTGCTACTAAAAAATAGGCAAAATACATAAATAAAAAAAAAATAATAAAAAAAAAAGGTAGGCTGATCGATTATTCGATATTTTTCAGAAACCGGTTTTCAAATATTTCGACTATATAAATGTTATATGTAAATCGGCAACGGCAAACCAGTTAACATCACTTTCCTCTTTTGTTTGTCAACCGAAACACAATGGGGAGAAAAAAGTGCCAAAAAGTGGAAATACGGGAAATGTTGGCCCCTATTATGGTTCACAACTCAACTCAGTTGAGTGGTAATTTCTTCATTTTTTTATTATGGTTGTGCTATATCGCGTCGAACCAAAACAACAACAAATTACAACTCATCACAACCAGTTGTTTTAATTACAACTCAACTGATTTGAGTTGTGAACCATAATAGGGGCCTACATTTCTTCCTTTTACTTTCCCGTGCTGCATGCAGCGTTGCCGAATGTGAGGATTTATCGCGCATTTTCCAGGTTTTCTAAGCATTGAGCAGTTTTGAAGTTTTTTGTTTAAAAAACAAGTTTTTTTTGTAAATTGTGTAGATTTTGTAGTTTTTACGTTAATTTTTTTACTTTCAATCTTGCTATATTATTTTATATTTCTTAAGCAACAATTTACCGAATTTGATTAACACATACTCGTGTTACAGTGGCGAGAGCCAAACAAACCCCACAAACGGCTTGGGAAACAGGCACTTTCCGTTAACAAATAAACGACCCAAACCTCATTTTTTAATATATTCCAATAAAACAGTTGTATTTTCAATTTATTATGTTTCGTCTTTTCCTTCTTGACTCTGCTAAATTTTAACTTAAATTATTAAATTAAGCACTACATTTCGATTTTTCTAAAGGGTGGTGCAGCCATAATGCACGATTTTTATTGTGGGTCACACCTTAACGTCAAGTTTTTTGCCCAAATTAATTTGACGTTAAGATTGATTGATTGATTGTCTCTGAAAACTTTTTGTTTTATTTACAATTAACATCGTGCGATTGGACCAACCTTTACAAAAATATTTTAATCGTTCGTCAAATATCCCAATCAACAACGCAAAAGGATTGTACAAACGTACAATTTTTAAATGTTTGCCATTTAAAGTTTGATTATGTCCCTGTTTACATTTTGTTGTTTTGGGTTAACATTGTAAAATTTTTGTTGCTGCAATTTTTCATGTCTGTATACTTCGCAAATAGAAAATCTGCGCCCTAACTAAAATAAACTTTGTATCAAATGAGGAAACAAAAAAAAATTCACTCTCTTTTATCTGGCCTACAAAGTAACGATATTCTTTAATAATAAGGGTTTTCATGATATCGCTCAAAAGTCTCGCAATCTGTTCATTTATACAAACTTCGTAAACCTGCCCAACAATTTTGCCTCTTAAACTTGCGCTGTTCAATTGTGCATTTCTACAAACAGATTTTTTTAATGCTCGTTTTTAATGAAGAATTCTAGTGTTTATAAATCACAAAAAATAAATTTTGCAATAACTTGAGCAAATTAGTCTTTTGGCGTTCTTTGTGCATTTTTAAAAACATTTAACATTTTAATTTCAAATTTCAACTTTTATTTTTATAATATTTATTTAGTTTTATTTTTATTTTTTGTATTGACCTTTCTTACAAACTGACATTAATTTTTTAAATTACAATCAAATTAAAAGGGGTCTTCAAGCAACGATTCTCGCAAGTTTGCCAATTTGTGCAAATAGCAATTTTAAGCGATATCATGAAAGCCCTTAATATAATATTGAATTTGTTTCTGTACATATGTATGCTAAAAAAGACTAAGTAAATTACATTTTTTTTTTGGGTATTTTTTATGTGCAGTTTTTTTTCTTAAGATTCAGTTTTTTCCAAAAAATAATGGCAACGCTGGCTGCATGTCTTAATTTTTGAATTTTCTATAATACTGAACTAAGAAACATATGTAATATTATAGGTATAGGCTTCTGAGTGAATGAGAAACTTTGAGATGAAAAATTTTGGTATTTTTTTGTTCTTTATCTTAGAAACATAAAATTAAACATGCAATGTCCTGAGTGGATGAGAATCTATAAGAGGAGCCTTTTTGATACTTTTTTATTTTTCAATTGGTACTTTCTAATATTTTTTTATATTGACATTACAAAAGTAAATTAACCATTCACGGACTCACGTTGAAGATAACATATGGACTGGAGGTTGGTCCCTTGTCAAATCGATCCCCTAAGACAGAAAAATAAATGCTCGAAACATGTAAATTCATATATATGTATATACTTAGATGTACTGTTTTCTTCATATTTACATAAAAATTTATGGTCGAATTTCGACCATTAGGCAAACACTTGTTATAGGAATTTAATAAATTCATTATTTGAAATATTCTCCCAATTGAATTTTCAATAAGTTTTAATTAGTTGGTGGTTAAGCTGGCTATATCTGTAGACTTCAACCATGTACGAGTATTTGAAAAGTTACAAACAGAACCTCTTCGACGAGATTATATATTTCAAATGATTTTGTTTTAGAATTATAGAAACGAAGAGTAATATGAACATGTCTTTTGTATGAAATATCTTTCCATTCGTCGACCGCAATTTTAAACCTTCCATGGAAATTGTTTGATTTCTTAAATTTTTAGTTCTTGGTGTTTTAATAAATAAAACTGGTGACTTTTTCCCATATCAATGAATCCGGCGGAATGTGGTAGTTTTTGGCATGAATATATGCTAGAACTACACAGAAACAAATCAATGTAAAATCGTCGAAAACAAGATTATTTTTCGATAGTGATTTTGCTTCATATTAATTTAACTCAGTTCTACAAAAACTTGGGAACAAAATTGTTTTCTTTTCAAAAACCTAAAATTATTGTTAATTTAACATTTTAGTTAGAGCAATGACATTGATATTGAAATAACACTACGAATCACGTTAAATTAAAGTTATTTCAAGTTGAAACAACGTGCATTTCATGAAAAATCAATTTGAGTTGAGTGTGAAATAACAGTGAGAAGAAGCTTCAAAGAAAACATATGTATTTATTTTAGGATGATTCTAAAAACACTTCCCTGGAACCAGAGAGAGAATACTATTATTTGTTTTCTGTTACACATTTCTCATCTTTGCTGTATTCCTCTTTGTTTACAGAAGCACTCACAATGAAAAGACAACAGCAGAATGGCCCGATATGGGTTTCGTCATCATTCTACTTTGAAAATTTGATGCATTTAACTAAATAATTTTAACAAAAAGAATACGGAAATTTTTCTTCTTTTTACAAATTATTTTAAACATGAAAATACAAATAAGTGGTTTTTCTTCTTGAAGTGTGGTTCTTGTTTCTACACAAAACAAGTAAAACAGGATTTTATGGATTCAATATTAAACAATGTTATTTTAACATTTTTCATTTAAAATTAATATGAAACAATGATAATTTGAAATAAAGTCCATACTTTTGCAGAAATTTACTATAATTTTTAGTGTCCGGCCGAACACATTTTTTCAGATCGCACCCGAACTTCGGTAAATTTTTTAAAGTTCGGCCAAAACCGAACGAACCTGAACTTTTTGACATTAAATCTGTACAATTGTACTTTTATTAATTTATTTATTTAAACAAAAAACCTCGAACACAATGCTAGCAACAATTTCGTTTTTTCTTCTATCTTATTTCTTCCCAAAGTGTTTCATATATGTATTTTCCTTTCATTTTTCGAACAAAAATGTAACTAAAGTGTTTTTTAAAAAGTTAAATTTGCAAACATTTTCTTAACTGAAAATGTGTGTGGTTACGAAAAAAAACACCAGTGAAAATGTTGCTGCCTATTGTGAACGAAGCTTAAAGAAGTAAAACTATTTTATAATTAAAAAATCAGAAACTATAACAATAAATTTTTTGAAATCGGCGATAACAAAATATTGGACTTTTGGCCGATGAAATTGAATTTTCAGCCACTGTGCGCCGTACAAATTTTTGTATAATAAAACTCAAAATCAATTTGAATTTTTACTCTTTATCATTTATTGATCAAAAATTATGCTTAATGGGTACAAATCATAATGACATTATTTAGGAAGTGTATTATGGGTTATTTAAACTTTTTTATTTGTTTTTTACGGTGTTATTACTTTTTGATTCATATTTAAAAAGGTCTTAATTTTAAAGAAAAATATAAAATAAAAATTATATTATTTTAAATTACACAGTATTACTTTTAGTTAATCGATATTTTGTTTGCATGTATAAATGATGGTGTATATCATTGAATAATGTTATGTGTGTGTTTATTTGAAGAATAAATGGGAAATACAAATTCATTTAATTGTTTTAAATGTGTATACAATATTTTATAATACAAATAATTTTTTTCCTTTGCTTACATGGAAGTGCTAAAAGTAGGAAGATTGACTTTATGTAGTCTTCTAAATATTAAACTAAATTCCGAGACTTATTAACAGAATGACGGAAATGAAATGATTCAAGTGAAAAGAGTACTGTAAGAAAATACATAATAGATTTCGAAGATGTATGTATCGTTTTTTTATGACTTTAAATGTATGACTTAGTTTTGGCTGCTGCTGCTCTAGTTGGTGTTTTTTTGCTTTAAATAAATAAAACTAATATAAGCAGCTTTGTCCAAAAACACATAATTTAAAAGATATTTATATATATATATATATATATATATATATATATAATATATATAATATAATATAATATAATATATATATATATATATAATATATATAATATAATATAATATAATATATATATATATATATATATATATATATATATATAATATATATAATATAATATAATATAATATATATATATATATATATATATATATATATATATATGAATTTATATATATATAATATAATATATATATATATATAATATATATATATATATATATATATATATATATATATATAATATATATATATAATATAATATATATATATATATATATATATATATAATATATATATATAATATAATATATATATATATAATATATATATAATATATATATATAATATATATATATATATACATAAATAAGGAATAAACTTATAAAAGAAAACTCATTTAAATAAAATATGTTATTTTGCAAATTTAAAGTCTATTTACTAAATACTGGCATAAAAGTTTTAACACTTCTATACAGTGTATTTTCCAAAAAAAATTGTTGTTTTCTTCAGTGTTTTTTTTTTTTTTTTTTTGTTTGTTTTTGTTAATTATTTTTTTTAGTCGTAAAACATCTATATTCTAGGTTCTATTCTTCTTTAGCAGCTGTTATATATAGTATGTGGATCCATAAATAAGTAAAAATATAAAAATCGAAAATGTATGTTTTTGGATTTTTTTTTTTTTTTATTTTTACTTTATAAAAGCTGCTAATTGATTTTTGCTCAGTAATTGCTAATCTCTGTGAGAGTTTGAGCGCGAACGTGAAATTGAAGAGCCACCGCCACCACCATGTCTGCGAGACTCTGTACGACTACGTTTTGAATGAGTGCTTCGTTTCGGTGATGGCGAATCATCTTCGTAACGTCGCTTGGGTGATGGTGAATCAACTGCAGCAGCAGTGGCACCTCCATTACGTTCATCATCACTGTATCGGTAAGAATCCCCATTTTCACCACGTCCATTTTCTCTAGTACGCCCATAAGCTTCTCTAGCTTTGCGAGATGTTTCTCTAGTTGCAGAAACAGAGCGACTGTGTGATCTTGATGCTGATCTGGAGTGAGACCTATTGCGCCCTCGTGATGCGCTGCGTGAACGACTGCGTGTATGGCTGTAAGTTAACAAAAAAAATTTTTAAATATTAAACATTTATTTGCATTTTTTTAAATCGAATAAAGGTAAAATAATTAAAATATTTAGCTGTAATAAGTCCCATATGCATACATACTTTAAACTTCCACCATAATATGTAGAAATAAAAATGTTTACGATTTCCCTTTTTTAAACAAATCGAACAAATAATCAAGGAGTCTATCCTATAAATACTGCGGCGTTATGAACTGTTGTTACTCTATGAATAAAGCCCACCAGGGTTAGTAAAATTTGTACAATTTTACTTTTTATGGCACTATTCAAACTCTAAAAGTACAATAATACACCAATGGCTTATTTAGTACCATTAAGGAATCTTCCCAGTTTTAGTTACTTCTATGGCAACTCATCATTTCAGTGACATTAGCTGCGTTCGAGAACACAAAAGTTTTTACTATTTTTTACTGAACTTTACTGCATTTTACGAAATTGCGTTCGAGTACACAAAATGCAGTAAATGAGAACACAAATTGAGAGCGTAAAGTGACAGTTCTTGACTGAGTACTTACAAATTTTTACTGCAGAAATTTTTGCAGTAAAATTTAGTAAATCAAAAAAACATATGTTACAAAAGGTAAACAAGCAAAAGAAACAAACAAAAACGATACAAATTGTGAAGAAATTGTTTTAAAAAAGGAAAGTTTGAATAAAAATTAAACAATAACCAAAAGTTAATAAATATTAGTTAATTAAACTTCTTTGTGGTGCATTTATATGGCTAAATTCCAACTTTTAAACTTTTGTTGTTGTTGTTTTATTTTTAGAGTTGTTAAAAGTATTTGTATTTGGGTACTTAGTACTTCACTTATTTTTTAAGTAATCAATAGCAAAAAATGTATTCATGTATTTTTGAACAAATTTAGCCGGACACAAATTAGTAAAATCAAATAAAATAAAAAAAATAAAAATGTAAAAGAAAAATTAAATAAATTGTTTGGATTTTCTTAAAATGTTCGTGTTATAAAAAGTATTTAATCGGGTACCGATAAGAAAACGAGTTAAGTAGTCAAAAGTGTAAACATTTTTCATCACTTCAATTATTTGCCATCAGCTGTTGCCTTTATTTTACGAATTTTTACAAATTTTGCGGTCGCGTACTTTTCTGGACAACAGCTTTTTGTGAGAGAAAATTTTTCAGTTTACTCATTTACTGCATTTTACTGTAAAAGTACTCAAACGCACCTATTACTGCAAATGCATGCATACCAGTGATGCCGTTTGGTTACATTTTTCGTAAATTTTAAAGGCCCAATGTAATCTAGTATAATTTTGTTATATTTAGCCAAATTTTTGTAATTTTGTCACAGAACGAAGATTCATGAATGTGACTTTTTGTATTTTTATGTGGTCAAAAGTAAAAAAAACAAGCGCCCAGATCTTGTTGATTTTCCGATATGTGAGACTGATAAGAAGAAAAGGAATGGTAATGGATATAACGGATGTCAAACATTCAGTATCAAGAGAAGGTTAAAAACATGCTAAAAAAATTGTTGTACAATTTTTAAAAATCCACTTAAGGAATGAAAACAAAAAATGTATATACAATTATAATTGGTGTAGAACATAGTATAAAAAGTACTAGGTATGTTCATTAGGGAGATTTATCATTAATTGTTTAAATTTCAACATATTTTGCACTCTTTAGATATTGCAAACTTACTTTTTTATATAAAACTATATTTTATTCAATATATTGTTTATTTGAAATTGATTTGTGGTTAAAATTTTTCAAAAAATACAATTAATTTATTTGATTTTTGACACTTGTTTTAATTTTTTCCTTATTTTCTTTTGTTTGACGTTATACGGGTTTTAAAATTGAGAATAAAATTTTTAATGACTATACCTTGTACTTATTCTACCATGGTGTAGAACTACATTGTTTCATCGAATACTGTCCCAGAATGTAAAGTAGTCTCTAGTTTAAAAATAAAAACCAAATTGGATGCACTAAAGTGCTAACTTTTTTCTTGCATAAATTGCGAAGACATGAGCATAGAGTTTATTACTTAGATTATTGCCAACTGAAATTGCGAGTTACACCAAAATAAGAGTGGCATGTAAACTTGACCAGACCTAAAAACCTATTTATATGTATTTTGACCCGCAGAATTCGAATCTGCTCGTGCGACCATTAAATTTGGAATAAATTGCAGTGGGAGCCCATAATTTAATACGTTTATGCCAAACAATCGAGAAAAATGTTTTGTAAAACCGACAACAGTCCCTTAAACGATCGAATTTCCAAAAAGTTCCAAAATTTTAATTTTTAGATAAGTTTCGAATGTGATATAGTTTTTATTTCTATTTTTATTGGTTCAAAATATAGATAGGGTGGCAAAAAAGTACCAATATACAGGTTTTACCCCTTAAATCCCTAAGAGCCGAATTTAAAAAAAGTGCCAGACACCTGTCCGCTTATTTTTCTAAAGAACAACGATAAGTATTACTTTTTTTCTATCTCTTTTAGTTTTGGAGATATGAGATAAGATCTCTCCTAACACGATAATTAATATTTTCGAGTATAGGAGGTTAAGGGCCCCTGGACCCTATCCTAAGCAATTTAGTAAAATTGTATGTAGCCAACTAACAGTTATTTTATGATTTTATTTTTTTGAACAAAAATAATAGTTCATTTTTGATCTTTATTTTTTCGAGCAAAAATTTAAGTTTTTTTTTTTTTTTTTTATTCATCTATTTATTTATTTATGTAATATTAAAAGACTTTTAGGCCAAAAATCAATATTACAAGTAACTAATGCTTAAGCTACATACATATATAAAATTCATTAATATGTAATTATACTTTATAATAAAAAATAATAAAATGAAAAAATAATATCACTAGATTAAGTTGACTTTAAATAGTTTAACTTTTTTGGTTGACTTTAAATATTTATTTAAATGTGTGATCATCATTGGGATTTCTTATGTTCATTAAAATAAATATTTTAAGTCAACTTTATTATATAGCACGAAATAAAAAAATAACGGTTATTTTTGTTCAAAAAAATTAAAATCAAAAATAAGGCTGTTTTCCTAAACGTGTGTTCACAATGTGTAAATACAGCATTGACACCGTATTGATGCATTGTGTCCCTGCAAATAATGCGACTAGTCCATACACGCATGTAAAATATAGCCCATAAGGGACTAGGACTATTCCAAAGGTAACCCAAAAACATGGTATTTTTAACATTACGATGTCCTAGGGCTGGTCCATATAACCCAGCTTTGCATTACAACGGAGTAGTCTTAAAACTACTCTATGTTCATACATAAAAGACTCTTGTTCCCTTTTCACTATATAAAAATCAAATTTGGCTATTTTTCGCGAATTTTTCTAAACAAAAATCTCAAGAAAATAATATTTGGCGAATTTTGGCGATTTTCAGTGCATAATTTGGCGACGAAGGTGAAACAAATCTGACAGCCCTGTCGTCAGGCGCTAATTCAACTGCTGTAGAAAATCGAATTTTGATAATAGTTGATAATAGGCACCTAGATTTTCAATTATAATAATAATCCAAATAATTTTACTGAAATTTAAAAATGAGAATGCAAGTTCAAGATATAATTAATGAATGTACTTTATATAAGAGTTACGTAAAATAAAATTGGTGAAGTAAAAATTCATCATATAATAACTGTTTTGGTAACTTTTTGTTTGTATGTGTTAATTGTTAAAATAATTTTCAATGTTTAAAAATGTTATATATGTACGTTAGAGCGACTCAAAAAAAAAGTGATTGTTTTTTTTTTTTTAATTATTATTTAAGAACATAAATTTAGCTCACAGCATCCAGGGTTTGAAAACTGATCTTTTGCTTATCACCAGGTTATTATAATTGAAAAATCAAACAATTTGATACCCATATTGCCTATATATGAAAAATATAAAAAGATGAAATATATCGCGATTTTCGCGTTTTATGTGAATAATTACAAAAATAAAAATAAATTAACATTATTTTAAAACAGATACAATATGAAAAGCAGAACATTATTTCCACATACGTAGAATTTGTATGAAAACCCAAAACGAAAATATGTATTAAGCTTAATATCTCAACTAGTAGGTTGCAAGTGGTCAAGTTTTATATACCATTGGATGCTGTTTCAAAAACTCTTTTCGATGATATCAAATTTTATATATGTCGTCTTGGAGCAAAGTACAAAAAAATTAGAAAAACTGAAAAAAGACCTTTTTAAAAATGGTCCAGCTCACGGATGGTCAACGCTAGAACCAAAATATTTTGGGAATCATCATAAAACATATCAAGCTTTATTTTCAGAGGGATAACTAAAACACGTTTTTCGGCTCCATACAACTTAAGTCGGTCTAATGTACGTATGTTTGTTTTTTAATTAGAAATAAAATATTTGGAGAAAGTTAGTCGTAACGATATCGTTTTATATAAACGTATTAAATATATGTTATAATCGCCGTATATATAATATCGATTTCGACATCATATCGTTCTATGGTTTATTGGGAAACAGAATCCTTTAAGTACACACATACGGCCATGTTCTTGAAACCAAAGTCACGTGAAATTGAAAAATTTTGAGAACTCCAACGTGTTCAAATATTTCCTTATACTTTTAGGACCACTTTTCTCTATCTAAACTACTTTTGAAATCAGGAAAAGCTGCGTTCATTTTTACAAAAATTAAATTCAAAATCTTCGTCGATTGCAATTTCACGTGATTTCGATTTGCAGAACATGGACGATAAACATTTTTCACTTTCCTCGTTTTAAAATCGATAAACTCATATTATATAATTTCACATATTAATCGATAAAACTTCTTTCCAAATTATAGTTTTTGTGCGTAAACCATCTAATTTCGTTGGAATTTAGATTAATTTCGCCGAAAAAATATTTTACTGCAAAATAAATTATTTTCGAAGCAGCTAACATTTGCCCAAAGTTTCCATCTATAAATAGCTTTAACTTACTTTTACTTGTTAACATTAATAAACAATTTAGCGGCCGTCCCTGAAATCTCTTTAACACAAATAATCTCATATGGCTGTTAATATCTAGAGATAATATTCGCCACAAATAACTCTTATATGAATTTTAACCTCATAATATAACTTTGTTTTTGTGAGGCCATGACTGTCCATAGTTTTACAACAGGGTGAAATCTCGAAAATTCGTCTGTTAATATTATGGTGTTTGGGCTTTGCCGATTATAATTTTAGGGTTTTTAAATGTAAATGTTTTTAAATTGTTGAGTATTTTGTTTTCAAATTAGCAATTTTTGATTTTTTGGGGCATATTTTTAACAATCCACTGATTAAAGATTGATGTTTGACTATAGACTGTCAGGCGCCTCAGTGGCGCAAACAGTAGAATGGCTAGAATTCTGATCATGGGCATGTGGTTATTATCGAAACATGTAAATTCGATCGGCGTTCAATACCGTGTTCAGTCAAGAACAAAATTATAAAAAAAAATTAATTCATTTCATGTTGTCAATTTCTTCCTTCACTAAAAATAATATAATGAAAATTCAATTTGATGAACTTAAGCCTGAATAAAATTAATAGAGAATAAAAAATTATGTTAATTAATACCTCCCATAGTTTTTCCGTACCTAGGATTTAAAGTTTGCGATTTTCGGGTAAAACTTTATTTTTGACCATATTTTGGCGAATAACCCAAATTTTTATTTATTTATTTATTGCTTGTAATACAAAAAGCCTTTAAGGCCAAAGCGCAATACTGGAAAATTTCGTACATTTTGTATTGAAAATACAGAGACTGTCGTAGGTTATTCAATATGGCTAAACGTCTGGGAAACTGGGCGGATTATAAGTCGGCATTGAATAGGTTCAAGAATTTGGTTAGATCGGCGAAACGGAATGCCTGGAGGAACTTCTGCAGTGGCGTGGAAGGATCCTCTGAGACAAACCGGTTGCGCAAAATAATGGCTTCTTGCCCGGCTGTCCCTAGCTACATTCAGAAAGCTGATGGTAGCTGGACTACGAATAGTCAGGAGACGCTGGAGGTGTTAATTGACACGCACTTTCCTGGCAATTCCCTTCCAACACCACGGAAGATCAACTGCTTATCAGAGCCTGGACCAGTGTCCATCTCTCTGTGCTATGATAGGCTCAATTGGGCGATAAGGAGCTTCGACTCCTTTAAGGCTCCTGGTCCGGACGGTATTATTCCGGCCGACCTTCAAAAGAACGCGGGGCTTCTGATTCCTTGGCTGTCCGCTATCTATACGGAATGTATTAGATTCTCGTACGTTCCCATCCGATGGACTAGATGTAGGGTTGTTTTCATTCCAAAGGGGGGTAAAACATCCCACACCGGACCTAAGGACTACAGGCCAATCAGCCTGTCGTCATTTCTTCTCAAGACCCTGGAAAGGGTCATTGATATTCATCTGAGGATGTCTATTCCTAGACATTTGCTCTCTTCATCGCAGCATGCCTACACCAAGGGCAAGTCTGTGGAGACGGCGCTCCACTCACTGGTCGGCTACATTGAGAAATCCCTTGAATTTCGGGAATACTCACTTGTGGCCTTTCTGGACATTGAGGGAGCTTTCAATAATGTCAAACCCAACTCCATCTTGGAGTCGATGAGAGAGGTTGGGGTTGACGATGCAATTTGTGGATTTATTGGTAATTTACTCGATAATAGGATCATTGAATCCACGATGGGTGCTACCGATGTTTGCAGATTTGTGCACAGGGGCACCCCGCAAGGTGGGGTTCTGTCCCCTCTACTGTGGAACCTGACGGTGAACACTTTGCTGTGCCGGTTCGACAGATTGGGGATAAGAACCGTCGCGTATGCGGATGACGTGGCGGTGGCGGTCGCGGGTAAACACCTGGACACACTGTCCCATTGTATGGAATCTGCATTGCGGATTCTAAGCTCTTGGAGCATTTCCTGTGGACTTGGTGTCAATCCACGGAAAACTGAGTTGGTACTCTTTACCAGGAAGTACAAGGTTGGCAACTTTAGGCTTCCTAGGCTGAACGGCACGGAGCTGAGGCTCTCGAACAGTGCCAAATATTTGGGCGTAATTCTCGATAGCAAACTATCATGGGAACTCAACGTTCAGACGAGGGTTGATAGGGCTATTGTGGCCTTATACACCTGCAAGAGATCCTTGGGCAGGAGCTGGGGCCTGGGCCCCAAGGGTGTCGAATGGATCTTTGAAGCGGTGGTAAAACCGATTCTCTTCTATGGGGTCATAGTGTGGTGGCCTGCCATGGAAAGGGGACGGTACTGCAGGATGCTTGGGAAAGTATATAGGTTGGCTGCGCTGATGATCACGGGATCACTCCTCTCGACACCGACAAAGGCACTGTTTACTATGTTAGACTGGTTGCCGATTGATATCATGGCCGAACAACAGGCCTTGACTTCCGCTATGAGACTGGGGGCGGTGGGCCTATGGTCTTCGCGGAACTATGGTCATGCCAGGGTCACGCTTCGCGCGTCTCAGGACCTGGCGGGGCTGGACTATTGCACTCCGGAACCCTTTTTCGGTGCTTTGTTCACGGTTCATCATGGTAACTATGATGAGCTGCTCGATAACACGCGATCTTTGGAGCCGACCCTGCGGGTCTACACCGATGGTTCCAGGATGGGCGACAGAGTGGGTGGAGGTTTCTTCATCGAGGAATTGGACATCAGGGTCTCTTTTAGGCTGCCAGATGGCAGTAGTGTACTGCAGGCGGAAATTTCTGCCATAAGGCGGGCGGCAAACTGGCTGAGGTACTATCGTATATCGAGGGATATATGTATATTTACGGACAGCAAGGCTGCCATTGCAGCTCTGGCTGGTGTCTTTACGACATCTATGTTAACAGTGGAATGCCGGATGTCTCTAAATGAGATCGCGAAACATTCCAGTGTAACGCTGGCATGGGTACCAGGACACAGTGGGCTCCTGGGCAACCATACTGCGGACAGTCTAGCCAAACAAGGCTGTCTCTTGGACGACATGTTCGTCGACGGCCTGATTGGCACTTCAATGGCCCGCTGCAGGACTCTCATCAGACGGGAATCGTACAGAAGGGCTCAGGAGAGATGGCAGGGCGAGCATACCTGTTTGATGGCCAGGACTCTATGGCCTGGCTATGACGCGCGTACTACTCGGTCTCGGCAGGGATCGGATAAGGACAGTGATGTCGGTCATCACGGGTCACTGGGTGATAGGGACTCATGCTAGGAGGATGGGTCTTGCGTACAATGACTACTGCAGGAGTTGTCATGATGTGGAGGAGGAGGAGACGGTGTTTCACTTCCTCTGCCAATGCCCCGGACTGGCGGGCGCTAGGTTGAGGCATTTTGGGAGACCGGAATTGCCATGTCTGGACGATTTGTCCAATGCGGGACTGAAATCGATCTACCTGTTCTGCAGGGAATCGGGGTGGTTCGAGACTGCGGTGACCTCTGGGGAATAGTCTGGTGGATACTGGCTGACCCTTGTCACTGGCTGGGGGTATCACAAAGGGACCGCTATAAGGACCCAAGTGAGTCGTCTTCGTGACGGCTACCCATTTAACCTAACCTAACCTATTGAAAATATTATGACATATAAAATATTATAATTAAAAGTTAAAGTTATCTTTATTGAGCCTTTTCCAACGTTATAAAAAGTACAGTAAACAAAAAAAAAAAAAAAAAAAAAAAACAAAATGAAAACTTAAGACTATAATGTAACATCTTAAAAAACTAGAGTGTTTATAGCAACAAGCTTACAATAAAAAGTAATTTATATAAAACACATAAAATATTGTTTTTTCCGCCCTTGCTCCCGAGGCTTCCATAATTTGAGAGGAAATCTCCTAAACTAAAATTATCAACTTAAAACTAACTTAAAAATAAACTTAAAATAACAACAAACAAAAACAGCAAAAAAATAAAAATAAATCAACCCCTATGTGTTCCTAAAGAACTTTTAGAGTAAAAAGAATGTCTAATTGATAAATTCAAATCAAAAGAAGGTGATTCATTAATAAATCCAATAGGAGACAAGTAATTTGTATTTGACCAGGTAAAATTTTTCTGACTATTAAAAATATCTTTAATAAATTTATTTTCATGAAACCGTGATCTAGTTACAAACCTACTCAATATATCACAAACGTATAAACCAATAGGTGTAACATTAGATTTTTTATAAATGTAAAGATTCGAATAGCGCTTCGTAAAAGACTCAAAATGTTTCCCAACACAGCAACGTCAAAATTTTCTTTCCAAAATTTCCAGTTCCTTAATTATTATAGGAGAGATGTTGAACCAAATAGGAAAGCCATATAAAAAAACAGGTCTAATACAAGTTTTGTACAATAAAAGTTTGGAACTTTTCGATAAATGTTTATTATTAAGAATTTTACTAAGAGAACCTATTATTTTATAAGACCTTCCTATCACAAGTCTTGCATGTTTATTAAATTTTAAAAGCTTATCAAAAGTTATACCAAGATATTTTATCTGATCCTTAAATGGAATTTCAATACCATCAAGAAAAAGATTTAAATTTTTGCTCTCAGGAACCACAAATCTTCGACATTTACCGGAAGCATTTCGTATGCATATTGCTTCGCATTTTGAGGTATTAAGCTTAATACCCCAATAATCATAATAGTTTTTAACTAAAGTCAAATGATTTGACACCTGACTTAATGCAGCTTGTGGAGATTCACTGTGAGAGTAAAGCAGTGAGTCATCAGCATACAATAAACCAATAGATTGAGCATTAAAGTGAGGAAAATCATGTACAAAAATATTGTAAAGATGAGGTGCCAAAATTGAGCCTTGAGAAACTTCACAGTTAACATTTCCAAAACTGCTAAAACTTGTATTAAACTGTACACAAAATTGTCTATTAGAGAAAAAACTATTAAACATTTTAATTAGAAAAGAATCAAAACCCAATTGAATCATTTTATATAAAATACCCGTGATAAGCATGATCAAAAGCTTTTTCGACATCTAAAGATACTGCTACTGTGCATTGCTTAATGCGGAGATGTTTAACAACATCATCATGAAACATCGCATCAACTGTTGAGTGATTTTTTTTGAATCCAACTTCTCCAATAATTTTCCTAAATTCGAAAGCATTGACATTGGTCTTTAAGGGCAAAGCGCATTACTGGAAAATTTCGTACATTTTGTATTGAAAATATTATGACATATAAAATATTATAATTAAAAATATTATAAACTAAGTTATATTATTCCACAAAAAAAAAAATTCAAGAATAAAAACAAAAACAAAATTTAAAGAATAACTGCCGTATTCATAAAAAACTAAATTGGATATGAAATCTATTTTAAGGAAAATTTGTATGGAAATTTTGTTTTAAAATACGTTTGAAATCTATTTTATTTTTTATGAATACAGCAGTAAATATTCATGAGGTATTTAAGGTTTGCAAAGGGGCACTAATGTAGTATTAATACTAGTATGAGTAAAGTAATCCATTAAAAAAACAGAAACACTTCTAATGAATAAAGGGAAAAACGAATTCTTTATAAAATTACAAATTCGGTTAATATCCAAAAAGCTTATCAGTGAAGGCAAAAAACAAGAATCAGGTTTGTAAAAGAAAACTATAAAAAAGTAAAAAAATAAAACTCTCCCTACTGTTCCCTACTGTTTTGAATTTTAAGTAAAACGTATTCAGAGTATAACGCTAACATGGCTACCAGGGCACACTGGATGCCCGGGCAACCAAATTGCTAACAGTCTGGCCAACCCGGACTGTCTTTTGGACGACATGTTCGTCGACGGCCCCTATTTATACATAAATACAGACTAATTTGCATATATTTGCAATATTTTGAAATATATTTCCGGCCAATTTCACCAAGTTCAGTTAAAACTAACTATTACTTTAACTTCCAATTAACAATATGTGTTTGAAAGCTATAACAGATAGTTAATTATAACTCAACTTTGTGAAATTGGCCTTTAATTTATTATAAAAAATGTTGCTTAAATACAGAAATTTTTTTTTAAAATTTAATGTTTACTTAATTTTTTGGTTTCGATTAATAGTTTGCAAATATATCTTAAACGATTTCAAAATCGATTTTGAGGTGCGTTTAATCGATTTCAAAATTCGAATTAAAAAAAGGGGATCAGAAAATCTAAAATGGATTTTGGAATCCCCTTACCATTCCGTAGTACGTATTTAACACAATTAAAAAAAATCGATAGTCTATGTTCAATAGCCTGCGAAAATCGTTTGTAGAATGTGGCTCATAATAGGGGCTTTAAATTCAGGGGGCTACTCTATATTGCGATGCGAAAGCTAAATGCCAACTTGGTACTCTATCACTTTCGCAAAATTGTTTGAAAACGAAGCAATGCTGGTAATATAAATCAAAGATAGCGCAGATTTCCAGTAATGAAATGGCAAAATATGTAAAAAAAAATATAAATGGGAAAGCTACAACTAAAGAAATAATGCTGGTTTGCGAAAAATAAAAAGATGCGAAAGACAAATGCTCAAACGCATTAGAGTTCCAATCACTAGATTTGCACAAATTTTCTTTTGCATCGCAATAGAGAGTAGCCGTCCAGAATATAATGGGTCGATTACGGAAGGCAACTGAACTGTAGTTGTGCTGCCAGCAGCGAAATCAGGCAACGCCACCAATTTTTTATTTTAATATTTTAACATTAACGGCGTTCATCCAATATTCTCATGTTCATCTTTTTTTTGGAGCACTGTACTGCACATATATTGAAGTCCATGGCAGTTTTACCCCAAGCAACATTGGGTTTTAGCAGCCGGAAAACATCTAAGCCAAATTCAGAACCATAAAAAAAAACTAGAAATATTTTTCATTACTTATTTTATTTGTTTAAATTTCTTTGATTTTTTTTTTTAAATAATGAATATTTAAAAAATAATACATTAACTTAATGTAGGTATAGTTGGTTTGAAAAACAATAGACCAATTCAAATAAGTGTCATATGAGGTGTATTTTTCGTATTTCTTATTGTTAATATTGGTACATTAAAAAGTATAGTGACAAATTAAAATAAAATAATCTGCATTGGCCTTATAACTTAAACTATGGGAAATTGTATATTAAAATTAAAACTAATAGCTAACAATAGCGAAATGTAAAAAAAAACTTGATAACATCTAATCTGAATCAACATTTTGTTCTTTACTTTTCTTTGATTTTTTCTTAGCAGGTGTATCTGTTGTCGGTTCTGGAGCTTCTTCGTCCTTATTTTTCTTCTTTTTCTTCTTCTTTTTCTTTTCAGAAGTTGTTGGAGTTTCTTCTACTTCCTGAACTTTCTCTTCAAACTTTTCCTTTTTGATGGGGGTGGATACATCAGGGGCAGATTCGGAGTGTTTACGTTTCTTTGCAGAAAGTGTACTGTCAGCCTCAGGCTGATAAGTAAACACTTCACTATTAAATAAAAGGAGAATATTTAATCCAAAGCAATACAAAAAATGTAAAAAAAAAAAAACATTTATCAAGTGTTATTTTTTCTCAGACAGCCAAGGTTTTTCATCATATTTTCAGATAAATGCGAAACCTTTAAGGTATCATCACTTTAAAAAAATAAACAATTCGATAAATTATCTCTGTCAATACTAACCTTTTGGCTTGGTATTTTTCAAATTTCGCCTTAGCTTTGCCAGTTCCTGATAGTTTACGCAAGTTTCCTTCTTCAAGTAACCGCAGTCTGGCTTCTAATTTGACTTTGTGCGTTGCACCTAATTCGAATGTGGCTTCTTCACCGAAAGCATCAACACGTGTCGCCAGAGATGCTTTAGCAGCAAGAGACCGTGACATTTTTCCTTTGTTCTTTAAACTTGCTTGACCCACCAATTGGGCGTTAAAAATTAAACCATACTTAGGTGTATCTTTCTTTGTCTTTAGTGCGCGGAACAAAGCCTTTTCAGCACCAAGGATTTGTACCGTAGATGAGGGGTGTTTGGCGAGATTTATTAAGGAGCCAGCGTGAGCTATTAAACGTGCTCCTACGGTTTCACCAACCAAAATTGTTAGATTTGGTGCCATGGCCATCATGCGCGTTTTAAGGTAATCGTACAAATGTGTTCGGTAATCATTAATGGACAATATTTCGTCGCACAAACATTGGATATTCATAATATCTTCTTCGGCAATCTCAGTACCCATGGAAATTTCTGCCGCTTCCTTAACTTTTTCCTCTACATCTTCGGGTAAAATGTCGGATAAATCTGTAGCCGTCATATTTTCTCTAGTTCCCACAAGTTTAATAGTCTTTATAAAGGCAATATTATCAGTTAAAATTTTGCCCAATTCAGGAAAGTGCCAACCATACCATTCACGTGCTCTCATTATGTAGTTATTAAGTTCCTTATCCAAATCATCCAACAAACATTGTGCCTGCACAATCATTGTATCAATCTTATCTGGTGAAAATTTTAACTTATAACGTGACAGTGAATGAGCCAAACCCAAGGCCATTGCAGTCATTTCCTTTTTAGGTAATCCTCCTAATAGGCTGTCGGCTTGTTGTCTTATACATCTCATCAATTCTTGTACTCCAGTGTTGTAGACACATTGTACCGAAAATTTGTCTTTGATGGCGTTACCTAACTTGGCATCAGCAACCAACAACGATTCCTGTACTTCATCACCCAACAACTTTTTTAAAGTCTTCTTTAATGGTTTTGATACTTTGCCTTCAACAGCAGCTGTGGCGGCAGCTAAAGCTTCTGTGGTGTCGTTAAACTTCTCAAAATGTTTTAATTTTAACAATTTGTTAGCTTTGTCTGGCGTTTGAAATTCCAAATAGAGGTTATCTACCTCTTGCATTTTCTTTTCATCCATTAATTTAAATATGGCGTAGCCCGCCGGAGTTTCATATAGAACAAACATAATTACGATTTTTAATTATTTTCACCTTTATCCAAGTCCTTTATTTTTTGTTCACACTACTTAAAAAATTATGTACATATACATATATTTTAAACTTAAACGTGCATTCGTGGAAAAAGTAAGTCCACGCGCTACTGTTGAAAATCCAAAATGAAGGCAGAAATAAGTAAAACACGTGTGTAGATGAAATTTTGCTACGAACAATGACACCATCTGGTTGTCATTTGTATAAACTGGTGATTGCTGTTCAAGCTTGTTATATAACATTTGGAGTTGCCATATTTTTAAATATATATTTTTCACTTTATTATTAACACCCTGCTTTCACGAGACATTAATAAACGAATGGCGATTTTTGGGGTCTGCATCTGAGATATCTGATATATGTGACAACGTCGATAGAATAAGAGAACACATTTCTTAATGTCAATCTTAATCTTAAACAAGGGGAACGTGTGTCTTATTAGATTTATTAATTTACTGATTTTTCGTATAGTAAACTGTGTCGCTTTTTATTCTTATTTTAGTTTTTTCTTTTAGTACTAAGTGTAAATATTGTTTTTTAAACATTTTTCACAAGATTTGCACTTAAAAATTAAACATTTTAATAATAGCGGGTAATTATTGTTTTATATGTATGTACATTCATATGTAAGTGCATTTTTGACAACTGATCTTATAAGATAGTTGTGATAACATTTATAATATTAATACTAACACGATTTGAGAGACCACCCTTAAGTAAAACATACAGCACCAAAGCATAATTTATTATTTTTCTTTTAATTGTTGATTTTTTTTACTTTTGCGAACAAAACTTCAAATTACTGTCAGCAAATGTCAAATCACTGTTCATTTTACTGTCTGCAAAATTTGCAAGACAGTAGACAAGACAGTTGGAAAAGTGTATATGTATTACACTGCATTTACACGTGAAAGTACTTTCATGAAATTTCTGTATACGTATAACAAATAAAAATTTCAATTAAATGGACGACTTTCTTGAAAATTTCTTGTGCGATTACACAGGAAAGTGAAAGTTCATTTTTAAAATGCCGTCAAAGCGAAAAGTTGCAAAAATTATTTAACTTCTAGAACTAAAAAAACTAGAAATGGAAGGTATATGTATGATTTATTATTCATATCCCATAAAATTGGGTATGCACATTATAAATTTAATTATTTAATTATACTTTGATGGTTTAATTTTTTCTTCATGCGTGTTGTTTTGATTACTACCTAATGAGAGTTGCAAAAGTTATCACATACACAAATTTATAGGGCAATAGTTGGAAATAATTATTATATTAACTTTTTAATAAAATTTTTGTTATAAAACACATAAATTGTCATTTTTTTATGTATATTTGAAGAAAAATATTATAAATACATTCATACATACACACAAGAAAATACATAGGTTAAATTGCCTAAAAATATGGTATAAAATTAAATAAGCGCAAGGAAAGCATGGAATTATCTAAGTTTCTTAGATAATATAACTACATATTAAATTATGTAATTTCTATGTTCGAAAAAGTAAGAAAATTTACCAATATTTGAAAAGTTATTTTATTTTTGGAAAATTATCTAATGACGATTTATTTTCTGAGGAATATGTTCTACATTTTTGTGTTCGTTTGTAGAAAAAATAAAACTGTGGGAAACATTTTCAAGTTCTTTTGTGGATATGTTGGTGAAAAACATGCGAAACATGTTGCATATTTAACCCACACTTTTACTTTAGGTGTTTAAACTGCCCTGTTTTATAACTTTGGCACTTCTACCTTGTTCGCACAACCAAGGTTTTATTTTGTTTGTCATAACACAAACTGCTTAGAATTTTGTGAAAATATTGCTTAAAAACAATATATCAAAATGTTGACACATTAAAATAAAAAATTGTATGTATATTATTATCGTTTTAAGTGCTGGTTCACACTGTTCAAGTCTTAGCCGTCAAGTCTTGAGTTTTTAGGAGAGAAAGAAATAGAAATGGAATTCTCTTTGCCCTTATCTCCTAAAAGCACAAGACCTGACGGCTGAAACTTTAACAGTTTGAACCAGCACTAACTTTTTCCAAGCCATTAGTAATGTCAATATTGGTTACAAAACCGCAATAGCGTACATTAATAATAAAAGTGTAATAGTTTTAAATAAGAGCAACTAATTTTGTTCTATTGAAGTTACACAACATGTAAAATTTTGTTTTAAACTTTTGTTGTAAAGTAATAGGGCATTTACATTACATCGAAATCTAGTAGATTTCATTTGAAATCTTCCTCCAAATCTAGTTCGTTTACATTATACTTGTTTGACATTAGCGAGATTTGGTTTTCACAACAAAAACCGCCGACTGAAAGTTTTTGGTGTAACACATACTTACATATAAAGAAATATGCATTTAAAAATTTGCATTACATTTTCTTTATAATCAACTTAATTTATTTTATCAATATTATTTGTCATTTGCATTTTTTTTACTATTTTACAAAATTGTTGAATTTTTTTTAACAATTTTAACAAGCAGCTATTATTGTTTTTGTTTAGTTTTTTTGTTAAAATGTCATTTTTTTCTTGTGCAGGGAAGTAGTTTTTAGTGCTAAATGGGGAACAACATAGTTGCATCAATAAGTACTACTAGATTTCGAATAGATTTCGTCAAAATCTAGTTACGGAGTAAATTTTTGTACGGGAAATCTAGCAAAAAACAACTTGATTTGGCTCGAAATCTCGAAAGTACTAGATTTCGTTGTAGTGTAAATTGGCTATAAGCATATTTGAAAAAACTATATACTTCTTTCAGTTACACACATTAAATAAAATTAACTTCCTTATTCATTTCATTGTAATATGCTATTTATCAATTCATAATGTATAACAATTAACTAAATTATCTACTGAAACATTTTACTTGATTGTCTTTCTAAATCTATATATCGCTCATTTGCTGCAACGTCGTAATTATTCAAAAAATACATTTCGAAATAAACGTGTTTAAAATTTTTGATTTGCTTGATCCACTTGGAAAAAAACGACACATTTTTTTTTAAACGGAGAAAGTATAAAATATTTAAGATGCGACCATTATTATCAATTACGTATTTTCGCCTTGGTAAAATTACCTAGATTATTTTTTTGTGTGTACAAAATAAATTAAATTTAAAATTATTATTTTTTGTGTGTACAAAATAAATTAAATTTACAATTATTATTTTACCACAATCCTGTAAATTTGTATAAGTCAGTTTAGTGGGCAACTGTGTTTACCGCTCTGTCATTTTACTTTCAGAAAGTGTCAAAAAATTACTTTCTTGAAAAAATCGTTGAAAGCTGAGTGGAAAGTAAAAAAATGGGAGTGTATTAGTGAAAAAGTGTGAGTGTATTGCGACTTTCATGAAATTACTTTCACGTGTAAACGCTAGGTTAGTGAAAAAGTTTGCATGTATTGCAACTGTCTTGCCAGTACTGGCAAATGTAAACACCGTGTAACAGTACATACATGTAGAGGATCCCACAGACGAGGCAAAATTTGTCGAAACATGGGCATGTTTTTCTAAATGTTGCTACAAGTGAAATGCGCATAGGAACAGCTTTTCCTTCAACAATAAATTTAAGTATTTTTATCAATTAAAAAAAGGGAATTAAGCACAATAAATAAAATCTTTTAATGAAAAAAATTATGATTCCCATAACATTTTAATTTAAGAATTTTGTTGAGAAAAAAATTACCAAATGTAATTTTTATATTAGAAACGTCCATTTTCTGAAATTGATACGAGTATCAAAAGAAGTTTTAATCAGGGACCGTAACAGTTATTCCTTTTTTCATAAAAGTCTGATGATAGCAGTTATTTTTCTATTTTGATTTTTTTGAACAAAAATAACACTTATTTTTTTATTTTTATTTTTTTTAACAAAAATAACAGTTATTTTTTGATTTTTATTTTTTCGATAAAAAATAACAGTTATTTTCTGATTTTTATTTTTTCGAGCATAAATAAAAATTATTCTTTAAAGAAATATACGTGTTATAATTATTTAGTTGACTTTAAATATTTATTTTAATGCGCATAAGATATCCCAATGATGATCACACATTTAAATAAATATTTAAAGACAACTCAATAATTATAACACGTACATTTCTTTAAAGAATAATTTTAATTTTTGCTAGAAAAAATAAAAATCAAAAAATAATTGTTATTTTTGTTCAAAAAACTAAAAATCATAAAATAACTGTTATTTTTGATCGAAAAAATAAAAATCAAAAAATAACTGTTATTTTTGTTCAAAAAAATAATAATCAAAAAATAACTGTTACTTTTGTCCAAAAAAATAAAAATCCAAAAATAACTGTAATTTTTTGATCGAAAAAATAAAAATCAAAACTTTAAAGATCACAATATTTTATCAAAGAAACGTTCATAAGGATTAATATGTTATTCTTGAATCAGTTTGCGAGCATTTATTTCTAAATATATGCTTTTTATGTTTTAAAACTTCAAAATAACTGTTATTTTCGGTCCCTGGTTACAAGTTATCCAAGATTAATAAGTTATATAAAACAAACCAAAACCTATCGTGTTTTAAGTGAATATCAAATAATCGGCAAATCGGCACTTTGATAATTTAGAGGCAAAAAATCGGAAAAATGTCGATAAATCAGTAAATAAACAAAATACATGTGCTCAGTTTTTTACTGATTTTTTAAAACATTTTTGTCTACATGTTTTTGGACCGAAAAAAAACCCCCACCCTTTTAAGGGCATCAACGAACTTTTTACAATAACAAAATACATATCGTTACCGAAATTTTCAAAAATTACATTTTTACGACCACTGCACGTCAGCCTGTGTGTTTTGTGCACCAGTTTTGTTTTTGTAAATTTTTTTTTTGATTGGCTTTTTTTTCAAAATATGTATACATATTTGTAAAAAAATTATTGTTTTACCAGCCAAAAGGGTCGGCTCTTTTTCGTTGAGACAATTGAAAAAACAGCATCATACAATAAGTAACTTATAGTATTCCATCAGTATCAACTAGTATCTGCTTTTGTGAAACAGATATAAACAGATATCTTAGTGCCAATTTACATTATACGATTTTTGTCGTTGCGATTATTGTCGTTTCTTCTTTGAAGTCGGTCTTATGTTTACATTGTACGATTTTTGTCGTAACAACTTCTTGTGTATACATATATTTTGACACTACGAATGAATGAACAAAACGAATCGAAGAGTACACTCGCTTGTGTACCACTTTTTATGTCTCTCTCCCTTCTCGCCTACAAGGTAAGAATCGCAACGACAAAAATCGTATAATGTAAATTGGGACTTACTCTCATCCTCCCACCCACTATGTTAGTCCCAATTTACATTATACGATTTTTGTCGTTGCGATTCTTAAATTATTGGCGATAGGGGAGAGAGGAATTAAAAGGGGTACACAAGCGAGTGTACTCTACGATTCGTTTTGTTCATTCATTCGTAGTGTCAAATTATACGTATACACAAAAAGTTGTAACGACAAAAATCGTACAATGTAAACATAAGACAGACTTCAAAGATGAAACGACAATAATCGCAACGGCAAAAATCGTATAATGTAAATTGGGACTAACCAAAATAAAATTTTGGTTGAAGTAGTGGTTATTTATAGCCAAAAAAACAATGTTTTTCACTTTAATTGGTTACCAAAATAAAATATCTTAAATGATATTTGTTAATTAAAACCTTTATCTATAATTCATCAATATTTTTTTTTCGTTTCTCTTATATCTTATTTTTTTTCGTTTCCCTTATAAATATATATTTCTTTAATTGTAGATTTTAAAATGGTAAAAATTACTCAGGCTGCAGCCGAGCTTTTACAGATAAAGTTGGCAGTAAATCCTAAAGACATGTCTTTGGGGCAAACTTAGATGAAGTTTTAGAACAAGAGACTGAGCTCCAAAATACTAACGAGCTGCAACAACAAGCTGTAGAGGCTTTTATATATTTCTTAAATATCGTATAATACTTAGATGCCATGTTTACCGCCTCCTTTGCGAAAAATAAGTCCTCAGAACTACATAATTATATTTTTGAATTTAATTTTTTATTTATTTTGAATAACTTTTTTGAAAAAAACCTCCTCAATTTATGAAGCTTTCATAGGAGATGAAAAAATCATTAAATTATACAACATTTGGTTAACAGC
Source organism: Pollenia amentaria (assembly GCA_943735925.1). NCBI lineage: Eukaryota > Metazoa > Arthropoda > Insecta > Diptera > Polleniidae > Pollenia > Pollenia amentaria. The sequence continues at coordinate 31,226,515 of OX031007.1, forward strand.
ATAAATGAAAATCCCTCTTTTAACACTATAACCGAAAATATTTTAACAAAGTTATTCAGTATTTTTAGGGTCAGTTACTAAATGCTCATAAGTTTATATAAGCCCTAACGTCTATTCTTCGTTTTTAAATTATGGTTTCTGTTTGGGACCCAACGTCTTTCTTCGTTTTTAAATTATGGTTTCTATTTGGGACAGAATATCCGCGAAAAAAATCTTCTCTAAGAAGTAATAAAGTATAGCCTGACCATATGATATCTTACACCCCAGAATTTAGAGAATAATTTTTCAGGAGTGCACACTATTTGGGATCCATGGGCAATCTTGGGCCCGCCAGAACAAAATTATGTCTTGAGGTTTAGATTCATGTAAAAGTTCGTTGTGCCGAATATTATTTAGGTATTTCATATATATAAGGTTGGTTTGCTCTTAAGTGATTTTAGGAAGTGGATTTATATGGGACCTATGGCTCATTTTACACCTACCAGCACAACATTTTGTCGTGACATAGTTGCTATCAGCATAGTTATAGCAAAGTTATTGTCGTTATTTTTTGTGAATTACTTTTTGTTGTTTAGTTTTTTTCAGTTTGTTAGATATATTAATTTCTATTTGCCAAACTGGAAACAAAACAACCTTGCGTTGCTTTTTGACAATGCAACTGAAGGTGTTGCTATGTTGGGTACCAGGACACTGCAAGGTAGATGGCAACGAGGTTGCAGACGAACTCGCGAGAAGTGGTTCGAATCTAGACTTAGAGGTAAGGGACAGAGGGGTAAAACCACCATTGTCACTACTATGGGGTGATACGGGAAAGAATCCGTGATGCCGTTAACCGGTCCTGGAGGGATAGAACGGATTGCAGGGTATCGAGGGCCTTATGGCCCGGATTGGACGCAGGTGCAACCAGGGTTCTATTAGGACTGGATAGGAGTAGTCTCAAGACCCTTATAGGGTTCCTGACGGAGCATTGCTCTGTTAGGGCTTTTATGGGTAAATGGGACTATGCGATACCGGACTTCTGCAGGTTGTGCGGGGATGCCGAGGAGCTAGAGACGGTGGAGCATGTACTGTGCCACTGTTCTAGGATGCACGGCCCCAGGCAGAAATGGCTAGGGGCTAGATTTCACGACGAACTGGGGTTTATCGCTGGATGTAATCCAACCGATCTATTGGGGTTTGTCAGGGAAACTCTTTTCTCCTTTACTAAAGGGATTCACAATGGACCTCATTGGTCTCCGAGTGGGTATGCGCACTTGGGCGCATAACCCTTCTTAACCTAACCTAACACATTTCTAGATCAAAACAAGCCAAATTTAAATTAAAAAATTATTTGTAATTTAAAATTGTTTTCTGCGATATAAAATAAATGTTTTTGTAAATAAACTAAAGAAAAGAATATAGGCAATCCACATTTAACTTTCAGTTGTAGTATAGAAATTAAAAATCTTTGTGAATAATACAAGTGAAACAAAAGCGCATATCATAAAATTGTTCAATTGAACGGGTTCGTTCATGAACGACACAACTCTAGTACTTGCAGGCAATTCGGCGATATTAAGAATATTTTATCGGAATTTTATCTTCGTAGGTTGTTATCATAGCAATATACTAATTTCCGGAGGACATTTGTATGGGGGCTCTGTAAAAAGTTGACCGATTTAGTTCATTTTCAGTAGTGTATAAATACCTTATGCGGGAAACATATGCACTTTTTATTTTTATTTTACAAAAATTATATAAATTTGTTAGAATAATGTAAATTTACGTTAATTTCAAATGTAGTTTTACATTTAAATTAAAGGTATTCACAGGCTGTATCCTTTAATATACTACAAAAAACGACTTGAAAATTATGTTAAATAAATCGAACATAAATTAAATGGCGATATGTTTACAATAGTGATATGCAAATTGAGGGCACAACAAACCATGGACTCTATACAAAGCTAACTCTCGGAAATAACTTATCACAGTCAAATTTATAATTTTTTTTTACTCTGCTTCAATCCTTTAATTATTAATCAGCCTTAAGTCTTTTTTTATAGTAGATTAAATAACACAGGTTGTTTGTTAGTTAAATCTATCACAAGAAATGACCGTCTTTTACGCTAACGTAATCTTACTCAGGCTGAATAAATTTAGATATTCAGCAATTATTTAGTACTTATTTCATGGAAATTTTTTCCACTTTTTTAAGCTTTTACAAATATGTATATGTATTTTTAATGAAACTACATAGGTATCTTGTTTTTAATACCACGAAAAATACGATCGTTGTTTTATAATCATAATTTGACTTTAATAAAAAAAAATCAAACTGCCCAAATTTGTGTTATGTCACGCAAATATTAACAAATTTGTCGTACTTTAAATAGGTATATCAACATAATATGTACATATATTCATGTACAATACATACTTATGTAGGTCATTTAAACGATTTTTTTTTTTCAAAAGATAGGTATTCCACAATAAACTCAGCTTAATGAAAGAATTGATATAAAATAATTTTACATGCAAAATTAAAAAAAACTGCATCAATTTAATTAAAAACTTTCATTTTTAAAAATATTGAAGGTATAACAATTTTCACTTACCGCCTTCTGCTGCGTCCGTGACGATGGCAATCACGAGCATAGTGTCCACGGTCACCACAGTCATAACATTTGCTATCGCCACCACCACCTCCGCCAGCACCACCACCACCACCACCACCTCCGCCACCACCACCATTTCTGCCGCCTCCGATACCTCTACCACCACTGCCACCGTAACGATCGCCGCCACCTCTGCGATCACCTCCACCTCCACCACCACTACGTCCACCACTAGTTTTTGTGCTCTTGCCGGTTGACAATTCTACACGAGCTCTGCGTCCACATATAGTACGGCCATCTAAGCCTTTAACAGCATCAGCGGCATCACGGGCATCTTCGAATTCAACAAATGCAAATCCTGGTGGCGAACGTGCTATCCAAACACTACGTAAAGGACCATACGCACCAAATGCATATTCTAATTCATTCTTTCGAGCACTATTTCCCAGATCGCCAATATAAACTTTACGATCACTGGGATATCGAGACATTTTCTTCGACTAAAATAAAATTTGTAAGAATGAAAACACATTGAATACATAGTTTTCATTTTGGAAGTAAAAACAAGACGAGTAAACAGAATTTTTTATCTATTCTTTTGTCTGCAGCCAATACCCCCTGTACAATTTACAAGGGTTAAAAAGTAATAAAAAAAAATCGATTCCTTTTAAGAGAAAATTAATGTTTGTTTTTTATCTTACCATTTTAAAATTTTTATGATTTTATTTGTTTTTAATTTAATATTTAATTCCGTGTATTCTATTTACTATTTTATTAAATACTTAAAACATGCTCACAAATGAAAACTTGCAAAATGAAAATTTTTTTCTGCTTTTTCTTTCTTCTTCTGCTGCAACAACGCGCAAAAAACGAACGCGAATTATGCCAGAAAGTGCAAAACATAGTGATGCCATATTAATAAAAGATTTTATCAGAGTTGTGTTATTTAAAAGTACTAAAAGTAATGGCATAGTTTATGTTAGCACAACGGCCTTCTTCACGCACAATATTTACCTTCAATCATAACATCTGGTCTAGACCAGCGATATGTATTTCAGCAAATAGGTTGAAATTTACACTATGGACTTTTTTTGCTGGACAGACGAAAGTGCTTACTCTTTTCCTCTCTCGCCTACAAACTGAAATGTCCATTGTGTAACTTGAGGGTTACACGATCAAGTTTTGTCTACCAAGTTTCAATACACTCACACTTTTTTGCCAATACACTCATACTTTTAAAAATTTAAGCAAACTTGCCTTTAAAATTCTCTTACAGTACGTTTACATTTGACAGTACTGGCAAGACAGTAACCAAATACATATTAGTTGCCAAAAACACTACTTGCTGTCTTCGTGACGTAGGCGTCCAGACAGTAGTTAAGACAGTTCACTTTTAAGAAAATGTCTAATTGTTCTCTTGATGACATCTTGAATGTAAATTGCTTCAAAATTGCGTGCAGCCTACGTCACAGCTTCCATTTTTTGGAAATTTTGACAAACTGTATATGTATAAAGGTGCTATCAGACGGGATGTATTTTACATATGTACTGTCACTTTTCTTACCCATATGTAATTCCGTATGTATGTCAAAATTTCCATTTTACATACGATTCATAATTTTTGCTATCACACTGCTTATGTTTTTCCTTATGACATAACCTATAAATGTAAACAAAAGCTGACTTTAACGTGTATAAATTGTGTTAATTATAAAGCTGCTGAAATTATAAAGTTCTTAAAAGTAAAATGGATGTAACAACTGCTAATAAAATAATTGTAGCGTCCAGCATTATTGCAGTAATATCTGAAATAAAAATAAAAACAAAAAAATAAATTCAAAAAGAATCGGTCTTTATGGAGTCATAAGTGGCTGCTTCGAAGGGATTCTGGACTAGGGTTCGCATCAATGGCTATGAACGAACTGCGTTTGGAAGACCCAAAGGCTTTTAAAAATGCAGGAATGCTTGTTGTGGTAAAATTTATTTTTGGGATTG